>JAHHFK020000758.1:0-633432 GCA_024533555.2 Aedes koreicus | reverse complement strand
TTCTGAGTAAAATTCTACCCAAAATAAAGTAATTTGTACCCAACGATAGGTACACATAGTTATACCCAACATTAGCTTACCATGTTGGATGACATTTTTGTTTACATGTGAATAACAGTTATGCAATCGATTGGTTTCGGTACAACGGATCGTTTCAAAGATGAATCTAATTGATCTGGACACGCTCGGAAAAGGGTGTCACGTACAATCAAATTGCAAAACGAGTGAAACTGAACCACAACAATGTCAAAAATGTAATCAAAAGGTTAGATGAGACCCTTCCCGTGAAATATTTGCCCTGATCTGGCAGGAAACCGGGTCCCAGCTGAGACCTGAAAGTGGTTGAGTACTTAAGGAAAACCTGATCGGTGGCGAGGCGGGATTTATTTATTTATTCAGTCAGCAACAACAGGCTTAATAAAGCCCCAATGGTGGTATTAAAAATATGTCGAGTACAATAAACTTATAGTTAAAAAATTAAACATAAATATCAAACAACAACACACTTTTTTCATAGAGGTCTACATTTCAGAAAAATATAACGTGAAGCGTCTGCGTCTGCGCACAGTTTGCCGAGGGACATGGTAGTCGAACATTGTCGAGACTCTGTTAAAAACACGCTGCAATCCTCCGATCATGCTCATGCTATAATTGTTTCGGCGAATTGGCATCCTCAGCATTACGCTCTAGCCAACTTTTGGTTGAGCGTTAATATTAATCTGCTCCAGGATGGCGCTGCAATCGATTCGGCCTTGTAAAATGTCTGCAACAAAGAGAGTCCTGGATGTGTCACGACGAAACCTATGCGGTGCAAGATCGATCAATCGACAACGACTCTCGTAACTCGGCATACGAAACGGGTCTCTCCAAGGCAACCTTCTCAAAGCGAAGCGTAAAATCCTGCGTTGAACAGATTCGACTCTTTTCCCGCCATTAATATAGCTCGGATTCCAGACGGCAGAGCAATACTCACGGATCGATCGAATCGATCGCACCAAGGCGTAATAAAGGGACTTCAAGCAGTAAATATCGGAGAAGTCTTTAGCCATCCGAAAAATAAACCCTAGAGCACTTGATGCCTTGTCCACGATGTACGAGATGTGAAGCTTGTACGTCAACTGAGAATCCAGAATAACTCCTAGATCTATGACGTAAGTCGCACGTTTGATTACCGTGCCTTGAAGCTTATAGTCGAAGAGAATCAACTTCTTTTTTTCTGGAGAGAAAGTGATCACCGAAAAAATTCCGGATCGAGGCTGCACCAGTGAGCAAAGATTTGTAGCTGCTGTTGTAGGAGGTGACAATCGTTGATAGACTGGATTCGTAAAAAAGATCTTCAGGTCATCGGCATATGAAAGGCGGAGGCTTACGAGGGCTAGGTTCACATCATTGAAGTAAGAAAGGCAAGAAGATCAGTGGCCCTAAATGACTCCCTTGAGTTATTCCTGAAGTGGCTGGAAAAACGTCGGATATGCAATCACCAACAGAAACTGTCAGCAGACGATCAGTGAGGTAGGAGCGAAACCATTGTAAGAGACTTCCATTTACTGCAAGCTTATGTAGTTTTGCGATGTCGTGGTTGAGCTTGTCAATAGCTGCTGAAAGGTCTGTATAGATGACGTCCGTTTGCGCACTTTCAGCCATATTTTCCGTAATAAACAAAGTGAGACACAACAGATTAGTGGCAGTGGAATGGCCGACCATGAATCCGTGTTGATTTTCACTTAAGTATTGCTTGCAGTGGGAGAGTAGAGGGTCTATCATAACGAGCTCAAATAGTTTCGATAGCGCGCTCAAAGACGAAATGCCTCGGTAATTATCCACATCTCGCTTGGTTCCCTTCTTGTGAACTGGAAACAAGTGAGCAATCTTCCAACACGAGGGAAATATGCCACTTGATGTGGAAATCCGGAACAGACGATGCAAGGGGGCCAGCAGAATGGATATGTATTTCTTTAGAAATACTGACGGAACTCCATCTGGGCCAGGATTGAAGGATGACTTTCGCTGATATCTCACTGATATCGCTTGCACCTAATGAGTGACCATGCAGAGGAACGTTGTTCGTAGCCGCAGTTATCAGATCGTCCGTTACATTTTCGTCAGTGAATATGCTGGCAAACTTGATCGAAAACAAGCGGCAAATATCCTGAGGAATGGAAGCGGTTTCACCGTTCAAGACCATGGACGATGGTAGTCCAGACGCCGCTGCTGATTCCGCTGCTGATTAATATATCTCCAAAAAGATTTCGAACGTGATTTCAGCTTTCTTTGGACATTTTGTTGGTATCGATAGTAGCATAGCCTCACGTAGAAATGTTTCAAGTGAAGCGTGCGATATTTAGTTGTTGGACCAGCGGTTCGGGAAGTGGCCGGAATGGCCGTGATCTCGGTCCTAGTTTTCGGATTTCTCAACAACTCACTACTAATCACACACAACAGAAAGCGGCTAAATAACTTTGAAACCAAAAGTGTTTATTCGCGACGATAGCTTCATAAAACGGACTTCACAATTTGGTGGATCGAAAACGAGTAAAATTTATTCCCAAATGGAGTTGATTTGAAGCCTAACAGCTGATGTTCCGTATTTGTGTATGTGTCAACAGTATACGTAAGCTATCTCTAATTTATCTCATACTTCTGTCAGAGATGGATTCTGTAAGTGATGTTATTGCTGTTACACAACATTTGTGTTTCTTCTTAGTGCTGCTCTCTTGGTCGATTTAAGCTTTTTACCCTTCTTACACCAAAAGAAGGGTATTAAGATCGCTTGAAAATTCGACTTTTTATCCGAGGCCCAGAGGGCCGAGTGTCATATACCATTCGACTCAGCTCGACGAACTGAGCACATGTCTGTGTGTATGTATGTGTGTGTGTGTATGTGTGTGTGTGTGTGTGTGTGTGTGTGTGTGTGTGTGTGTGTGTGCGTTACAAATAATGTCACATCGGTTTCTCAGCCATTTGTGAACCGATTTCAGTTCTGTTGACGGCAAATGAAAGCTACAACATTCTCATAGAACGCTATTGATTTTTTTTTTATTCGGACATTTCGTTACGAAGATATGCACGAAACAGTACTTGACCTATTATAATAGTAATCAAACAGTTTAGTCTCCGATTACATACTGAGCTATTTGTGTACCGATTTTAGTTTTGTTAGCGCCAAATTGAACTTATAAAATGTTTAAATAATTGATCAAAATTTCATTAGGATTGGATAATCCTTCATGGAGATATGACCAAAACAATACCTGAGAGCACATAATTGCACCCTACTCGATGCCGCTTGCATTGTTCTATTGTTCCGCATCTGGTGCGCTGTATAGCACATACAGCACAATAGTCACACTATGCGACTCTATAGAATTAGAGCAGGATCGATTGGCTCGAGTGGTCCGGTTTTGAACAGCAACGAGTATATTTGAAAATTTCACAAAGTCTCAATTTACTATAACCACACAATTTTCAACGAACATGTACTTATTGAGTATTTTGAATCCATATCGATAATCAAAATTGACACTTAGGATTGTCTAATAATTCATTCTATGGACTGAATGTATGAAATTTCTTATGTAATTTATTTAATTTCCCCTTTTATATAACTAACATAAACAGGTTGTTATATACTATTAATGGCAATATTCTAACCACATCGATAAACAATACGTTCAGGATTGAAAAATAGTTCGTTTTATAAACTCAATGTATGACATATCGAATTTTCCTGGATCTTCATGGACTTTCTGATGAAAATATGTATCCAGAATCATATTGGCCACATTTGAGTTCGTAAGTATGGTGAAGTGTAAGAAGGGTTCAGTCTCACCATCGGTGGATTAATTCGGGTTTTAGTTCCTTCGTCCACCACGGATGAAGATAGTCTTTCTGGCGAATAGTTTTCGGCACATGCCTGTCAATGACGTATGCCAAGACATGAGAAAACGTGAGAGCGGCATTGTTAATGTCGACAGCATTCAGGGTTGTATCCCAGTCTATGTCTGCCAGCACCTCGGTTATACTACGATGATCAGCTTTCCGGAAATCGACACAGGCGCTGGAAAATCAGCATAGGCGTTTTCCAGATTTCCAGACATGGAAACGACTAGAGGTGGATGATGTGGGACATGCTTAACCAAAGGGGCGGGGGCCGCAGAGATGAACGGAGCGGTGTCTCGAGCACTTACAAAACAGAAGTCCAAGCTGCGGTAATTTTCGTTCACTTCGTGGTTAATTTGGGAGAGTTTTGCCACGCTATAGCAATCGAGAAGATGTAAAGCTTCTGAATGAAGCACGGATCTTTCGCAGTCAGGATGGAGAAAGCCACTGCGAGACGATTTCCACGAAATACCGGCCAAACTGAAGTCACCTAGAACCATAAACTCATCCGTTGAAGCCGAGTTTTCAACTATAGAGAAAACGGAGCGGCAATGCGCCTCAATGAATTCGGTATCAGGTGGAATATACACAGCACACAGAAACAATGTTCTATCCAATAGTCTAACAGTGAGCCAGATCTGCTCCAAACACTCCCATTAACTATTTTCGATTGGTTTCGCCTCCAATCCGCAACGAACCGCTATTAGAACACCACCTCCAGTAGATTTCCTGCTGTTGTTGGGATTTCTATCGCATCGGAAAACCTCATAATCGGGTCCAAAACTTGGTTGGAAAGTGTGTGTCCATCGAGCCGAGTCTCGATCAGGACGATAACATCATAGCAGCGAGCAGCGGTAGCCAAACGGTAGTCAAGGATATAAAAATTAATTCTGGTAGAAAATTATGAGGTCCTGTGTACGGCAGACGGACGAATTGGGCTGAACGGATTTTCTCCTTCCTAACTTCCGGAGCGAGGACTTCAGCACAATCGGTGACAGGTTCGGAACCATCAGGGATGGCAGACGGTGGAACTATAGTTCCGTATGAGGTAGCAGAGGCGATTCCGGCATGTCAACTTGCAGGTAATGACGAGGAATTGGAGGTACTGGAATTGGGAACAGCAGGCTGCGAAAATTCACGTTTATGTTTGAGCTTGCCTGACGTAGCAAGTTGGGAGACACCTAGTCTACATCTAAGCTCAGGGCCAGGACGACTAAGAAGAACGCTGGCTGCAACAGGCTCGACTGAGTTAGACGAACTGGGGACTCCCATATTGCTTTCTACGGTGCGTCCTGGGTGTCCATAAAGAGTATCGTCCGATTTTGAAGCGAGCCATATTGTCTGATGTAAGGTCGGTGATGTCAAAAGCTCCTGTTGAGAATGGGCGGCTGTGCTAGGAATAGTGTGCTGAAATTCGAACCAGCATAAGGCAGCGAACGATCGAGTGAAGGTGATGGTGCAAATTGTACTTGCCTGACGGAGCAGGTGGGGAGACCCCCAGTCTACATCTAATCCCAGGGCCAGGACGACTATGATGTACGCTGGCTGCAACCGGCACGACTGAGTTAGAGGAACTGGGGACTCCCATATTGCTTTCTACGGTGCGTCCTGGGTGTCCATAAGAAGATACGTTCGATCTAGGAGTGGTGATTCGAGATGAAAGGTGGATTGGTTTGTGAGGCTGGAGTCACAAAAGGGACTGGTGTGCGGACAGGTGCTGGTGTTCCAAGGGGGGTTCCGACTGGAGTGCCAACATGTGTTTGAGCAACGGTAATCGACACAGCAGGAGGAAGCCAAACAGCGTTTTTTGGCTGACCTTCAAATTCTCTAAACACAATTTATTCTGGCCAGGTGCCTGGATCGAATGCCGCATCTTTAAGTTCGACAGTTATTACTTTAATGAGTTCACATTATTGCAGAAGCCCATACTCGATGCAATCTTCGTTCTTCTTCACAGTTTTAGCACAGCGATCACAAGCACTAGCAGTAGCCGCCATGTAGTCGAATTCGGCTTTTAATACTCAGATTGAAATCGCCAATAAGTGGGTTCACTATCTCAGACACAGATGGCGCTCCTAACGGAGATAGATTCTGCCGCTCCAATCAAACTTTGTTTAGTATTTTCGTTTTACACTGTAGTCCGAAAAGTGGAGCGAGATTACAGACACGAATCAAACTGCAAAAAAGGGCAGCAGGGTAAATGCACCCTTCTTTTTGGGGAAATGCTCCTTAAACTTTGGAAAAATGCTCCTTAGATGCGTTTGCCCGGTATAATTCAATCGGAGGTATTAGCCTTCTGGTTAGCACTTGCCGGTTATTTTGACGGGTCTTAAGTTTCTTCAAGATTGTATAGCGCAATCTTCAAGGTAGTTTTGACGGATTTAAATTTCATTTTGACGAGTTCTAATTTCATTTTGAAGAGTCTTAGTTTCGTTTTGACGTGTCTTAATTTCGTTTTGACGACTCTTAAATTCAGAAACTTAAAACCCGTCAAAACTATACAATCTTGAAGAAACTTAAGACCTGTCAAAACACCCGGCAAGCGCTAACCAGAAGGTTAATACCTCCGATTGCATTATACCGGGCAAACGCATCTAAGGAGCATTTTTCCAAAGTTTAAGGAGCATTTCCCCAAAAAGAAGGGTACATTTACCCTTTGCCGCAAAAAAGTGCGCCGCTTTGTTTTGCGAAACAAAATTTGTGTAGAATGATTTCTCAATTCTACCATTCACTACGCGAAAACTTTCACTAAACAGAGACGGACAAATCGATAGAAAACAAAACGACACAAGACACGACTCAAAAGATCAGATTTAACACTATTGAAAACGCGATCCGGTGATGGTTCGAAAAGTAAACAAACACTCAATTCAACAACGTCGGGATGATTCAACGGATCAAAGCTCGGAGTTCCCTGAAAACGTACAAGAAACAGAAGGTGCCGAAAAAATCCCTGGAGCAGGAAGCTCAGGTCAAAACAAGAGCGCGAAAACGGTTTAACCGGATTCTGTAGAACAATTACGTATGCATCCTGTTCGACGACGAAACAGGATGCATTCCGGCGTAAGTGGCGACGGAAGAATTTGAGCAGAAAGAATTGATCTAACAAGCGATTTGTACCTGTGGTTTAGGGTCCTCTGTTTTTTTTTTTCGAAAGGTACCATTTATCTCAAAGTGTACGAGGAAGCATGTTTAAAGGAGATATCCCAAGTAACAATTTTAGTTTTATTCCAGCCGTATAGCACTCCTCCCGGCTTTGTTGATAAAACTACATTCAAAACTGTTTTGTCCACCAACACCTCCTCTATGCTTCTTTAAAGCCGAAATTTGTACAAAATGGCCCACTCTATAGACGGTCGTGACAATAAAATAATAAAACCTTTATAAGAACATAAAGATTTTGAAAATGTTCTTGTGAAAGATGTTATGACCAATTGAGAACCTTCATAAAACCTATTGGCTGCCATTAAAACCAGAATGTGGCCAGATGGCCACAGCTGTCAAACTTCATTGTTAAATCGAGGTTGTTTTTTGTTGTTCTGCTTTGTTCGATGCTCTGCTCTTCTGATGCATTTAGCAGTAAAAAAAGATAATATCAATGAGTCCTAAAACGGCATTTCAATACAGCATTTTACGAGTTCATAAAGTCGAAATAAAACCTTTGATAGGAGTAAAAGGAATTTAAGAAACAAGATTTTAAGATCGTTGTAAAGAAGCTGTGTAGGTTCTCATAAACCTGACTAAAATATGAAACCTATTGGCACATCTTGGTGCCATAATAAAACCAAATTGATTTCAAGTGGCTTTCATAAAACTTAATAAAGCAGGATGGTGTTCTCAATGTTACTTGGGATTGCTGCTACTGTACAGAAAGCATATGGCTCCTCCTCTCTTCTGGCCGGATTTGGCTTCCGACCACTACGTCAAGTCGGTTCTACAGTGGTTGGCAAACAATTACACGTACAGGCAGAACTTAATTTGCTTTAAAATTTCATTAACATATTGAGAAACTTGAAAGTTCAAGAAAAGTTTCTTGTTGCTATTCAACTCAACCTTCAAAATCATATGTTGTTAGTTGAGATTATCTTTTAACTTCACAAAATCTCTAAAAAAAATTCAATCAAAGTACTAACCGTACTTGAAATCAGCGCAAAAGTTAATAATTCATCTATGTTGAACTACTTTCCTACTAATTGAACAACAATTAAATTTCTGAGTAAAACTTTAAAAAATGCCCAAAGATTGTTCACAGAGTAAAAGCTGTTAACGTTTGCATTAAAATAAAATGGACAAAACTGCCGATTTTCATGAGTTTACCTTCACCCGCACTCACAAAACTACCCATGCAGCATAAATCATAGTAACCCATGAGTCAGCAGACAAAATTTGACAGCTCTATCAGTCGAACTCTTACCGTGGTGAAGTAATTCCGTTCAGAAGTGTGCGCGTTCAAAGAACGGCACCCCGCCGCGTCGAAAACGGACATCGTGCGGCACTTTGTGGACGCCAGATACGCCCGTTCCAGCATCTACAACATCTTGGAACTATTAGGCTACAATCAGAGCATCGATAGAAAGCCCGGTTCCGGGCGGCCGACGACCCTGAGTGACAAGAAGCTCCAAAGGATGCTGAAGAGGAAGACCAAGGGAAAAGTGGCGACATCGTTGCGTGCGCATGGCCGGGAGGTCGGTTCAACCGGCCAAACAGTGACAAAGTACCTGGCGAACATAAACATACATGTCAGGAAGCGGAAGTCGTGTCCACTGGTTTCGGAGCTGCAGGCAATGACGCAGCGGCAGCGGCTGAATAAGATGGTCAACTCGATTTTCCCGACGAATCGCGACGTGGTGGTGGTGATGGACGACGAGACCTATCTCACCCTGGATGGCAACGACTTGCAGGGCACTTCGTATTTTACTTCCCCCACGAAGGAAGTGAGCTCCGAGGTGAAGTTCATTTCACACACCAAGTGCCCCAAGAAGGTGCTGCTGTGGCTGACAATCAGCGAGAAGGGGATGTCAAAGCCGCTCTTCTTTCGCTCCGGACTGGCCGTGAACGGTGAAATTTACAGTACGGAATGCCTGCCGGCAGTTGCGTCGTTCATCCAGCAATACCATAAGGGCGAAGACACGGTGTTTTGGCCGGATCTGGCGTCGGCCCACTACTCGAAGCGATCGTTGGAGGAGATGGAGCGGCTGAATATCGATGTGGTACCCAAGTCGGCGAGCTCGCCCAACGTCCTCCAGCTGCGTCCCATCGAGAATTTCTGGGCCAACCTGAAGCGTTAGATCTACTCCAACAATTTTGTCGCGAAAACTGAGGAGAAATTGATAAATAAAACGAAGAAAGAACTCAAAAACATGCCTTCACGCATGTTTTCGTCCGCCATGGCGAGTGTTCCGGTTAACTACCGGAAGGCCGCTCGCAAGGGCGTAGAATTTTTTTGCAAGTAAGCTTAAATGATTACCTTCTAAGGGTAATTTATCAAATGCAATTATCTGTCTTAGAATTTTTTTTACCACCATCCGAAAAAAGTCCTTTTTTTTAATGCAAACGTTATTTCAGAAATTATACCCAAGGTGCTGGATGCCATCTATCCTAGTTTTAAGAGGTGATTTTTTGAAGGAAGGTTGTTTTAACATGTTTTGTGTGTTACTTGAGACACTTGTCCACATATTAAATAATAAATTTGTAGGAAAATACTTCAAATAGCAACTTTGGAACAGCATCCCAATGAGGATTTCTGAATTATAAAAACATTAGTGTTATTCACAAAACAAGAGTGAAAAACGTCAGTTTTTGCTTGCTGTAATATTTCAATAACTATTTGAAAAATTTCAGCAGTATAGTAAACAGTCGAGTTCGGATGCAGCCTAGATCGGATTCAGTCGGCTTTTGTAATGAGCATTCTTGCTCAACTCGACTTCTATGATTGATCCCTATGTCACGCAAAAAAGTGACTTTTTAGACCCCGCCCCCCTTGTCACGTTTTTTGTATGGCCTTCAATTGTAACGATTCCCCAAATCCACCCCTCCCCCCTTCTTACTGCGTTACAAAATTAATGGACCTTCCCTTATCACCAATCGCGAAACTTAACGACGAGAATCGGCCCTTATGACCAGCTCTATGAAGTCTTGATCAATTTTTTCCAGCATTCACACCCTCCTCGAATTCGGGACCAATCCCGTTCTACACCATCGACCGCATTTACCGTACCCCAACCAACAGCGGGAAATAACGGAAGGGCATAATATTTTATACATGAGCGCCGACACGAAGAGAGCTCAGGACAAGGGTAAGAGAAAGGACTATCGAAAAAAAAAACTTCTTCATAACACGCTCGCAGCTATGGCAGCAGCAGCAAAGGATGGTGTTGGTTCCCCTTCCCCTAACCCCTAGTCCTTGTCGTCGTGCTCGGTCATGGTCATCATCATTTCTCCGTTGCTCAGCTAGATCTGCCGCCAGCAGCCCGCAATTTCGGAAATTGATGAGAAGGGCTTGCGGAATGTGAAAAGGGATTCTATCTCCGTTTTTTTTTCCTCGCATTCAGAAACGTCGCTTCTCGCTTCGGATCCGGTCAGAGATGGTATAACAATGGGAATTCCGCGAACCCAAGTCTAGGGGCGCGAACCGACACGAGTCCTGTGGTTCTGAAACTGACTGGTTGGTTCGCCGGGGTTGTGTTCCTAAGAGCATTCTTTTTGGTTCTTTTTTTCGCTGGGGTTGAGTGGAGAAAATGATAATACAAAAATAATGCGAATGCTTTCATTCGACGAGGACACATTGCGGTATTCTGCTGGGCTGGCAGTGAGGTTGCTTCATCCACTCCGGTGGCGGTCGGCTGTTGGGTAGATTTACTTGCCGGTTGCCACTGGCGGACACATGTCAGCGTTGTTAGAATGCTTGTAGCTGGTCGGTGTTGCCGGAAATGGGAGTCTACCACGTTTACGACGCGATGACAAACGGATGCCGTCGGTTGTAGTGACACGCGGTGGCCGCCTCGCTGGTGAGTGCTGTGTCAATGTTTGCTCTGGAAGAACGACTCGATATGGGGATTGGAATGGTTTGAGAATGGAATTTAAACACTGATATGAACTCAACATGCTCATACCACAAAGAGGGGAACACCCCCTAGCAAAGTTGTTAAACTTATTTAATAATCAATAAGGCAAAAGGAAAAGCAAAAAAAAAACAGAACGAGGATTTTCCCGAGCACAGGAACTGACGATGAAGACGACAGATCAAAGAAAACGAAGACTTCTCTTTTCTTCTTGGTGGCTTTCTTCGATCTGAGCTCATCGCCTACGTTCTTTTCTTAGATCGAAAACAAAAAAACCGGCAACGAAGGGTTCGGGGTTTGGTTTTGTTAGGACTGTTGTTTTCCAATTTCCCTCCGCCTGCGGCTCTGCTGCTGTTGTTGTTGTTGTTGTTGTTGTTGCTTAAGTCGATAAAATCTAAAAGACTAACAAGAAAGCGAAAAGTGGAAGTTTTTTTTTCAAACTTACTTCTGCCCAGTCTTCATCTTCTTCCTTCAGCACCGATGCTGCTGCTGCTGTTCTTGGTTGAGTAAATAAATAATAAGGGTGCCTCTGAACAAACTTTGAGATGACTTTCCCATGTTTGTGTTGGTGTGTGAGTGAGCCGAAATACATACATATGCATCACCCCATAACACCTCGAGGGTCGAGGATATACTGAAGGTAGCCAAGGTTAGTCGGTAGATTCCTTTGCGCCTTTCGAGGAACAATTTTTCGAACCTCAATTTTCTTTAATGGCTTCTCTTCTTCGAATCAACAGAGCTGAAATGGAAGGGACGAAAAAAAAATCAACAGAGGTAGATTCGATTTCCCTGGCAAGACAAAAATAAAGCAAGTTCTTAAAACATGCTTGCTTACAAATGCTGCTACCTGCCGAGAGGAATAAGACCAAGAACGGGACACACAATCAGATGCGGGGCCAGAGAGAGAAAAGAAATCATTCTACCTGAGGATATCTTGTTACGTTACATTACCCCTGTGCTGAGCTCTGTCGGTCCCCTGTGGTTCTCGAGGTCGCTGTATTAGCGCTCCGTTCCCCCTCAGCCCCCCTGCAGCATTTCGTTCACGTACAAAGCTAGCAATAGCATCAGAGTAGGAAATTGATGCTCCTTTATGCGTTCAGGGCCTTTATGTGTGTCATTTCTTCACTTCTTCAACTGCCAGAAGGGAAGAGGGATGTCTTTTCCCGGTTGATTGCATAACGAACAACAGCCAGTCCTCTGGTGGTGAAACGAGAAGAAGGATCAATCTATAAGAAACCAATCAATTTGAAGGGGACTTTACGGTTCGGTCACTCGATTTGCTTGTCGGAATAAATTGAGGGTTGAACAGGTTCGGCATAGCGGGACGATTGAGACGTATGTGTATACCGATGCGTAATTGTGCAATTCCAAAAGGGGGGGGAGGTAGGTCATCGTATCTTCCGGTCCGCTTTTAAGCATCTCAGCTATGAGGTTCCAGGTGGTAATCTATCGATTGCCTGTGGATTTGTCAAATTTGGAAAACGTCTGCGTGCAGTTATGTAAAATTATAATATCCCGCCCACTAGATCAAAAAACATTGCAATTGATTGTGCAGATTGGAGAAAATGAAAACATTGAAACACGAGGGGCATGCAAAAACTATTGCATACAACACACACCTGTGAGAGTATTAAAAATAAGCTTTTTATACGGCTAGTTATACTTTAAGTACAACAGAATACCTACTACAGACTTAATATAAACAATAATTACAATTAAATACTTTGAGTGCTATGACATACATTTTCATTACAAATTGTCTACTTTAAGTACACTTTCATACATTTTGAGTATAGTAGAGTAATTTAAATACTTTTAAGTACTGATTGATTATTTTGATTACAACTGCAGATGTTGACACTCAAAATACATTTTCATTACTGTTTCATGCTTTGAGTACAATAAAATACATTTGTAAAACTTTTCAATCCCTACAGTGTAGTACACATTGAATCCAATTCTATACTTTGAGTACCCTGAGGTACATTTAATGAACTTTAAGTTCCCTTAAATATATTTTGACTATAATTCACTTCTTTAATAACATATAAATATATTTTATTACAGTTTGAAAACCTTGAGTACAATTGAATACATTTAAGTTTTCTAAAAATATCAAACAAAACACGCTGTTATAAAACCGCTCATTTAAACAGAAAACCACTCAGAAAACCAACAAAACTCATCGAATTGACTTCATGAATAACGCTGAATTCGAATTATTATACTAAGAAATTGCTTCAAAAAAGAAGTAGTAAGTTCTATACCACAGATCAAATGCCTTCGGAGATTGAACAATCTGTAATGCATGCTCAAATTGATGCAGAATTATTAAAACTTGGCCTAAAAGCCTGTCCACGTTAAATTTCGGACACTTTTCTTTCAGTGTAGATTTTGAATTATTTCACGAATCGCTGGAACGTTTCACATATATGACAGCTTAAACTCTCCTCATGTTTACATTCTTGTTATATTCAGTAAAATGGCGTCGAAGCAAGTGGAAGTGCGCAAACGCATTTTGTACGAACGGCAGCAACATCCGAATTTATCGGTACGCGATCTTGCCAAGATACCAAAACTACCGAAAAGTACCAGGTTTTGTGTTTGCAAATTGACCAGCGCTTGGCTGTGGATCAAAAGGTTGAAAGTGGAACAAATCGAAAAGTATGCTCCCGACAAATGGACAAGAAGGTGGTAGCCATTATTCGATAAAAATCCCAATCTTTCTGTGTAAAACTATACTGGCCCTATTACCACCTCTTATTTCCCGGATATATCCCGGATCTATGAATGATCATAACAACACATCGAAGAAATTGATAATTTTGAATTAGAAGATCCTTTTCAGTATTACAATGATTTCTTGGAAATAAATGATGAATCATCATCGAATGATCCTCCACCTGAGATGCTAATAAAATTCGATCTTAGGCACGAACGCCGATGTTGCTGAAATCGAGTACCTTATCATAGATAGAGGTAAGCTATGATTAACTTTTGTATCATGTTTTAAGAAATTCGGTAGGTTTTTGCAATACTCCGTGGATGTTATTGTTTATCCGTATCGTGCTGCCAACTACTATGTTATAGTATGTGTTAGTATTTCAAAATGTTCAGTATATAAGATTTCCAAGCAAGACCTCCAGTGCAAGAAGTATATGTATTGCTGATTCTCAAGAACATTAATAAATATTAAATTTAGTTCTAAGGAAGTCTTGGTTTAAAAATGGTGAACTTTTGTAATAAGTTTTACATTTTACCACAATATTCCATTAACTGACTATTTTGAGGAAGTCTTATAATGTATAAATAAAACATCTTTAACAAAAATAATTTGACTGAAATAATAAATCATCGCATGTGTATTGTATAGCCACAGTAGAAATGGGTCCACTATTTGTAACAACTTCCCCATTCCACGCAATCGTTCCATACTCTTCCTTTTTTCGATTCAATGAAAATGAACCAGAAAGTAATTCATGTTCATCTTGCCATATCGTATGGAAGGAAGAATTCCATAATTTCACTGGTTATTTATGCAATGAATGTTTTAAACTTATCCAAAGCGCCACTCAAGCAAAAAAGACAAGCAAGACCCCGTGAACGGAAGGAAGGTGAGGGATTACTTCAAGCGCAATCTGAACCATTCGATACGGGACGTGGCCAGGAATGTCAATTCTTCCGTCTGGTTCGTCCAGCAGACAATGAAGCAGGCCGAAATGCATACGGTGGCCAAATCCAGCGCCTGGAAGCAGCACCGCGAGTCATTGGTGCAACCAAAATGAATCGTAATGGCCGACGAGACGTACCTTAAAGCAGACGCAGATGTTCCGGAGAAGTTCCGGAAGGAAAAGGTCGACAAATTTGCCAAGAAGTACTTGGTGTGGTTGGCGATCTTTGGGTGTGGCAAATTCAGCAACCCGTAAATAACGAGCGGCAGCATCAACGGCCAAATATAAAAAGAAGAATGACTCCAGAAGCGCCTGCTGCCCTTCCTCTAGTCCCACGAAGATTGAACTCTGTCTTGGCCGGATCTGGCATCGTATTATTTCGTGAAACCGGTGATGAAGTTGTACGAGGCCAGCGATGTTGTTTTTGTGCTGATGGAGGCAAATCCGCCAAATCAGCCAGAACTTCACCCAATAGAAAAATTCTGGGCAATAAGAAAGGTAAATTTCGGAAAACAGGGAAGGTCTTCAAAAACGACAAGGATTTGAACAAAGTGGATGAAAGTGTTTAAGAAAGATGGCGCAAGTGTAGCACAAGATATGATGGGTAGCGTCATGTCCAAGGTTCGGGCATTTAGCCTAGGACAGGAGATTGAATGAACCAACTTTGCAAAACTTATATGTGTTTATTTATTTTCTGAGTTTTTCAAAAATATCCGACTTAAAATGAAATTTTTGGTGATCATTTTTGTCTGTTGCATTTTATTCGAGTACAATCTTTAGGTGATAGACGACGGAAAATGATCTGGGATAGCGCATTGAAGGCGTCATTCAGAATGGTGATAGCTCGGAAGTTCTCACACTCCAATTTATCAACTTTCTTGCAGATGGGGCAAATGGCCCCTTCATTCCACTCCTCCCGTAGCTGTAATGTCTCCCATATTCAGCCGATGTAGACAAATGGCCAACTTTTCCGGGCCCATCTTGATGAGTTCAGCTCCGATACCATCCTTACCAGCTGCCTTATTGTTCTTGAGTTGTTGGATGGCAACTTCCCTCAGTGTGGGAGCGGGTTCATTACTCTCATCTGCCGTACTGATGTAGTCTTGGTCCTCACTGTCTGCGTTCTCCGCGCCCTTCAGGTGTTCGTTGAAGTTCTGCCACCACCTTTCTGTCACCATATTTCCGTCCGTCAAGATGCTTCCGTTCTTATCCCTACATATTTCGGCTCGCGGCACAAAGCCTTTGTGTGATGCTTTGAGCTACTGGTAGAACTTACGTGATTCTCTTCATACTCCAGTTCTTCCAGGCGGCGTTTTTTCTCACGAAAAAGGCCGATCTGCTGTTTTCGCATTTGATTGTAGCGTTCTTCGTTCTGCCGGGTTCCTTGCTGCAGCATTACTGCCCGCTTTGCGTCCTTCTCCTCCCAAATCTTTCTACACTCCTCATTAACCAATCATTCCATCGACTCCATTCTACGTACCCGACTATGTTCACAAACGCGTTGTTTATGGCTGCTTTGACAGTACATCAGCAGTCCTCAAAAGGGACCCCATCGAGGTCACCCTCGCCCAGCGACGTTGCCTCAAGATGCTGCGCGTACGCCGTGGTGACATTCGGTTGTTTCAGTCGCTCTTGGTCGCTCCGAGAGTTTTGGCCCCGGTTTTACTTTCACCAGGTAGTGATCAAAGTCGATATCTGCGCCACGAGCGCCACGAGAGAGGTCGAATATATCGGAGAAGTGCCGTCCATCAATGGAAACGTGGTCGATTTGCGATTCCGTCTGCTATGGTGATCTCCATGTGTAGCGATAAGGGAGGCTGTGCTGGGTTTATTTTTGTACACAACTTCTGATTTTTACTCAATTTTTTCTTTCCCCATGCCCTTTCGCTTAATTTTCAACACTGACGGAACTTTCATCACTTTCTCTTCATATATTTCATTCTAGCAAACATTACTGTCCACTCTTAGTGCCTCATGGTGATGAGCGGACATCTTCTTTAACATCATAATCGTTTCTCCACGTACGGAGAATACAGATATAACAATTATAGTATGTAGAATAAATTTATTACTATATATCTAATGTATTAATATATCTGTACAAAAGCCACCGACTAAGGCAAACGACAAAAAGCTGACTAATTTTTTTTAGGATTTGACAATAACAGGGTTCCATGTTCTGCAGTTTAACATCCGGTAAAATTATCAACACAATATCATACTATTAGAGGCAAGCCTTTCTGAACCAAGCAACCCATGAATTAGTATGTAGAAGATGAATTAATAAAAAAAAATCATTGCTTGTTTGACCGTTACCAACACCCCACGCGTTATTTATATACACTGCTCCATCAAGAACGAAAATAGAATCTAATCCAATTGAATTCCAATATGTTAACAAATCGTGATATTGTGAAAATTTTCTTAAACTCAGAACGTAGCAAAGCTCGTCTCATTCAATTATTTGTAGCAACCTTTGGTAAGAGTGAAAAATTGGTTCAACGCGATGTTGACAATTGGGTCCGCGGATTTCTTCGACGTTGGAGAAAAGTGCATGAAAAGAGTGAATTCTATTCCTGTCAGAAAACATGGCTTGATACAGTTTACGTGGTGAGTAACTAAGAAAATATTCAGAACACAATTGCGATGATGACACACATGACACTTAAAGATAATAAATGGTGATTCAAAGATCCATGCAAACAATAATTACATGTAGGAAACAGCACCCATATAATCCCTTGTTAGTTATTTCAAAAATGTTAATTGCTAGTATTATTTTCGTTAACATCAAATATCTAAAATTTCTTATTTGCAAATTAATATAACAGTCAATTTATGCATCATCTCCTAACCTGCCCAACATCGTGCTCACTCCACACGAATCTACAAACGCAACACCGATACCATCTGTTTCATCGCAAACAACCCGTGGTTCTAAACGTCGGATATTCAATAACCTTTCCCAGAGAACAAAAGATGAACAAAGTCGGATTTTGGCCAGGAAGGAGCCTTTGGACTAACTACTTCGATCAGCGGAAAAAGCTGCGCGCCAAAACGCATGTAGCTGTATGGCTAAGTTGCTATTGAATCTACGAGAAAGTGGTGAGCAATGGGCAGTCGAGTGCTTGAAGTCTATCGACACCGCCCGCAATATAGAAAAACCGTCCACTGAAGCTTGTTTGATTCTTTAAACGAGACTCGGGTTGAGCAAAAGTAAATACAGAGCCATCGAACAGTTTACAAAAGGTGTCTTTGGCATCAAGGTACTCTTGTCTTGGGCAGATATTGTGGAGCATCGGAACAATATCATTCCTAGTGTATCGATCCTAACCTGGCAAAATGCAAAATTTTGTGATGTTTCCCGCATCACAGAAATAGCTGAAGTTGGCCACACAAGTTGGCCGTTCGTACGGAGATTACTTCCAATAAATGGATTTATCAAAATCCTCAATTGGAAACTTTCTGTATGGTGACCGTGAATCGACCGAAATAGGAGGCAGCGGTAGCAGCAACACCGGTAGCAGCAACACCGGTAGCAGCAACACCGGTCTTTTAGCAGATCCGAAAATGTTCGCCGTAATTCTCGGTATTTTGGAAGAACTGGCCAACCATGTGAGATTGATTAGCAGCTTTGCCGTTTCTTCAAAGCAGCTCGATGCTCGAAAGGTCAAGCAGTTGTACGACAAAATGGAGGATCTCATCATGACAGAATTCAACTATGTGAAACGACTACCTCCATCTGTACACAAGTGTAAACATCTGTAAACAATTTTAACAATTTCATCTTCAGTCCTTTAGAACATAATTTTGAAACTATCTGTCGTAAAGCTTGCTTCAGATAGAATTGGAACAAAAACAATTGCCTGTATTTCAGTTATTTATTATTGAATTCAAGATTTTTTTTTATACAAATGTAGCGTTTTCTTCATACTTTTAAGAAAAAATGCGCATAAAATTATTCGTCACGGTTTCGAAGGAATTCTCGAATTTTTCCTGTAACACGGCTCATTAGGCGGCGCACACCTTCTTCGTCCATCGTTTTAGCTATCTTATTCCACCAGGTCTTCATCTGATTGCTGTCTTTGACAACCTTTCCCTTTGCCTTGAGTCTCCACTTCATGATTGCCCAGTATTTCTCAATAGGGCGGAACTGGGGGCAGTTGGGTGGGTAAAAGTTTTTCGGAACAACCTGGACCCCTTTCTCTGCATACCATTCTTGAACGACTTTGCTTTAATGACAGCTTGCCAAATCTGGCCAAAACATTAGGGGATGGTCGTGGGATCGAATGAACGGCAAAATTCGTTTTTGGAGACACTCTCATTGTCTTATTTGTAACGAAAACTTTCGTTTTTTTGCCACAGCTGTAAATGCCCTGCCAAATCATTAATTTTCGTGCAAATTTGTCGGCAAAAACAAATTTAAATTTGGCTGGAACATCCCCCCGAGCCGTTGCCAAGTAAAAATTTTGACCTGGGATTTGCCCGAAGTCAGCCTTGACATAGGTTTCATCGTCCATCAGAAGACACCCGTCGAACTTGGTCAGCACCTGGTCGTATAGCTTCCGAGCACGGATTTTGGCCACACTATTCTACACATTGATTGTTGTTTTTGTATTCTCCCAAGCGCGGAAGTAACGATCTTTGATGAAGTTTGTCAGAAGTAGATAATTTATCATCTCCATGCGAAGCGCTAGGAGTGGACGGTATTTTATTGCTAGAACGAAATAGACATGAAGAGAAAGTGTATTGATAGTTCCGTATAGGGCAACGGCAGATGAAAGATCAAGTTTGAAAACGAGCGGAGGGCATGGGGTAGTATGGTAAAGGGTTATGTGCCTGATCGGATACTACCGTTCAATAATGCCCTCCGCTCCTAGCGCTTCGCATGGAGATGATAAATTATCTACTTCTGACAAAATTCATCACACTATTCTGTTTTATGGTCCGATTTGGCTGTTTGCTAGCTCGATACGACTTGATTCCTTTCTCCTCACGGTACTATGGGCAGCACCGAATTTTCTGGCCAAATCACGGTCCGACAGATTGGGATTCCTCTTAATCGTCTTCAAAATCTTACCACGCAGTTTCCGGTCGACAGTTCCACTCCGACAATTGGCTTGAGGCTTCCGAATCGTCGTCAATGTTTCCTTATACCGTTTGATAACGCGCCATACGGTATTTCTGGGTTTAGCTAGCCTTGATGCAGACCACAATGGATTTTCCAAATAACTGTGCACATTTTTTCCCTTCTTTCGGCTTCCATGTTGATTGTTTACAAAGTACAGTCGATTTGCGGAATGTCAAAAATACATACGTGAAGCTGACAAAATTCCCGACACGTGGGCGCCAGGAACTTCCAAATCCGTCCACCAGGAGCGCCACAATATGCGCGTCATGAGGAGAATCGGGTAAAATGGACCCTTTCCTGAGGTCAACCCTAAGCGAAACCAGCACCATTTGATTCTCCGGGATTTTTTACATAATAACAATGCAAGTAAGAGTAATATTACTGGCGCCAATGTTCCGAACCGCATGGTATTTGAGATTTTTCAAGTATGAGAGGAGAATCGGGTAAAGTTTACCCTTTCCTGAGGTCAACCCTAAACCAGACCATCACCATTCGATTCTCTGAACGTTTTTACATAAGTACAGTGTAAGTGAGAGTAATATTACTAGCGCCGATCTTCAGAACCGCATGGTATATGAGTTTATGCATGTATGAGAGGAAATCGGGTAAAATGGACCACTTCCTGGCATCCGATCAAAGTAAAATTGGTTCTATTTAGTTCTCCAGCTTGTCCTTCAAATTTACAGTACATTTGGGTTCAATATAGTAGCACCAAGTTTAGTTTTTGGGTAATAATTCTAGTTTGTATCCAAAATGAGCGGAGAAATGGGCAAAATTGAAACCAACACCATTCGGTTTCCCGCATTATTTCCCATAAGATAAGCTATTTTTCAGGACTCCTACCCTGCGCCGTCTAAATTGATGGGATTTTGGATCCATTTTTTCCCACTGTGCAACTCTTTACTTTCCGGGGGACCAGGGCTTACCTTCCCGGAAGCTACGGGTTCTGCTTTGGAAATTCCTCCAATACAGTGCTAGATAGTTAGGTTCAAGCGCCAGTCCTCGCCGGAGGTGCTGTTTATTAATGGGTGCTCAGGAGCTTCCACCCCCAATTTAGTATCCCTGGTATTTATTACCACTCAGTATTCAGGACCAAACGTGTGATTTTTTAATTTTTGTTTGAATAAAATCAATTAACTAAGCGCTTGAAGAGAGAGGGGAGGGGTTTAAAATTACCATAAATCAACCAAGTGGTTTCTGATCCTACCGTCCTTTCTCAACGAAACATGAATGAAGTTCGGAATTATACTCCCACGGAAAAGATTCCCGAATAAATAAGGGAAAAAGAACAGAAGTAATGATGAATTTTGCGAACCAAGTTACGTGTCATCAATCATGCCTACGTGAAAACAGAGCCCATCGAGGGGTGTGCACCAAAATGGAAACGGCTCAACTGATAATTTATATTGCCCCACGGACAACTTACTGGTTGGCAGCGCTTAGATTCCGGCGCAGGTCAACGAGAGGGGTTTATTTGTTCATGCGAGTTTCCCTTATCTCTCCAGTTACTCAGTCAGTCAGTCAGTCAGTCAGTCAGTCAGTCACAACCTAAGCTGTGTGAGGTTAGGACATCTTGTGTGACCGGCCTAAACGTTTGGCGCGATAACAAGCGTGGATGACGCTGATTAATCGACAACTTAGCTTGGGGATCAGTGACAACAAGAAAACCGGGTTTATGAAGCTTAGGAGCGGCTTATTGCTTTTTGTTGTTGTTGCCTCAGCGGTGAATGATTGGTTTGGAGTTCGATTTTCAGTAGATTATGTCGAAATAGATTACTGTCGATTAGATAGGGAGAATTTATTATTCATTTTCGGCACAATGAACGATAACTGCATGGGAATTTTTGTTCATGGGTTTGCCTTCTTGGGAATAGCCCTATTCAGTTGCCAATCAATCAGTTTGGCTTGTATTTGATTTATCGAGAACACAAGTTCTGTCTACACTTGAAGTGGCGCAGGCAAGGTCGAATTCAAAGTTTCTCATTCATATCACACCTCAACTTACCCTACCCGAACAGCGAACTATGACTCGTTTACTGTAGAGCGTACGGTGTTTTGCACTTTTGCTCCCAATTAAGTAGAGCCGCCATGTGCATGAGTCAGCTAATATATTAGAGTCCGCAGGCCACAAAACTACACAACAACGTAGTCAGCGATTACAAAGCAGACGGACGAACGACTGCCGCTGCTACTAACTACTTGTGTTCGTACATTCAGGAGACGACCGACGACGGAGGCACAGGGGCATGTTTAGAGTCGATTATAGTTGAACACAACACACAACAACCGAAAGCAACAACATGAACACGAAAAAAAAATACACCACAAAAAGCAAGCAGCGGGAAAAAGGGGAAACGATAAGGGCTGACCGATCATGTCATTTCGCGGCATTTGCCACGATCTCTTTCGGTCGCCTTCGTCGAAGCGCGTAGAAAACATGTTAATGTAATTTAATTTATACCCACGATAATAAATAACAAAAACACGCTTTCCATGGCTCGGCGAGGCAGGCGCAAGCGAAGGGGTTCAAACAGTCAAGAGAATTTGATTGGCATACGGCCATCACGAGCGCGGTGAAGAGAAACGAAGGGTGCCATCGCCGTACCAACCAAGTGGAACGATTTACGTCGGTTGCCCCGATGAAAATCACTTCTCCCAAAGTGAACTCGACGGCCGCCACCGTCGTCATCATCGAAGTAGGCGCACTCAACGACGGCCGTTCAGAAAAAGAGGGTTGATGCCTACGCTGAACCCTTCTTCCTCTCCGTGACCGCGCCGCACCCGGTGCCTTCGTCATCGAGCAGCCACGACGTGGAAGAATGCAATCGTGATTGCGATGATGAATTTGTTGAATGGGTTTTAGCAGTCAGGCAGTGCCATTCGTTTTCCCCTTTTTTTTTTGACTATCCGTCTACACGAAGAGCTCTACTTCAATCAGAGGATTAATCCCTGGCTGGCAGCAGCAGCACCACCACGTCACGATGGTAACCGGCGATTAGGTACCAAGCTATTGCATTTTCGGCATAGACGCTACGCTGTTGTTGAAACCTTGGGCAGAGATTATAGCAGACTTTGGGTGTGGGGCGAGCTGCGAGCAACGATCCTCATGGGAATAAATGTCATAGCATAGGGATCAAACTCGCACCGGCGATGGTGGTGGCTGTTGTTGCTCGGGTAACGGACAGTTGCCGGAGTTTGGGCAGATTCGTAACAACTCGGTCGATGCCGGAGCGGGTTTTAAGGGGATTAGGTTGACAGTAATCCCATAATTGACACGTGTGCCGAGCGAATGCCTGCTGGCCGGGTGTTATTTGTTGGTAAAAATCCGGAGTCCGTGTATGTTCATAATCACTTCACCCGCTCGGTCCCGGGGGTAATTGTAGCGGTAGCAGTTGTACGGCCTAACCGTTCTGGCGAGTTGTTATTGTTATAATACCGTCGTCACGCCGAAGTCGTTTTTGGATGGTTTTTAATTGGATGGCAAGATTAGGGAGACACCGGAGGTTGGGGTGTAATTGTAACAAATTGGAAAACGACGACTGCGTCAACAGATTGTTTACTTTCCGGTTGATTTGTGTTCGACAATGTCGATCAAAGCGATGATTTTGTTTTACAACGATGTGCCTCTAGGTTGAGGTTAACGCCTCATACAGGCTGAGTTAGAACATGTTATAAGGCTATCTGGGTGTCAGTTCACTTGCCGGTAATCATTATTATAACTTTTTATAACTCCGTAGTCTGGACAAGGCGTAAGATAGCACTGTAAAAACGATTCTGGCAAAATAGATGCACTAACTACAGTGCGCGAAATAATTAGACCGTACACATAAAGCTAGATTCGATTCGCAATTTTGCAGGATTGTTTTCAATGCTCAATTGAAGTATTTCGTTTGACAGTGTATCCGCCAGCTGGGGGCACCGGGATTTTTTTGTTTACGCGCTCACACGAGCAGCAGTTTGACTTAGAATTTTTCAAGTTTCCATCCCAGTAGGAGATAAATATAGCGTACATCGATCTCATACACCTGGATTTGTGATTGTAAGTAAATTATTCATCGGAATGAGCAATGGTATCAGAAGATAGATATCTAACCGTGATTCTAGCATATTGTTTTGTGATTTCAAATATATTTCCTAGGCTTTTTCGTAAAAATGCTGAGGGGAATAGAATTGTCGTCTGAAGAACGGACAAAAATTACGACATACAGAGAATCTGGACTCTCTATTCGTCAAATTCGTCAGAAGGTCAACCGGAATAAGAGAACGATCGTAAACTTTCTCAAAGATCCGAAAAAGTATGGTACAAACAAACGTAGCGGTCGGCCATCTACGCTGTCTGCCAGAGGAAAACGGGAAGTATGGTGATGGGCCGTCAAAAGAAACTTGAGTGCAGGTCAAATCAAGTCTGAAATGTCACTCCCGTTGACCAAAAGGAGGATTCTGCAAGTTCTGAAGGAAAATCCCAACATCCAATATCAACAAAGAGTGAAAACACCAAAGCTTCTTTCTCGACATAAGGCTGCAAGGTTGGAATTCGCTGAGTAACACGCGTTTTGGCTAGATGAGTGGAAATCTGTCATCTTTTCGGACGCGAAGAAGTTCAATTTGGACGGACCTGATGGATGCCAGATGTATTGGAGGGATATTCGCCGAAATCCTGAGACGCGTCACGCAAGAAACTTTCAGGGTGGTTCAATCATGATTTGGGCCGCATTTGGATATCGCGGAAAAACCCCAATATGCATTATTTCACACAAAATGAATTCAGGGAAGTACATAGACCTTATTGAGAACGTCGCGATCGACTTTGGCGATAATTTGTGGGGTGAACACTGGATTTTTCAGCAGGATAATGCTGCAATACACTCTTCCAAACAAACAAAATCCTTTCTGGCGTCAAGAAACATCGAATTTATGGAGTGGCTGGCTATAAGTCCTGATCTGAACCCAATAGAGAATCTTTGGGGAATCTTGTCAGCAAGAGATTATGCAAATGGACGGCAGTTTGACACACTATTGCAACTCAAAACAGCTATTCAAGAAGAATGGGCAAATATCGACATCGCTGTACTGCAGTCATCGGGTGACTCAATGCCACAACGTCTCGCAGATGTTATTACAGCTCGAGGAGGAAGAACGAAGTATTAAATCTATCATACAGGTAAAGCTGAAGAGAAAAACCAAATCAATCAGATTTGTACGGTATAATTATTTCTTTTGAACAATGCATAAATCTTAGAATTAAACTATCAGAGGTAGAGCAATAAAGTTGAATGAACACACGTTTTGTTTGTTTTGGTTCAAGGTTTATCAAAAATATCCAACTCACTTCGAAGAAGGCAACTAAAGAGTTAAACGTGGAATTTTCACTTGTACGCTATATTTATTTCGCGCACTGTAGCTCTGTACTTTTATAGAAGAGCTCACGGTGCATTATAGCATGCACCGTTTACTTTAAAAAAATCGGGATCGGCGAAACACCCACCTTTTGAAAGTATAGGTTTTCCCCTTTCATGCATATTTCATCGGGAGGTCTAGAACGTTTTTTTTTTTAAGATTTGTGAGACTTTTGTTTTTTTTTAATTTACTAATAAACAAATAATAAATTACCATTATCGGTTTCTCATTTATGATTTTTTTGATTTAAAATCTGTATCCACATTAATCCGGATAACTTCAAATCATTGTAACTTTTGAAATACTGCACGTAGGAATGAAAAATTTCACTGTAGTATAGCTGAGAGTCTATGATGAAAAAAACTATGATTGATGTTTACATTTCATGTTGAGTATTCAAGATGGCGACGAAAGAAAAACAAGAGCACGAGCGAATTTTGAACGGGCTTACGGCTAATTCTGACTTGTCAATACGGGACCTTGCAAAAACATTGGATTTGCCTACATCCACTGTTCACGATGTGCTCAAATCATTTTCGGAACGTTTGACGGTGGAGAGGAAACCGAGAAGTGACAAAAACATTGGACCCGCTGATCCTGTCATGGACCGAAAGGTGAAAAGGATATTAACGAAAAACCCAAATCTCTCCATTCGAACGGTGGCTCGGAAAATAGGGATGTCGCCTGGTTTTGTCCAAAAATCAAAACAACGTATGGGACTTAACTCGTGTAAAGTAAAAACAGTTCCAAATCGCAACGACAAACAGAACTTGGCAGCAAAATCACGGGCTCGACATTTGTACTGCGAATATTTGACGAAGTTTTCATGCGTTGTTATGGACGATGAAACTTATGTCCTGGAGGATTTCAAGCAGCTTCTAGGGCTAGCTTTTTATTCTGCTATGGCCAGAAATGCTACCGCTGAGCATTTTAGAACGAAGAAGGCATCGAAATTTCCCAAAAAAAATACCTTGTATGGCAAGCTATTTGCACGTGTGGCAAAAAGAGTAAATCTTTCGTCACTACAGGCACAATCAACAAGGAGATCTATCAGAAAGAGTGTCTGCAGAAGCGATTGCTACCCTTCATCAAAAGTCACAAAGAAAAACCTTTGTTTTGGCCTGATTTGGCATCATGCCACTATGCTAAAACTGTGATGGAGTGGTTCCAAGCAAATCAAGTGAACATTGTACCAAAAACCTCAAACCCTCCAAATTGCCCAGAGCTACGACCAATCGAGAGATATTGGGCTCTGATGAAGTGGAAGCTTTCTGGAAAGAAGCAAGGAATCAAAGACATCAAACACTTCCAGCAAATTTGGACAAAGACGGCTTCTACGATTTCTGAAGAGTCTGTACAAACCCTAATGGACGGAGTTAAGCGCAAAGTTCGAAAATGTTATGCAAATACCGAATAACTATGTTTTGCCTTTCACGAATTGTTAAAACACATCCCATGAATCTGAAATAAACAACTACGATGGAAATATAATGCGAAATTTATGTTTTATTCATGTTTTGAGGTGTCCGGATTATTGCGGATACAGACCTTATTCTAGTAAATATAATCAACGCCAGCAAACCTACAATTATTTTATTCAATTCACAAAAAAAAATTTACTTAAGGGGACCCTCCCCTGGATTTGGGCAAAAATAAAGCAAAGTTTGTATTTTTTTTTTGTGGGAGATTGAAAAGGCGTACAAACTTTCGGATTTGATGAGTCAATTCGATTATTATTCAAAACTTTTTTTCATTTCAACCGTGTTCAAATAATTAATTAATAATGCCAATTTTAAGTTCAAGCCGTACAAAAAATTATAACCTTTCAAACAGTTATTTGATGGAGGGAATCGGATTCATAGTTCAAGCCCGAGGCTTGAAGTTAGATTGAAAAACATGGTTTCGAGAAATCGCATTTTTGTAGCCGCCATTTTGAATTTTCACATTCTTTTCATCTCTTTTAAATTAAATTTTGAATAATAAAAAAAATTAGTCGTCAAAACAGGAATTTCGTACGCCTTTTCATTCTCCCACAAAAAAAATACAAACTTTGCCTTATTTTTGCCCTAATCCAGGGGAGGGTCCCCTTAAATACAAACAATAGAACTAATTAAAAACACATTATTAACGTAGAAAACAATAAACATTATTAGCACCCAAAACGATTAACGATTCAACAAAAATTACTATACAAAATTATTTAAATGAGAAAATGGTCCTTGTTGCAAAGCTACAAATGAGAACTATTATAAAGAACTACAGCTCGGAGCAATTTCGTACTATACTTATCGGATGCCACTGGAACTTTGACTTTATCCCAAGTAATTGCAAAATCAAAATGCACTGTTTCACTAGCTTGTTCGCCGAAACTTCCCAATGTAGAGCTTGATTCCTTGCAAAACTCGGGTACATGGAATCTCAAAATATGGAATTTAGATGAATTGGGTAGTCTAGCTTCTACCCAACGCAAACTCGTTGATTTTGATAGAGTATTCTGGAAGCAATTCTTCCAGGAAGCACACTTCAAATACGTCTTGAACCCGGTCAAGAACCTGAAAAATTAAATGGTGAAGTGGTGACAATCAAGTAACTTGTGACAGTCTCTGCCAGTGAACCCGTAGTTGCTATTTTCTTGGCAGTTACTCACATTTACCCACGGTTGAGCGATTACTTCACCTTCTGCCTGGATTCGTTTGAATACAACATTAACCAGACCAAGAGTAATGTGGAGAGCAGGCGGGGGACATATCATTTCCTTTTTGGTATCTGAAGAGCCGCATAACAAAGGCTCATTCACGCAGTTGTAGAACCGTTTTGCTCTTTTCTCATCTGCGTCTCCATTTCCTTCCATTTATTTAACGAATCGTTCAATGACCCCAATGTCCGAGCTTCACCAGCCTCCATTTGAAGATTAGATTTTGGAGAAATACAGTAGGGACAGGGGAAACTAGAACTATGCCCAATAAATCCCAGTAGAATATCAATAATCTTCAAGTCCCCTGCAATAATCGCCTCAATCTTTTGTAGTTCCAAGATACAATGCCAAACTTGCGCTATGTTTTGGTACTTTTCCAGCATATTTGGGATAAGGGCAAGGAGCAAAATCATTTTCACTCCAGTCTCCTTTTTAGAAAACCGCTTTTTGTCGGATGTTTTGACTGGATTCGATAGAATGGTTAACGTGATTTTAAAAAACCCTCCACTCCCGTCAATCCCAATTTTAATGGTTGTTTGTTCCTTAAGCAAACCTCGCTCGCTGGTGATAATGTTAACCATTTCATGTATATCGTTACAATAAACCACTGGTTTCAAGGACACTCCTGACACGTTTTCACATTTATCGACCTGAACATTCAACCGCAAAAATACTACTGTAAAAAATGTTCTAGACGTTGGTTGAACTCCGTTAAGCCTTGGCGTACGTTGGCGGCAACAGCAATATCCATGCCCTGAATGATTCTGCTGAGTTTGATTGTATTTCTTGTTCTCAAATTGCACTCATTTTTGACTAAAAATAAATCATCAACTGTTACCGAGGATTTCTTCTGAGTAGGATCGAGATTCAAAATACAATTCGTAGGACGGCCATGTTAATGGGATAACGCTTCCAGCTTCCTCTTTCCGGGGATTTTTTTTAAATATTTCGCTACTTCTGACTCACCACTTTTATTGCCATTGTCCTGCAATACTCGTAACACATTATTGTGCCGTGTTGCAGCAGTACAATGATGAACTTTGCCTTGTCCTAAGGAAAAAGAGTAATTATTTATCGCTTAAGATGTCGTTTTTCAACCACAGCAAACAGCTTAATATGGTTTGAAACTTTTAAGTTATTTTACAAACAAAGTAAGGTTAATTTGTAGTGCAGTAAGGGGCAAGTGTGCCATCATAAGCATTTATTTTCTAATTATCGTATAGTTTTACCTATTTTGTTTATGGATACGCCGATCAAAATTCTATGCAAATAAATTCTGATGTTAGATATTCTTTCATGATGCTTCATGATTTAACAAACATTAGATAGTTTCTATAAATTTGGAAATGATATTCAAAATGGTAAAAATTGATAATTTTTCACGCTAATTTTATGTTCGACATAAAATTGGTTATAAAAATTAGATAACAGATAGTTCTGCATTAAAGTTTTCACACCATATCTAAAACATTAACCAAATGTATCTGTAGTATATCATCGGATCGGTTTATTGATATATTTCAGTAGAATTTCCCTTGCCCTAACTTCACTATATCTTACCAATTTCAGAAAAACAGGACGAGCAATGCTTTTTTGGCGTTTTCTATTGATGCTGGTCTTCCCCGCTTCGTTCTTGAAGTATGACGGTTTTGTAGTGTTATCCGTGCGCCTATGCAGATTTCACATCCACATTTTTTTGAGTTCCTTGAGCTTATTTGAAAATTATACTTATACTGATAAATCAGCAGTTTCTCTTCTCTAAATAGTGCAAAAGAACATCGACTGCAGATGTGCGTAGGATCGTACCATGTTTTAATTTTGATTTTTGGTAAATAAAGCTTCTCAATTATTTTCGTGGCGGCATCTGACAAACTTCGCAAATTATTCTCTTGATTGTTGGAAATAACCGGAACAGCAAAGTTTGAACAGCAGAAAGGATTTATTTTACAACTAGCTTGAGTGGAGTCTTGAACAGGAATAATAAAAATTTTCTCAGTTGTTTATTTAAGAAAACTTAGGTTGCTAGGGAGGCCGTCGGTCTCCAAGGAGGTCATCAGCACACTGCGTTACCGATTTACTCCAACACCCCCCCTGAATCGGTAAGTCCTAGGATGGTCCTCAGTTCACGGAAACGTGCAGGTTAACGTGTCCGCTATCTGGTGTGCAGTAGCAATTGCTTCGATTTGAAGTCGTCCTTGTGCCACGTGGTCGCGTAGGAAATGGTGCTTCACATCCACGTGCTTGACACGTTTGGTTTCGGTGTTTGTCGCCATCGCAATGCACCCATGGTTGTCTTCGAACACCTTGAATGCCGTGCCGGGTTGAACTTCCTTCAGGTCCTCAAGGATTCCGTGCAGCCACAGCCCTTCGGAGGCCGCGGCACTTAAAGCTGCATACTCTGCTTCACACGATGACAGTGCAACGGTTTGTTGCTTGCGGCTGGCCCAGGACACGGTGTTCCCAAAGACCTTGAAGACGTAGCCGCTAACGGATTTCCTATCCTCAGCATCCGATGCCCAGTCGGCGTCTGCGTACCCGACCAGTGCCTCGGCGTCGTCGTTTTGCTTGTACTGGAGCTTAAGTTCTTCGTCCCCTTCACGTAACGGACCACTCTCTTCAGGGCTTGCCAGTGGGCCTCACCAGGTTGAACTTGGAAGCGCCCCAGGTATCCAACAGCGTAGCATATGTCCGGTCGGACACACAGCATCGTATACATCAGGCTGCCCAGCAATTGACGATACGGATGCGACACAGGATTCGCAGCTCGTGGTGGCAGGAAACAGCCTTTCTCCATTGGAGTCTTCACATTGTTGCAGTCTTGCATGCCGAACTTCGTCAGCACACGGTCCACAGCTGCTTCTTGCGCCAGGTACATGTATCCGGTGGCGCGGTCGTATCGGATCTTCATTCCGAGGAAATGATTAACCACGCCGCAATCCGTCATCTGGAGCTTCTTGGAAAGAGCACGCTTGATCTCCTTCACCAGGTCCAGCCGATCGCCAGCAATGAGCAAATCGTCCACATAGATGATGATGCCCCCCCGCCCCATAAAAAAAAAAAACCCCCCCCCGACGGGAAACCAAAACCCACAAAAAGGTTTCACTTTTTTTTTCCACACCCGGGGGGTTTCTCTAGCCCTACAACAACCCCCCCCCCCTCCCACCAACGTCCGAGGTGCCCCCCCCTCCGGTCCCCTGCGTCTTCTTCCCCCCCCCCGCAGAGGAAGCGGTCTTCACATCGAGTTGGTGAACGTGCATCCTTCGGTGGGTTGCTACAGCAAGAATGGTTCGTGTGGTAGATGTCTTTATTATAGTGTGCTCGGCGTCATGTGTACATATTGGATCAATATGCCATACTTCCTGGTTCGTTCATCAGTCTTCCTCTAACGTGCGTACGGTTCAGATCGGTGTGCATTGTGTTGCAAGTAAATATTTTCAAGGTCGTTACCACAGTTCGTATCGTGGCCAACTTCGCTACGGGGGAATATGTTTCGTTGCAGTCTACTCCGGGCTTCTGCTGAAATCTCTTCGCCACCAAGCGTGCCTTGTAACGGACCAGTTCCCCATGCTCGTCCGGCTTGATTCGGAAGACCCATTTCGACTTGAGCGGAACCACACCAGCAGGACATCGCACCAATCGCCAAACATGGTTGTTCGCTAGCGACTGCAGTTCCTCACGGACCGCTTGCTGCCAAAGGGCTTCGTCGGCTCGTCCAGCGATCTCCTTGTACGCCTCCGGGACATCGAAGATCGAACGCTCGGCCTCATCTCGTCCCACGGAACCGTCGAATGGAACATCAGAAACGTTTTGGGATGCATCTGCAGAATGGGATTGCGCGGCAGTGAAAATTTTTCCAACCAGAAATTCTTTCAACTTACCGGGGAGTCTGCGCTCCCGTTCGCTGCGCCTCGGGGTTTCCATTTCGAGGTTTGAACCACGGTCTAGTTGCGAAGGGAGCGGGGTTTTTTTTTTCATTAGGGCGAATCTACAATTGAAAGATCCTCTTCGGGCTCGCTCTCTTTCATTCATTACAGCGCCATTATAAAACTTTCAAGGGATTCTTTAGTGCAGATCGAAACACAACAGTGCTGGCTAGCATACTCTACAAATAGTAGAATGAAAAAGGTAAAGATGATTGGTTTATGAATGAAAGAGAGCGAGCCCCGAGAGGATCTCTCAAATGTAGATTTGCCCTAATGAAAAAAAACCCCAGAAATATACTATCATATCACAACAACAACAAAATAGAAAATGTATTTTGCCTCTATTTCCCGTAATGTCGTTCCATGTAATAAGCATGGCTCTAAGGCAAGGATAATCCCAAAGCAGGTGACGAACTATCCCAGGAGGCTAAACGTCACCCTAATAAAGAATAAAAAGTAAATAAAAATTTAAAAAAAATATCCCAAAGCGCTCTGCAACTACGAACTTAATATGAATAGTAAAATTCTCAATGTGACCTCCAGGCACACGATCCTCTGTAGCAGGTGGAAAAACTACTTGATGTGATATTTCCACAATGGAACTGACTCTTAGCTTCGGGTCTTGACCAAGAATCCCTACTGAGCCCTTGCAGCACGACAAGCCGGCCAGTTCAGCGCAAGGGTTCGTTTTCTAATTAATTTTTATGATGAAAAACGAAAAACTACTTACCGAAGATGTATCCACGAGATCGAATGCACAGACAATAGAATAATTGTGTTAGCACTATTCTAATTTTCTTGCAAAAAATATCTGGTCATCCATTGTTTTGTGTGAATGCTGTTTGATGCAATCCTGGTTCACCTGCATATTTTCTTAGTCTTTGCACTAACCATCTTGCGTATATTATGTATCCTATGTTACTTAGTGATATTCGCCTGAAGCCTGATGTTTTTTTTTTTTGGCTCCTTTCTCTTTTGGTATCGGTATTTGCACTGACTGTTTCCATTTGGGCTGGTATCCATACTTTTTTATCTGTTTTTATACTTCTTCTATGCTTTCTTCATCACAGTATTTGAAATATACGTTTTTAACTCTGTCCAGTCCTGCTGGTTTACAATTTGCTAATTCACTAATTATATCCTTAATTTCTTCTTTACTAAGTTCTGCTGTCAGTTCTTCATTATCATTTCTGATTGTAATTGAATCACTTCCCCCTAATTCTAATTCTATTAACTAATTATTCATAGCTATTAATGGTTTCTTCGGCCCTTTTCTGCTAGTAAACTGTCTTGAATATTTATACGACTTCTTTATTCTTTCTCCTACATCATGTTCCCGAAATTCGTTGTAAGATTTGAACACTTTCTTTTCGTTCTCTAATTGCCATACAATAATCTTGTCTTCTAATGTTTATGATTTCTCTGAACCATGTTTGCCAAATGCCCATTAGTTTGAGCTTTAAATAACAGTTCAGTATGATTCCTGTTTTGGCAATACATTTAGAACCTTCAAAATTGATGTAGGGAGTTGTGCAGGGTAGGGGGGGATGTGAGGCAAAGAATGCGTCCTTGGTTCGAGTACTACTATATTCAATCCCTTCGCTCAATTTTCAATACTTCTATTAAATTTTCACAACCTGCCGTACGCTGACGGAACTATCAACACTCTCTCTTCATATCTTTCAGTTCTAGCAAACATTACTGTCCACTCTTGGGGCCTCATGGTGATGAGCGAAAATTTCCTTCAACATCATAATCGTTACTCCACGTACGGAGAATACAAACATAAAAATTATAGTATGCTAAATTGGCTTTTTCTCTGCGCACAGCACCCACAAACCCTTTGTAATATTTATCTCACATTTTTATATCGAAATAAAAGGTTTGCAATTGAACCATTTGTTTGAAAATCGACATAACGACCACCGGATATAATGCAGGAAAACAAAGAAAACCTGTAATGTTTACCCAGTACTTCTATTTCGGATAGAAGGATTCATAATAATACCAAAAACATATTAATTGAAGCTTTCCTTTGATCAAAATGGCGATCCAAGCTCAAACTACAATACTTTGAAGTTGGTAAATTTGTGTAGTTTCTCAAACAAGCAAATATGCTGATAATGAATAATTCGAAAGGTTCATCGTAATAATTTTGTCTGAACTATTCAGGGGAGACGTAGTTATCTAATTATCTATCTTATCAAACTGCTGAAATATGTTTTAGATGTAAATGTCATATGTGAAATTTTTCAAACAAACGATTTAATTACTTACTGTAGATTTTTTTTTCAAGAAATATAATGTGTTTTGCTGAAATCGGAACAACAATGCATTTTTATTGTTTTTTAGCTAGAACTATTTGGGCTATGTGCCCCTTAACTCAGCCTAATATGCAACGAGTGGTTAGTTAATTTATTGTAGCTCATTGACTGACCTAGCTACAAACAATATTGAAATTGCAATATGCATGCTTAGAGAAGCGTTTCACGTTATCACACTTAAGTCACCAGAAAAAGTTGTAAGACTTATATTTTTTAGGTGAGAAGTTTTCAGGGACATGGATTTAATGTTGGTCTAATGTCTCCATATTGGGTTTATACATGGATGCAATTTCGTCTCATCCCACAAAATCATATTGCAAATATGTATTGGAAGGCAGTTTCATGTTTGTGCTGCAAACACTTTCACACTAAATTCTATTTTCTTCCTAAAATACAACATTGTAAGGAGAAAGTTTTGTTTGAAACGTACAAAAAACACCAAATTAATTTTCACTACTCATTCACAGACCACAAAATAAGCAAATCAACTGTAATGCAACTTATACAGGCTCAGTTGTTCATGTTGGCTAATATCTCATGCATAACCTTGTTGACGTCACTTTTAGTGCCAACATAACAAGTAAATGAAAAAGATAGCGAAATGCTTGCCATACCAGCTTCGTCTAGTGCAGATCAAAATGGAGTTAAAAATTATATTATCTCACCACTACACTATAGACACTGTATATAGTCTTGACAACAATTGTCTTATGCAGCCAAACGGACTGTCAACTTTTGATTCACTTTACAGGATGTTTTGTTTTGACAAAAGCCAATTATGAACAAATAAGGGATTTTCTACTTCCATATTCAGTAAATGTAAGTATGTTCGGTGTATTATCTATTACCGCTTGGATTAGTAAAAATGAACAAAATTCAACAACAACAAAGGTTGTCAGGAGGTTGTTCAACAACAACAAAGGTCGTCAGGAATTCCATCGAAAATGTCATGTTCTCCATCTCCGCCAATTTTATCTGGTTCCAGCAGATCAAAATCGTGGAAGCTGTGAAGTTCCCTGCAAAATAACACGGTTTGTCTTAAAATCCTCTATGAGTTCTATAATATTGACAATTACCTCAGTAACGCTTTGTTCGGATCGTTTACAGGACCGGACCCGAACTGAAGATTGGAGCTTTCGGCCGAAGTTGATAAACGTATTTCCTCTCTATAGCTTGCATCAGTCTGGTCCAGGGGTTCATTTTCCACTGCCGCAGTTCCCAAAACAGATCCTCCATTGCAATCATCGCCGCATGGAATGCAAGCCATTTCTGCCTTATATTATCTTTCTTTGGAAACCGGAAGAAACCCACAGAATTCACTTCTTATCGCGAGTTATTGCCACAATTTCGCTCGAAACAATTAATTTTTTACATGGCACTTTTCACTATGCTTTCTAATGAATATCTTCAAACTGAATCAAAACAAACATCGAAACTGAATCTTTTTTTTAGCCTATTGCGCTGTTTACTTCAAGTTTGTACAAATACAAGTGGTGCCAGATCACTTGCTCAAATTTATGACATTTTTCAGGGTTGGCAGATTGTATGATTTTGCGTTGTCCTGTCTATATACAGTGTCTTTACACTACACTAAACTGTCAAATTGATGAAGATTTCCAAAGAGCCATTTTTTTTGCAAAACACTCTCAACAATCTCTAACTAACATGTTGATAAGAACAAACCTTTTTTCATTTTGAAAGTTCTGAAAACCAGTATGTATGGAATTTCAGTGGAAAACTTATAATATTATAAAAATGGGAGTAACTCTGATGATGTGTGAAAAGTAGAGTGAAAATAAAATAACCATACAAGATACACTTTGATTGTTGTTTTGTTGTATTCTCCATATGCGCGGAGTAACGATATCTAATGATGAGATTTGTCAGAAGCAGACAATTTCCATCAACATGAGAGGCTCTAGGAGTGGACAGTAATTTATTGCTAGAACTAAGAGAATTGAAGAGAAAGCATTGATAGTTCCATTTAGAGTAACGGCAGGTTATGAAAATTGAAAGATACAAGTTCAAAACGAGCGGAGGGCACGTGAAGGTAGTATACAATCGGGCGCATAGTCTTTTACCAAGCTACCCCTCCGCTCGTTTTCAACTTGTATCTTTCAATTTTCATAACCTGCTAGCAATAAATTACTGTCCACTCCTAGAGCCTCTCATGTTGATGGAAATTATCTGGTTCTGACAAATTTCATCATTTCATACAAGATGACTTTTTGTAGGTTCTAGCGCAGTATTTTTTATTGATATCTGAAATTTGCTGGATAACATTAATACTATAAATACTTGTGTTGAATTGCAGCAAAGATTTTCTTTACCGTGCTACGAGAATGCTAAACAAAATTCCGATTTTTCGCTTTTTTAGCCTTTTACATGCGTATCAGAAGTGATCGGTAAAGAATACATAGATGTTATGAATGATATTGTGTTTGCTAATCTGATAACGGGATTGCAGTTTAACGAAATTAAGTTTATAATTCTAGACAAAATCGTCAAAAAGTCGAAAGTAACAATTGTAAACAATAACTTGAAACGTAAATTTCCTGGAAATTCCAGGTTGCTAACATCTATATCCACTACCGATGGGAAGGTAATAACTCCCCGTATATATTTCTGATGCTGTTTGGCTGGTGAGAGCAACCCGAGTAACACATCTTCATGATTTTATGTTGAGTAAGCTTCTGTACAACCAAATCTAGTCATATAAAAGTATTTTCAACCGTTATAGAACTTTTATGTTGCTTGGGAAGCAGAACCCAAAAAAAAATACGCTAGAAATCATTGTTTACAAATGTTACTTTCGTCCTTTTGACTATTTTGTATAGAATTGACGATTTTAAAATACAACGGCGTATGCCCATGACCTCAAATTATCCCTATAGATTTCAAATTTAATTTTTGGGAACAACCTCAAGAAATTTCTTTTCTGATTTAATTTCAGTATCGTACTTATCTGCCTGCATAGGCCCTTTGTAAAAAAAACCTCGCTTAATGAACAGCAGCATATTCATACACCCTTTATGAAGTTACCAATGTTTTCTTATTGAAGACGTCACCAACACCAATAACATGCCATCTACTGAATATCATATGCCATAGTTAGGAACGATAAAAAAAATTGTGTTCCTTATATTCGGTCCGCTGTTTTCTAGTGACATTATTGCATATATTAAATTTTTTGAAGTGAACGTGAGAAAAACATGTTTTTCCTGCATGCGGCTGGTACATTATAAGCTATTTTTCTTGGATTTAATAGAATGCAAGTCATTTGAAAATCATGACATTGATCTGTTCCACTATTCGGTTAAAATCATGGCGACTAAAAAGCAAATAAAATTCACCACCTTGCTCAATATTATCGAGATACCATCTCAATTGTTTTAAAATAGCTATTTTTGAATTCATTGCGTTGATTGCAATTATATGTTCTATCATTAAAGATCATAACGCTGCCATAATTTGATCAAATATCGCTGCAGTTCTGACTTATTTGTTAGATAGGCCGAACCAAGGGACTAGGCTAACATTACATCCCGTAACCCTAGCTTTGATTTTTTAACTGGAACCAAATATCAAAGATCCAAGATGTGAAAACTTCATTGCAACATTTGCTCAAATCATCGCTTCAAATGTCACCGGCAATCAACCCCGAAGAGGATTTCCATTAATTTGATACATCATCAGAAAAAGATGACAAAGAACCCACTCAAATCAACCAACTCAGCAGTGCCAGCTCAGACCAAACAAAAAAAAACACAAAGTCGTCGGATAATTTACTACCCGCTGCACGTACTGAACCTCCATCTGCCAAAGGTCATCCGTTCCTAAACAAACGCGGCAAGGCAAGGGGAAATCAATTATCAGCCGTCGCGTCATCGAAAGCCTGTGCTTGTTGGTTTCATATTTATCTCGGGACAAGTGTGCTTCATCGTACGTACGCAAACGTGCGTGTGTGAATCGCTGGAACCACCCATTTGCCCATCAGCAACGCTCGATTATAACTGAGCCATAAATTTGTAATTGCTAGATCAGCTGTCGATTTATAATAGAAATGAAATGAAACGACATTTCTCGACCCTCCCCCAGCGGCGTCGCTTCCTCTCTTTTGGATTTGGTCGTTGCATTATAATCAAACCGATTCGTTGATTAAAACGTATAAAAATTTATGACGGGGCATAACACGGGCTCTCCAGCCCATGTGGCCGTATGATTGGCCTGCGGGTCAATCGAAGCGGAACCGCAGCAGCTTCAAATTGAACCCGAAACGAAGCAAACTGGAAACTGCACGGATTTTCTCTATTATTCCACACGGGAGATGGTATCCATCAATAGACCGACGCCATCGATGACTGCGACGGTTGTTATGGATACCAAGTAGCAAAGTGCTTCACGCGGAGTGATTCAATGGCTATTAACTTTACGACTACTGAGTTGAGAGAGGTTCGAAAATAGTTCCAAGTTTCAGGGTGGAATAACGTGTAGATGATGGGTCTCGAGTGAACGGACTGGACCGGTTTAGCGCTCATATACGCTTGTTTTCCGCCTCGTTTCGCGAGAAATACACAATTTAGGTGCGCTTTTCCTGAACTGCACGATCTTTCATTCGGTCCAATTTCAGCCACTCATACCACCGCCAGCAGTGTGCTGTCCACACGTACAAATCGGTTGAAATTCATCAAAGCAAAAAATCTCATTAATTTCATCGGAAAAAATCCCTTTCACCCCGCTCCAGTTTCGATTGGGCGCCGGCCACCGCCTTCGTTTGAGCACATTGCGGCTACCGCTCTCCACAGCTATTTCCCGTTCCGAAAAACGTTTCACCTGAAGAAAATATAACGACTTGATTGTCATTAATCACGCGAAAGGCAATCTTTCCCCCGCCTTGCTTTCCCACCCAAATCCCAAACACAATGGGCGCAGGAAAACCCCTTGCACAATCAACCGAACAGTTTCAATCTGGCCGGCACTCTGCGGCGGCTCCGAGCTGATTGAGACCCCACAGAAGAAAGAAAGCAACGGCAACAGCAACAACAAAAAACTCAATTTGCGGCATGGCCCCTCTAACCTTTCTTCATAAGCCCAGGGCAAGCCAGACTTTACGGAGGAGGAGGGCATGCTGAAGCGGCCAAACTGAATCGAGCCAAACACCACCAATCCAACGGAATGGGAGCGAATGTTGATGAGGAGGAGGGGGTGGAAGGCAAGCGCCCTGGCAGTCAGTGTGTGCCGGAGCGCGCGAATTTATTTTTTTTTTTTTTTTTATTAATAATAAATTTTTTTTTTTTTTTTAAAAACGCGAAAAAAACCAACGGGCGGCCCGGGGCCCCCCCCCCCCCCCCCCCCCCTTTCCCCCCCCCCCCCCATTTTTTTTCCCGCCCAACCCCCCCCCCTGTTCCACCCCACCAAACCACCAAAACCCCCGGAAAAGGGGAACAAAGGCAGCGCCCAAAAATCCGAAAAAAATTTGGAAGGTTCCAGGTTTTAGTATTTTTGACATAGATTACTGTTTGAATTTGTAGGTGTTACTTTGCGTATACTTAACTGATGATGATGATGATGTAATACTACCATCTATTGCAGCAAGGAAACTTTCCATAGCAGTGGAATAATCTGAAAAACGATTTGATCAGGATTCTATTATTGTTTGTGATCATCAAGCTCCTGTATGAAGGGCCAAAAACGTTTGGGCGGGCCCGTAAGCAGAGACACTTACGCGAAACCCGCGAATATAGGGAAGAGAATCTCCTTCCAAAAGCAAGTTCACACACACAGCACTAGAATCGAGCCCTCGATTGACAGAATAAACCCAATAGATGGGGTCGAAGAGCCCGCCCTCGTTCCACGAAATGTTAACAATAGGGAGGAGGCAGTCCCATGCTCCCTATCCAAATCGTTTTACTTGGGTGCCCTGATGGTCCCTCCCTTTCCCCGTTATATGTTATTTAATATATATTATATTTTGTACACAACAAATTAAGATACCATTATAGACAAAAATGCTAATTTATTCAAATTTCAAACTTGAATGGATTGTTACTGAAAAATAAATAAAAGTTAGATATGTATCAATATCCTACTAGTCCTGGGAAAGCTGAAAACAGAATAGATCATTCGAAATATAAAAGATAAAATTTCAATAAAAGATATTATTTTATAAAACATAGTAATATTTGTAATATTTTTCTTTATACTGTTCTAGCAACATTTCAAAGATAGAGTGAACGAAGAGTCCGGTGGGATAATTTCTGAAAGAAATGGCTTATCTTACCATAATACCACAAACACAACATTAAAATATAATCCTACATTACGTATAAGCACATGCCAGCCTTTTATGAATATAATAGTTGAAGTTCAGAAGTGCAATTTTAAATAAAATGGTATGCTGAAATGCTGAGATACAAATTCCGCCTTTGATGCCTGGCATGTTGCTCCCGGCTCTTACATAGTTTTGGAATGCAAAGATGATTCCAAAGCGTGCTGAAATTATTAGTAAAATGAGAATAGAAAATATAGAATATGATTTAAAAGTATAAGATCTTCGGTCGCACCCCCTCACTTCGCTATTGTCAGATTGACAACATTGCCCAGGCTACGCCAACCAGCGTCTCCATGTTTCAGCTGGCAGTCTTTTGTGATCATATGACTCGTGGAGGCGTGAGGTAGGAACTTGTGAGGACGAGAGGTCGGTCGCACCCTCCTTCGAAGTTGTCAACTCACCATTTGAAGCCCTGTTACTTTTCCCAAACAAAAAAAAAAAAAAAAAAACCACCCCACACAAAAAAAAAAAAAAAAAAAAAAAAATTTATTTTTTTCCTAATACACACACCCACAGGGGGCGCCAAAAAAAAAAAAAAAAATTTTTTTTTTTCCTACCACAACCCCACCAAAAAAAAAAAAAAAAAAAAAAAATATTTACAAGAGATTATTTTTAAAAATTTCTTTTCCAAAAATTTTATAAATTGTCTTCCCTTTTTTTTAAAAAAACCCCCGCCCCGACGTCAGAGCATGCCTTTCGGACGTAGTCCTCCGACATTGACTGCCACGTGCGTGTTAGGGTTGACTTCAGGGTTTTCACACTAGGGTGTGATGTTTTGCAGGCTCGTGCTTCAACATATGCCCAAATCGAATAATCCAACGGATTAAGATCTGGACTGCTAGGGGGCCACAAATCCTTCGGCCAAAACTTCATGTTATCGTTCAACCATTGTTGGGTTCGATTGGACGTGTGACACGGCGCTCCATCCTGCTGTAGGACAACGTTTTGCTCCTCGGAGAAGTTGGTCTTCACCCAGCGTAGCACTTGGTCTTTTAAAATGCCGATATACACTTCGGTATTGATTTTAACTCCAGCATCAATGAAAACAGGCGGCATTGTCAAACCGTTGGACGCCACCAAGCCTAACATCATGACTCCAGCCGGATGTTTGGATGGAAATTTGAATTTCACTTTTTCCGGAACGTTCTCCATTTTCTGCGGTGAAATAAACCGGTCCGAGCGGCTGTTGGCCACAGCATCGATGCTGAAAAGCTTTTCGTCGGAGAACAGGATTATCATGTTTTCCTTCTTCAACAAGGAAAGCAATCTCTTGGAACGAGTCACTCGTAGTTCCTTGACCCGGTCCGTAATCAAGTGGCGTTTCACTCTGGCTCTGGAAGATGCATGCAGGTCTTCTTTGATGATTCTCCGCATGGATTTCTCCGAAATATTGGCTTCCTTTGCAAGTTTTCTTATGGAACGCACCGGGTTGCGAGCAATTTTTGCACGGACCGATTTGATCACGTTCGGCGTGCGTGCAAAGCGCGGACGTCCGCTTCCCGGCTTCCGCTGCTTGGGACCATCCTGCAGGGACTTTTTATGCAGTAAACTGTTGCCAAATGGCACCCTACCACCTTGGCAATCTCTTTCGGCTTCTTCTGGGCGAGCAACAAACTGGTGATCACTTCTTTCGCGAACATTTTGACGAATTTGCAATAAAATAAATAGAATGTTTGGATGCAGCACTTGAAAGTTATCAAAAACAAATACACTTTCGACAGAAATTAGTCACTAGCTACACGAATTAACCCAATACTCAAGTTTGAACATTTTTGCAACATTTTCTGCCGAACCCTGTATATGGAATGCTACACAGGAAAAATAATGAATTTTAATAAGCGCGTAAAATTTCCCCTCATTTAACTCAAAGCCAAAGTAGGCATGAACAACGTTATTGTTTGCAATCTTTCATGCGCCATAAAATAATGTTAGCAATCTTTCATACAACAGGCTAGATTCAGGCGTTATCTGGCTTTATTTTACATGAAACATCCCATTATTTTCTGCCAAATCTATCATTCCCTTTATGTGCATAAGATAACGCAGAAAAGTCATTGTTTCTTTCTCTCTGTGTAGGTTTGCCATGAATTCATGTGATATTTCATATAAATTAAGCCAGATATCGTTGAAATCAGGTGTGTAGTATGAAAGATTGCAAACAATTTCGTTGTTTACGCTTATTTAGGCTTGCAATTGAAGGAGCAGAAATTAACGCGTCTTTCAAAATTCGTTTTTTTTCTGTGTGGTAAGTTTTTGGACGTTAGTTATTTCTCTTTAGTTTTCGAATAATTTTACATCAACTGATGGGATTTTGTTTTTCAATATGTTTTGCATTATTTGAAATGATAAAGTTTTTGTACTAAACATTTGAAAATTTGATGGGCTGCAAAATGGTGAGGAGAGACCTGGGATGGAGCGTGCGTCCCCGCAACATAGCTAGGTCCTCACAAGTTCCTACCTCATGCTTCCACGGGTCAAGAGATGACAAAGACCGCCAGCTAAGGGTTGTGTACTTAGCTGGTAGTGCAGCCTGGGCACTGTTGTCCTTCTGACTTCAGCTAGATTGAGGAGGTGCGTGTCGAGCGTCTGTACACCAAGGAGGTGCGGCTCAAACAGCGTCTGTCCTGGCATCCAGAGGTTGAGTAAGAAACGCTGTATCGCGTCAACTATACATTAGGTGGCAGCCGCACCAAGGCGATGTAGGCAGCGTGACCCCGGTAAAGTAGCATGCTGAAATCTTACCCTACCACGAAAAATGGAAGTATTCTTTATACGGTATATAATTTCAGATCATCCATGGAATTCCCAAGTATTGTGTAAGGGTTTTGAATTGTTTTCTTCCCCCGTGGCTATGATAATGCAAGTCCGTCTACAATTGCAGCAGGATCAGCAGACATGCAGACTTTACAAATATAATTGTTTATGATCCTACATTTTCTATTTTACAGACGTGGAGAGTTATTTAGGGGCCCAGTAGGAAAAAAGAGTCATCGAAGAATTTCCTGTCATTTATTTTTAATTTTTTTCGTTTTGGATTTTTTGAGTTTCCATTTTTGGGCAGTAGTCATACTCATATTCTTTGCTATTTTGCTAGGCTGCCAGGTTATCAACTTTATTTCATTATATCACGTTGGAATATTCGCTATTTTAGAGTTTCAATCATCTAACATCGCAGCGGAAGAGGCAAATAACGGCATTTTATTATTATATGTACATTATGTAGTATTTCTTTACAACATCGTATTATTTACATCATATCATGACCTTCACATTTTCATACAACAAACCTGATTTAACGGTATCTGATTTAAACACGAAATATACCTTCAATTTATGACATCTAGCATTCCATATATGTCCAGTATATAACGCAGAAAATTACATCTGTGGTAGGCTTTTGAAAATTACGGAATCTGTGGTAGGCTTTTGCACTTATTGCTAAATGTATTTTTCACTTCCGGTTTGCAAATGGACTTTTTACCAATTCTGAGCTGATCTGATTCATGCAGCGCTGTGTGCCATTTGGCTAGTGTTTGATTTTACATTTCAATCTTTGCATTACTTCATCATAACTTACTATATCATTATGTTTGGTAATATTGTTTTATTTATTTTACTTCATAGATTATTCAAAGATTACTTATTGTTTTTTTGCCCATTTATCTTTAACTCCCTTCCAGTTAAATCTTCCCTTGCCTAACTCAGTAGCAATAACTATAAGGTCAGCAAAAATAAAAGCGGATTGCTGTTATAAAATCAGCATCAAGTAGCAAATAGTGACCATGGCAACAGTAAATTAAAATGTATAAATTGTAAATTTCAATAAAGCTATTATAATCTATTATACAAACTTTTTTAGGACACCTCAAATTAAGATTGTGGTGAAATGCTGCTATCGCTGAAAACGAACGAAAACTTGCTTAAGCGCGAAACACAGATTTCTACACTTTAGCACTTTACAACATTTCTTGCATTTCAGGATCAACCGAATGAATATCATATATTATAGATACGAATGCTTGTAGTATTTTTCATTTACATAAATGTATACATTATTATTTAAATATTTTATGGGAATGGGAGGGACCATCAGGGCACCCGATTGAAGCACTCTGGATGGGGAGAGTGGGAATGCCAACTCCCCATTGCTAACAGTTTGTGAATAGAGGGCGGGCTCTTCTCCCCGCCCATTGGGGCATCCTCATGTTAGATAGCTTGCTCTTTAGACCAATTGTTCAGTCTTGTTGTTGGAAGGAGATTCTTTATATCCCTGTGGATACGTATAAGTGATGTTGCATATCGATCCACCCACCCCCTTTTTGGCCCTTCATACAACGGCATGATTAGGATAATCAGTGGTTATTAAAGCTTGATCAAGTCTAACAGAGAGGAGAGCCCATTGCTGTCGGACTTAGTTTCCGTGCTACAATGGGTGGTAGTACATATCATACATCATACATATAAACATTTGAAAATTTGATAACAGTCAGCTTTATTTGTTTGTTATTATCGACAGACACAATGTGGTCCATCGACAGACACAATGTAGTTCCTAAGAATATTCAAAAACTTAGTTCTAATTCTTTGGCGAGGCAGGTAAAAGTTAAACCCAGATGACACTCGATTGAATGCACTTTGTATACCAACAAGAGCTCCGTTCGCGCCATAGTTTGTTTGAAGAAAGATGTTGTTGCGAAGTGCACGAGACCGAACATGAATATTGATTTAATTAAGCAGCATCGGACAGTCAATTTTTGCCATGAAAAGATCGCGAACCAACATGACGCGTGATTCTTTTTTTTATTCCTTATCGGGTATTTTCATCACTGCGACCATATTTTAGATCTATTGTGATGTATCCCCTTTTTTTTTAGCTCTGTCCAGGTGACGTACCACTATTGTTAGGAGTGGTCGTCAACGCTAGACTTAGAGCATTATCCCAGCACGGCATTACACTTCGAATGAATTGCACTACCGTACTGGGATTTGTTCTCCAAATATCAAAGGGTTCTATTAGCCCTTTGTCGAAGAACTGATTTCTTTCAATGAAAATTGCCGGACAGTGGCATCACAAATGTTCCGATTCTTCTTTTTCCATACCACAAAAGCGACATGAATCATCATGAAGTTTTCCAATCACCTTCAAGTGATAGCGGCTCGGACAATGGCCTGTTAAAAGACCAGTATATAAGGTCTGTATCCGCAATAATCCGGACACCTCAAAACATGAATAAAACATCAATTTCACATTATATTTCCGTCGTAGTTGTTTATTTCAGATTCATGCGATGTGTTTTAACAATTCGTGAAGACAAAACATAGTTATTCGGTATTTGCATAAAATTTTCGAACTTTGCGCTTAACTCCGTCCATTAGGGTTTGTACAGACTCTTCAGAAATCGTAGAAGCCGTCTTTGTCCAAATTTGCTGGAAATGTTTGATGTCTTTGATTCCTTGCTTCTTTCCAGAAAGCTTCCGCTTCATCAGAGCCCAATATCTCTCGATTGGTCGTAGCTCTGGGCAATTTGGCGGGATTGAGGTTTTTGGTACAATGTTCACATGATTTGCTTGATACCACTCCATCACAGTTTTAGCATAGTGGCATGATGCAATCGGCATTTTTGCATTTTTGCATTTTTTTTATGTGACTTTTGATGAAGGGTAGCAATCGCTTCTGCAGACTCTCTTTCTGATAGATCTCCTTGTTGATTGTACCTGTAGTGACGAAAGATTTACTCTTTTTACCACACGTGCAAATTGCTTGCCACACAAGGTATTTTTTGGGAAATTTCGATGCCTTCTTCGTTCTGAAATACTCAGCTGTAGCATTTCTGGCCATAGCAAAATAAAAAGCCAGCCCTGGAAGCTGCTTGAAATCCTCCAGGACATAAGTTTCATCATCCATAACAACGCATGAAAACTTCGTCAAATATTCGCAGTACAAACGTCGAGCCCGTGATTTTGCTGCCAAGTTCTGTTTGTCGTTGCGATTTGGAACTGTTTTTACTTTATACGACTTAAATCCCAAAAGTTGTTTTGATTTTTGGACAGATTTGGGTTTTTCGTTAATATCATTTTCACCTTTCGGTCCATGACAGGATCAGCGTGTCCAATGTTTTTGTCACTTCTCGGTTTCCTCTCCACCGTCAAACGTTCCGCAAATGATTTGAGCACATCGTGAACAGTGGATTTAGGCAAATCCAATGTTTTTGCAAGGTCCCGTATTGACAAGTCAGGATTTGCCGTACGAACGTACAAAATTCGCTCGCGCACTTGTTTTTCTTTCGTCGCCATCTTGAATACTAAACAAGAAATGTAAACATCAATCATAGTTTTTTTCATCATAGACTCTCAGCTTTACCTCAGTGAAATTTTTCATTCCTACGTGCAATATTTCAAAAGTTACAATGATTTGAATGTGTCCGGATTAATGTGGATACAGACCTTATTTTTAAAAAAAAAAAATTATTTTTGTGATAAAAAAATAATTAGAAGAAAAAACCCCCTTCGTTCCCCCCCCTGAAAAGGTTTTTTCCCTTTTTTCACACCCCCCCAAATTCCCGCCTTTGACCCCCCCCCCAAAAAAAAAAAAAAAAAAAAAAAAAAAAACCCGCCCCCCCCCAACAAATGAAACGACCCCCGGTTTCCCTAGTTTTTCGCCCCTTCCTTTCCCCCCAATTCCGCAGTGACCAGGGACCCAGTATAGGTTGACTTGATTACGACAAGACAATTTTTGAAGTGATTGAACACATTCCCAAACATGCTTAGATGTGCATGTTGCGGACTTTAAAGCATTTAGAGCTGCTTGACTGTCTGACATAATACATATATTTGAGTGTCTAGAGTTTCTACGCAAGCGTATAGCAGAACATTCCAGAATTGCTTGAATTTCAGCTTGGAATACAGTAGGCCATCTGCCCTTCGGAATCGACATGTCTATCCCTGGACCAGTTACTCCTGCTCCAACTTGAGTGTTCATTCTTGAACCATCTGTAAGGAAAACTATCGATCCTAGACGAAGATTCGGACCACCGCATTCCCACAAATCACGCCCCGGATCAAATACTTGATATGCACGGTCGAAGTTGTATGTTTTTTTCATCCAATCTTCGTTGTTCATAACTAAAGAATTTAGTTTAATAATTTTTAGAATGCTTAGATGTCCTATTAGATCACCATCAAAGAGGTTCATAGATCTTTTCATTCTCATAGCGCTCTTTTCAGCTTCTAGTTGTACGACTTGATGTAATGGTAGTATGTATAGTAAAGCATCCAGTGCTTTCGATGGTGTACTTCTCATTGCACCAGTGATTGAAAAAGTTGCTAGACTTTGAAGTCTTTCTAACTTTCTCTGAGCAACTCTCTCTCTTTCGTTTTTGGCCACCAGATCAATGAAGCGTAGGTAACTCGGGGTCTTACAATTGCCGAGTAAATCCAATGAATCATCTTCGGCTTCAGTCCCCATTGCTTCCCAAATGTTCTTTTACTTATCCATAGAGCATTGGTAGTTTTGGTTATAGTCTGCTCTAGATGTGTATTCCAATTAAGTTTGCTGTCAAGAGTTACTCCAAGGTATTTGACAGTATCTGAATGTTCCAAAAGGGTTCCTTTCAATGTTATATTTTCGAATGAGTATTTTCTCCTTTGTGTAAATGGCACAATAGTTATTTTGGAAGGGTTTATTTTCAGCCCTTCCCTATCATACCACGATGAGACAACATTTAAAGCAATTTGCATTCTGTTTTTAATATTCCAATAATTTTGAGATAAACAACTGAACTGCTACTTTGTCATGCTTTAAAGCATCAGAAATGATCACAAAACTTATGGGTTTTAGTGTACCTTTTTTTTGTAATATGCTACATATGGATGTATTGTACATTGAGCATTATTCCAATGATAATTTGTACTTCATCTTGAAGAACAAATGTGTAATTTTCAAAAAAAATCACAATTAACTATGACTTCACCATCTTCTAGTGTTTCCTTTATTGTTTTTAAAAATTTACTTTGCTAATTTGTATATAGTCATGATATATTAGTTTATCAATCTTTTTCATAAAAAAAAGGAAGCAAACTCTTCTGATGGTAAAGCCTTTAATTCAATATTATACCTATCAGTCGTAATCCACTGTTCAAATGTCACTTCTTTAATTTCATTTTCTTCCAATTTTTTTTTTAAATTGCTGTTTCTGATGCTGACATATCGTAACAATTCAAGCACGCGCAAAGATGACAAAAGTATGTTCTAAATTGTGCATCGCACAGAATTTGTTCTATATAGATAGTGCGATCACATAAAATGCGATTTATTTTTAAGCTGTTGAGCATAAGATTCACATTTTCGTGAATCATACAAACACTAACGTTATGGGATCCTGATTTACTAAGAAGTTTACAATGCTTTGGCCGTAAGGCTGCAAATGAGCTAAAGCTTAGTTCAACATCTTTATGGGTTTCATTAAAATGCAAGAATGACTCTTTGAGTGACATCGTCAAGAGACGTTTTTGTGTATCCTAGCGTACACCACTCGTCACTACAGAGACATAATCTCTTTGGCCGGGCTTAACTCGGCTGATATCGTCATTTTCGTAGAATTGAACAAATTTACGTACTTAATCTGCATTCAGTCCATGTCCTAATTTGAAACGGGGTTTACATAATATTCCATCTTCAGCGACTAAATCCATTACCTGCAAGGAAAGAAATAATTTTAGTTTTTTGATTATTTTTTCATGAAATAATATTCAAAGATGTTCATAAACCTTACCTGTGTTGCAGTGAATCTGCTAACTTTGAATTCATCCACGATTCTTTGCTTGCGCACTCCAAGACTTTGGCAATATGGATAAAATTTTAAATTGTTGATCGCGAGGACATTCAGGATTGGCATTTTTTTTCCTTTAACTGGTTCATTATTACCTCGTAGTCCTTAGCCTTGGCGTTGAGATTTGTTTGGTCCTCCAAATCTTCCAAAACGTCAAGTATATGACGCTTAACTCCATTAGCATCGAATTATCCAATGGTACCTTGCAACCTAAAGATCATAATTTTTCCACAACACCATCTGTCAAGTTTCTAGTCTCTAAACCACACTTCTTCGATTTGGGTAGAGGTTTACAAGACTTGAAAGTATTATCCATGTTTGAAAATAAACTTGCTTGTTTAACTTAAAAAACTATGAAGAAAAACTTAATTGGTGAAAAAAAAAAAAAAATTTTTAAATCATTTCAAATGTATGGCAGACTCCACTGCACAGTGTTTGAAATCGCCGATTTCACGATCAAAACTAAATTACTTCTAAAATATTGGTTTTAGAGTTTTTATTTATTCTAAAAAGTTTTCAGATATCATAAGGCGCACATTGTGATATTAAAAATTTGGTGATTAATCTTCCTAGAAGTGAGATAAAAAACTTACTTTTCCAACAAATGTAGATAGAGACTTGATGTCTTCAGCAAAGTTGTAGAAAATGTTGATACAAACAACATTGCTGAAGACATAAAAGCTCTATGTATAAAGGTTATTAAAATATAAAATATTAATTATTCAATACCTCTAAAAACCAGTTTTTTAACATAACTTTTTTAGATAATTTTTTACGTATTTGTGATCTTCAACAAAGTTGTTTGAGACAATGAAATACACATTTTTGTCGAAGCAAGCAAGGCTCTATCTTAAAAAACATATTCACTATTATCAATTTTCTTGAAATTTTTGGTCAACTTTCACCATAAATTACTTCTTTCGGTGCAAAATTGTGCAACTGATTCACATGGCAGATTAAAGTTCCAACTTTTCACTATCGTTGGATGGGTGCAACATGTTTGGGCAAAAGTAGGCTGGGGTGGTTACATATTGATCAAATATCCATGATTATCAAATCTGGCTAATGAAAAATTACAAAATAAATCAATTTTTCAATGTTGTATCCTTCTACAATTCTATATACGGTTACAAAATACTATTTCGTTTCATAAAACAACACGTCGCTGTTTTAAAATAATAATAATAATAATAATAATAATAATAATAATAATAATAATAATAATAATAATAATAATAATAATAATAATAATAATAATAATAATAATAATAATAATAATAATAATAATAATAATAATAATAATAATAATAATAATAATAATAATAATAATGATAATGATAACAGTGATGGGGCTAATTTTTAAATGAAACTAATATTATGAATAACGCAGAGGCAGATAACTAATTATATTGTTAAGCTATTTCAAACAAAGTTTTATTCTGATTTGTATCTGAAATACAGTAAAAACATCAATAGAGTCTTAATTTTTATTTTCCTTATAACATTTTATTCGTTGTCATCTGATGTATCTGAAGTTGTATCTGAATCAGCTAGTAGGGATATGGCATCTGCCGATAGAGGATTAATAGCTTTTTTCGGCCATGCACGAGCTTCAGTTACCATTGGATCCGATGATAAGAGCAACCAGTGTAACAGGTCCAAATTCGCACTTTGTCTAGAGAACTTTCGCGTGTGATGTTCTCGAAATCTGAAAATGGCAAATTATTATATGTATAGGTATAGATTTTTTGTTGTTCAGTTAAATAGAAATTTACCTCTTCCATTCCTTGTTTTTAGCCTCCTGAGCCTCTTCAGAGAGTTGGCCGATCGGGACCAAAAAATTGTCCATAACTATAGACCCGTGGATGAGAATCTTATGCACGCTAGCAGGAAGATAATGCCACGGATACAATTTAATACACAAGCGTGCTGTTTCTTCGCAATATGCACCAAAAGCAGCAGAATTTACTTTGCGCCCAGATGCCAAGACTTGGAGTATTGAACCGCATCGCTGGATGACAGATAGATTCAACTCGGTAATACTGGCTACTTTTTCCGCATTTTTGAAAAATCTTCGGGCCACATTTCCCGTGTTGGAAGTTCCACTACCCCCTGCTCGTGGTGTATCGACGTGTAGTCCTAATTCAACCTTGAACTGCCGCTGTATTTCTTTCTTCCGTTTTAAAATTTCTTGTCTATCAGCTTCACGAGGCGCCCACTTTTTTATTTTCAAACGGTATGCAACTTTCAAAAAATACTCCATGAAACGGATCCATGCATGCAAAGTACTTAATCCAAATTGAAAGCTATTGCTATCAAGCTGTTGCACGACCTTAAGATTGTTCATCTGTGTCGGCTTGGCTTTACAGATGCAACATCTTGCTGCTGAACTCGTTTCAGTGAGTGACGAACAGATTTTACCATCAACCATAGTTAACAACATGTTATACGAAATTAAAATCTTACGTTCATTCCAGGTGATCTGCGTTGGCTCTAAATTCCACAATTAATGCCAATGCTTCTAAATCGCTATAACTGTTCACTGGCTTTTCTGTCGCTTTTCTCCAAGAGTCTCTTATTTTGGTAGCACGTGACGGTGTTGTTTGTGTCGCTTCTTGAAGAAGCTTTGCTGCATACGTCTGATTAGTTTCCCTTAGTTTCATCTCAGTTGCAAATGATAGCTCAGTGACTTGATAGTTTTTCCTGATAGCAGCAGTTTTTCGCCTTTTCGATACAACATTTGTTGTGACAGAATTTCTTGGAGTTCTTCCAGCATAAAAAAACACTCGATGTTGCGTTTCTATTAGCTTAAAGCTAGAATTCAATTTATTAAAAATAGGTTGAAGAACAATATTAATATTTTACCTTACAATTTAGTCTCCAATTTCAGTCTTATTTAAGTCACAACAGTGAGAATATAGTTTTATGCCTTAAAGATAATCTTAAAGATAAGGATTGATAATTCAAGGTTCTTTCTAGCTCCAAATAATTTTTGTTTATAATTTTGTCTCAATTCTGCACATCATTACGTTTGACGGTTTGTGCTTGCCGGATCAGCCGTGGGTTTTGATGTGGCGCTTTTGCTACCGTTGTTGGTAGCCGATACGAGGGGCTGTTGCGGCGAACAACATTACTTGTTTCGAAAGCAATTGGTTTTCTACCAGTTTTTGTTGTCGTCGAGAAGGAATGTACATCAACATTTAGTTTTAAAGGCTTATTGAAATACTCTGCATTACTTGCCAAAACCTTGTCCAGTGAACGATTATGCTTTTTCCACAAAAAATGGAAATAATCACAAAGCTTTCCCACGGTTTTTTCAACATTAGAAACAATTTTCGGAGAGGTTTCGGAATCGATTCCTTGAACATTTAGGGTGTGTGTAAATGCTACTCGTCGTTTCTCTTTCATACTTCCATTTGTATTCTTCCAAAGTAAAAATAAATGGCCTCGATTTATTTCCACTATAATGCAAGATACATTCAAAATAAAAACCCATGGCAACGTGTTTAACAGTGACCTAAAAAACGTATTTAACGTAACAAAACCACATACCTGTTAATTCCTCCATCGTATAAACCTTGCTTTTCACGAGTTTTCTTTCTTTGATACTTGGTCACGAGTTTTTCGATATCAACATTTCCCGCAGTAAAGAAAACAACCTTGAAAACCACATGCTATAAGAAATATCGTTTTGCATATGTGTGAGTGTGTCTCAAATTCACGCTTTTGTGCGTGTGTACGAAGTGCATTTTATGTGTATTGGTAAATCTAAATTCCAGTAAAGTTCGAGTTTGTCAATTTGACGTTTTTTGTATGAGATAGGGAGAAAAAGCTTACATTTTCGATTCGCCGTTTCTCGTTTTGCCTAAATATGGCGGATTCGATAACGACTTTGACAAACCGACGATGATGAACAGTCATGTTTTCAACTATTAGAGACTGCCACAGGACATCAGCAGCAGAAAATAGGTGTTCAGTAGGAAAATCATTTAAGATAAACTACCGTAAAGTACCCATATTCTGCGCACCTAATGCCCTAATTTTGCGCATGTTATCACGTTTCAAACTAATATTTAGTTGAATATAACCCTGAAAAACTTGGAATTTTCTTGATGATCACACATGTTTGCTCAATTTTGTTTTTGATTCTCATCCACGGGTCTATAGTTATGGACAATTTTTTGGTCTCGATCGGCCAACTCTCTGAAGAGGCTCAGGAGGCTAAAAACAAGGAATGGAAGAGGTAAATTTCTATTTAACTGAACAACAAAAAATCTATACCTATACATATAATAATTTGCCATTTTCAGATTTCGAGAACATCACACGCGAAAGTTCTCTAGACAAAGTGCGAATTTGGACCTGTTACACTGGTTGCTCTTATCATCGGATCCAATGGTAACTGAAGCTCGTGCATGGCCGAAAAAAGCTATTAATCCTCTATCGGCAGATGCCATATCCCTACTAGCTGATTCAGATACAACTTCAGATACATCAGATGACAACGAATAAAATGTTATAAGGAAAATAAAAATTAAGACTCTATTGATGTTTTTACTGTATTTCAGATACAAATCAGAATAAAACTTTGTTTGAAATAGCTTAAAAATATAATTAGTTATCTGCCTCTGCGTTATTCATAATATTAGTTTCATTTAAAAATTAGCCCCATCACTGTTATCATTATCATTATTATTATTATTATTATTATTATTATTATTATTATTATTATTATTATTATTATTATTATTATTATTATTATTATTATTATTATTATTATTATTATTATTATTATTATTATTATTATTATTATTATTATTATTATTATTATTATTATTATTATTATTATTATTATTATTATTATTATTATTATTATTATTATTATTATTATTATTATTATTATTATTATTATTATTATTATTATTATTATTATTATTATTATTATTATTATTATTATTATTATTATTATTATTATTATTATTATTATTATTATTATTATTATTATTATTATTATTATTATTATTATTATTATTATTATTATTATTATTATTATTATTATTATTATTATTATTATTATTATTATTATTATTATTATTATTATTATTATTATTATTATTATTATTATTATTATTATTATTATTATTATTATTATTATTATTATTATTATTATTATTATTATTATTATTATTATTATTATTATTATTATTATTATTATTATTATTATTATTATTATTATTATTATTATTATTATTATTATTATTATTATTATTATTATTATTATTATTATTATTATTATTATTATTATTATTATTATTATTATTATTATTATTATTATTATTATTATTATTATTATTATTATTATTATTATTATTATTATTATTATTATTATTATTATTATTATTATTATTATTATTATTATTATTATTATTATTATTATTATTATTATTATTATTATTATTATTATTATTATTATTATTATTATTATTATTATTATTATTATTATTATTATTATTATTATTATTATTATTATTATTATTATTATTATTATTATTATTATTATTATTATTATTATTATTATTATTATTATTATTATTATTATTATTATTATTATTATTATTATTATTATTATTATTATTATTATTATTATTATTATTATTATTATTATTATTATTATTATTATTATTATTATTATTATTATTATTATTATTATTATTATTATTATTATTATTATTATTATTATTATTATTATTATTATTATTATTATTATTATTATTATTATTATTATTATTATTATTATTATTATTATTATTATTATTATTATTATTATTATTATTATTATTATTATTATTATTATTATTATTATTATTATTATTATTATTATTATTATTATTATTATTATTATTATTATTATTATTATTATTATTATTATTTTTATTATTATTATTATTATTATTATTATTATTATTATTATTTTAAAACAGCGACGTGTTGTTTTATGAAACGAAATAGTATTTTGTAACCGTATATAGAATTGAAGAAGGATACAACATTGAAAAATTGATTTATTTTGTAATTTTTCATTAGCCAGATTTGATAATCATGGATATTTGATCAATATGTAACCACCCCAGCCTACTTTTGCCCAAACATGTTGCACCCATCCAACGATAGTGAAAAGTTGGAACTTTAATCTGCCATGTGAATCAGTTGCACAATTTTGCACCGAAAGAAGTAATTTATGGTGAAAGTTGACCAAAAATTTCAAGAAAATTGATAATAGTGAATATGTTTTTTAAGATAGAGCCTTGCTTGCTTCGACAAAAATGTGTATTTCATTGTCTCAAACAACTTTGTTGAAGATCACAAATACGTAAAAAATTATCTAAAAAAGTTATGTTAAAAAACTGGTTTTTAGAGGTATTGAATAATTAATATTTTATATTTCAATAACCTTTATACATAGAGCTTTTATGTCTTCAGCAATGTTGTTTGTATCAACATTTTCTACAACTTTGCTGAAGACATCAAGTCTCTATCTACATTTGTTGGAAAAGTAAGTTTTTTATCTCACTTCTAGGAAGATTAATCACCAAATTTTTAATATCACAATGTGCGCCTTATGATATCTGAAAACTTTTTAGAATAAATAAAAACTCTAAAACCAATATTTTAGAAGTAATTTAGTTTTGATCGTGAAATCGGCGATTTCAAACACTGTGCACTGTACTGTATTGAAATGTAACTATAAGAAATTTGTTCCAAACACGGGTATAAATAAAAATTTACCTGGCTGCTGTCTTCTCAACGAGAGGCTTAAAAAGTCCCGATATATTAGGGTAAATTGCCAATTATTGCACAGTTAAGGCCAAGGTTCAATTACTTTCGTTCATTATTAATGAATGAAAACAATAAACACTCAATGCGTATACCTATTGGAAAGATTGAATGCTTAGAAATGTCGTAAGTACCAAGTTTGTTTAAAATAATTACAAATATATTAAATAAAACACTAAAATTAAAGTGCTATCAGCAGTCCCATTGTTGCACACTTTCATTACCTTCAAACCCTATTATTGCACGTATGCTGCCCTAGTGTTGCACACTATCGAGACAGAAGGATCCAATTATTGCACACCTTAGACCAATTATTGCACAGCAAGTTTAATTTATCTGCTCCATTGAATTTCTTATCCTATGTATAAATTAACTACATACCCCTCATTAAAGAAAATAACCACCTCATTTAAATTTTAAACAGTTATCCTCTTGTGTGGTTGTTTGTACAATTGTTCCTAATAAATTATTGATTGTCTTACAAAAAAATGTCTTAAAATTATGTTTTACAGCTGTCACTACTGCTAAAGTTTTGGTATCTTATAGCGTACTCAAAAGATCTAATAAGGGGTCATATAAAAATAATGTCACTCAAAAATTGAGTATTTGGGGGTGTCCAAAATTTGTCACGTTTTTCGTATGAGCCCTCCAAAAATTATATATGGGTTGCCACGTTTGTCCTAGCCCCCCCTCCCCCCCAAAACGTGAAGTAATTTGTGCATGATCCCTTATATGATAAGATCCATATACGAATTTCAAATTATACATAAAACATAAATTCAAAAAGGGGAACCCTTTCTTAACAGGGTAAGATTAACACTTTTTACTCAGCAATCCACTAAAAATAATGGGAACAATAACAATTTTATGGGAACCTGGAGCCGCTACCGTGCTTGCGTACTTTTTTAAAAGTACCGAAGTACAAAGGGAGGAGGGGGGGGAGCCTGGTAAAAGTCTACGCTCCATCAAATTTTTGAAAATTATCGATTATCGATCATAACGGCATTATAAAAGAACATTTCGTTATTCTCCTTGCATAAAAAGCTAGATAATATCACTATCTTTCAATTTATATTGAGAAACTTATGATTAATTCTATTGTGTTACCGTTATAATTGAAAGAGAGAGAAGAGAGGCTCTCATTGTTACTTAGATAATTTTGAAAAAAGTACGCGAGAAATGTTAAAATTTTGGTGTTATGTAATTTGTGAACGGATAATAGAACTGTATATTCTTAACCAAGGGAAGAGACATTAGAAAAACAGATGTTTTAACGATAGTATCTATTGCAATAATCATCCTAAGTTAATGAGGTAATGGTTTCATATCCCGAAAAATAGGGGCTTTTCTCCTTCTTTTGAGCACCCAATCCACTCAAACACAAAAGTCTGCCCCCTCTGCCAGACGGGGCCGACTTTTGTGTTTGAGTGAATTAGTATCTCAGGAGAAGAAAATGTGCCAATAATTATAAAAGGCTTTTTAGCCCTTTTCATATGTTTGGCGGGATATCAAAGCGACAAACCTGGTCTGTTGTTTTTGAAAGTAGTTTGGCGTGAATTCTTGTCGGGGAAGGCCGTTACTCTGGAAATCAGCGAATGTTTTGTGATGGGAAAAACCGCGGTGCTCCTGTTCTTTGACCCGCTTTATCACAGTTGTTTCCTCCTGTAGTGTAAGAGCTGTTTGTGGGCCTCTCCTTTGTCCATTTTTAACCAAGACGAAACTTGATGGTACCTGGATGCCTGGCCAAACGTCATTCCCTTCGGTTTTACGGCGGTGACGCTCTTTTGCAAATCTTGTTCCGTATAATTCTTCCGGATGTTTGATGGAGGTGGAACAGGAGCAGCAACGTCGACGATTGGTGAAGAATAGTCCTAAAATTAAATGGTATTGTGATGGAGATGGTGTGAGGGAGTCCAAGGCACGTTCTCGTTTCCTGTACATCCATGGTGCTGGCCGGAATGCTGTAGAAATACCGGAAAACTTTTCTCGCGCACGCACCGCGGTTTCAAAACAAAACACTCGGCTGCTGGTGGAACTGTCAAAACTAAAAAGACTATGGGTGTACCTATAGTATTTTTAGTTAAAATTGGTCGCACCACGTAAGAATGAGGTGTGCTTTGAAATTGGAACATTTTAAATTTCTTTGTTCCTATTGTTGCACAGTGGTCTAAAACATGTATTTTTTATGCAATAAACTAATTAATGTTGACCAATCACTTCAATAAAGTGTACTAACTAAGTTTGAATCAAAATATACCGATGAAACGTTGCATACGTCAATCAGGAGCTTAATTCGTAATGCACGATTCTTAGTGTTTGGGTTAAGAAATACAGCAATATGTTCTGGAATCGGACCAAATATTTTCAATCGGGTTAAAAAGTACTTTAAATCTATTTGTTTCGTAAATGAATAACTGTTCTAGCAGTGAAAATGTTCAATAATTTCATAAAAAATATGCTCAAAATTATCCGTATTTGTTAAAATAAACGATAATATACTCAGTGTGCAACGATAGGGCAGTGTGCAATAATTGACAATCTACCCTATCAGTTTTTGCAAAAAAAAGAAGTGAGTTTTCAGTTTGATCATTTACTTCAGATAGTAAACAGAAACGGGTAAGGCTTACAACCTCCATGCCTGAGAAAGATTTGTTTCTTATTCAATAATCTATCATGTAACATACATTTTTTGAGGACATAGTGAATAACATTTGAAAATGGCTGAAAATATTGTTACAAAAAAAATTTCCTTTTAATAAAATTCGCAATAACTTCAGAACGGCTGGGTTTACGAAACAAGTTTTTATGTTCATTTTTTATTAAAAATGAATACGTAGAGTTACGTAGAGTCTATTTTTGGTAAAATTGTATTAAAAAATATGCGATTCCACAAAATTCAAAATAACCCATAAAAATTTAAAAACAAGCATTTAAAAAATTAAAGTAATGACCGTCTTAAACTCTTCACCAGATTTTAGGATATAACTTCAAGCTTTTTCAAATAAAAAATTAGAAAATTCGAAGGAGGAGGCCTCCAAAAAAATAATGTTTTATGTTTTTTTTTAGTATGAATTTACTTGATTTTAGTTTAAGTGTATTTTTTATCTTGAAGAACACTTAATGACCTGCAACTTTTTCCCAGACAACATTTTGATCAAAATAATCGATTACATGTTATGAGTTTTTGAACAAATAAAATTCATTTTTACATAAGAAAGTTAGTCCAGGAAACTTAAGGATTTTTAAAATGCAAAATGTTATCTTGGGTAGAAACTTACATATGGACCAAATTTAATTAAAACCGGAAACTGTCGAGACAAAACCAATATATTGTTTTGCGTTTCTGGCTGGCAATGCTCCATACGTGATATTTTGAAAATCAGCTTCTGGGACAAGTTAATCACCTTGAGTCGAAATTACTATTCACATCCCTGGAACTGTGTTAAGACAACAAGCGGAACCCTGTTTTGATCTCGCAGAACGGCGCTCATCGACCTCGTCCCATCAATTATAATCGCGCAACTTTGTAGACCCTCCAAATGCCTATCATTAAAGAACAGACAAAAAATAACCGCTCCGTTCAATTCTTCATAATCGAATAAAAAACAACCAGCCACCGGCAGATTTCCCGGTACCCTCAATCGCGCAGCCATAAATGAATATTTTCCCAACACTATAATTCGCCAATGTGAAATCAATATCGTTTCTCCCTTCCGACTCCTTCAATTCTCCTCGAAACGAAAAAAAAAAAAATCCTCGTCTCGATAACCTCATCAGACCACGCCGAGCCGCGCGCTAGGTGCTTGACTCTACGTGAAGCCATCTCAAGTGTCAGGAAAACGAGATGAGGATGATGCTCGGTAAATTATCGGACCTAAATGAGGAACAAGTCTTTCGTTGTACAGCCAAAACAATCCCGATTCACGAAGCAATCATAGCAGCACACCCGGCCAGGGGGGGTTGGGGGAAAAGGAGAGACGAAGTAATAGCAATAATAACAAATAATTTAATATTCCACTTATCAACCACCGACCGCGTTTCGTCGCCACTTATCGCTCCATTCTTCCTATTCCAGTGCCGCTGTCGTTGGGCTTTTGTTCATTGATGGTTGAGTCTGGGTTGGTTGGTACATACGCTTGGAAGGATTTGTTTTCCCCCATTGACTTGGGTATGAACAAGTCGGCCTAGTGAGCAGCAGAATGACGAAGGATGATACTCTGTCCGCCCAGGGATGAGTCCCCTTCTCCGCAACGCTGTTCACCAAGCTATGAATGATTTAGTTTGGCTTCGCAGCATCACATCATCTGTCGTCTTCCGAGCAGTAGCAACATCAGCAACTTGGCGTCATCGTAAATTTCCTCGTAATATACTGGTCGACCCCATAAGAGTGTTCTGAAGATTATTTTGGAAACATTGGGAGTAATTCACTGAGTATGCATTTCTGTTATTTGCTTACAATAGATGTAAGATGCGTTTTCTATCATTCTATGTTAATGAGCCAACTTGCATTTTTTAAGTCTTTTTATTTTTTTTATGTCTAGTTGAACGGCTAGTTGGACGAGAACGGCTTTCCCGGGAAGCTCACTAGACTGATTAAAGCTACGATGGACGGTGTGCGAAACTGCGTGAAGATTTCCGGCGAACATTCCAGCTCGTTTGAATCACGCTGGGGACTACGTCAAGGTGATGGACTTTCGTGCCTGTTGTTCAACATTGCGCTAGACGGTGTCATGCGAAGAGCCGGGCTCAACAGCCGGGGTACGATTTTCACTCGATCCGGCCAGTTCGTTTGTTTTGCGGATGACATGAACATTGTCGGCAGAAGATTTGAAACGGTGGCAGAAATGTACACTCGCCTAAAACGCGAAGCTGCGAAAGTCGGACTGGAGGTGAATGTGTCGAAAACAAAGTACATGCTAGCAGGAAGTACCGAGCGCGACAGGGACCGCCTAGGCAGCAGTGTTACGATAGACGGGGATACATTCGAGGTGGTGGAAGAATTCATCTACCTTGGATCCTTGCTTACGGCTGACAACGACAACAGACGTGAAATCCGAAGACGCATCATCAGTGGAAGTCGTGCCTACTACGGACTCCAGAAGAACTTGCGGTCAAGAAAGCAATTTCTTAACTAAACATATTTATATTCTGTGACGTCACACTTGCTGTTTGATGTTGTATGCTGTTGCTGTAGCTGTCGTTGGTTGTTGCTGTTGCTGTCGTCGTGGTTGTTGCTGTGGTTGTTACTGTTGCTGTTGCTGTTTGTCGCATATAATCGTGGCGGGAGTGGTTGATGTCGCCGTTTATCTAGCTGATCGCCGTGGCGGTGGCGGTTGATGTTGCCGTTTGTCGTAGCGATATCGGTGGCTGACCCTGTAGTCGTATTAGTGGATGTAGCAGTGGCGACGGATGTAGCAGCAGCGGTGAATGTAGCAGTGGTGGAGGAGGGAGCTGTGGCGGTGGCTTTCGTGACTGTCCCTATGGCGTTTGGATGATGGCGACGGAAACGTATCCGGAAAATGGTGGATGATGCTGGATATGAGCTCGTGCTGAGGAAATCGTATCCAAAATGGCGGTCGACGCACTCGAAACCACGCCAAGCCTTGATGTTCTCAGCCTGGTGCACCTGCCTCCGGAAATGGGAAAAAGATCAAGAAAGAAGGCCCCTTCTTGGGACCTGTACCCCGATTAGTAACCCCATGTGACGTCACTCTAACTCTCTACACTCACCAAGCAGTTACAAAAGTACAAAACTAATTTACCTTCTTTTTCTTTTGTGGTTCTTCGAACCTATTCTTCTAACTAATTCCACTTGGCTAATACTATTGTTCTCGGTGTCGTTCTCCTACTGGGTTCGGAACCACCAATCTAACTCTCACCGGTTTTACCGGAGTATTAAGCACAACCGAGAATAAAACACTTTTTTCCCTAGGCTACATCTAATACCGCGCGCACTACTACTTCGTTTCGGAGTCACCACAAGAAGCTACTTGGATCGGCATCGCAGAAAAGTCAAACCTCCAGAAAATCAAGCGTATGCCGAACATTTCCGAAGGTTGACGTTTGAGGATCTCACTCTGTTGGTTCATCGGGTTCTGACACTGTGGGTCTGAGTCTGTGTGCGAGTTTCGAAACTGGGCGGGGAAATTCATTCTCGCTCCAGTTGAAAACTGGAAAGATCCACTACTCGAATGTTCAGATACTAGGTGGCAAATCTTGAGGCTGGAACAGGCTCAACTCAATAGCCAAGCGTACTAATGAGGCCAACTGTTCCAGTGGGGGTTAGTTTTTATCTTTTTTTTTTTTGTTTGTTTGTATGTTTTGGAAATAAGGTGTTAAAGGATGGGATGTTGGGGTCTTGTGGTGGAGCCAACAAGCAAAAATATGGAATCAACGGTTACAGAAGCGGCCAGCTTGATCCCGCACTTCCTCATGATGATATCCATGGACTGGAGGTATATTTGGACGATATGTCCGGTTGCAACGACCCAAGGCACGGAATAATTTCGCTACCTTCCCCTCAGTTTGCGCTTAAGCTTCTACGGGATTTACCAGTCGCGCAGGAGCCTCGAACAGCTGGAACTAGGCTTTTTATCTATACTGTTTCTTTAATTCAGCAACATGAAGACCTTGTAGACGCCAGATCTGCTGTGGTAAAAGATAGTATCGAACGTAGGTTTTTTACTGCTTTTGTCATGACTTCTACATATCAACTGATATTGTTGTCTTTTAAATGTAGATCTTTTTAACATAGAAATTTAAATTTGTGCCTTCCTTAGCTTGGCAAAGACGAAGCTACAAAGCAACACCATGCTTAAGGTGGCTGGGTTCGATTCCCGGTCTGGTCTAGGAATTTTTCGTTCAGGAAAATTTCTCGACACCCTGGGCATAAGGTATGATTGTACTTGCCACACAATCATACTAATGAAAAAATGGTACCTGGCATCGAAAGCTCCCAATAAATAACTGTGGAAGTGCATATAGAACACTAAGTTGAGAGCAAGCAATAAGCTAATTCTGAAAGCAATAAGCTTGAAACACGAAGAAAGAAAGAAAAAAAAGACTTCTACTAGTAATTTCTCAAAGCCTTATTGTTGGTGTGGTAGGTGGTGGTAAGTAACCAGCAATCAGCAGGAAAACCGTCGCGACTAACAATTAAAACCTGGAGTGTTGCCGTGGTCACGCAGTGATCCCAGCGGTCCCACGATCATTCATCATTCTGAAGATTCAGTGTAGAAACAATAACAACAATCTACACGGACGCCATAATCAGAGCAACAACAACAACATACACTGAACAATAGTGTGAACATGCGATCGAGGCAAAACATGCAGAACCCATAGCTTCCTGGAAGGTAAACCCTGGTCCTCCGAAATATAAATAAATCTAGCACGGAAAGTCAAAAAGGTAAATGAAAAATAATGCGATCGAGGTTAATGCTGACTAACATCAAGAACATCAACCGACGAAGGCAGATCCAAGACATGAGTCAGGCGGTGCCAGTGGTGGCACCAACGCCAACGATGGCAGCGGATGTTGTGAAAAAAAAAAAAAAAAAAAAAAAAAAAAAAAAAAAAAAAAAAAAAAAAAAACCCCCCCCCCCCCAAAAAAAAAAAAAGTTGTGTTTTTTTTTTTTTTTTTCTCTAAAATATTAAAATTTTTTTTATTAATAAAAAAAAAAAAAAACACAACAAAAAAAAAAAAACAAAAACAAAATTTTTTTATATAAAAAAAAAAATACAATGTGTTTATTAATGTGTGTGTGTGTGTGTGTGTGTGTGTGTGTGTGTGTGTGTGTGTGTCCAATCTAACACCCATCGGCCGGCAATGGTATTATGGAAGAAATCTGTTTACAACAATCATTCAAGTGACCATTGGAAGCAGCTTTAATCCGGGAGCTAGAAAGTGATAGCTCTACTGCAGATCCAGCAACCCATTTCAGAATGTCTGGAGAGTCACGCCCATTCCGAGGTTACTTTCACATACAATAAGCCCCGCATGTAAACATTACCGATATCATTTGGATAAGGGCACTGCAACACACTTCCAGATTTGGAAATTTAAAATTTCCAAACCAGGCACGTATTTAGTTTTTTTGAAAATAAGATTTTTGTTATATAGTTAGATACATCTCACCCATTTCCACCTCCTCAATCACACTATCTTGTTCAATCGTAAAAATAAAACCTTTCGACGTTGATTCGTGATTAATTTCATGCACTCGCGATTAAATATGCGCATTACCGTTACTAAACCGCCCGCTAGATATGCAACCTGCATAACAAAACTCTGTACACCCCGTGGTGAATGCACCTAAAATTATGTGCAAGCTTTTCACCCGCCCATGCGCGTTGTTTTCGTTTGCTGCTTCCGACCTGCAAATGGCCGTTCTCTACATTGCACTAGTCTTCTTTTTTTTTTCACTCTACACTCTGCCAATAATGCAAATCCCCGTTATGTGGCGACTTTATATCGAGCTTCAAAACTGCTAATAATCATCGATTCACTCGCGACAAAGCGCAAAAACCCTCTAAACTAATAAATTATGCCCGAGTGTCACAATATTACCACTAATAACCAAAACTAAGCTGATTTAACTCATCTTTCGGGTGCGGGGGGCGAAGCACAAAAACAAAAAAAAAACGGGGAAATACTACCGACACTCACACATTTCGAGAGGGAATCGATTATATTCACTACGGCTTACACAATGCTCGCGGAGATTTTATGATTTCACTGTTAGCTCAAGTTAAATTACGAATTATTCTTTGACGCAGCAAAAAACAAAACACGTCAGTTTCGAAGCACGGCTTGCTGCGATCAATTCATCCAAGGAGTTTATTAAGGAGTGTATCGAAAATAAGCTATCCACAAACTTTCTTTCAAATTTTGTTGAAAACCGATATTTTATTCATACAAAAAATTGATCCTTTATTGTACGAGGTTAAACTTGACCATAATGAAGACCGGATGAAATTTAAGTTATTCCTTCACGAATTTTCGAACTTTGGATCGAATGCTCTTCATCAAGTTCCGGACAAGTGTTGCATCGCATTTTTTGGACGCTTGAGCCCAAATTTTTTTGAACTCCTGCATGTTACCAGCTGCCTTACAAGTCTTCTTGAAGACCCTCTTCACGATTGCCCAGTAACGTTCGATGGGTCGAAGCTGAGGGCAATTTGGTGGATTGATATTTTTCTCAACGAAATCCCTTTTCCGCAAGCCAATTGAGAGTGGTTTTGGCATAGTGAGCCGACGCTAAATCCGGCCAAAACAGTGGAGGTGTACTATGCTTCTTATATAAAGGCAACAATCTCTTCTGGAGACGCTCAGATCGATAGATTTCCGCATTTAGTTCCGGTAGTGTAAAAAATGGTTGACTTCAAACCACAGGAACATATTGCTTGCCATACCAGTACCTTTCGACCGAATTTCTCCACTTGAATCGACCTGTCCGCATCGCTCACATCCTCCCCAACGACGGCAGTAAAGTATTGTGGCCCTGGAAGGGTTTTTGAGTCCTCCTTTACATAGGTCTCATCGTCCATCAAAACGCATGCATCCGGACGCTGCAAAAGACGCGAATACAATTTCCGGGCCCTTGTTGCTGCTCGCTTCTTCTGTTCTGCACTTTGTTTCGAGATTTTCTGCTTCTTGTAGGTCTTCAGGTGGTTTCGCCTCTTGATACGCTGGATCATTCCGACACTCGTTCCTGCTTTTTTGGCCAAATCACGTATTGACATTGATTTGTTCTTCATGATTAGAGATACCACTTTCTGCTCCAGTTTCGGGTTGGAAGAACCGGGTTTTCTGCCTCTTCCTGGTAGCTCATCCAAAGAATAGTGTTCCCCAAACTTATTAATGATGGTTTTAACACTCGCATGATGAATTCCAAACCGCTTCGCCAATTTTCGCATAGTAATACCCTTCTCACTTAGCCATGTGTCCAGAACCTTAATTTTCACTTCCTTTTCAATACGCGACATTTTGAAAACGCAGAATTTGAACCGCACAAACAAGTAAACAAAGGAAAGCTGACAGTCAAACGCAAAGCATGCAGTGTTCAGAGCATAAAAAAACCATCACAAATACAAGCGTACAACGCAAATGTATGTGGATAGCTTATATTCGATACACTCCTTAGCACAGGATGACACAACAGTCAACACTAAGCTGATAACTCTTCCTCCGGGTGTGGGGGAGAAGCACAAAAACCAAAAAACGGGGAAATACTACCGACCATCCCATACTTCGGAAGGGAATCGATTATATTCAATACGTTTTACACAAAGCACGTGGATATTTTATGATTTCGCTGTTTTTTTAGTTGAACTACGAATTATTGTTTGATTATTTTTTCGCGAAAACGGCGCAGCAAAAACAAAACACGTCAGTTTTAGAGCACGGCTTGCTGCGATCTGCGTTGAAGATCATAATTGTTCATGCTCAAAATGTCTTTGGAAATAAAAAACAAGTCTCCGGAAGGAAGTTCATTAGTTCAATTCTTGCGTTAGTTCGTCACCCATATTGCATGGTGTTTCACAATTTTTCCAAACGAAACCACTTTTCGGGTTCCGAGAATGACATCTGACATCGATTTTTAGTCTCTATGCATTGTTTTCATTTGGAATATACACAAATTGTATGGTATTCGAAACCTTTTTTGAACCAGTATTTGCCATCTTGGATTTCAGAGCGAATTCAGCTAATACAGGAAGTTGATATGTACACTAGTGCCGTGTAGTGAGATAATCCAGAAATAAACGGTCAACCATCGGAAATGCCAAGTTCACTCGAGCATATTTTTCGAAAACGCCAACTTGCTAGATAGACAGAATCTCGAGTTCCAGCTTATTCAGAAAGTTCATATGCACACTAGCGCCGTATAATGAGATAACTCTGAACTACTTCCCATCAGCCGGTGTTTCATGCTGGAACCAATAAGGTCAAATGCCATCAGCTACGGATATTCATTAACGCGGTTCACCCAGGGTGAATCGTGCTAATGAAAACTGTCGAAAATAACGTTCATGGAAATCGTGTTGTTCGAAACTGCGCTATTGAGGGGATTGCTTTAATATGAATGGGGGTACTATGTCCCCAGCACCGTGGAAAAAAAAGGAAATAAAAGACTCTGATGAAAATCGGAGCACATGGCAGCCCTACCTCGAATACTTAATGAAGGAAGTCAACTTTTTTGATTTTTATTCAAACTTCGCACTTTTCTGGCCTGCAAATAACACACAAAAGTAACCCCCGTTGCCTAGACATAGCGTGGAAGGGGTCGAACAACGGAGCAAAAAATAAAAATGGCAATAATAAACAAACAGTGCCGTCGGCATATTAATTGACAAAACAGGCAACATCGGTGGCAGAAGTATGATCATTATAATCATCGGTTGAGCGTGAGCAGAAGCGCCAATCGAAACTAGGCTGGTTGATGGACGACGTCAGATTGCGTTTGATTCAATTCACAGAGATCATAGGAACAACGATGACGACCGGGGGTGATGTTTAGCCGGTTAAGAGCTGACAGTGTCCGTTCCGACTGCCTCCCCATATTCCGACGAACGGATGTCCAGTGCCCATCTAAATATGCATGCGACGGAACAAACGATGCACGGAATGGTGATTTGACGTTGATGAGATGGAGAGTTGATTTGTGAGTTCGTAGCCTTCCCCTTGTGCCGATGAATGTAGTAGATAAATTGGATGCAGTCTTTCTGCTTGACACTGCAAACTGGCACAGCGTGTGGCGGGAAATTAGCTGCGTAATGTCGTCTATTTAGGTACCCAGATGAGGAAGGTTGGCTTGTTTATACGGCCGGAATGTAGGTCGGAGACACTTGGAAGATTATGATACATGAAATGGATCAAAACCAACTAAGTTGGAGTAATTCTCGAATATCTTTTCAACACAAAGAACCTGTTTTTGTTCTGAGATCATCCTAGTTCCTGGTGAAACCTAAAACGAAGCGTATTCCTAACCAACTCAATGTATTAACTCTCGTCATCATCAAAGTTCATTCATACCTTTGTCTACTACTCTCTTCACCACCAAGAAGGCGCTCTCTTGCAGCAACAAAAAACTGAACATACTTACAAACATATAATTACGGGCAGTCCTGTTCGCCGCCTTCCAGAATTCCGCCTTTTCACAAGAGTTTCGAATCCAATCGTTGAAGCTGGTAGGGTGTGTGTGAACTTGATGATGTTGATGAGTCGGAACATGGAATCTTTTGAAGTTAAGGCGCCATCCCTCGTCTTCGCCTTCGTCGATGCCCCACCGGTTTTTTTTTTGTTATCCTCACTGGTTGTAAAAATGATACATATAATTTTCCCTTCCCAGGAGATCCCTTCAAGAACCAGTTGAAAAATACCCAAACTTTTCTGAGTAGATAATAACAAAGAAAGTCGACAAACCGGATGGAGCATGCAAAAATCTGCAGCCATAAACATAACTGTACGGCCGACTGGCAAACTGGAGCAAAATACTCATAAACTAAAGTTCGAAAAATTGCAACCGGTGATGCATCGAACGTCAGTGCCCAAAAGAGACCGTAAACGCATTCAGGAGCAGGCGGCTCCCGATCTGATTACATATGCATTAAATATCAATATGCACATGCATTCGTGTGCCGTGTTGCGGAATGCTACTGAGGCTGCAGCAGGGCAGGGCAGATGAGGTGGGCTTACTCGAATACATCGCTGATGGTGCCTCTGCCGCCGCCCCGCCGCCGCCGCCGTAGAATGGCAAGAGCGCGAAACATACGCGAGCAGCATTAATAAATGTTTTTATTATGTGCATCAGGCTGCATCATCAAGCCGGGCATTGTGAACAAGTGCATGCCACCGGCGCGGCGTGTGTGATCTGTTATGGTGCAGGATGCAGATTGCGAAATTTGGGGCTCTCGTGAGAATTTCGGCGTCGAGCATGGCGTTCCACCATTTTTTGTTTTGGTTTATTTTTTTTCTGAGGGATTCTATTATGGTAATGAATTTCCTGTACGGTTAGACAAGGAAGTGATTTGATGCTGGTTGTCGCTCTTTCAGATGTGAACATTCATATTTCGGAAAACAAGGTATCACATTCACATTGTTAGCAATTCAGAACGTTGTAGATCTATAAACGTATTTCGAGGGTCTTACGTTACTTTGTTGTTCAATGAGGTTTTTGAAATAAGATGTGCATGTGCGTTATGGCTTCACTACGTATTTAATCACCGAGTATAACTCATTCACTGCTTTCGTTCGAATTCAATTTATTGGTGTAAATACATTACAAAGTCCGAACTTCGTTTACAACATTTCGCCAATATACTCAGTGCATGGTTGCTTCTCTCCAATCTCGGTGACGACTCACACCCCTCACCTCTTGCTGCTCCCCCCCCACCCACCCCGCTCGCCGCCCCCCTCTTTTTGTCGCGCCGAGTGGACAGACAAACAATATTATAATGTTTTGCAGACACGTCACGCCACACCCCCCCCCCCCCCCGCCCCCCCCCCCCTCTTTTACTTTTTGTGGGTTGTGTTTGCGGTGTTGTTTTGGGAGAATTAATAATTACTCCGCCGCCAAACACCGTTCTCCTGTACACCGCCAAAGATGGACTTAAACACGCAACGCTCGAAAACACCAATTGCTTACAGGTCCTCCTCGAGCAGTCCACGTCTCATGCCGGTAAAGAACCGGCAGTCTTATCAGAGTTTTGTGCATGGTACACTTATGTCGTTTTCGGTTTTAAACCTGGGTCAGGTCTGACTCTGACTCGCAATTACCGAACGAAAACGGATCCAGAGTCGAGTCAGTATGATAGTATTAGTGCAAAACATAAACATAAACAAACATAAACATTTTATTTTTTTTTTATTTATTATTATTATTATTATTTATTCAATACCAATCAGTAACATAAGACATTCGTCTTTTTATAATTGTTACATATGTTTTTCCTTGTAGAAATGGCGTTACGATTAATTATTCAAGGTTACAATTCATTTGAATTACTTAATTATTTAATTTTTTACTAATTCAATTTGATCAAACTTGTTTGTTTAGTTAAAGTACTCGATACATCTCCTCCTAAATGCTAAGAAAGATCTTTCTAGAGTTAAATCGTTGGGAAGTAAATTCCATTCAATCACGCCTCTAACAAAAAAGGATTTTCGATACCTTGAAGTATAGAAGCGTGGCAATTTGTACTTTCTCGATCGATTGCTTCTGAAAGGTTCCAATTTATTGAACAAATAGCCGGGTTGTTGTGTGGTAGCAAGATTGAAGAGAAACAGGCAACTTCTCATGTGACCAAAGTTATCAAAGGGGCAACCAATGAGTAAACGTTGTAGGTGTGTTACACTTGAGAATCTACTTAGGTTGAAAACAAAGCGAACGCAAGTATTTAGTGAAACTCGTAGCCTGGACAAAGCAAATGCCGAAGCATCAAATAAAAGGAAGTCACATGCAATAAAGTGAGGAAACAGTAAGCTTTTAAATAATTTAATCTTCGTATCCACACTAAGGAAAGAACAGGCAAGGTTAAGTGTTCTTAAACCAGCAAATACTTTTCCACATTGTCTTAAAATAAACTTATCAAATGAGAAATTTTCTTGAATGGTCATCCCAAGACTAGTAGCATGTTCTTTAAATTCAATATTATTGTTATTAAATAGTAAGGTGGGTTTCAAAATATAATTTCCTCTAGTGTTACTGATGAAAATAGCATGTGTCTTTTTGATATTAATAGATAACATATTTTTAGAAGACCATTCATAGACTCTGGCTAGATCAGCATTAATTTTCTCCGAGATTTCGGAAGCGGATGTTCCTGAATGATCGAAGTATAATTGGACATCATCTGCAAAGAGATGAATTTTACAAAACTTGAGCACATTGGGCAAATCATTTATGTACAAGGAAAACAAAATTGGTCCAAGGATAGAACCCTGGGGAACTCCAGAAGAAATAGAAATGTAAGCTGAAAAGAGTCCGTTGTTGTAAACTGTTTGCATTCGACCCTTCAAATACGATTGGATTAAAATTGTGGCATGGCCAGAGAAATTGAAATTTTGACGAAGTTTTTTGCACATAATCTTATGAGAAATAGTGTCGAAAGCTTTTGAGTAGTCAAGAAGTATCAACACTACCGGCTTATTGTTATCCAAAACAATGCCAATATCGTCAAATACTTTTAACATCGCAGTTTTTGCGCTGTGTTTAGGGCGATACCCCGACTGGTGCATATTGAGAAGGTTGTTGTGTTCGACGTATTTACAAATTTGTGATTTCAACAAAAATTCAAAAACTTTTGATAAAGCACTTAGAATACTTATCGGTCGTAGGTTGTCAATTGAATCACTGGAAGATTTCTTTTTTATTGGTATAATTTTGGATTTCTTCCATCCATCAGGAAACTGGCTGAATAAGATGATGCAATTAAATAAGTGAGTGAGAGGTTTTACAACTAACGGACAAATTGTTTTCAAAAATTTTAATGGAAGTAAATCTAGTCCTACCGCGTTTGATTTTACATGATGCATGGCACTAATTACATCGGCCTCACTGACAATATCGAAATAAAATTCGTTTTCAGGAAGTCGCTGTTCTTCGTGACTTTGGATATTACATTCAATCGAAATATTGGGACAACTAAAATTCTTGGCAAAGCTATCATTGATTTCATCAGCATTTAAACCGTTGATCTGACTAGAGTTGGTTTTACCAACACCCATTGATTTGAGTCTTTTCCATAGTTCCTGGGCGGGTAGTTTGGGGTCGAGATGAAATGAAAAGTAGTTTGTTTTAGCATCACGAATAAGCTTGTTTACTTTATTGCGCAGCCGTTTGAATAGATTGTGGTCGTTAATGAGCTTTGAGTTTTTCCATGCATTGTAAGCCAAGTCACGATCAACCATAGCTTTGCTTATTTCACTATTGAACCAAGAGTTGTGTTTTTTATTAGAATTGAGAACACGAATAGGAACAAAATTCTCGAAAAGATTTGTCATTGCTGAGTTAAAAAACTCCAAAAGATATTGTGGATCAGTAGATTGATAAAAGTTTGACCACTCAAGTTCATTATAGGCGCCCAAAAGTCCATCCACATCCATGGAGTTGTAGTCACGAAAAGAAATAGTCTTATCACACTGGTCTATGTCAAAATCAAATGAAGCAAAGATAAGATCATGACTGGAAAACACCGGGACATCGATTTGATTAAATCTTAGCACTTTAGATTCGTCATTAAAGAGCATCAAATCTAATTGGGAAGATCCATTTCTATGGAAAAACGTTGGTTGATTTCCCAAACTAGATAGGTTGAAAGATGAAGAAATTGACATCAATCGAGACGTTTTGGTAGCACCAGTATCAAGGAGATTCGTATTGAAGTCACCCAGTAAAAGTGTGTACCTGTATTTAGCACCAAAATTTAGTAATATTTTGTCTATGTCATCAGTGCAATCGACATCTGGAGGATTATAGAAACAAGCTAGAAGGATTTTTTCACCTTGTATAAAAATTTCCAGCACTAAAAATTCAGTATGCGATTCGATTGCGTGATTTTCTGATTTACTCAGAACATGATATTTAATCCCTTGTTTTACATAAATCAAAACTCCCCCTCCTAGCCGTCCAACTCTATCGTGTCTAACTAAATGATATCCGTTCATTGATAAGATACTATTATCGATTCTCTCATTGAGCCAAGACTCTGTAAAACAAACAACATCTACTCTTGCTATCGAAAGTATTTGCCGTAACTCATCGAGCTTACTAAGTTTGCGAGCACAGATACTCTGGCTATTAATACAACACACCGAGAGCTTTCCTTGAACCAATGCCGATTTTAGTACTATTCCGGGCAAACACACATTTGTTGAGACGTGACTGTTATGATTATTAGCCAAACGAGTAAGCAATTAGGAGGAAACGGTATTTGAGTACTAAACTAAATTCTACGCATATTAACATCAAGAAAGTGTTCATTTGTTAATTCATACAACAGTGACGCAAATGGCTAATCAGCAATAATCACCAATACAACAAAACTATGGCATATATCATCGGTCTTCAGCTCCAACAGCAACAACAACAGCAACAACAGCAGCAGCATTCGGCTCCAACAGCAAATACAGCACCCGCAGCCTGACTTTTAGGAAAGGAGACACGGGAAAAAAAAAGGAGTGGATTCAAGGATAAAAACACTAGCATATAAGGATAGGTTAACGTCGCACTATATCATCCAGATCACTCTCGGACATCACAGCAATCCCACGATCATCTCCCTTCTTCTTGGCGTAGACGATCCCATCTCTCGTGAAGACTCCTGATAGTTGTCCGTTTTTCTTCATCGCCAGTGCTTTGGATCGCAATTCTCTCGAAGCCAGTCCAATGTTTTCATTGACGAAGATTCGTTGATTCGTTGAAAATCCAATCCCCAAAAGCGATAGATTGCGAGCGCGTAGATAGCGTGCAAAGAAATCGTTTCTTTGAACCGTTATAGCAAACTGTACCAACAGCAAACTGGTGGCTCCGGCCTTTGGAGTCCCCTTGGAAAGTCGCCTGATATCCACCAACGGTAGGCAGTTCTCCGCATAACCCAGGGACTGGCACCATGTCGAGAAATATGCAGAAAGATCCTTGGTGTAAACGGCACTCCGCTGACAATTAGGTCGTTCATACGCATATTCCGGTCCACTGCAGATACAGCATCCGACTTGGTTCTCTCGATAGACATCGTCAGTTTACGAAAAGTGTTGTTGTTTTCCTCACGTAGCTGCTCAATGGCAACACAAATATCGGTTTTCAGTTTACTCATTTGTGTCGAAAGAGAGTCACTCATTTTTTTGAATTCATCCTTGGTATTTTTCTGGCGTACAGCAAACTCACTCAGAGATTCACTCATCCTCTCAAGTTCTTCCTTCGTACTTTGCTGATACGATGCAAACTGCGCCTTCATTAGAGTCGCGAGATCAGATACACTCAGTCGGGGGCCGATCCGCCCTTCGTAGATGAAGAACCACCCCGAAGCTGCCAGGGATCAGATCGATCTTGTGACATCTTCGATCGAATATGGTATACAGACAACCACCAATACAAAGCACAATTCCCGAACCAAAGCCTCTGGCAGTCAATGTGGCTTCAATGCACCAAAAAAGTAGTGAGTCTTTTACTGAATTCTTCAATTTCTGCAAGTCACTTTCTCAAACCTTCTGCACAAAACGATGGAGTGGCACCTGATCCTCACGAAAAACAATGGTTGGTGATTTAAAATTGACTTTTCGCTAAGCAGTTCGCATTTGCGTCAGACAGTATAACTTTACGTGTTCACCATTCTACAGAACTCATAATAAAAAATGTGTTTTTTGTTACTGCGGAATTACTAAAAAAAAAAAAAAAAACAAAATTTTGAATTTAAAAAAAAAAATTTCACAGCAGCAACTTCGACAAAGCGGCGGGGCAGTCAAGGACATCCAGCAAATGCGGGCAAAATGGTAGAAAAGCGCTGTTTCCGTGTCCGTTTCCACTGTGCAGGCGCGGATGGGCTCCATAAAGAGGAACGTTCGAGATTTCGTTCGAACTGGAGGAATGCAACCATCTTATGCTGTAACTTTGAAACTCTATGGACTTTTTAAACTTATTGTATCACGAATCAAGGCTTTTTGTGCGTACCAATTTGCTTTTAAAGACTGGAAAGCGCAAAAAACGGTCGACAAAAAAAAAATCGTTTCTTTCAGTCAAAATTCATAACACAAAAAACTTCTCATTTTTCTTTTGGTAGTTCAATTCATATATTTAGAGGAAAAAATGTTCGTTTATTCTTTTGGTTTGCCAAATCCAAACTGCCGTTCATTTAAACTGCTGCTCGTTTTCCATGGATTTATTATTATTATTTTTTTTGGACTCCGTATGACCAAGGCCCAATAGCGTTCGATAGGGCGAAGCTCTGGGCTGTTGGGAGGCTTGGGGTGTTTGGGTACCACAACCATGTTATTCGCATCGTACCACTCGGTTGCCTTTTTCCCATAGTGGCAGCTCGCCAAGTCCGGCCAGAACAGCACAGATCTATTATGTTGCTTTAGAAATGGCAGCAGCCGCTTTTTCAGGCACTCCTGGACGTAGATCTTGATTGATGGTTCCCGTAGTGATCAAAATGCCGCTTTTTAGACCACACGTGCATATGGCCTGCCAGAAGAGGTATTTTTTCGGGAACTTCGATAGTTTGATGGTTTTGAAAATTTCGGGCACCTTCCCTTTTCCTGATGTAGTATAAAACTCCTGTCCCGGAACTTTGTGAGCATATTCATATACAGCTTTCGGGACCGCTGCTTTGCCGAGGTGTTATTTTTTGTAGTCTCGGTTCACCACCTTCACCTTCTCAAACGTCTACAACCCGGCTTGTTGCTTGGCCCACTGTTCAGTAGTATGGGAGTCATTTAGCTTGCCAGCGACGTTCCGGATGGAATGGTTAGGATTCCGCTTATATTTCGCCGCCACTTTCTTCGTCGTCGCTGCCACGTTAGATTACGATTGCCACCGCTTCCAGGCTTCCTGGCGATCGACAGACGCTCACCGAACACTTTTAAAACGTTTGTCATGGTCGATTTGGCCACATCCAGCAATTTTGCCAACTTAGCGTGCGAGAACGTCGGGTAATCTTGCTGCGCAAGCAAAATTTTGACACGGTGCTTGGACGTCATTTTGAAAACTGGAGAGCAAACGGTGAAAACTCATCATAGCAACCATTCTATATACACTCAACTTCCAAATGCAGTATTTCAGGTATTTCAGTCAGTCTGGAACGTGCCAAAATGGTTAACTTCAAATTGGTGTATTTCTGTTAAAAATGCATTGATTTTTAACAGAAATACACCAATTTTAAGTTGACAAATTTTTGCACGTTCCAGACTTTAGTCGCTGTCGCGCCCTGTCGCGCTCTGTTCCCCATACCAGCGCGTACTTTATTTTCGAGGCATCCCTACCAATCCGACTTTTGCTGTTTCGTGTTTCAGGTGGGTGTACAGCTCTGCCACCATTCCAAAGTTTCTGCCGACAACATTCATATCGTCTGCGAGATAAACTAACTGGAGCGTGTGAAAATTGAACTTCGACTCTTTGCATGACACCTTCCAATGTTGAACAACAGGCATGCAAGTGTATCAGCTTGTCGTAGTCCCACAATCACACGAGATAGATTGTTCTCCCAAACTCTTCACGTAGTTTTGCACACCGTCCATCGTAGCTTTCATAAGCTTGTGAGCTTCCCGAGAAAGGCGTTCTCGTCCATAATTCTCCATAGCGCTGTGTGATCGCTACCTTCGTACCCCAAGTAACATTGCCAAAACCATCCAGCTTTATTAAGTTTTATTAAAGTTTTATGAAAGCCACTAGAAATCAATTCGGCTTTATTATGGCAGCAAGAGATGCCAATAGGTTTCAAATTTTAGTCAGGTTTATAAGAACCTACACAGCTTCTTTACAACGATCTTAAACCCTTGACTTCTAAAATTCCTTTTACTCCTATCAAAGGTTTTATTTTGACTTTATTAACTCATAAAATGCTGTTTTGAAATGCCGTTTTAGGACTCATTCATATTATCTTATTATGGTCAGTTGAAAAAGCATTTTAAAACCATTTTGCCTCCAGTAAATGCTTTAAACGGCTAACTGGCATTGAAGAAAGCTACCAAGCGACCAGATAGTTCTATAGTAGCCATTGTTAAGATAAATTGGCTTTTTTGGCGAAACTGTGATTTCTTGCAATCGCCATATTGAAATATATGAAATAATTGAAATGTGAAAAAATAAATACACCAAATTTTAAATGTAATACAATTGAACTGTAGATCTGAGACAAACTTCGGTATTCGTTTAGATAACCTTATTTAATTCTATCAATTTTCAGGAGTTTCATGATTAATTTACTTATGATTTATTTATGATTTGAAGCATGATACGCTATAAAAACAACTCAATTTCTTTTGTATATTTGGCTATCAATCATAATTTCCCGCAACAGTAGAACTTTTTTCTTAGCCATTATTTACTGTTGAATGAATCAGAAGAGCAATAAAGCAAAACAACAAAAACCAACCACGATATCGCCGTGAAGTTTGACAGCTGTGGCCATTCAGCCCTATGCTGGTTTTGATGGCGGCCAATAGGTTTTATGATGGTTCTCAAGTGGTCATAACAGCTTTCACTAGAACATTTTTAAAATCTTTATGGTCTTAGAAAGGTTTTATTAATTTGTTTTCACAACCGTCTATAGAGTGGGCCACTTTGTACACATTTCGGCTTTAAAGATGCATAGAGGAGGTGTTGGTGGATAAAACAGTTTTGAATGTAGTGTCATCAACAAAGCCGGGAGGAGTGCTATACGGCAGGAATAGAACTGAAATTGTTACTTGGGACGCCACCTCAAAATCGATGAACAGTTGATACGTTGGGAACTGGTTTTCGCGGCATTTCTGGAGGATTTGCGGTACAATGAAGATCTGATCCGTTGCCGAACGCCCGTCGGTGAAACCTGCCTGATAACTCCACACGAACTCATTCACTATTGGTGATAACCGATGAAAAATGATTAGGGATAGCATTTTGAATGCGACATTTAGGATTATGATCGTTTGTTATTTCTCAAACTCCAAGTAGATTTTGTAGATGGGACACATAACTCCTTGCTTGCACTCCTCTGGTAGCTGTACGGTTTCCCAGATTCGAACACTCACTCGGTGCAGACAGATGGACAGCTTCTCCGGGCCAATCTTGTTGAGTTCATCTTCAATACCATCTGTGGAAACCGGCTTTCGGACCACTGTGTAGGGTAACTGGCACGTGACCGGCTATGCCAGAGACCACATCTTACCTCGATTAGTGCTGGATGCTGAAAGAGGCTTGTGAAGCCTTGCTCAACAGTAATGCACACTCACACACGATTAACATGAATGGCAAATACCATGTTGTTAATCTACATGTATGTGTTCTTTTTCAGTAATTGTAATCATCATCAGTGCTGTGTTGTGCTGGAAAATAGTTTTGTCTCTCACACCATCCTTACCTGCCGCCTTGTTATTCTTGTGCTGTTGAATAGCATCCTTAACTTCTCCCAGCGTGGGAGCTGGTTCGTATCCATCGGTTCGTTGTAGTACGCCCAGCAAACACATGATCGTATATGATAGCGGATAAGAGTGAAAAGTGGAGGCGATATACGTACATTTTACATGAAGTTAAATGGATGCATGTACGTATATCGCCTCCACTTTGTACATATATCCGCTATCATATACGATTTTGTGTTTGCTGGGACTGCTTCCACTTATCAATTACCTTACTTCCATCCGTCAGAATGTTCCCATCCTCAGCCCTACTCGCGGAACAAAGCCTTTGCGAGTTGTGTAAAGCTTCTGATGGAACTTCCGCGTTTCCATTTTCTCAAACTTCACTTTTTTTAGGCGTTGTGCTTTCTCCCGGAATAGTTGGGTCTGCAGCTGCCGCTTCCGTCTATAATGATCCACGAGTCTCATGCTGCAGCATTACTGTCGCGCTGCGTCCTTATCCTCCAAAACCTCCCTGAACTCCTCGGTGAACCAATCGTTAGGTGGACTCTAATGGACAAACCTGACGGCGTTCTCAGCTCGTTGATGGCCGCTTTGATATTATTCTAGCAGTCCTCAAGAGGGGCTTCATCGAGTTCCTCCTCAGTCGGTAACACTGGCTTGATACTCTGCGCGACATCCGGTTGCTTCAGTCGTTCGAGCTTGTACCGGCGCGGGTGAAGGTACCGCCAGTTGTGAAGGACGGATAGTTTTGGTTGCAGTGTTACTATCACCAGGTAATGGTCCAAATCGATGTTAGCGCCAAAATAGGTTCTGACGTCGATTATGCGGGGGAAGTGCCGACCATCATTCAAAACGGGGTCAATTTGCGATTCTGTTTGCTGCGGTAATCTCCAGGTGTACTTATACTGGAGGCTATGCTGGAAGTAACGAATGACCTTGTTCTTGGAGGCGGTGAATTCAATACGTATTAGGCCGTTGTCGTTTGTCCACTGGTGGGCGCTGAACTTTCCAATAGCCGTTCTAAACTCCTCCTCCAGGCCGACCTGAGTATTCAAGACTCCTAGGGTGATCTTGACGCCAAGATAACCTTACCAAGAGGTGCCATTAGGTTTCATATTTTAGTCAGGCTTGTGAAAACCTACACAGTTTGTTTACAACGATCTTAAAACCTAGTTTTTGCAAATTTCTTTTACTCCTATCGAAGTTTTTATTTTGACTTTATGAACTCGTAAAATGCTGTTTTGAAATGCAGTTTTAGGACGCTGTAAAAACTCAATTTGTTTTGGATATTATGCTATCAAACAAAATTTTCCGCAACACTAGAACTTTATTTACTGCTAAATGATTCAGAAGAGCAGATAATCGAACAATGCAGAACAACTAAAACCAACCACGATATCTCAGCGAAGTTTGTCAGCTGTGGCCATTTGGCCGTATGCTGGTTTTCAAAGCAGCCTTGAGATTTTATGAAAAAATATTACCCCATAAATTTTAATAAAATTTTTTTTATTTTTTATGTTTTTATAAAATTTTTTTACACAATCTTATATCCCCTTTTAGCAAAAATTTTCACAAAAAAAAAACAAAAAAAAAAAAGAAAACAAAAAAAAATTAAATAATAATTTTTTAAAAAAAAAGAGGGGAGGAGAACCACACGGCCAGAAAAAAAAAAAAAAAATATAATTGAAATTAAAAAGTGCGCGCACACCCTTGGAAAGAGAAATTATAAAAATAAAACAAAAAAAAAGGCGCGCGCACGCGACCACCCACCCCACCGCACAGCCACGCACACCCGCCCCCCATCCCCCCCTCTCGCCACTCTGCTCTTCACCCAGCGTCCCCCCCTCTATTCTGCTCTCTACTTTTCTGTGTTCTTGTTTGTTTGTTTTTTGTTTTGCCGCAAGGCCAACAAAAACAGCCCCCCCCGCCCGGAAAAAGAAAAAAATGTCTTTCAAATCAAAAAAGGCACCACCCGCAGACGCGCCCCACCCCCGAAAAAAGACCCCGGGCAGGTTGTATTTTTTTTTTTTTTTTACTCTCGTCAGGAGGAGAGGATAATAAAACACCACAAAAAAAAAAAAAAAAAAAAAAAGATCTTCCTGGGTCCCACCCCCCCGCTTTTTTCCCAATTCGTTTCCCCTCCTCTTAATTGGCGGCTGCCCCCCCCCCCCCTCCTTCCCCGATCACCCACCGATACCGGTTTCTGCTGCCACCGACGAGGACCCCACCATAAAAAAACCAATTATGAGCCCACCGACCCGAAATAAAAACCCCCGGCAACCGGTTGATGGAGACCTGCAGCTTTTTAGTAGTCTCCGCTGATACGCACCACGTCTCGCTGGCGTACACAGCAAAGATTTCACGTTCGAGTTGAAAATTCGGATTTTGGTGCGTTGACTTATCTGGTTTGATCTCCATGTATTTCTTAAACACGCAAAAGCAGCCCTTTTTTTTTTTTTTTTTTTTTTTAGACGGGATGGAAAATCTGCAACCAGACACCTGAAGAACTCAGGGTGTGGGGATGAGGGTGCCAACTCCTCGACCCACTAAAAACCCACCCGTGCCTTTAGCCCAGGTCCCTCCCCGGAACCACCTTTCGGTATTACTTCGGGGAGGGGGCTATTGTGCTTGTTAAGCACCCACTATGTCTAACTACTTAGGGCTTTAGTAGTTAGGTGGTCCCTGCGACCTGCCTTTGGTCGTTTCGCCATTTTTGTTGGAGATCAAGGACGATCTGGGAGGCTGCTACGCATACCGCGTCCCAGACGTCCCGGTCTTGACACATCCTCTGGACCAAGTTATCCGGAGTCGTGTCGCGACCGCATACGGCCATCATGCCGGATCTCGCGCCGTCGAAGCGAGGACATGCGAAAAACACATGTTCTGCAGTTTCTTCGACTCCCGCGCACTCACTGCATGCGGAGGACTGTGCATGCCCATATTTATGCAGGTATTGTCTAAAACAGCCGTGGCCAGACAATATCTGCGTTAAGTGGAAGTTCACTTCACCGTGTCGCCTACCGACCCACCCGGTTAATTCCGGGATTAGTCGGTGGGTCCACCGACCTTTGGTGGAGTTGTTCCATTCCCTCTGCCACTTAACCATGGATGCGGCTCTAGTGGTCTTTCGGATACCTCTTGTTCCACGTTGCTCGAAGCACTCTACGTCCTCTTTTATGACGATGCCTATTGGCATCATCCCCGCTAGGACGCAGACCGCGTCGCGTGATACCGTTCGGTATGCACTCACCACTCTTAGGCACATAAGCCTGTGTGTACTCTCGAGCTTATTTGCGTAGCTCTTGGTACTCAAGGCGGTGATCCATGCCGGCCCGCCGTACCTAAGTATGGACAGGGCGACACTGGCCAGGAGTTTACGCTTACTCCCTTGCACCGCCGAGCTATTCGACATCATGCGGGATAATGCCGATATAGCCATAGAGGCTTTCTTGCAAGCGTAATCGACGTGACTGACAAAGGACAGCTTGTCGTCGATCATAACCCCAAGATACCTCAAGAACCTCTTCGATTCTACTGTGCAGTTACCTGCACTAATCGTCGCATGTTGCTCCGATTTTCGATTGTTCACCACCGTGACCTCGGTCTTATGGTGGGCTAGCTCCAATTGCCTGGAGCTCATCCATCTCTCCACAATGCCAATGGAGTGTGAGGCCGTTAACTCGACCTCCTCGATGGATTCACCACATATCTCCAGGGTGATATCGTCTGCGAACCCGACGATCTTTACCCCGCTCGGGAACTCAAGCCGCAGTACCTCGTCGTACATCGTGTTCCATAACACCGGACCCAGGATCGAACCTTGCGGGACGCCTGCGGTGATCTGCACACGTTTCTGGCCTGCCTCTGTATTATATACCAGTACGCGATTCTGGAAGTAGCTTCCGAGAATCTTGTACAGGTACCCAGGAACCTGAAGGCGTTGGAGCGAGTCGGCGATAGCCGCCCAACTGGCGCTATTGAACGCATTCCTCACGTCAAGGGTGACCACCGCACAGTATCGTACTCCTCGCCTCTTGCGCTGGATTGCCACCTCGGCCGTCTTGGTGACGGACAGGATGGCATCCACCGTCGACTTCCCTTTACGGAAGCCAAACTGATTACTTGACAGACCGCGTATACCCTCCGTGTATGTTGTCAGTCTGTTGAGGATTACCCTCTCGAGCACCTTACCCGCTGTATCCAACAGACATATTGGTCTATATGCCGATGGATCTCCTGGTGGCTTCCCTGTCTTTGGTAGCAACACAAGGGTCTGAATTTTCCAGGCGTCTGGGAAGACGCCCTCGTCCAGACACTTTTGCATCACCACCCTGAACATTCCGGGATCCAGCAAGATAGCCGTCTTGATGGCCAGGTTCGGAATACCATCCGGTCCCGGCGCTTTGTTCACCTTTAGCGACTTTGCTATCGCAATGAGTTCATCATTCGTCACCGTCGCCTCGTCGCCGACCCCCGTTGTGCCGTTGTCGGTGCCCACGTGGTCACGGGTGTTCGGCTGAGCCGTCCACCCTTCCGTCGCTATGACAGCGTTAGGGTCTGGGATACTGGAACGCTGGTCATGGGACACGTCTACGGCGGCGGGGGGCCATGGACTTGGGTCGTGGCTCGGAAAGAGTCCCCCAACGATCACCTGCAGCAGCTCTGGTGAACGCTCGGTTGGAGCCGCCGATCCTCTGGTTTTGGCCATTACAACCCGGTAGGCGTCACCCCACGGATTCGTATTGGCCTTCTGACACAGGCCCTCGAAGCAGGCTCGCTTGCTGGCCTTTATCTCCCTCTTTAGTGCGGCCTTCGCGGCGACTAGCGCCCCTCTACGCTCGATTCTATCGGCGTCTGACCGCGCTCTTTGCACCCTCCGTCTTGCGTGGAGGCATGTTCTTCGGAGGTCGGCGATCGACTCCGTCCACCAATACACCGGCGATCTTCCATTCCTCGGTTTGACTTCCCTCGGCATGGTCGCATCGCACGCTCGTGTAAGTGTCATAACGAGTCTTTCGCCGCAAGGTTCCTGGGTTTCGCGTAAGTTTCGTTCCCTCTCAAGCGCCTCTTTAAAAACCTCTACATCAAAGTAGGACGTCCTCCATCTGCGGGCGAATGGAGTGGATGCTCCTCCTTCCGCACGCTGCCTTGTATTGTGGACGATACAATAACGTACCGCCAAGTGGTCGCTATGGGTGTAGCCATCATCCACCCTCCAATTGCTAATTAGCCCAGGACTGCTAAATGTTATATCGATAATCGATTCCGCTCCATTTCTATGGTAGGTACTCGTGGTACCCACGTTGGCTAGGTCTACATTGAGCCTAGCCAAGGCCTCCAGAAGAATCTGGCCCCTAGGGTTGGTAAGGCGGCTCCCCCACTCGAGCGCCCAAGCGTTGAAGTCCCCCGCTATTACCAACGGGTTCAGGCCAGTTAGCTCCGTTGTCATCCGATCAAGCATATTGGAAAACTGTTCGATCGACCACCTTGGCGGTGCGTAGCAGCTGCAGAAGAACACTCCATTCACTTTTACAACCACGAAGCCTTCGTTTGTGTTGGACACAACCTCCTGAACCGGGTACTTACCCGTCGTCCATAATGCCGCCATATTAGCCCTGTCCGCAAACCAGTTCCCGTTGCCGGGTGGGATGCGGTATGGGTCGGAAATTATGGCGATATCCGATGCCGACTCGCTAACTGTCTGACACAGCAGTTGCTGGGCTGCCTCACAATGGTTCAGGTTTAGTTGGGTTACCTGCATTACGGTTGGCTCGTTGGTATACCCTTAGCGGCCGGGCACTTGGCCCCCCCCATGACGTGCTTATCGTCCGGTTTCCCGGCGCACATCAAGCATTTGGGGGGACCTTTGCAATCCCGCGCCTTGTGGCTAGTGCTGCCACACCTTCTGCACATGTTGCTCCTATCTGGGCCTTTGCATTCCCAGGACATGTGCCCGCTCTCTAGGCATCTGAAACATGCCTTCGGCGGCTGGTGCAGGCTTAGTGGGCATATTGACCATCCCACCTTCACCTTCGCCACTTTCAACGCCGCGTCTGCGTCGACTGCCGCTACCCTCAGGGTTGCCACCTGGGTCCCAAGTGGACCCTTCCTCAGACGTATGTCTGCGGCGGCAACCTCGACCTTGCACTGTTCCTTCAGTGCAGTGGAGATCTCGTCTGCCTCGGTGATCTCATCCAGGTTTTTACACTGGATCGTCACCTGCGAGACGAGGGCGCGCACCTCCACACCCTCACCTAAGGCCTGTTTTGCCAGGTCTCTATACGCCGGGCCCTTAAGCGTTGTAGCTTTTTTAAGCTCCAGGAGCATTTCGCCGGTGCGGGTACGGCGTATACTCCGCACGTCGGCGCCTAGGCCTGCCAGTTTAGCGTCCCCGCGCATCGCTTTCAAGACCTCGGAGTACTTTGACGCCTCGGTCTTAACGATGAGGGCCTCTCCGCGGTTACGCTTGCGGGCCACCTGTCGCTTATCTTTTTCTTTTTTAGTTTTATTTCTCTTTTTCCTCACTTTATTCCATGGGGCTTCCCTGCCCCGCCTGGGGTCATCGCTTGTCCCCCTCCTAGCACTGGCATCTGCCTCCGTGCTGGTTATGGCTGTTGTTGTCGTTGGAGCCCTGCCGCTCGGGCCCCCTTCGGCGCTTGAGACAACACGCGAGCTGGTCGACGCGCCTTTCGCGCTGGGCTTAGCGCCGGGGCCTCTCTCTTTGCGAGAAGCCGAAGCTGGTCGCGAGGATGGACCCTCTGACCCCGCCGCCACGTTCGCATAGGTTCGTTTCCCCTTTGGGGCTTCCGACACGATGCGCTTCTTAGAAGCGCCGGGTGCCGTCTCGCCCGGGGACTGCCTAGCCCGCTTGGAGGTCCCCGCCCCCATGGATAGGGTGGACTCTCCGACGGAGACGGATGATTCCGTCTGCGTCTGCTTCGAGGCAATGTCCCTCGCCCTTTCGGTGGCCGCTAGCCGTGCCAACTCTTTGGCACTTTGCTCGGCTAGCAGTTTGGCCTCCAGCTCCTCCCTCTCCTTGCATGCAGCCTGCACTGTCATGCGTAGCCTAAGAAGGCTCAATTTTAAGTCTTTCGCAATGTTGTTGCGCGACGACGTAAAGTCGATGATCGCATCCAATTGCTCCGAGACCTCCATCACCTTAGGAAGGGTTTCCCGCATCCTATCCATGGCCCGGATGAGTCCTGGCCCATCCATGGCCACGCCTAGCTTGGTGCCACCTGCCTCCGATGCCGTAGCACTACCGCAGGTGTCGCTCACGCCCGATCCCACCGTTTTACGCGGTGGGGACCTCGCTAGGCCGCCTTTAGCGAACGGATTCGCTCTCTCTTGTGTCTTTTTTGTTTCCTCCATGTTGTTGGGTCCCCCTCCAGCCGCTATCCAAGCCCACGTGGAGTAGTCGCTATTGTGATCCCATGGTTATCTATGCAAGCAGGGAGGCCATGCGAGGGTTGACACGGCCCTTCATGGGGAACCGTGTTCAGAGCCGGATCAGCGCAAGACAGGTATAGGTCATCTGAGCCTACTCCCACCCGACTGGCGAGGTCGGGCGGTGGAGAATGGAACGTACTGGAGGCCTGCCAGGGTTTTAATGGGACGGAGACGACCTGTGCCGCGGGAACCTCGCCATTTCCTACTCGGTGTCACCCGGCAGTACTGAGGGAGACGACACAGGCGCCAGCCCGAATACAACGGTACCACTCGTGAATCATTTCGCAGCCAGTTGCCATAATTGGGGTTTTACTGGCATCCACCCCAATGCGTCGTATGACGCTCCCTCCGTAGTTCGTTTAGCCGTTAAGGGGAGCTTAACGTTTCCAAGGTGCACCGCGGGGAGGCGAACTACATTCACACCTCAGTATGTTTAACACGCTTTCAACACGCCTTCTTGATTTGTACACCTATGTTGCTCTTGGTTCCGCCGTCTGACGCTATCTGGCTGCCAAGATATTGGAAGCTATCGACTTTCTCCACTGCTTGCCCCGCTACCGTAAAATTGAAAGGATTGTCCGTGTTGACATCCAACGATTCAGTCTTGTTGACGTTGATGGTGAGACCCACCGCAGAGAAGCTTTCGGCGAGGTGGTTGAGCTTACTCTGCATATCAGAGCGCCGTTGCGCTAACAAACCAACTTCATCAGCCAAATCGATGTCGTTTATTTGTTTATTTATAAATTTACATCAACAGGCTTTCAGCAGCCCCAATGATGTTGGTAAAGCATGTAAAAAATAATAATAAAAACAATTTTACAAAAATTATCATATCCATAAACGAGCAAATCAGAATTAGGCAAATCTTAAAAAAATATACTAGTATAGACACAAAAATACATTTTCTTCGTAGTCATTATCAGCTACCGCGATACTCGAAGGCAGCGGCAAATCTTCGACGGAGAACTGCACGCAAAAGATGGAAGTTGAACATTGAAGCCACTCTGTTGAACACTCGTTGCAAACCGCTGATCGCACCCTCGAGTCCGTATTTCGTGCGACGAAGCGGAGGCCTCTGCATTATATTATTTCGCAGTGGCCGAGGACGAACATTCAAGTCGATATTCTCAAGAATCGCCCCGCAATCAATTCTGCCTTGTAGGGCGTCCGCGATGATCAATGCGTTGTTGACGTCCCTTCTCACTCGCAAAGTTTGCAGGTTGATCAAACGGCAACGGTTTTCGTAGCTGGGCAATCGGAACCGATCCCTCCAAGGTAGTCTTCGGAGAGCAAAACGAAGAAAGCGACGTTGAACCGATTCAATTCGTTCCGCACCGTTGTTGTGATAAGGACTCCAAACGGCAGCACAGTACTCCAGCGTGAACCTCACAAGAGAGCTGTAGAGCGATTTTAAACAACGAAGTCGTTGAAGTGCTCCATACTGATAGGCTGCCAAAGCAGCCCACGGTTCGGTACACGGTCAATAGCATCTCCCTTGATCTCGTCGATTACGGTGAGGAACAATAGCGGTGATAATATACATCCTTGCCTCACACCGGACTTTGACAACAATACACAGTAACACGATGCCTCGCCAATTGTCGCACACAGTTCGACCCCCCTTCTTAGGGACCTTTACTAAGGCGCCCTGCATCCAGTCGGCCGGAAATGTCGCGGTGTCTCAGATATTACAGAATAAATAATTGATGCAACATTTGTGCGGATAGCATGGGGTCAGCTTTGAGCATCTCTGATGATATGCGTTCGACTTTGGTAGCCTTATTGGATTTCATGCTTCGGATAACTGCTTCGATCTCCTGCAATTATGGGGCCTCAGAGTTGACGCGAGTGATGCGCTGCATCTGGAGCCGATCATGCCGAGATGTTGATGGTTGGTTGGACGTCGAAATTTGCAGAAGTTATTCAAGGTGCTCAAACCAACGTTTCAACTGGTCAGTGGGATCGGTAAGTAACTGCCCAAAAGCATCCTTCACAGGAATCTTCGGATTCATCCTTGCTCCACTCAGGCGTCGTGAGGTATCGTAGAGGAGGTGGATATCGCCAGTGTTTGCGGCTTTCTCCGCTTCGTCGGCCAGGGAGTTCACTCACGCTGGCTTGTCCAGTCGGCAGCAGCCTTTTCACTTTCTTCTCTAAAGCCGAGTACCGTTGACGGGACTCGTACTTGGCTCCTCTGGTTTTTCCCGCTCTATTGCAGCTTTAGCTTCACTACGCTTCTCAATCTTCCTCCAGGTTTCATCGGTGATCTACTCTTTTCGCTCTGTGCGCAGCTGACCCAGCTTACTTACATTTGTCTCAAAAAAGCATTCTTGATGGTCGTCCATTGTTCTTCCACGTTGCCACCTTCCGGAACATCTGCTGCTCGAGTCTGAAGTTCTTCAACGAACGAATTTTTCACAGCTGGATCTTCTAGTCTCACCGAGCCTCACCTCCCGTCGCTGGATCCGTGCAATGCGCAGGCGGATCTCGCCGATTAGTAGGTGGTGATCAGATGCGATATCGGCAGATGCGATATCGGCACTGCGTCTCCGTCTTCCTTTTCGGCTGATGCAGTTGTGGTCGATTTAATTTTCTGTATGTCCATCACGGGAAACCCACGTGACGTTGTGCACTGGTCGATGGAGAAAGAGCGAGCCCCCGATCCCCATGTCGTTGCTGCCACAAAATTTACACCGTTGTCGCTCATTTCTGCGAGACCATGACGTCCCATAACACGCCCCAATCTTCGCAATGAAGTCGCCAGTGTAGATCTTGATATCATTATCCACGACGGCATTAAGTTGAACCACGTCTTAAGATATTAGTTTAATTTAGTTATTTTATTGAATAACTCCCTACATTTTATTGATTCATTTTCAAACCAAAATTTTGTTTGCAACAAAACGAGATTTATTTGATCAAACTGATTTTTTTTCTGCATGTGCGGTTCTTAATTTGCTGTTATATAGAGCTGACTATCGAAATTAAAGGTTCGCAATAAGCTTATTATTTTCCGAAAATCAGCAAAAATATCTGATCAGCAGTGGCAAAACCGTGTTCGTTTGAGCTGTGCGGTTGAAAACTTGACTGTAGTCCTTCTGAATGCACAATCTTTGTTTCCATCAAATAATCAACAGTTTACATACCTCTTTGTTTACCTTCTTTTGAACTTCCTGACTACATCGACTCCGTCTGAAGGGGAAACCATTACCTTTGGCTTGGGCAAGTCAACGCCCAAGCATCCAACATCCATTGAGGATGACGATGAAGACGATCAGATTCTAACAACATTTCCACAAGCGCAAACCGTAGAAGTGTACCTTGGCCGGTGCAAAGGTGATGACGGTGAGGAAAGACTGCATCTTTTTTCCCCAATCGAAAAAGTCATCCTGCGAAGGAACATAGTCCGCTCAAAATGCGTTTATTTCTTTCCAACTGTGTGACTGGATGACGATGTGATTTCTTCCGAAATGGGGGTCATATATGAATTACGTGACTTTTCAGTCTGATTTGTTTGAGATGGGTTGAGAGTGATTGCTTGTTAAGATGTTGTTGGTTTGATTGTAATCAACGCCTGATCAAGCACGTTTCTTGTTGAAAATCTATACAATGCTCATGTATGTATCATCATTGTATTCTAGAAGCGCTTTAAGTAATGATAAAACCTATTCAAATCCTCCACTGCTCATTTGAAACCATAACGTAATTTGTGCAGGTCCCCCCTTCCGGGCCCGGCCGGATCATCCAGACCGTGAATGTAGCAAGTATGATTATTGTTGTACCGAGCTCTCTGTTTGGCTTGTGTATACACACATGCGATGACTTAAATATTTATGTTAATATTTAACTTACATAAAGTTATTTACCATTCTGTTTAATCAATGAAATCTGTTCAAACAGGCGGAGAAACGACTGCGACTACGGTCGACAGTGATGACGACGAGGGCTACACGCTGGTTCAGTTGGTTGCGGAAGGAACCCAAGCGAAGACGATGGCAATGAAAAACGACCACGATTCCTTTGGTTGCTGGTCCCCGGGAGGAGGATGGTAGGGGGATGAAACCATGCACTGCCATACCGTACATGTCAGTATATTAGACGAACATTTGTATTACGCGAAATGGCGTGTGTATTTTGTTTTTTAACGTTCTTTTTTCTTGCTAACTTGGATTTGTTTACAGAAACTGATGTTCGTCCGTGTGGGATGCAAAAGGAAGGCACTTTCTGGAATACGAAGCTGAAAAAACCTACCACACACCACTCGATCAAACCACAATGGGGTGGTCTGTCGAAATAAACAAATTACGAATCAGTTCCGGACAAAAGTAGGAGCATTTGAGCGGTTTGCCGGTGAGCGAAAATCAAATCAATCTCCGGCAATACCGTTACAATGTCAACTGTCACCGTTGTTGAAGGCGACTATGTGTCAACTGCGTTGTGGTTGTTGACACATCTGTCAGGCGGCCATGTCTCGAACGAAGCGCAGGGAAGGGCGATACTTAGCCTCTAGTATAAAAATAAACAGAACCTAGTTTTAGCTCGATGACGAACCACTCATGTAGGTAACTACGTGTTTATACTCGTGATGGGGCTTTGTTGGCAGTGCAATATCTTCTATTTGTTCGTATAACTTTTCTTTGGATTAGAAATGTCTTTTGCATAGATGTGAGAAGTTATGAGTAATAAGGTAAATTGGTAGAGATGATAATGACGTATATTGGGATGAAAATTGTGAGAAACATGGAACATGGATGAGTGATTAATAATTCGAAATGGTGATTTTAAAATGCTTCGTAAAACTTTAAAAATATCTCGACACGAATTTGGTTTTCCTGTAACCATGATGATCTTCTTTAGATTTCAAAGTGTGTCGTAACACGAACATTCTTCCTGTGCTTCTGGGTATTTTACCAGATTATTGCCAGCTCTCTATTAAAGTGATGACACAATTAAGCCACAAATAGTTGCTAGTATACCATCTAAAAGACATCATCCATAATTTCCATGCAATTGATACAATAAAAAATGTAAACAAAACAATTGCTCTGAACTGCTTCGGACTGCTCACCAAACTCTTATCGACCTGATCCAAAATTTTAACATCAATCCGAACCAAAAACTAATTTTTGGACAGTTCTCTTTCATATGCACTTGGGGTTGCTCCATCATATGTACATATTTTTATTACGCTCACTTTTGCGATCAAAATTTCAAATCATTTGTTTTCACTGTCTCCCACTTGTACTACCATTGAAACGGTGATCAATCAGTCATCACACTTGAAATAATTTTTGTCTTTGTCATTCCTCGAGTAAAAACGTCCGAAAACTTGTATTTAAGTGTTTGAAATAACACCTAAATTTTCAATTTTTCGAGTACGTAAACGTTCGCGACGGAAACTACCGGCAATTGTGGAGTGGTGGTGTACGAAACTTCTGTTATTGTCCTGCCAAAGTTGTTGTACAGAATGTCGCAAGAATCACGTTAGCTATGTTATTTAATATTACGTTTATTTATAGTGGCCCCTTCAACTTATTGTCATTCGAGACCACCCAAGTAACACCAGAAACATCTTCTTTGACAAGAATATAAGAACTTTGTTGTAAAGAAGTCGTGAGTATGAAATACCAAACATGTCTGGTCTTGAACAAGTTTTCAACCAAACATGAGAATTATCCAGGCAACTAAAACACGAAATGTGTATTTCTCGGGTAAGCAGCATGTTCTGATAGAAGTTTGAACCCATTATTAGTCAACAATGGGGGATGCTTGAGATAGTCTCAGTGTTACATTATGCACAAGTAGTTAATCTAAGGTTATGCAAGAGAAAATTACGTTCAAACTGACAGGATACGGCCTAGTTTGAAAATTAATGTTTTGTCTATGAGATGCTTCTACACAGAAAGAAAAACCATGGTAGAAACTAACGGTCCGATGGTTGAATAAAAACACAAGTTTTATTTTGCAGAAATTACACACATTAGCAACGAAAATATTTAAACAAATCTCATTCCTAAAATAAACATGAAAGCAATAACACAAACATAAAACATTTTTATTCATTTAGTTGCAAGTGAAGCAAGGCTCGCACCGGGTTCAGCTAGTAACATATAAATACCTAATTTTGATCTGTATGTTGATGTATTCTATCTCATTCAAAAAATCCTGTACGACTGTAGATCCTAACTTCTAAACTCAAGGGCAGTTTTGGTGACCTAGGGCATCCCAAGATATCTCATTGTATCTGTTGACCTTCCGAAAGACTCGCTTAATTTCGTCAAATAAAGACTGTATTCGATGAAATTTGGACACACAAAATAGGTCACCAAAAATTTTCCTTGAGCCCGATTCTTTTCACACTTTCTGGAAATAAAGTACTACTAAATGGTTAAGTTTTGACATCATTGGTTTATTGAACCTCTTCTTCCAACCCAAATGCCCGCACCTTTGCCTTGAACCCTTTCTTAAAATTTTGGGCAATGATAGGACCGACTTGCTTACTTACTTTTAACCACACTTTCTTTAGTTCAAGTTCATTTTCTATCAGTTTTGGAGTTTTAACGAGCATTGCCTTCATGATTGCCCAAAATTTTTCATTTGCGCGAAGTTCAGGAGTGTTTGGGGGGTTGACGTCTTTTGGTACAAATACTACATTATTATCTTTGTACCAGTCTAAGACGGGCCGGGCATAGTGGCAAGATGCCAAATCCGGCCAAAACAGTGTCGGGCCATCGTGAGATCTCAAGAAGGGCAGAAGTCGTTTTTGGAGGCATTCGTCCTTGTAGATTTGTCCGTTGACGGTCCCAGAGGTGATGAAGGGATGACTCATTTTGCCACATCCGCAGATCGCTTGCCAGACAAGGAATTTTTTGGCGAATTTCGACAGTTTCTTCTTCCGTACACTCTCCGGAACGGCCAACTTAGAGGTGGCGACGTAGTGTTCCTGTCCTGGCATTTGTTTGGTGTCGGCTTTAATGTAGGTCTCATCGTCCATCACAATGCAGAACGGTTTTGTGAGCCACTCCCTGTACCGTTTTCTTGCACGAGTTTTGGCCACCGAGTTCTGTTTATCGCTCCGGTTCGGTGCCTTCTGGACCTTGTACACATGTAATCCAGAACGTTTCATTGTTTTCTGCACAAAACAAACTGAAACTTTCGCCTTTTTCGCAACATCCCTGATCGAAATGTTGGGATAACGCTTAAATTGGTTCAATACCATCCTGGCCTTCTCCGGATTTGATGTGCCACGTTTTTTGCCACTACCATTTTTCCGCTTGGTTATCTTACAGTCCTTGAACGTTTTGATCACATGAGATACGGTTGAATGTGCGATTCCGAGCTGTTTTCCGATCCATCGATGAGAAGCGTTTGGGTTTTCGAAGTGAGTGCCCAACATTTGTTGGCGCACTATTTCTTCATTCGAAGCCATCACTGAAATCACTCGACCGATTTTCACGAAACTCATTACACAATTGACACAACACAATGAAATACATTCAGTTAAAATTTCAATAATTTTTACCCACACGCTAAAAAGTTACGAACAATTGCGTGTGTCCAAATTTCATCGAAAACAGTCTTTACATGTTTTTACATTGTTTAGTCCAGAAAGCTACAGTAATAGCTAAAGATTTTAATTTTTGAACTCCAGGATAGTTTGGATAACCTAAAACATCCGAAGATCATCTCATAAAATCTGTTCTTCTTTCAAGATATTGAATGAATATGTTTCAATACACATCATAGCTTTGCATAGCTCAGAAAGCTTTAGTTACAATTGTAGATCTTATGTTCTGATCACAAAGATAGTTTGAATGACCTAGAACATGTCCTACTACTTTATAATGTTTGTTGACCTTTAAGAATATTAATTGAATATGATGTAGAAGGAGATGTCTCGCTCATCGCCATGAGGCACCAAGAGTGGACAGCAATGTTTTTTTGCTAGAATGAAAGATATGAAGAGAAAGTTGAAAGTTCCGTCAGTGTACGGTAGGCTAGAAATAGAACAGAGGTATTGAAAATTGAGTGAAAGGGCATGGTAAAGTAGTATTCGAACCACAGGCGCTTCATTTGCCTAACATGTTAGGCAAATGAAGCGCCTGTGGTTCGAATACTACTTTACCATGCCCTTTCACTCAATTTTCAATACCTCTGTTCTATTTCTAGCCTACCGTACACTGACGGAACTTTCAACTTTCTCTTCATATCTTTCATTCTAGCAAAAAAACATTGCTGTCCACTCTTGGTGCCTCATGGCGATGAGCGAGACATCTCCTTCTACATCATAATCGTTACTCCACGCACGGAGAACACAAACATAACAATTAATGTAAAATTAAAATTTTAAAAATTTTTTTAAAAAATTTTTTTCCCCAAAAAAATACCTCCAACATTTAAAATTAAAATTTCAACCCCCGGACAATTTTGGTTTTCCTAAATCACCCCAGGGGTATTTTTCATGTATTTTTACGTTCAAAAATATTCACTGAATATGCTTGAAAACGTGACGTAGCTTTGTAAAGCCCAAAAAGCTACTGTTACAACCGTAGATTTTAAATTCTAAACTTCAGGACAGTTTGGATTGCCTAGAAGATCACAAAGTTATCAAATAATGACTGTTGACCAGAAGATTAATTGAATATGTTTGAATACATATCGTCACCTTATATAGCCCAAAAAACTTCTGTTACAACTGTAGATCTTTTGTCTTTAACTCCAGGACTGTTGGAATGATCTAGAATATCCCAAGATTGTCGCATTATGTCTGATGACTTTCCACGCTATTCAAAGAATATTGTTAAATACATATTGACCCATTGCATACCCCACAAACCTACTGTTACAACTGTAGATCTTATATTCTGAACTCAAGGACAATTTGTATGACCTAGATCAACCCAGTTTATCTCATAATGTTTTTTTTTTACGTTCGAAAATATGCACTAATATGGTTGAATACGTAGCGTTACTTTATTTAGCCCAAAAAGCTATAGTTACTAGTGTAGATCTTAAATTCTGAACTCAATGTCAGTTTAGATGACCTAGAACATCACACAATTGATGGTTTTCGCGCCAACTCGAACAAATGTGGGCAGTACCTTCTCAGATTACAACGAAACTTTCTGGGTGTGTATACCATGACCAGAGAAGCTACTTTGCATACTGAGTTTCTTCATTTTTTTTCTAGACTGTCTTTTGAAAAGGGCTAAACTTTTTTTTAATCGATTTTTTTCAAATGTGTTTAATAAAAAATGACTGTAAAATGACTCCTACAAAAAAGTGTTGTATGGGTGATTACCAAGTCAAGTCAAGTTTTAAGAAAAAATATTGAAAAAAAAACCAAAATGAGTCCTACACTGAAAAAAATCATTTAAAAAAAATTCAAAGACCATTTTTGATTTCGATGAAATTTTGTCTCAAGATAGGTAATTATGTTTACTACCAACCGTTCATTCATTACAAGATGGGCACTTTTAAGGAAACAACGTTTTTCTAACAAAAACTTTTTCATGTCCGATTGATTTTTTTTTTCAGTGTATTTTGTTATCAAAAACTAAACCAGTGAAGGTTATACGACTATGTAGTCTTCCCAAATTCAATGAAACTTAATTTGTGATGTGAGACAAAGCGAAGCACGCATGTTCACGCAGCAGCACTCAAGAAGTACGACTCAATATACAATATTAGAACACGCATTTCATACGTGCTACTGTAATTTCTACCAAAACGTTTCTACCCCTTTTCTTACCTAATACTAGGTAAGGCTATTTAGTAGAATCAAACTACCTAATCGAAAGAAACGAATCAAGAGTTGTACCTAAACCAAATATAAACTAAACAAGAAAGTGAATCAGTGACATTCAACGTGTTACTTCTCTTTGCGAAAGGTTATTAAAAGCAGTTCTGAAAAGTGTCATAATGGACCAATCGTGTAAATCAAAATTCAACAGATTCAAGTGCTGTGCAAAAATAAACAATCCAAAGTGCAACCGTCATAACCTACGTACCATGTCATCAAGGATAATAGACCAAATTCATTCCATGGGATATAGCCATGAAATCGACGAATCGATGAGTATTTGTGAGTCATGTCGTGGATTGATAAGTCACAATAGAGGTCCGAATACGAAAAAACGCCGATCGGATGGAAACGACGAAACTATGCAACTATCAATTAGTGGGCAGCAACATCATGATGATCCAGAACCGTCAACGAGTGGTCAACAAATCGAACATGAGTTAGGTAAGTTATCCTTCAACATGTTAACTTCTTTTATAAACTTTCCACTGCATTCATTATTATAATTTTAACCTTTTTTATCTTACAGATATAGTACCATCAATTCCATCATTGGAGTCAATCCCGTCAACAGATCAACTACAGGGTCCATATAATGTTGAAAAGTTTAATACCATTGCTGAAACATTGAGTTTATCGCCAATCTTCGCTTTGTCTCACATCACAAATTAAGTTTCATTGCATTTTGAGATGACTACATAGTCGTATAACCTTCACTGGTTTAGTTTTTGATAACAAAATACACTGAAAAAAAAATCAATGGGACATGAAAAAGTTTTTGTTAGAAAAACTTTGTTTCGTTATGAGTGCCCATCTTGTGATGTATCAACGGTTGGTAGGGAACATAATTACCTATCTTTAGACAAAATTTCATCGAAATCAAAAATGGCGTTTTTTTTAAAATCGACTTTGAATTTTTTTTAAATGATTTTTTTCAGTGTAGGGCTCATTTTGATTTTTTTTCAATATTTTTTCTTAAAACTTGACTTATTTTGTGATAATCACCCATACAACACTATTTTGTAGGAGTAGTAATTTTAAAAAAAAAAAATTTTTAGCCTTTTCAAAAGACAGTCTTAGAAAAAAATTGAAGAAATCGACAATTTTTTTAGCCCTTTTCAAAAGACAGTCTAGAAAAAAATTGAAGAAACTAAGTATGCAAAGTGGCCTATCTGGTCATGGTGTACACACCCAGAAAGTTTCGTTGTAATCTGAGAGGGTGCTGCCAACTCCGAATACGATTTGGGGCGAAAACCGTCAGTTATCCCCTCAAAAAAACCACCCCCCCCAAAAAAAAATAACCAACCCTAATTTTTTTTTTTTTTTCCCCCTTTTTTTTTTAACCCCCCCCCCCACCACCCCAAACCCCCAAAAATCCTTCCCCCTTTTTCCATCTCTTACACTCTAAATGGAAAATACACAAACAACATCATGCGGATTGATGCAGAGTGGAGGAAGAGGAAGACAAACGAGGGGTAGAACAACAACAGCGCTCTGTTGAGTAAACAGCGAGAACAAGTTCAGTTCGCTGCACTATCCTCCGCCAAGTCTGGACCAGGGCATTGGAAGGGGGCTGGACGCACGGGGAGAGACAACATTCGTAAAAATAAAACAAACAAATTAGTCGATGGATAAAGTAAATAAATCAATGTTAAATATAAAGGCAAATAAAGCACACCGTGTACTCTCGCTCACGAAATCGATGGCCGTGTGCTTGCGTTGGTATGTGTGATGATGAGCAAATGAGTGCACGAGAAAGTGCTCCGAGAACTTCAGTATAGGGATTCGAAAATGGTTCAAACAACGATGACAAAACGAGTTCCGGGCACTGAATTTCACAAATCGGCACGGAAGATTGGATCATCCGAAGTGGGTGATAATTTGCAGGACAAATGCTCGTTTGAATGTTTGTGGATAATTTGTAATTACCGAATCTGTTTAAATTGATGATATTGGTTAGGGTGGATTCAAAGCCAAACATGTTTGATTGAAGGAGCAAACATTGGTTCAATCAAAATAGATAACCTTCAGCCATTTTCGAATTCAAGTTTGCCTGGACAAGACAGTAATGTTCGAGTTTGGTAGATTTCCTCAACCTTATCCATGGATTCGATGCCTTCGACACAGACCCAGAGAAGGAAAAAAAAAAATAGCTACCCAAAGCCAAAGATGATGTTTACCTACAAACAACAACGGCAAGTTGGATTGTTTACACTGAAATTAACATTTCGAACATTATATGAAGTGCAGAAATGCTCGACGACCGACTCGCTTGCCTTACATCCATCTGCGCCTTTGTATCCAACCGTAAAGAAGATGATTCGTTTTGTCTGAGTCGCTCACTGGGTTGCGGTAGGCTCCAAGGAACTGATTGTGTCCAACGCTTCGGTGGGTAGGGTGTGGCAGAGAACCGAAGAGGAGAATCCGAGCAAAGCTGAGAAGTTCCAATCGGCGCGGCACGACTGGCGGTTGTTGGTGGCGTGAATAGCAATAATAGCTCTAATAACATAACACCATCGTGTCGAGGTTTTTTATCCCTCTGGTTTTATTGTTCTTGAAAACCATGCCACACATTTGGCCCACACCTCTTCATGTTGAGCCCACCGTTGCTGCTTTGGTTAGTGATTTTGTTGGGAAACATGTGTATTAGGATTCCTCGATCTCAATTTGCAATTTGAAATTTACTCAATTTGCAATGTGCTATGTGTACGTTGTTGAATGTTTAGGTGTGTCCAAAACCTAATTATACAAAAAAAAAAAGATGCATTCAATTTGTAGAAGGAAGCCATTATTGCCCGATTGCCTCATTCCAACAATGCCATCTAGCTTATTTAAACGATTTGGTTATTAATATTTCCGCACACACGAACAGAGAGACATTTATTGTTCTTCGGAGCCATTCACATTCTTAACTTCTTCTTCTTCTTATTTTCCCAACATTTGTTCCCAACAACCGGTATAGATAGTTCGTCGACAACTGCCGATAAGCTGCCAACTGTGGCAATCCGAGGCCTCGTTCTGCTACCTACTACTTCATTTATGTTTTTCTACTGCTTTCTTTCACCTTGTTCCCCAGATTGCTGTTGGTGTTGTGGTTGTTGTTGCTAGCTACAATGTTGTTTTGTTTTTATGACAGTCTGTTTTTTTTTTGTCTGCCTGCTTTTCCTCAACACCGCCCATCACGCGGTTTTGATTTGATTGTCTTTAAAACTGTTTTTGTTTTTTTCTATCTCTCCAACATTTCTTCCGCTTTGTTTCACAACTTCTTCGACTCTTGGTTTATTTTCTGTAACTTTTTCTTTATCATTTCCCATTTGCTTATTGTTGTAATTATAGACGCAAGTGTATTTTTATGTTCCCTTCAGCTTCGAATCAGCCGCTCTTCTCCCCCATTTACCTGCCTTCTGTTTGCTTCGCTTCCACATTTTTATCGCGCTATTCCGGCCGTGACTGAATGGGTGCCGTTTTGTGTGCATTATTTAAAATCACGGCATGATTTTTTTTTATTTGTATTTTAATGTCTTTGTTTCTTCATTTCAATTTGGATTTCTTCTTTTTTATTGGCGTTCATTGCCACCGAACGAGTGCCGATGGTTAGTCGGTGGTAGCGGTTCGTGGCACCTTTGTTTAGATTGAAAAGCGTTGAAATGTTTGAGCACTTGTAATGGAATATTAGCTATCACTTGGGTGCGTTAACCTTTGTTTTACAGTGGGTTGAGTATCGAATTACCGTTGAGTGTGAGCAGAGTGCATCAGGTTGTAAAGCATTATCCTTTATCGATACTGTGATTTATTGTTTATTGGACAACAGTTTGGGGATGTATTGAAATACGGTACTCAGTTCTCAATCATATATCAAAAGAATAGCTTTTACGGTGTAGCACTTCTTCGGTGGACCAAATCACTTGATTTTTTGCTCGGAGAATAGTACGAGTAAGAGTGGCGAAAATAGCTAAAGAGTCAAAACGGCAACAGTTAAAGGTTGTGCTCAAAAAAAAAAATTATTAGCTTGTAACCCTTTAGCGTGTGGGTAAAAATTTATGAAAATTCTACTGAAACTAGCTAAGAGTGTAATGTAAACGTTGGCAAAATTCCATCACAATCTGTGAAGTGTTATTGAGATGCCACCGGAACTAGGTACATCTGTGTGCCGCCCAAGTAAAAATTTTAGTTTTATTCCCGCCGTATAGCACTCCTCCCGGCTTTGTTGATAAAACTACAATCAAAACTGTTTTGTTTACCAACACCTCCTCTATGCTTCTTTAAAGCCAAAATTTGTACAAAATGGCCCACTCTATAGACGGTTGTGAAAACAAGTTAATGAAACCTTTCTAAGAACGTGAAGATTTTGAAAATGTTCTAGTGAAAGCTGTTATGACCACTTGAGAACCTTCATAAAACCTATTGGCTGCCATTAAAACCAGAATGTGGCCAAATGGCCACAGCTGTCAAACTTCACTGTGAAATCGAGCTTGATTTTTGTTGTTCTGTTTTATTCGATTCTCTGCTCTTCTGATTCATTTAGCAGTAAAAAAAAGGTCTGGTGGTGCGGGAAATTTTGTTTGATAGCAAAATATCCAAAACAAATTGTGTTTTCTACGGCGTATTATGCTCCAAATTATATGTGCAATTATTTTTATGGTGAATATTCGGACGATAAGAGCCAAAAATTAATGCGCTTCGGAAATTATGCGAATTTACAACAACAAATCAAATGAAAACAAATATGTTCGAAAAATTAATCATGAATTTCCTGAAAATTGCTAGGAACTGGATGAGATTACCTAAAAGAATGCCGAAATTAGTCTTCGATCTACAGTTTGTTTGCATAACATTGAAAATTTGATGCATTTATTTTTCCACATTTCAATTATTTCTAATATTTCAATATGGCGATTGGAAAAAAATCACAGTTTTGCCATAAAGCCAATTTTTCTTCGCAATGACTATTATAAAACTATTTGGTCTTATGATGACTTCCTTCAATGCCAATTTGCCGTATAATGCATTTACTGGAGGCAAAATGGTTTTAAAATACTTTTCAACTGACCATAATAAGATAAAATCAATGAGTCCTAAAACGCCATTTTAATACAACATTTTACGAGTTCATAAAGTCGAAATAAAACCTTTGATAGGAGTTAAAGGAATTTGAGAAACGAGGTTTTAAGATTGTTGTAAACAAGCTGTGTGGATTCTCATAAACCTTTCTAAAATATGAAACCTATTGGCACCTCTTGGTGCCATAATAAAACCAAATCAATTTCAAGGGGCTTTCATAAAACTTTATTGAAACTTAATAGAGCAGGATGGTGTTAATTGGGCGCCTCCGACGACGATTTTCTAACGCCGCCGCCACTATTTTCAACCGGCACGCCGCTACATTTTTTTTTGCCCGCGCCTCCGGACAATTTGAGGCGCGTATGCATCCCTTCAGTTATGATCATTAGCCTTTAATAAATCTGCTTTTATTACAAATGATGACTTCTCGATGCGATATGCCATCCAGAGGGGTGCGGGTACACAAGAATCTATCTATGCCTAAGTAATGTATTAAATATGGTAGGGCAAAGGTTGCCTTCTAACTTTCTCATTTTCTTCATGTTTAACGAATCGGTAAATTTGCTGAATGCTTTTTCATAATTTTGTTAAAAATAATAGGAAACGAAATAAGGTAGCTTGATGTCAATGTTCGTACATCTACTTTTCACTGGAAATAATGCATCTGACGTCGCATATCAAGATTCGTTACATCAAGTAATAAAGCCCGTAGTGTAAACGGGGTCTGAAACAAATAAAGTCTCAAAAATTTTCTCTTAGTCTCTGAATTTCTTTTTTTCAGATTATTAAACTTTTAAATTTGCTTTAATTTTTCAAATTCTTGAGTTTTTTTCAAAATACTTAGATATTTTGATTTTTAAATTTTTAGATATTTTGCAAATTTTGAAGATGTAAAATTTTAAGATTTTTAAATATTTTTATTTTATGACCATTAGATTTATCGATTTTTAAATTTTAAAATTTTTAAATTTTTAAATAAAATAATAATTTTAGAAATATAGAATTTAAGATTCTTAGATTTTTAGATGTTTAGATAAGATTTTAAGATTTTTAGATTTTAAGATTTTTAGATTTTTAGATTTTCAGATTTTTAGATTTTTAGATTTTCAGATTTTAAGATTTTTAAATTTTGAGATTTTAAGATTTTAAGATTTTATGATATTTGGATTTTAAGATTTTAAGATTTTAAGATTTTAAGATTTTAAGATTTTAAGATTTTAAGATTTTTAGATTTTTAGATTTTTAGATTTTTAGATTTTTAGATTTTTAGATTTTTAGATTTTTAGATTTTTAGATTTTAAGATTTTTAGATTTTTAGATTTTTTAGATTTTTAGATTTTTAGATTTTTAGATTTTTAGATTTTTAGATTTTTAGATTTTTAGATTTTTAGATTTTTAGATTTTTAGATTTTTAGATTTTTAGATTTTTAGATTTTTAGATTTTTAGATTTTTAGATTTTTAGATTTTTAGATTTTTAGATTTTTAGATTTTTAGATTTTTAGATTTTTAGATTTTTAGATTTTTAGATTTTTAGATTTTTAGATTTTTAGATTTTTAGATTTTTAGATTTTAAGATTTTTAGATTTTTAGATTTTAAGATCTTAAGATTTTAAGATTTTAAGATTTTAAGATTTTAAGATTTTAAGATTTTAAGATTTTAAGATTTTAAGATTTTAAGATTTTAAGATTTTAAGATTTTAAGATTTTAAGATTTAAGATTTTAAGATTTTAAGATTTTAAGATTTTAAGATTTTAAGATTTTAAGATTTTAAGATTTTAAGATTTTAAGATTTTAAGATTTTAAGATTTTAAGATTTTAAGATTTTAAGATTTTAAGATTTTAAGATTTTAAGATTTTAAGATTTTAAGATTTTAAGATTTTAAGATTTTAAGATTTTAAGATTTTAAGATTTTAAGATTTTAAGATTTTAAGATTTTAAGATTTTAAGATTTTAAGATTTTAAGATTTTAAGATTTTAAGATTTTAAGATTTTAAGATTTTAAGATTTTAAGATTTTAAGATTTTAAGATTTTAAGATTTTAAGATTTTAAGATTTTAAGATTTTAAGATTTTAAGATTTTAAGATTTTAAGATTTTAAGATTTTAAGATTTTACGTTTTTTAGATTTTTAGATTTTAAGATTTTTAGATTTTTAGATTTTTAGATTTTTAGATTTTTAGATTTTTAGATTTTTAGATTTTTAGATTTTTAGATTTTTAGATTTTTAGATTTTTAGATTTTTAGATTTTTAGATTTTTAGATTTTTAGATTTTTAGATTTTTAGATTTTAAGATCTTTAGATTTTTAGATTTTTAGATTTTTATTAGATTTTTAGAGTTTTAGATTGGTAGACTTTTAGATTTTTAGATTTTTAGATTTTTAGATCTTTAGAGTTTTAGATTTTTAGGATTTTTAGATTTTTAGGATTTTTATTAGATTTTTAGAGTTTTAGATTGGTAGACTTTTAGATTTTTAGATTTTTAGATATTTTAGATTTTTAGATTTTTTAGATTTTTAGATTTTTAGATTTTTAGATTTTTAGATTTTTAGATTTTTAGATTTTTAGATTTTTAGATTTTTAGATTTTTAGATTTTTAGATTTTTAGATTTTTAGATTTTTAGAGTTTTAGATTTTTAGATTTTTAGATTTTTAGATTTTTAGATTTTTAGATTTTTAGATTTTTAGATTTTTAGATTTTTAGATTTTTAGATTTTTAGATTTTTAGATTTTTAGATTTTTAGATTTTTAGATTTTTAGATTTTTAGATTTTTAGATTTTTAGATTTTTAGATTTTTAGATTTTTAGATTTTTAGATTTTTAGATTTTTAGATTTTTAGATTTTTAGATTTTTAGATTTTTAGATTTTTAGATTTTTATATTTTTAGATTTTTAGATTTTTAGATTTTTAGATTATTGACAGTATGCTTCACTTTTTTCGAATCAGAATCGATTTTCTTCCTTATACGCCATATCCGATCAAAAAATATCAATTTTGCAGTGTTTTTGACAGCAATTTCCATTTTTTTCTTCAACCGGAAGCCACCATCTTGAATTCCAAATTTACGTCAGACATCGACCTACGGCCTCCAAGTGCCCATTTGTACAATTTTGTCCAAGACCGCATCTTTCTAGATGGCCAGGATTTTGAGATACAGCTTGTACAAGATATTCATATGAATAATAGCGCCGCGTAGCGAGCCAAATCTGAACTACTCTCCACTAACCAAAAGGCCTTGGCCTACTGATCAACTTCAACTGCTGAAGACAGTAACTTTCCATTTGGCCAGGATCTCGATATATCCCATGTTGGAACCAATTAATACAAAACAATTGCATGCCAGCTAGCGCCGCCTACTGAGCCAATCTCGAATTAATAAGACCACCACACTTTCAGACAGCGGTGCCACTTTGAAAAGTGTGAAATCTTTGTACAACTGTGAGCAGCACTGCAAAATTGAATAACTTTCTTATTTTAAACTCAAATTAAATACGGTTTGTTTCAAATGCTTCATAAAAGAGTGTCACGTGTTTCAGCCCTAGTTCGTCTCCCGTCGTAGTCACTTAAATACCTTTTGGTATTTTCCTAACTTGTCCATGGGTGAAATTCGAACTCTGGACCTTGCAAAAAATGCTGTTCCTTCCTATGGTTTCATGTTGATAAGAAGAATATTTCAATTTCAAAACATTCTATGTTTAGTGTTAATTTTTTGATAGCAGTGTTTGTGTTTTATTTTTCTTTTTCTTTGAAAATGTTTAATTTTTAAAAGATTGAGTTTGAAGTAGACAATAAGAATTAACAATACATGTGATAAGTAAATGATACTCTAAACTTCCAGTGCCTGATGATGGTGATGATGATGATGAAAATGATGTAATACTACCATCTATTGTAGCAAGGTAACTTTCCATAGCAGTGGAATAATCTGAACAACGATTTGCCCAGGATTCTATTGCTGTTTGTGATCATCAAGCTCCTGTATGAAGGGCCAAAAATGTATGGGCGGGCCCGTAAGCAGAGACACTTACCCGAAACCCGCGAATAAAGGAAAGAAAATCGCCTATCAAAAGCAAGTTCACACTCACAGCACTAGAATCGAGCCCTCGATTGACAGAATAAACCCAATAGATGGGGTCGAAGAGCCCGCCCTCGTTCCACCAAATGTTAACAATAGGGAAGAGGCAGTCCCATGCTCCCTATCCAAATCGTTTCACTTGGGTGCCCTGATGGTCCTTCCCTTTCCCCGTTTTATATTATTTAATATTTAGTATATTTTGTTGAGGTCATTTGATTGCTTACCTTGTGTTGAAAAATTTGCCTGAAAGTAAAATTGGTTAGGGTTATATACCGTTCCTTACTTATTGCTTCAATTTCCGCCCATGGTCCAGGTGTCGTCACGGTGTGTCATATGGTATTGCTCGCGGTCATGGGATAGGGAAGAGAACAGGAGAAAGGAGAGAAGCATTAGAAATTGGTAACATGCTATGCGCATGTGAGATTTTCATGGACATATTCTCACAACGGCCGCGCAGAATTCGACGGATGCATTTGAGAGACCATTTCCGATTACTTTCCACTCGTTTACTCAATTCCATCCCGTTTAGTTATAAACATTTTACTACGTACTACATTTTGGCATATCAGGGCAATGATCCCCCATCGCATCTTCAAGTGATCATTACAAGTTCTCCATCTGGTTCAGGCAGAACCGAAGGGCAGCGACTCTAAACTCCCGCTGCCTCTTCCCTTTATTAAAATCAACCTAGAGACAGCCGCGAGCAATCGATTATTCCCCTTATAAGTTTGTTTTTAAGGTCATGATTTCATATTGAAATAGAAAACATGGCTCTGTAAAGTTAATTCGATTGAGCCTGTTCAAATAAACCCGACTGTATTTCTATTGGTTTCACTACAGTTAAGCTTATCACTAACTGCTACACAAATTGCGTCTACAACGTCCCGTCTTTGATAATAATGCGAAACTATGTGCACATTGAAGACGAAATCAAAATTCTGAACTCAAGTGCTATCAAAGCTTCCCAAACTCGCCTCCCAAGCGCATCAAAGCTTCTACAGTCGGCCCACCCCGTAGCAAATGCTCCATATGCTTCTTCAATGAAAATCCATTCGCTTTCCACAGTAGCAGGGCCCGGCGAACAGGCAGCATGGTGTCGTCGCCATCGACGCACCAACACAGCAACCGGTACCTCTTGCACGAGTATTGGTACCATCGATGCCAACAAACTACCGTTTGTTCGGCCATCGCCACAGCCAGCAGCAAGCACGCCACCATGCGCTCGCCCAGTCAGTAGTAGTGCAGCGTTGGTCTCGATTAGGTCGTTCTTCCACATCGTCGTCGACGTCGTCGTTTTGAAATTCCGCGCGCCGTATATTCGTTGATTTACCGCGCTTATTGCCGGATACCAACCAACAATAACAACAGCAACAACATCGAATCGAAACCGCCCGTCGTCGGTTGGGGGCATTCATTCGAGCGTGTGAGCGAGAGAGAAAGTGAAACCGCGTTGTTCCGCCGCCTGGTCGCGTATTCTGGTTTTGTGTGTTGAATCCGCCGAGCGGGACGCGCGTCGCCGCCACCCCCTCCCCCGCCGTACCGGTCGTGTGTGTTGGCAAGTGAGCGGGGTTTCTGCGGTGTGTAACCGCACACTGCCACCCACTGGTGGAGAGCAGCGGAGGAGATCTTCCGTTTCACCGCAACTTTTAATTCATTCAAACCGGCAAACCGCCACCTCCACCGCCGTCGTCGCCTTCGTCGCCAACGTTCGTTGTCGTTTGAGCCGCCGAAAATCCCGCATGGGTGCGCCATGCTAGAGCGCGAGTGGGATTATAAATAGTTTGACTAATCAAGTTGTAGGAGACGGAGGGAAAACGAAGAGAAAGAAGAAGAAAAATCAACGAGCAGAGAAAGCGTGCGTTGGTGTGCTTTAATTTTTCCTAAACGATTCGACGCCCGTTTGACATTTTGGGTCACCGTCGGCTCATGTGCGGTCGGTGATTGTGCGAGCAATTCCTGGGAATTAAACGTTGATTTATGCTTGAAAGTTGAGTGAACCGTTTGACGGGAAGGAAAAGTGTATGACAGGAAGAAGCAGAAGTCGGAGTATAATTAAGTGCTCGAGATTTGCGACAAGTTGAGCAGCTGAACGTGTCCGATGATGACTGCTGAGCAGAGCCGGCTTCGATTGGATTACTGGTAGCCGTTTTGAAAGTTTCACGTAAGTTTAGTTAATGGGTTTTCTTTCCTTGTGCTAAGGTTTAGAATTAAAATGCGGAGCTTGTGTTAAGATGTGAATGACTCTGTAAGGTTAACTTAAAATGGCATAGTTCAAAATCCACAGAACAACGGACATAACACATGGGATATTTATAGTCGCATGTTACTAGCGCCATCAAAGAAAAAAATCACTCAACCCAACCGGTGATATCAAACGCCGTACTAGATTCTGATGGTGAACTATCGTTCACATTTCTTGATTTTGATTTATGGTATAATTGACATCTATTTGATTGTGCAGAAGGCGTTTAAACAGTCTTCGTTTGAAGGATGCTAGGGATTTTCGTTTTCAAAGCTGATCAAGTTAAACGAAAATTTAGCATTCAAAAATGTTTTATTGTTGACAGATTGAGTAATTAGTTCGTTTATACTCTGACAATCAAAGACATAAAAACAGTTTTCTCTTAATTTATTTGGAATTTATCACCGTTGATGTGTATCAAGAACCAGTTCAAGCAGTTTCTTTCTCCTTATTTAGTTTGAATTTGGGAAGCACTGAGCGCTTCTCAAACTTCAGAGATGTCAGCATAGCTCAACGTTCACATAAATCGTCTTCAAACCGAAAAACAATAGACCTATTCTGTCAAACAAACATCAACTCTCATCCTGCAATAAAAAGTCGAAATCCAGCAACAATGGCTGGTATTTGCATTGTTTGTCATTTCCAAGAGTTGAATCTATTTTTTCTCGTCTCCTGCCATGTTTAGATAAATCTGCTTCTGCTACTACTAGAGCTCGGTCGGTGTGACACGGTTGAGTGATGAATAAACAGAAGCTGACGCCGGTATGCCGTCGAGGTCCTAGTCGCCGTCGGTACGAAAAGCCGGCGGCTCAGTTTCACAAACTGAGTGCTTGTGTTGTTTTTTCCCCATCGCTCTCTGCACGGAGCACCAATCATCGGCGTCAGAAATTTGAATAAGACTGAACAAATAGATCCCAGTTTTTTTCTTTCTTCGATCCGGTCCGTCGGCATGCGTGTGTGTAAGCGGGCAAAAACACATTCTTCGGAGGCAAGCAAACGAAGAAAAATACGATTAGATAAGCTTCTCTTTGGGGTGTTTAATAATGGCAAAAGGGAATTTGGACCAGGCCGACCGACGGCACCGAAGATAGAGTAGCGGATGCAATCCCAAACAAGCTGGCAATTACCGGATTTTAATTTATTTATTAATGCTTCTCTTTCACAGATTTTCCGTGGGGTAAAATCAATTCCCTCGTTGATTTGGATGAGATACAGGCATAGAACAGCGCCGGAGGATAATAAACCTAGCGGAAGTGTTTCGTTGAGTTAAGAAACAAGAAAAAAAGCAGTTTTCTTTTTGTTCAGTGTAATAAATTTTGGAAAGAAGAAAAAAAGAGTGGAAATAATTTGTGGCTCTTTGTTGCTCGTTCATCAGCAGCGCGAAGAAATAGAAAAATTGTTTCAATTGCCGAAGCTGTTCATTACCGGGCGGTAATTTTGTTCCGTACAGATTAAGGGAAGAAATCATAGGAAAAGAAAGGAAATAGGAGTGTGGAAAAGTGTGGATAATTAAACGTGTGGAAGTTTTCGGGAAATTATTGGCCTCCATCTCTTCCATCATCATCATCATCATCATCACCACTACCAACCACGACCGACACCACCACCATCATCGCAGCAGGCGCTACCGCGTGGTGCGTTGTTAATAGTAATTGTAAAGTGTGGTGAGAAAAAAAAAGCCCGGAAAAAACCGAATCTAATTTGATTAAATATGCCGTTCTCGGCGTTGGGAGCTGTCAATCAGAAACCAAGCCGAAATCTGTTTACCATCGCCGTCGGTAGCCGTCGCCGCAGTCTACTCTGCCAGCGCTAGTGCCTACCGGCTTGGATTACCAGTGCGCTCCATTGCGAAATATTCTGTGCCGTTTGTTATTGTTGTGATTGAAACAGTGTAATTAGTGATAGCAAACAAACCGCTTTCGGTTGAGCAACCGAAAACAAGAAACAAGTACCTTCGTCGGACATCGCCGAGTGAAAATTCCACACGCCACGATGTATCCCAATGCAGGAATCAACGCAGCGGCCGTCGCTGCCCGGCATCCGGTAAGTGGTTTTTCAATCAAAGAACTTTTCTCACCCAAATACTCCTGTTCGACGACTTCCATTGACTTCTTTGCCTACGACGCCATCGGTATTAGGTATTTCACATCGAGTGGCGACTGTCGATAGAAAGTGTTTGCTTTAAGCACTTAAGTCACGATGTATTGTTTGATTGCGGGTGATGTTATTTGCTGATATTTTCAATTAGTGCAATCAAGTGAGGTGGTCTGCTCGAGTTCGGGCTGTGCATCATGAGACTTGCGATTAGAGATCGATTGTGTCCCTTTGGTGGGTTGCTGGAGCTTCAGGTTGTGAAATGAACCCACTTGAACTGAGTGGCGTGTGACATCGCTTTGGTTTGTGTGCTTGTTTTACTTTTTTTTTTGGATTTTAGATAATATCTCACTTGTTTGTATTTGTGTGAGGGTTCACTTTTCTGAAGGCATGCATTGTGTAGTACTGCAGCTGCACGGTCATAATTTCTAATTTCAGTTTAGTTGTTGATATTTGCTAAGGTTAATTCGATTGATGAATAGATAGAATAAGGTTTCTTGTGGATTTGAAAATTTAATGTGCTTCTGAAGAACTTCTCGGATCGGTCTTGGAATGGACGAGCGCAACGGTGCGACGGGTAAAAACATTGATAATAAAAATAAAAACATTGAGGAAGATATAGCAAGGTTTGGATCATAAGAGATTGTTCCCGTACTTGGAACTCCAACTGTAACGAGGGATTTTTTTTTATGTGAGTCCTTATTACAGGGTAGCTTGAAAAAAAAATTGAACCGATTAGTAAGGAACAACAGTAAGGACGCTGTTGAGACTACTCATTAAGGAGCAACGTAGACTTTTGCGGGGAGGGGGGGGGGGGGGGCTCGGTTTGACCAAAGTCTACGCTCCATACAAAATTTAAAAAAAAATGTATGGAGAAAAGTCTATGAGGGGGGAGGGGGACTCTGAGATTTTCAAAAATGAGTCTACGTGATTTATGAACCGGCCCTAAGTGTAATGGAGGTGTGCTTTATTGAGAAACAATTCAAATTTTCAAACTACGCTTAGTAGCCGTTCGAACCTATTTAAACCAACAGTAAAAATGCTGGTGTGGATTTTCATAACTTCATCCTTATTCAATCTGAAACTTAAGACGCTTGAGTACCTCGGAGGAGCTAAAAGTCCGCTGCACTGTTGCTCCGATTAGTGTAGTAGAGGCTTCATAATGTGATAAACAAGAAATCGTTTAACATCATGAATCAGAGGTAAACGCTGGTTAGGATTTGAAGCACAGTTCTTACGAGAAAACGATGAAATCAAATCTAGGGTTTTTTTTTTCATTAGGGCGAATCTACAATTGAGCTCGCTCGCCCGGAGAGAATCTCTCAATTGTAGATTCGCCCTAATGAAAAAAAAACCCCTAGAAATACGAATATATCATCGAATCTTCCTCAGGACATTATGCGATCATTATGCAACATTTTGTGCCAAAGACAGTATTTATAACGAATCGTTCCTGGGATTTGGAACGAAATCCAATTTGTTTCCAACCCAAATCTGGACTTTTTGCAACTTATGCTCAGAATTGTGAACCAATGTTTTTATTTATTTACATATTTGGTAACCCTAGCAACACACAAGTTTTATAACGGTTGAAAATACTTTCATATGACTTAATTTGGTTTCTAAAGAAGCTTACTCAACGTAAAAGCATGAAGATGTGTTACTCGGGAACGCTGATCAGAGTTCTCAGAGGAGTATCATAAACGATCTTACTCAAGAAGTGTGAATATTTTGTTCGGTATTTCAAACAAAATTTGCTCAGCAACGTATGCCTTTTTTCTATGCAGGGTTCCTATATTCATCCTACGCTGAAACGAAAGATTACTCACTAATAACAAATAAAAACATCACAAATTGTGTCACTCGCGTGTCAACCATTTAATTTCGTGTCTGATGAATGGCGAGTGATGAGATAAGTATTGGAGCGTCTTCTCTTTTTTTGAACGAATTTGATTTGAAAGTCGGACTGAATGTAGCTCAGCTTCCATAGCATAGAGAGTTGAGTTAGTTCCGTCCGACATGTTGAGGCAATCATTGTCAGTATTTTAGCTCAATCTCCATCAATATTATGTGCCAATTTTACTTGTGATATTGATCAGATCATTATGTTTTTTGTACCAATCTTACCGGGAATTAAACCGAAAAATTTGAGCGGGTGTTACCTGTGTTCAATAAGTTTGAATATACTTTTAAAACACGTTCCAACAATTAGAGTACCATTTATTTTCACTGTTTAGTACTGTTTATAGTAAACAATTACAGCATATCTCTTGGAATGACTCCCCTCTTTTAATTTTTTCTCCAGCTTCAATCGTTTTTCCTCGGCCTTCATGGAGATTTCTTCCCAGATTTTGAGGATAACTTTCTTGAACTGGTCTAAGTTGAAGATCGATGCAAGTCGTGCTTGGAAACTGACGTGTTTTGTTTTTGCTGCTTCATTGTCGCGAAAAATAAAATCAAAAATATCAAGCCTAACTTTTCAAATAGACGTATCTAACATTTGATATGAATTGAGAAAAATGAGGTAGAAGTTCCAGATGCTTGCATTAAATTCTATTTAACTGCATTGCAAGTTTTATTCGATCTTTTGCTTCTAGTAAGGTCAAATAATATTATAAGTAGTAAAAATCCTGGTTTTCATTTACTTTCGCTCTATTTTTTAGATAATTAACTCATACTCCGGTTTGCCTCCATACCATACACATACACCATGTTAGATACGTCGGTGTGACAACTTGATTGTAACATACACCGGTTAGATACGTCGGTATTTCAGAACGTGTAGCACTTGCGTCATGTCAGATACACCGGTTATAAATTTTAAGCGCAGATACGTCGGCTTGCTAGGTGGTGTATCTGAACAATTTGTTTAACAATTAAAATTAACAGGTAGGTCGCATATGAAATTTGGCTCACATAACTGAATAATTTTGATAATAGTATTTGGCAAGTGTTACTATATTAAGCAAGTTATGTATGAAAGGATAGAATGAAAAACTCGATTTGTTTACTCTTGCGATATACGTCCTTTTGAAAAGTTATGCTTGAATATATTCGTAATTCAACCTAAACAAACAGTGAAATCATAAAATCTCCACACGTTTTGTGTAAGATGAAAAGAATATAATCGATTCCCCCCCGAAATTTGTGATGGTCGGTAGTTTTTACCAGTTTGTTTTTTGTTTTTTGTGCATCGCCCCCGCACCCAGAGGAAGACTTAATATCAGCTTAGCTGTGTTTGGTAGCCCTGTTAGTATTGTGCCACGCGGACATAAATGATTAAATTAGAGTATTTTTCCGCTTCGTCGCGAGTGAATTGATGTTTATTAGCAATTTAGAAGCCGATATAGAGTCGCCTCCTAGCGGGGGATATTGATTATTGACACACACACACACACACACACACACACACACACACACACACACACACACACACACACACACACACACACACACACACACACACACACACACACACACACACACACACACACACACACACACACTCTCTCTCTCTCTCTCTCTGAGAGAAAAAAGAAAAGCAGTTGCTACACTGCGCAAACGTTGCTGGTCAGAAGCAAAGAACGAAGCTAACGCGCATGCGCGCGTGAGTGGCTGGCATATAAATTCAGATTCACTTATCACGTGGTGTACAGATGGAGAGCTGTGAAGTTTTTTTTCTTTCGTTGCACAATGATTGTCATTTTGAAGTTAAATTTCTTCTCGGAAGTGTTTTTTTACCTGTGATTTTCATTGTATTGCATTTGTTCGCGAAGTACAAATTGTATTCGGGCTGTTCCATCTGAAAAGGATGATGTGAAAATATTTGCCGAATCGCGGAATGCTACTTCTGTTGAGACATTAATGCATCTTTTAGCATCACAAGGAAGCCGTCCAAATGAAGACTGTACATCAGCAACAGTTTCCGGTGAGATCTGTCTGATTATAACTAAATTTGAACGATACTGCTAAATACGTGCCATCCTCAAAACAATAAGATTTGATGATGGAAGTGTATGCACTGTGTCTATGCGGGGCTTGTTGTTAGTGAAAGTGACTTCGGAATGGACATGAGTAACCAGGCTTTCCGAAATGGGCAATTACCTTCCAACTCCCGGGCTAAAGATTTTTTTGTCGAGTCGACAACAGTTCGTTTAACTGCCAACATTTTTCTTCCATAACACTGCCGCACGGTGTGCGTTGGATTTTACACACACACACACACACACACACACACACACACACACACACACACACACACACACACACACACACACACACACACACACACACACACACACACATTGCTTCACTGTTATTAGTTTTATTCTTAGATTTTTTCACTGCTTTTTTCAGTATCCTTCCAGAGTTTTGATTCAATTTCACTGACTCGTTGTGGACTGTTCGTTATAAATTTATATCAAATTGAATTAAGAATAACTTCTAATAATGATTTTCTAGGTTTCATACTCAAAGTTTCACGACTAATTATTTTTATTCGTTGATTATCGAAGCAGCTGAAAAATCCTACAAACTGTGATAGGCGTAGGAAAAGTCTTTGAAGAGTAATTAAGTTCAATACCCATGTAACACCAAATACAACTTCTTGATCTGTAATCTAGGAATGTCGGTGAATATGAGTATTAAGAATAAAATAATGAACATCTTTTGTCATAAAGAAGCTGAGAGAAAGTTTTCGCAAAACATTTGTATTTTGTTCGTTACTCGTGTTTATTTCTAATATATGACTCGAATATGACCACAATAGCGCAATAAGTCGATGTTTTTAAAACATATTTTAGGTACCATAATAATTTCTGAAGATTCACTCCATAACATACTTTTGACTGATGTCTTATCTAGGTAGCATCTTAATAACAAATAGGTTGAAATCAAGCTATTAAAAAGTAAAAATAATTGCAGAAATGCATGCAAATCACAAACCACTTCAACACGTGTCATACCAACAGATGTAAACATATATTGAGTTTGAGTTTGAGATTTGTACATGAGTTTGAAAGTAAGATGTTTTATGAGTACCCGACCAGAAGAGTATAACATAAAAATAACAAAATTATTACAAACCTTGTTACGACTAACTGATTTTGAGACAAATTTGTTAAGAACATTTCATCTGGATAATTGTTTAACATACTTATAACAAATTAAGATATAATGCCCTGGGAGGCACAATCTGCGCAAAGAAATAGATTAATTCTACCATTAGCTGATATGATTTTGCTACATCGTAACAAAACTGTTTCAAAGTTTGTTTTGTTTATGTCATATCTATATCATAGTTTGCTGTAATTTTGTCACTTCTTGAGGATTTTTTGTTACAATTTCTGTTATTTTAACTACATCCGCGATCTTAATTCTAACTACCTCTGTTATAAAAACAGCATAACTGAATGACAAAACTTGAAATAATTTTGTTGTTTCCTTCTGGTCGGGTATGATGAGTTTGTTTATGAATTCTCATTGTAATATATCTTCCCATCGTCCCATATATCTTCTTAACAAACGGTCGGTAACAAGACAAATCACATGAAAAAATATCATTTTTACTGGAACACTGTGTGCAATAATCAGCAGATGTTTCAGTGTGACAGTCCACAAGACACGTCAATTTTGCTAAAAGTTCATTGCGAAGTAGTTCTTTTGGGATGAACATGCGCATGTTATTAGGCTGCTCTCAAGATGTATTTTGTACTCAATTTCAAGTTCCCGCCATAAGTATGGACTAACTTACACTGCCGGTTAAAAATATGATTATAATTAGCACCAAAATTTTCCAAGGTTTATTTTTGTTCATAATTTACATGCATAGGTAAATAAATGTTAAGCAAGAAAAAAAAAACTCAATCATAATGACATTTTTTTATGTTTTCAAAATACTGACCACCGACAGTGTAGACCTTATGTTCAATTCGCCATGATGATTTTTTGATGATTCCAACAGGGATGCTTCTTAACCGCATAATTTTTTGAGAAATTTCTGTTGCATTTTTGTGTCTCAAGAATGCCGCATAAATTAATTAAGGATAAAACAGAAAGTTGCACCTTAAAGTTTGCCTCGCATATGAAATTTTGCTACGCGTGTTGACCATTAATCATCTTCAGAATAAGAATGATTATTATTTATTCGATTTAGCCAATTGACAATCAGTTTTGGTCTTAAGCTGTGTACAAAGAGAATTCATAAACAAATATTATTTTCGAACTCAGTCTGTGTTTACATTTGAAGGATTGACATTTTGCAAACTAGCATGTAATATTCACGTATTTCTGCAATTGTGTGTACTTTGGAATAACTTGATTATAACTTGTTTGTTATTGTGATGCTTTCAACTACCTAGACAAGACATCATTATGTTAATAGCATGGTATTCAAAGCATCTTCAGAATATATTATTAGCCCTAAATTTGTATTTGAAAACTTCTTGTGTGACTTCAAATATGTTTCAGAAATATCGTTTTATGGCGCTGTTTCGGTCATATACGTGTCAGGCCATGTCTTAGAGATGAATTTTTGAACTTTACATAACAAATTGTGTACTGTGTCATAATATTTTTGAAATTATGCTTTCGAGAATTGAATGAATTTTTGTTCTATTCAATGTCTGCTGCAGAATATCGAGGATTCTTATAGAAATATAAGAATATTTACTCGAATACCACAATAATAGGGACTACCATAACAAAAGGCCATTTTTCCTACGCGAGATTTTAATTTTCGATTGTTGATTTCTTTGTGAAATTTCATTTGTAAGAATTTTTCTGTGGGTTTCGTGCAAACTCGAATCATGTTTTCTTAGCTATTTCAGTATATTGTTAGTACTCGAATAAACAGCTTCAATATAGAAGGGGTCAATAAATGACGATATAATAGATTTACACACATTCTAATGTATGCAATATTCATTCGCATACAAAACAATAGAAAATTCCAATTTCTATAACTAAACAGTACCAGCTTTCAAACTTATATGATGTATGGAATGATCTCACCAATCTCTCATTAATAAGTTTGTTTTGATAACTACCTCTAACGAAAGAGGTACCAGCTTTTTTTGTATTCTTAACCTATCTGGAAGAAGTTGGAATTAAAATCATAAACATCTAGAAAAAGTCGGGGAAAATGCGGGAATTGGAAAATTGAAATCGAACGATCACCCGTAGGATTTTATTCTTATCTTACTGCAAATTTCGACCGATTAATTCTTAGAGCTTTCAGCAAATTTTACTAAACATGCTGAACGAATCCTGCTTCTGTACTTCTAACTTTTTAAGTTTTCTTGGCTTTCCTTTCAGTGTTTAAAGATATTCTGAGAAACTCCTGCTTGCGATTTCAATTAAATCGTTCTCAGATGTTTTATGAGAAATAATTATAAGAAAATATCGCATGATCTAGGGAGCGAAGCTCTCATAGGGTGCTGTTCAAATACTTTAGATTTCAATTTTCTTTGAATCCGGTTTTGTTTTAGCATTAGCATTAGCATTAGCACTGACGTTTGCACACCTCGTGGATGGAGCAACGATGAGGAAGACATTGCATGTCACCATGAAACGGAACCAGTTACTGGTACGTTTATTCACGTAATAATCTCGACTTCTCGAACGCTCACCTGGCCACGTCCATGCAACCGTTGAAGATAAGGAGGATTTGGTATCTACCGTAAGAAGACACGGGGAGCCCACGTAGCCTTCAGTAGATATCAAAGGAAAAGTGAAATGAATCTGAAGAGAATAGTTAAACAGAATGGCCTGCTTAATGTACAAAACAAAAATTTATTTAAAACGGTCGTTCGGAGCATGTAGTCTAAAAAGGTTAAGTGATGCTCCATTTCTCTTCAAATGGTTGGAACTTTAGCATCAACTATAGTCCTAGTCCAATATGGCTTATGGTTATAGCGCCAATACTCGCTTACTGAAAAGAAAAGAGGACGCGCCAACACAGAGTCATACGCTCATACACCTTCACTCTCACTCTCTCTCTCTCTCTCTCTCTCTCTCTCTCTCTCTCTCTCTCTCTCTCTCTCTCCACACACACACACACACACACACACACACACACACACACACACACACAAACACATACACACATACTCCCACAAACACATGCACGCATGACTCACATGTTTGTGTTTGTTTGAAAACATACTGAGCGTATGTTTTCAGAATTATTTGACAAATTTTCAGACGGTTTGTGAAAGAATCCAGATTTTATCCTATTTAGAATCATATGTCATTTTCGCTTATTTTGTACCATGATCAGTGTTTGAAGTAGAGAGAAGACATAACTTTGAAAATGCTTATGAAAACTAACATCCTAAAGTCAGGCAGGCCTCTGCCAGCGGCTGCCACAATAAGCCTACCACAAACCTGGAAAAAAATATCTCCCATTTCCCACCGGAAGTCGGTGCAGTTCCAGCTAACCGACCGTTGTTTATAAATTCAGTGGCTGCAAACTTTTCCGCCCTGATGAGGACGATAATGATGCCGCCGCCGACGACGAGTAGCTCTGGGGCCTCTCCTCCCGACGGTACCAAAATCAACAGGGACGAGAAACGATCTCACCAAGTTGAGATTATGCATATTTGAAATTCCACCCACCGCCCTCCCGAGGTCCCCATCCAAACCAACCGAGAACAACAACGACGACGACGACGACGACGATGATGATGACGAAGGCAATCTAGAGTACACAAAACGCGTGTGTGAGTAAATATTGAGGCTATATAAACAAACTCCATCCTCGCCTCACTGTGTGTGTCTTTCATCACGATTTCTGCTTCCTGTGTGCCGTGGAAAACCAAGCTGTCTGACGGTTTTCGAAGAAAATGCGGTCCCCTGCCTTCTAATCTTTTCTTTATTGCCTCCTGTGCTCAGCCCAACACCGCACCACCCCCACCCCCCATCCGTCACCGTCGTCTCCTGAGAATGTTTGTTTATAAAATTTCAACTTTTCATCCCAACTTTTATAGCTCCACTGTCGTCGTCGTCGTCGTCGTCGGACGAGAACTCGCAAATACTCATTTCGGTAGGGTGGCAGTGTAGGTGGTTCGAAAGAGAGTTGGGGACCACCTCCGAGCAGCACACATCGCCGTGGTGCGAGTTTTCGAACAGGATGGAGTGGATGCGGAACTTCCGAGACAGGGGAGGACTTTGTGTTGCAAAAAGTGCTACAGTTTTTCAAACAATCTTCTCCGCTCGGAACGGAAGCGAAGCAAATGGCTCCAGGGGGTGCTAACAGAGCACAGGAGAAGCCACAACCGGAGATTGTATGAGCACGTGGGTGAGTGAAAAGTTTTCCACAATTTTCTCGATTGGCATTTCTCTGCTCGGAAGAAGTTGTTCCTGGAATCGTAGCAGTGATTGACTGGAAACTTGAATTCCATCACGTTTAACATGTGCTTGGGAGGTAATTTCAACAAATCACGAGATCGTTAATCCAACGAACGATTTCTGCCAAGTCAACGCTAAATTTCCCCGGCGGCCATCTCTCAATTCCAACCCTACTCCACCACCCATAAATCCTTATCCAAAGAAGACGATGAAAAATAACATCATTCCGGTCGACTTCGCCCTCCAATCCGTTCCACCACTTCAACCCATCCGAAACTCACTTTATCGAATTAAATTATCCCAATTTAACGAGCGCAAACGTCAGCCGAAGCACGGCTGAAACGATCCGACAACGGCCTACGGCTCATCTCCCCGACCCGATCGATTTGATTTTTATCGCCGACTGCAACACGATGGAAGAATCATAAAAAAATGAAATATATTAATATATGTGCAAATCAAGATTCCATCGATCCGATTCCGGCGCACATCGGTGGTGCGGTATTAATTTCTTCTATTTACCATCCGCCTCGTTCAGGATGAAAGTAGTGCTCCTGAAACATCCGGTTCTTCACTTCTCGTTCGTTTTGCCATTCAGCGCCCATCTGGGTCGACGACGATGACGACGACGACGAGGATGCCGACGGTGGTGCGGGGCAGAACTGGGAATGTCAAGAATGACGACAACGACGACCCTTCAAGTCAATCAAAAGCACAAGATTGCTCTTACCGGGAATGTCTTTCAATTTCCGACGCAGACGGAGACGTAAGTACTTATGTAAGAGGAACGAGATGCTTTCGATTGTGTGTACGTTAGTACGTATTACCTACTCCATAGCAAGTGAGTGAAGTGCGTATAGCCATTATCGTCTCTTCCTGTCGGCTGGGCTGCGCTTCATGCTCGAACGAGAACGATAGGATACTTACCGACCGAGGGGAACTCCCTCCCTCCCTGGTGGCACGGAGAAGGACTCACTTGTAAATGAGCTTGTTCTGGAAGGGGACTAGTTTCCCCCTCGAAGATTTGTCGGGAATTACTTCGAGGACGACAGGGTGAGGCAGCGGCAATCAAGGTCTTGACTGTGTGAGAATAATTTATTAGTTTTTAAATTGGTGCTGGGAAATTGTTGCCCGACGGGAAGGTAAAGCGGATGTTTTCGGTTATCTGCTGGTTGGGGACCAGTTGAGGAATGCTCGGAAGTATGGAACGTTAGTTAATTGAGATTCCCGGTTTGACATCGTAATTTCTCACCGCTTCGTTGGATTCATAGGAGGTCTGATTTTATGTTTGAAACGACAAGCATTCCCAGGCATTCGGGAAATATCAGGGAATATTAAAGAGAGTAATACAATAATTGGGAAATGTTCTAAGTCCTACTACCCCTCAGTTAGATAATTCGCCTTTAAGTGGTGGCTTAATATCGAGCCTTGGCAGCGTTTGTTTCTTTATCGTCGTCGCTGATTTATTTTTTATACATGGAAATCATGAAGAGGCGATGGGTATTAAGTGAAATTCCCTCCCTGATAAACCATTAAATGAGAGAACTAAGGATCAAGCTCTCAGTGATAGTATCACATCCTTCTTTAACAGCCATGTCGTAGTACATTTAAATAAAGGCACTGACTTTGGGTGTGATACTGACGAATTTCTATCGCAAATCAATCTTACCAATAAAATTAAGGCAGTCCAGATTAATAAATTGGGTCCACAATCAAAAAAAATTATAACACGTTTATTAGTGCACCTACTGCTTGCGTGACAAGCTTTCATTGTTATTTCTAATGAAATATTATTTCTAAAAGGTGTCCCACATCAAATTGCATCACGGAAAAAAACGCTGTAGAGAATTACCAATTGGGTGTTTTTTCTTGAAAAATTGGGTAGAAGTAGTTAAGAGTGTTTCTTTCTTGTGAATTTTGTGCCGCAATATAATTTTCATCGCGCACATAAAGTGTTGTTTAAACCAGATCAGTTGGAAGCGATTGGTCTCCCGTGCTGGTTTTCGTTTAATTTTGATAATTTTTGCCCCAGTGACGGCTGGCGGCTGGTGAATATTTTTTGCACATTGTTTTTCATTTCTCTGTGTTGTGTGTTGTTTGCATGCCGTCCGTTTGATGTGTATAGGTTGTAAGCGAAATGGCAGAGTGCAAACAGTGTGGGGATTCTTTACTGTCGAGTGATATCCCTACTGCTTGCTCAAGTTGTTCTCGAGTATACCACTATAGGTGAACTCCACTGACAAAAACCGGTAGCCAAGCTAGTCAGTGAGAACGATATTGTGCTGTTCATATGTGATGATTGTTTGTTAGGCCAACGTTGTGGTGAGCAGAATCGCAGTTCGAAGAGGCGATGAAGAAGATTTCTTCTCTATCTGATTCGATAAGTGGCGTTCGGGAGCACATTGCTGCTCAAATAAACCACGCATTAGTAACCGGCATGGATTTATTGGGGAAAAATTTGAATAGTACCTTAGAGAAGGCAGTTTTGGAATTAAATAAATCAGTGGGCAAACAAATGGAAAGTATAAAATGTTCATTTTTTGAATTGTATTCGACCAGTAAAGTAGCTGCAATGAACGTAAAGCAATGGACATCAAGTACGGCATCGGAGCCTAGCCTGAATCCCAGAGGCAAAAAACGTAAAGTTCAGAAAGTCGTTAGCGAGACGTCGAATGATGTTTTTATTGAAGGTATTAGTTTCGCGGATGTAGTAAAGAGTAATTCTAGGACTAATAATAATAATAATAATAAAACGTTTAGGAAAAACAGCAATGCGACTGAATTCAAGGAAGTTACTCGTAAGGCTCGTCCAGTCATTGTGATCAAACCGAAAGAGTCCAATCAGAACAGCGATGATACTCGCAATTTTTTTAAATAGTAAACTGGATCCAAAAACACGCAAGATCCGTAACTTTAGAAATGGGAAAGATGGCTCTATTATTGCTGTGTGTGCAACAGGATCTAACGTTAATGTTGTGAAAGATGGCATTATAAGCGATTTGGGTGGAAATTATAACGCTGTTGTTCCCTCATCGGTGCCAAGACATAAAGTGATGGGCATGAGTGAGAAGTTTTCCTCCGATGATTTCATTCGGATTTTAAAAGATCAAAATAAAAGCATCGCGATAAATGAAGTTAAAATAATAAGAATGTATGAAAATCCACGCTTCAAGAACAACAAGTTTAATACGGTAATTGAAGTTGATAAAAATAGCTATAATTGTTTATTGGCCGCGAAACATATTAATATTAAATTTGATTCGTGTCGTGTTGTTCCTGAAATACAAGTTTTGAGATGTTTCAAGTGTGGAGAATTTAGACACATGAGCATGGATTGTAAAAATAATGTAGCATGCTCTGAGTGTAGTGAAAGTCACATGACATCTGAATGCACATCAATTGTTTTGAAATGTATTAATTACAAAACGAATGTCCATTTAGAATCCGGAATAATAAAATCATCTGTATCTCGGTATCGGATTGACGAACAAATAAGTTTAATACATCAAAACAAAGGTAATTCACTGTTCTTTAAGGAAAAAAATATCAATACAAAGAAATTCTCTTCGTTTCTAATGAAATTTCGCACTTTCTTCTTTATTCCTCCCATCAAACGCTGCACACTTCCGTAGTCAACTTCCTTGGCACATTTGTTCCACATTTTGGTCATCTGAGTCGCGTCCCGAGCCGTTTTTCCACTTTTCTTAAGCTTCCGCTCCATTACTGCCCAAAATCTCTCGATAGGCCGGAACTGCGGGCAGTTGGGTGGATTTATTTTTTTATCGATGAAATCTACGTTATTATCGCGGTACCACTGGATGACTTCCCGGCTGTAGTGGCAACTCGCCAAATCTGGCCCAAACTTCACGGGACCTTTATGGGCTTTAATGAAAGGTAGTACGCGGTTTTTTAGGCATTCTTTCTTGTACAGCTTCGAGTCCATCGTCTTATTCGTCACGAACACTTTGGTCTATGCTCCGCAGCTGCATATCCCTTGCCAAATCATCAGTTTTTTTGGCAAACTTGTCCATAAAAGCAAACTTAAACTTCGCAGGAACATCTCCTCGTGCCGTCGCCATGTAGAATTTTTGGCCAGGAAGCTGTCCGAAATCCATTTTGACGTAGGTTTCGTAGGTTTGCTAGCTGGCTCGATAAGAACGATATCCTGCTCGCAAACGAATTCTTCGAACGGTACTGCGAGCAGCAGCCTATTTTTGTGCGATTTCATTATCTGATAGTCCAGGGTTTGCTCTGACGGTTCTCAACAGCTTCTGGTTCAGCTTTCGGTCATATGTTCAACTAGGACGCTTACCGTGAGGCACTCGATCTTCGCTCTTTCGCTCCCTGAAACGTTTGAGCACATCATACACGGTTGATTTGGCGATTTTCAACGTTTTTGCGATTTTTATTGCGGACCACGTTGGATTATCAACGTGGGTGTGTAGAATTTTTCCTCTCCTCACGGCTTCCATCTGGAATAACTTTTGACTGACTGCACGAAACACCGTGAAATTTATACCACAGAAAGTGGGCGCCTAGGTAAACAAACCGCTGTAAAATAATTTTTGCAGCGGTCACTTTCCGTGCCGCTGCAACACAAAAAAAATTTTTGGGTTTTCTCTGCACAGAACTTTACTATATTCACCATACACAAAACACAGATAAAAAAAATATTTTGTACAAAATACCTCAAAATTTTGTCTGATTTTAATAACCCTTTTGAAAAGTTCATATCGAATTTAAAAAAAAAATCAAAATAAATATTAGGTGCGCAACTACGTTCTCGCTGTTTTTTGGTGAAAAGGGAACTTTATTTTGAAAACAAAGTTTACAAACGAATTATTCAAAGTATTGCCCATCACTAGCTACGACTTTTCCCATCTTTCTGGTAGAACGTGAATACCATTTCGATAGAACTGTTCGTCTTTTGATGCTATCCAAGAATCAAGCCATTTTGAGATGTCATCATATGAGTGGAATTGCTGACCAGTGAGACCATGTGCCATCGAACGGAACAAGTAATAATCAGACGGTGCAATATCAAGAGAATATGGCGGGTGGGGTAGGACTTCCCATTGGAGCGTTTCCAAGTAGGTTTTCACGGGTTTCGGAACGTGAGGTCGAGCGTTGTCATGCTGAAGAATCACTTTTTCGTGTCTGTGCTCGTATTGTGGCCGTTTTTCGTGCAGTGCTCGGCTCAATCGCATCAATTGAGTTTGATACCGTTCCCCGGTAATGGCTTCGTTTGGTTTCAACAGCTCATAATAAATAACACCAACTTGGTCCCACCAAATACACAGCATAACCTTCGCAGCGTGAATATTCGGCCTAGGCGACGATGTTGAAGCATGCCCGGGCAGTCCCCATGAATGTTTCCGTTTTGGGTTACTGTAATGAATCCATTTTTCATCACCCGTCACAATGCGATGTAGAAAACTCTTCCTTTTTTGCCGCTGGAGCATTTTTTCACAGACGAAAAAACGACGCTGAACATCTCTTGGCTTCAAATCGTAAGGAACCCAAGTTCCTTGCTTTTGAATCATTCCCAACGCATGCAATCGCTTAGAAACGGCTTGGCGAGAAACTCCTAATCCTGAACCAAGCTCTTCTTGCGTTTGACACGGATCCTCATCGAGCAATGCCTCCAATTCAGAATCACTGATTTGGCAAAGCGGTTTGTTTACCATATATCTGAGCTTGGTTTATGACGCTTGAGATGTACAACATTCGACCAGCACTTACTACTGGCGCCCTATATTTCTAAACAGCGGGAACTTAGTTGCGCACCTAATATTTAATACAAAAGTTTGCAAAGAGAATTCTAAAGTATCGTTTTAAAATTTATTTGAGTGCTTTTGTTGCTAATTTAACTTTTTTATACTTAGCGACCGAGAGTTATGTTTTTTCAACAATTCCTTAAAATATTGTTGCTGTACCTCCTTCACGTCGCATTACGTTTATATAAAGGCGCTGCGATTAGATTATTGCAGCAACTCGTATGGATGTACACATTTCAATCAACATTCTTTTTTAAAGCATTGATATGTATTACTCTGTTTTGTTGCGTAATCCTGCAGTTGTTAGGCCTCGTTTTCATTTTCTTTTTGCTCTGTTGCGTTGACCGGTTGGACTACAAATGCAACGCGGAAGTGCTTCCATTTTGATCAAAAATGTATTTCAGCCCGTTAGATTTTGTATTTGCACGGTGCGTTTCAATTTTGTTTATCTAGATTTGATGACGATTTTCTAGGGAGGTTTTGAAAAGTTTCCTTATAATTTTCTTTCATTTTTGAACTTTCACGGTTGTTTGACTTGGTACGAAGTTGTAGCTCAAATATTCAGTCAATTCGCCTATCAACATATTTTTTAGTTCGCGACATATTCATAATATGGAGAAGGAACTAGAACAAATTTACATGCTAAAAAAATCCTAAAAACTGCGAGTGAATTCGGAATACATCTCTGTGAAGTTAATGACTTCGGTTCCTTATTATTTAGCTTAGCTAGATAACTGCTAGCTGACTGCACGTACCAATGCTTGAAGCTTCATATTTGATCAGAATCAGTGAAATTGCACAATGAATCAACTGAATGGGGCTGGGAGTAACCGACAATTCTCACTGTACACGTTTCAGTGATTCAATTTCTTTAATAATCAATAATGGCGCTGGCCACGTCCTTGCAATCAGGTAGGAATATAAAAGGAATGTTAGTGTGACCTTTGCTGATTTAGGAGCGTGTTTACCTCTGCATCCCCAAAAAGGTCACAGGAAGGAGGTTTTTTTATGTTAGTAGGGTAAGGCTCGATGGATCAGGATTCATAATCGTTAGTAAACTCGCGCCGCCGCCGATAACCGATACGAAACGCGCCATGCCCGACCGCAAAACAGTGCGCAATAAAGCATCGACACAACCGTTCACAGCCGATGCTTGAAGCAAACTCCTTTTTCGTAAACTTTCAATTTTTACAAGCACACTTCACAAACCACTCCACTACTGCAACTAACATCCGCATCAATCGAGTAGAACGTTCTTAAGAACAATCCACGCTAATCCATCGAAAACTACAATTGAGGGACCTGGTTAAAATAAGAAACCATAGATGCATTTGGTGCCTATTGGCAACTTTATGTTTCTGTTGATGTCCAAACTCATCGGTTTAGCACCAACCGCGGACCAACTTGGTCATATACACAATGATTTGATGATCTCCAATCCGCTCAACCAATTGCAATATTTTGTGATATAGTGGACGGATTATAATAATTTGAGATAACTCAATGCAGACGCCGTCCAAATTTGGCAGATCGATAGGCTATTGGTGGAGACCCACCTGGTCCCTCATAGCAAGATGCTTAGCGGCGGACCGGAAGATTTGATCAGCTACCTTCTTTGGAACCTTATTATTAAACATAAAATAACAGAAAATTTAGAAATGAACTAGTGATAAAACAGAATTCGCTTAATAATAAAATATATCAATCAAGAATAGAATATGATCAAATCGAAAAAACACGGCAATCACAAATTAAAAGAGTAGAAACAATCTTTTCCTTGTGAAACTAGTTTAATCAACATAGGCAAAAAAACAACACAAAAACAAAATCCAAATGGGCTCCATAGCCTAAAAAGTGATGAATTGCTAAAGGGTGATACGGTCAAAATTTGGTCAAGGGAAAACGCGTGTAAATCGGTGAAATCGTTTATTTAAAAAATCAAATTAAATTTCTTTTTCAAGTTCAATTAGTATAAAATTCAGGAAAAATATTCAGTTAGGCTTCCACTTTTCCAAATCCGAATTGCCGGGCCTTACGCTTGACCCCTGCCATCAGATTTTGTACAGCCACCTTGTCCACCTTCTTCGCCGCAGAAAACCAGTTTACCTTGAACTGCTGCTCGTCCTTAGCAGTTTTTTTTGGTCTTCTTTAGGTTCCGCTTGATAATAGCCCAGTATTTCTCAATTGGGCGGAGCTCTGGCGTGTTGGGAGGGTTCTTGTCCTTGGGAACCACCTGCACGTTGTTGGCGGCGTACCACTCCATGGCCTTTTTACCGTAATGGCAAGATGCCAAATCCGGCCAAAACAGTACGGAACAACCGTGTTTCTTCAGGAAAGGCAGCAGACGTTTATTCAAACACTCTTTCACGTAAATTTCTTGGTTGACAGTCCCGGAAGCTATGAAAATGCTGCTTTTCAAGCCACAGGTACAGATGGCTTGCCAAACCAGATATTTCTTTGCGAACTTTGACAGTTTCGTGTGCTTGAAAATATCTGCTACCTTTCCCCTTCCTTTTGCCGTATGAAACTCCTGTCCCGGAACCTGCTTGTAGTCGGCTTTGACGTAGGTTTCGTCGTCCATTACCACGCAGTCAAACTTCGTCAGCATCGTCGTGTATAGCCTCCGGGATCGCGCTTTGGCCGTCGTATTTTGTTTATCATCGCGATTTGGAGTCACTACCTTCTTGTAAGTCGATAGTCCGGCTCGTTTTTTGGCTCGATGCACGGTTGTAGACGATACACCCAGCTTATTTGCGGCATCTCGGAGAGATAGGTTAGGGTTTCGCTTGAAACTACCGGCAACTCTCTTTGTCGTCTCAGCGGCTTCCGGTTTTCGATTTCCCCCCGATCCAGACTTCCTGGCTGTCGACAAACGTTCCCCAAACACTTTAATTATATTTGTAACGGTTGATTTGGCAACTTTTAGCGATTTTGCCAACTTTGCGTGCGAGTAGCTCGGATTTTCGCGATGCGCGAGCAAAATTTTGATACGCTGCTCTTCTTGCTTGGACGGCATTTTGACAACTGAAGAGTGAATTCCAAAATCAAAATAGGAGCAACATTCTACACACACACACCTTCAAAATGAGGGGTGTTCAGGTTTTTTAAATGCAAAATTGAAAGAAATACGTCAAGTTGATATTGACCAAATTTTGACCGTATCGCCCTTCATGATGAAAAAGACTATGATTGATGTTTACATTTCATGTTTAGTATTCAAGATGGCGACGAAAGAAAAACAAGCGCGCGAGCGGGTGTACGGCAAATCCTGACTTGTCAATACGGGACCTTGCAAAAACATTGGATTTGCCTAAATCTGTTCACAGTTCACGATGTGCTCAAATCATTTTCGGAACGTTTGACTGTGGAGAGGAAACCGATAAGTGACAAAAACATTGGACGCGCTGATCCTGTGATGGACCGAAAGGTGAAAAGGATATTAACGAAAAACCCAAATCTCTCCATTCGAACGGTGGCTCGTAAAATAGGGATGTCGCCTGGTTTTGTCCAAAAATCAAAACAACGTCTGGGACTTAAGTCGTATTAAGGAAAAACAGTTTCAAATCGCAACGACAAACAGAACTTGGCAGCAAAATCACGGGCTCGACGTTTGTACTGCGAATATTTGACGAAGTTTTCATGCGTTGTTATGGACGATGAAACTTATGTCCTGGAGGATTTCAAGCAGCTTCCAGGGCTGGCTTTTTATTCTGCTATGGCCAGAAATGCTACAGTTGAGCATTTCAGAACGAAGAAGGCAACGAAATTTCCCAAAAAATACCTTGTGTGGCAAGCAATTTGCACGTGTGGCAAAAAGAGTAAATCTTTCGTCACTACAGGCACAATCAACAAGGAGATCTATTGGAAAGAGTGTCTGCAGAAGCGATTGCTACCCTTCATCAAAAGTCACAAAGAAAAACCTTTGTTCTGGCCTGATTTGGCATCATGCCACTATGCTAACACTGTGATGGAGTGGTACCAAGCAAATCAAGTGAACATTGTACCAAAAACCTCAAACCCGCCAAATTGCCCAGAGCTACGACCAATCGAGAGATATTGGGCTCTGATGAAGCGGAAGCTTTCTGGAAAGAAGCAAGGAATCAAAGACATCAAACACTTCCAGCAAATTTGGACAAAGACGGCTTCTACGCTTTCTGAAGAGTCTGTACAAACCCTAATGGACGGAGTTAAGCGCAAAGTTCGAAAATTGTATGCAAATACCGAATAACTATGCTTTGTCTTCACGAATTGTTCAAACACATCCCATGAATCTGAAATAAACAACTACGACGGAAATATAATGCGAAATTTATGTTTTATTCATGTTTTGAGGTATCCGGATTATTGCGGATACAGATCTTATGTAATGAGCTTTTATTTTAAAGTGTGTTATAAGGGTCAGTCAGTCAGGTTGTCTTATGCTAAGGGCGCTCATTTTACATCCCCGAGCTATTTAATTTGGAATGGAATCGAAACGGAATCGAAATGGAATTGAAATGGATGCAAAACGGATTCGAAACGGAACCGAAATAGAACCGAAACCGGAATTGAAGTGGAACTACCGTGACTAAAACATCCCACCCCCCCTTCTAAAGTAAGTCAAATACTAAACCCCCACTGAGCGGACCCTCAGCACTGTTGCTGAAATAAACTACAAGGAAAGGTTCAATCTACTGCTCGAGCTTCCTAAGCGGGCCCTCCGCGTCCTATCTCTATTATACATGCTTGTCATCGTCAGTCTAAAGTAACACTTTTCGGTGGCTATGTGCTTCATTTCGAACCGTCAGATATTTACCATGATCAAAACATTCACCCTTTTCGAAAATTTGCAATTACTTTCACTTATTATACCATGCGCAAACCAGGTATTTTGGTTATTCATTCCATAAAACAAATGGATAAACAACAACATAAGTTGCCACGAAAATGAAAAGTGTAAATACTTTTAGTCGTTTCCCTTTGATTGATAGTAAGAAGTCTAAAAGTGAATTGCGGCATAACCCGCCAGTATCACACCTGATGTTAGTGCCTTTATATAAACGCTCTACGACGTGGCAGTGAAATAAATATGAGGAATAAGTGATACTTTCACTACTGGTCAAATTCTTGGTCTCACATGCACGTTTATAGAATGAGATAAGCCTTCACAAGGTGAAAAATTTTACCCGCGAGAGAGCTTACGCAGTTGATCGGTCGGTCTACGAATCCAATTTGGTTCACAAATGTATTTTAAGTTCGTTCGATTGAATCGAAATCCGTAAAGTGTATTAAGGGGCAGTTACGAGGCTTATGATATGCAATGTTAACAGAAAATGTGACGGAAGCATGGAATTGACTTTTCCGAACCACACAACTGTAAATAAACACTAGAAATTTACAGAATTTAAAACGGTCTTCATCTTCTAACTGGCATTAGCTCTTATCAACGAGCTTTCGCTCATTATAAATATTTAGAGAAATAAAACTATCCTGTTACTGCCCAGTTTTATTGACAGTAAACTATTGTAAAATCTTCACTGTCACAACAACGAATGATTATCAAAAGTACATGCAATCGACTCAGGCACTTTTGAGTGAATGACAAGAACTCTCCCTTACTCGCAATATCCCACAATCAACTTTGCACAACAGCCTCCTTCCCTTCTTACTGATCAAAGTGCAGAGATTGTGTAATTTTTCTTCTTCGAATCCGAACACATAATGTTTCACACAACCATATATTTTTTTCTTATCATCGAAAGAAATGAATGAAACGTTAAATACAGTGCTAAAAAAAATCCTTCCATTCGTTGTCTTATCAGGAAGTGTAAGTATAAATAGAAAATGTCAAAAATGGTAGGCAAGGAAAGCATGTAGTCAAGCTTAAATCTGATGATATTGATTCGGGTTTTAAAAGTCCGGCTTACCCCACCTTTCTGATATAGTATACCAAACTTTCAACCCGAAAGGTGACTTGCATCTTTTGGCAACGGATCCGGATTCGAAGCGTGCTGCTTTAGAAATCTATTCATCCAAACAGATTCTTTATCTTACGTTCCTATCGAAAGACCAAAAAACAGTCATCAGTCTAAATACCAACCCGCCGTCACAATTTCAACCAGCCAGTCCCGGCCCTAAATGGCCACCCACTTCGTTCCGTTTTGCTGAACAAAACCACACCGAAAGGAATCGGGCGACATCCACACACAAAAAAAAATCAATTTCGCTGGCACAGCACTTTGGACCAAGTGATCCCAGAGGACGGTATTTAACTCCGGAAGGAAGGAACACTGCTGCCGTCGCTTCGCCGCCCTCGCCGCCATCGCCGTAAGGAGTATGTGACCCGGCGAGGTGGCACGTAAATTATAAAACCACACGGCCAAAAGTGCGGTTTCAATTTCCACTTCCTTCCATCCTTGTCTTCCTGCGAATGGCTTGAGGATTTTGCCCCAGAAGACCTCGTTTCACTTTCGGTCTCTCGAGTCGGTTTCCGTCCGGTAGCTGGTTTAGACGAAGAGAGAGTATGTGCGGAGGCAAGTGGCAGAAATTGTCTGAGTGGTTTCTAGGTTTTCTAATGAAAAATGTGCTAAATGGTCTTTTCGACTTCGTCGTCGGTGTCTGGCTAGAAGGGGGCACCCCTTGCTTGTGTTGCTCTCCGGATGAGCTTTTCTCGTCCCAGTTGGAACAAAGGAACCCATCCAACTGCGTTTCCTCAAGTGGGTGCTTCGTTACAGGCTTGTGTGTTCAAGGGGCAGCCTCCCCTCGTTTGTACAAGTACCTCTCGAATCGGTACACATGCTACGCCACTTTGACTGAATCGGGAAAGGCTGCCTAAAGAACATTCGGCGGGACAGGAAAAGCTTGAAATACATCGAAAAAAAGAACCTGAAAAGAGCTCGGTACTTCAGTTGAGAATATTTATTTACGCATTCAAGATGGCACTCAGACGTCAAAACTTCATCGAAAATTACGCTCGAACCGCTTTGCCGAAAACCGCATGTTCGATTCGATTCGAACATTAACGAGCTGCGGTCAGTTCAATTTAAATCCGCAACACCCGAGCTCAACCCAAACCCCGCAGGACAAATCCCCAAGCCGGAATCGACAGTGGTTAAAACATCGCAAAATCCTAAACCGCCAAAACCGCGTTCACCCAAACCGACTAACCGGCGGTTGCCATCGAATTAGCTGCGCCTGGCATTTATCCCCTGATGGCAAAAGGGCGAACGCTGTCCAACCGTCCCCCAACGCCCATTCAAACAAAGCTTTCAGCTGTAAAGAAGAAAAAATGCAATCAAATCAGCGGGCAAACGTGACGGCTCCAACATTGTCGATCCGTGTGTCAGAGGCCAGCCAGAAACAAATATGATTTATATTTATTTTGTTGAAACGGTTTCGAAACCGCCCGAGCCAGGCGGGAAGGCAATGTGGAAGTGGTTGAAGTGCTGGAACCCCGTTGCTCGCGGCAGCAGCTGGCTTAAATCAATATTATTATTGTTACTGATAATGTAAACAATAACACTATATAAATAAACGGTTCTGTTTGCTCGGACCATCGACCGTCGTCGTCGTCGTCGGCGGCAATGGACGCCTAAACCGACCGGAGGGAATGAAGTGTGGGCAATGTTTACCCTTTTGCTCGGATGTCCGGGACCGGCGGCGACCGTAGGGAGGCAAATCGAAGCACAATATAATAGGCATCATAATAAATACATAAACCCTATTCACATACCCTATTCACCGTGTGGAGGGACGTGGTGTAAATATGGCACGGATCGAAGCCAAAATTGTTTGCCAGAGAATTAAACCGGAGCAAAAACCAACTCGGTTTCCCTCCCATCGTATTTTCTTCTTGGCTGCAGCACGTGAGAGGTGGAAGTGGGGGGGGGGGGGGGGGGGGGGGGGGGGGGCAGATTGCGACCATCACGCCACCACCATTATCAATGTGCAAATTGGTGTGTGTGTGCTGGATAGCCGGGTGGATGAATGTGGTTATTTGTTTCGGTGCCAGTCCTGGTCCGGTTGTTGCTGGATGGATGCGAAAATTTGCACCCGATGTGACCTATGACGTGTGCCGGGGGTGCTCGCCGCTGACGATGGCCGAACCATGCGAAATGCAATTCACATCGTACTCTGATCGATGCTAGGGGGGCGTTTGGGAATAGAGGATGAGTTCATGCCAAAAATCAAGCCGAATGCTGAGCATTGTATTTGGGTTGTGCGCTAGGGGTAAAGGATTGTACTCCTCTGTTAATAAAAGTAGTTTCAATCTTCAATATTGTTACTTTTGGAGCAATGGATTAACTGTTGGAATAGTTATGCTTAGAACCTGAGTATTGATTGATGTCCTTTGTAAGGTTTGGCGGGATTTGTTTCAAGGCTTTGGGAATTATTCATTGATATTTATGAATGCAAAAACATGTTTGAGGAATGTTCAAAACGGTTCACCAACAAATGAGTATTTCAACGCAATATTGTATGTTTCATAAAGTGTTTAATGCCTAAGTCTTGGTGTGAATCATCTTCGAAAATCAATTTTTTATTGTGTTTAGATTGTGACAGGGTTGCTGCTACTAGCTTAGACTCGGTTAGTTCCATTAACCATCCCTATTTGTCCATTAACCAACCCTATTTGTCTTATGACATTCAACGGACTGCTTTTAATGATTCTAAAACAGCCTTGCCGTACTACAAGGGAGTGTATTAGGGCCCATTTTATTCATCCTATACGTCAAACAACATGCGACGAGTCTTGCGATTTGGTGATAATAATCATTTTGCTGATGATACCGTGTTACTCATTGCAGCTAAAAGCCTTGATGAAGCCGTTTCACATTTGGACGCAGACTTGCGTTCTCTTAGTAGATGGTTGAAGTACAAATATAGACTGTTCCAGAAAGTATAAGCACACTTTCAAAATAATAAAAAAGTCATGTGTTTTTTAGTTTTAAGAATTTTATTTGGCAAATCATATTTGTATTTGCCTTTTATATGATATTTTACTCTCGTTTCATCAAAATATTTAATCATAGCCAAGACTCCTAACTTTTCCTCGAACATGACCCATTAGCTTCTGCACAGTGGTACTTCCCACCATTTTGACCACTTTTGGTCAATCTTTTTTAAATTTTTGGATGTCGTCCGCTGGTTTTATGAATTTTCGAAGCTTTGCTTTGGTTAAAGCCCAAAAAGTCTCGATTGGCCGTGCCTCCAGGCAGTTCGGCGGATTTGACTTTTGTACCATTCTAAAGTGTCCTTTGCGTAATGACATGACGCCAAATCAGGCCAAAACACTACTTGACCTTCTTGCTGCCTGATCATCGGCAATAATCGCTTCTTGAGACATTCCTTAACGTATTTCTGAGCGTTCATCGTCTCCGTTGTGATGTACGGACTAGATGTTTTACCACACTCGCATATTGACTGCCAAACCATAACTTTCTTACCGAATTTTTCGGAAAAAAATTGCCTTCTCCGTTTCGGGGATGTCTTTGTCTTCGCTTACAGTATAGAATTGTGGCCCGGGAAGCGTTTTGTAATCTAGTTTCACATACGTTTCATCGTCCATTATTATACACCCAGAATTTCTACACAATAACGAATCGTAGAGTTTCCGGGCCCGTGGTTTCACAGACGCGGCCTGTTTTGGGTGCTTTTTGGGTTTTTTCTGCTTCCGGTATGTTTTTAACCCAAGTCTTTCTCTGGCACGCATGACGTTACTCGACGAGGTCCCTAGTTTTTTCGCAATATCCCGAACGGAAGTCGCTGGTTTTCGCTTGTAGCCATCCCTGATCTTTTTATCGATATCCGGACTAACAGGACCGGATTTCCGACCACTCTTCGGCGCATCTTAAAACGTACATTCTGTATTTTCGAATCGCAGATCGTACCGCTCCGACGCTTACACCCTCTTCCTTGGCCAATTTTCTCAAGGAGAGTCCGCTCACAGTGCACCATTTGTGCACGATACTTTTTCGTTGTTCCGGAATAAGACCGCGCATTTTGATAGGTAACACAAAACTGAGCACTTTTTTGGTGCTATGTCATTCAGAAATGTGCAAACAAAAGGACGCAGCCAAAACATGTTGAAATATTTCATTATATTCAAAGTGACCGTTAAAATAAGGTGTGGTTATACCTTCTGGAACAGTCATTAGCTAAACTAGAACACAAGTAAAACTAAATGCATGGTTATTTCGCAGAATCTCGTAATTGAAGACGTCTCTGTTGAAATTGATATTGAGTCAATTGATCGAGAGCGCTACTGTAGATATTTTGGTCGGATTATTGATGATGCATTAAAGTTTGACTCTCACATTGACTCACAAGAAGTATGGTATTCTCTGCCGATTGAAAAACGATTTTACTACTGCTAGTAAAATACAATTATACAATTCTATCAGACACAAATATCGAGATCAAAGCGTTTGCAAAATAAGAGAATGCGTTTGATTTTGATATATAATAGTTTCACTTCCTCCTCTTTCTTGAAAGATCCTCTACAGTGGCTATCGGTTGTGTATTCGGCAATGGTGTTTATTTTAAAAGTAATAAACGGTTTGCTGCCTCGGTATTTGTGGAATTTAATTAGTAGAAGATTGTGATTTTCATAGATATAATACTAAAAAAGCAGACAATGTTTGAACAACATATTCGAAGCTTCACAAAATTCTTAATTTTTTAAAGGCATATTTGTTTTCAATTCGATATCTTTACTTTGTATCATGACGAAGTTAAATGGATTGTACTTACGGACGAAGCCAAAACTCACTGTCTTTTAGCATTCCATATGTATTTATCGAATGTGCTATAAAGCTAGAAATAAGTTGCTTATTAGTCGACTGCTCATTCTAACATGCTAGATAAGTTTCTAACAATTTCAGTGATTTTTTTTCTATGTTTCCTAAAGGGTGTCCACGATGAAATTGCTACACACAAAATTGATTCGCAAAATTCGAGTTTTCATCCGATTGCCATCAAATTTTCAGGGATTGAGAAATAACTATTAAACTTCATTTTACCATTTTACTCGTATTTTATTTACAGTCCATACGCAAATGCCCGCACCTTGGCCTTAACCCCGGCCATAAGATTCTGCACAACCTGTGAATCAACCGTTTTTTGCATCTAAACCCATACTTTCTTCAGTTCCTCGACTGTCTTCACTACCTTAGGTCGTTTAAGAAGGTGCTGCTTCATAATCGCCCAGTACTTCTCGATAGGGCGGAGCTCCGGAGTGTTGGGAGGGTTGAAAATTTTCGGCACGAAATTGACCTTATTGTCCGCATACCACTTCAGCACGTCCTTGGAGTAGTGGCATGAGGCCAAATCCGGCCAGAAGATTGTTGGGACGTTGTGGGCCTTCAGGAGAGGAAGCAGCCGCTTCTGGAGGCACTCTTTTATGTACACCTGTCCGTTCATCGTGTCCTGGGTCACGAAAGGTGCACTCCGCTTCCCGCACGTGCAGATGGCTTGCCAAACCAGGAATTTCTTCGCAAATTTGGACATCTTCTGAGTGCGGACATGCTCCGGAACGCTGAACTTATCCTTGGCCGTGAAAAACAGGTTGCCGGGGATCTGTTTGAAGTCGGCCTTCACATATGTTTCGTCGTCCATGATGCAGCATTCAACTTTCGTCAGCATGTTGAGGTACAACTTCCTGGCACGGGTTTTGGCGGACTTGTTCTGCTTCTCGTCGCGATTAGGGGCCTTTTGTACCTTGAACGTTCGTAGCCCAGCCTTAGTTTTGGCCTTCTGGACAAAACTTCGGCTTAGGTGCAGCTTCTTAGCCACATCCCGAACGGAGGCGTTCGGATTTCGGTTGAAGGCCCCAACTACGCGGTTGTGATTTTTGGTGTTGTACGGAATACTTTTTCCTTCACTTCTGGGATTCCGATTGGTGGTCAACCGTTCCTCGAACCGCTTAATCACTCGCGACACCATGGAATTCGCGATTCCCAACGTTTTAGCGATGGAACGATGCGAGAGATCCTTGTTCTCGTGATGAATGCGCAAGATTTTATCACGCACGAGCTGTTCTTTCGACTCCATTCCGCGAGTTTTGATCACAGGACTTTAAAACTTGCAGGATGTAAATAATGCACTATGAACTAAATCCACCCAAATTTTCATTACCCCCCCCAAAAAAAAAAACAAGGGAACCCCCCGCACCCCCCCCTCCCCCTCCAACTCTTTTTGTTTGTGATTTTTTTTCGTCCTCATATATTTTTTTTTTTAATAAACAAAAAAAAAAAACATAAAAACCAACTACCCCACCCGACCGCTTCCCCCCAACCAACAACACCAACCAAAACAAAAAAAAAATATTTATTAACAACCTTCCTCCCACCGCCACCTGTTTTTTTTTTCCCTCCCATTTTCTCTTTATATCCCCCGCGACAAGACTTCCTTCCTCCCCCCCTCACACCCACCACCCTAATAATTTTCTATTCGTTTGAAAAAAAAAATCATAACAGGGAGGTTTGTTGCCACTCATTAAGACTCAGTTCGTCTTATTTCAGGGTGGCCACAGAACCGGGAAAACCGGGAAAACCGGGAATTAACCTGGAATTTAAAAAAACCGTGAGAAACCGGGAAATAACCGTGAATTTATGTTCACATTATAATTCATAATGTAGATTGCGTGTAATTATCATCGACCTCTAGTTATACCTATCTTAGCGTGTTCATCCATCTGTGAAATTTTAGAGTGTGTGAATTGATTTACCTTCTATAAATATCTTGGCTCATTCGCGTAGTAGGCTTAGTGATGTTTAATGCACGCACACTACAGCGCCATTTTGATCAAAGGAGTGCAAGTAAGAAGGAAAATCATTTGGAGGCAAACAAACCATCATTTCTCTGCATGTGCCAGAAAGGGTAAGGTGATTAAGTGTGTCAACGTGTGTTCTGACGTCTAATCTCTTCTCTCTTTCCAGCGCATAGAAAGTATAGGACTTGCTGTCAGGCAAACGTTTCCCTATGAAAACAATATATTATATATTCGTCCTATGCGTTTGAAAGAAAAGGGATTAGACATCAGAAAACCTAATAATTATTATTAATCTCTTTCGTTCACATTTTTGCTTTGTTGATGATACTGAGCTCATATTCGTCGCCAAACTCCAACCATTTTATTTGCGAATCAACACTCATCGTATTTCGACAGCCGTTTTTTTTTTAACTTATAAGAAGATACCAGTGTAGCATTACCACAATAATCGAAAACCACTTTAAATCAAGTATTTAGCCATCTTGTTGGAATTCTTCTCGCTTGTTATTTGGTACAAGTAAGGATGTTTCGAAATCTCCTTATCCCGTTTTGTCGTTTTGGCTACGCGTTTCTTTTCTTTTTTCTTTGGGCAGGAGGTCAATATTTTCTTCATCCAATATTTCATACTGACTGTCAGAACCATCAAATCTTCGAGCACATCAATATAAAAAAAACAACAGTTTCGGAACTCGGCTCTCCTTTTGACATTTTTTTTCTATTCAAATTCAAACTTGCAAAATCCGCAAGAAAACAAATCGAAATGTTTTGTTTCCGCCGGAGAAGTAGTGTATAGAGTAAAATTGGGTATGCACTTCAATAAAACTGTAATTTTTGTGTAGACTTAATTCCCACCACGGGAACTCAAATCCCGAGCTGCACTTAATACACACAGGCGCACAAATCCCGTGACGCTTTTCCGACCTGTAAACCAGTCTTAAACCGGGAAATTATTAATATTTGGTCCGGGAAAACCGGGGAAAAACCGGGAATTTGAAAATGAAAATTGAGTGGCCACCCTGTTATTTGCAACAAGCTCTTTTCAGAAGTTGATATGTTCGATATCATTGTTTGATTTTCAGTCTATTTGCAGCCTAATATGCAATCTGTGAAAATCAATATCGTTAAATGACTGATGGTAAAAACGCCTTAATTCATTATATTAGTATGCTTTACATTTTTTGCCAATAAGTCGCCTACTGCGAAATGTTGATGCCCGCATACCAACAACAGTTTATAGGTACAGGTCAAGCGAACGCGGAGAATAGAAAATTGAAAGAGAAAAATGTCGCCCTATTTTTGTCGACAGTTTCAAAAAAGTCATAAATGGCGAGTGACTGTATTCGATAGCTCGATTTGAAACACCTTTATTTAGGCGAACTTTGGTTATGAGTAGTTAGTGTCCATTCTTATAATTTCCTACCAAATAATAAAAATCATATGGATGCAGTTATAAGCCAGTAATCAACGAAATTCTGAATGACATAAATCTATGTCGCATCTATTTTTAAACCATATGCAGCAGAAAACTTTGGTCGCCTATAGAAAACAGTACTATAATGTTATTTCTTTTATGACGGGTCACTTTTGCGTGTGTTCGATTTGATTGTAATGAGAAGTGATGAGAAGGTGATGGAAATAATATCAAAATACAGTACATTTACCACCGCTAGAGTTGGCGAGGGTCGTAGAAAGCAACAGATGATGATCATGGACGGCGACGATCCATCGACAGTCAGGTCACTATCACAGTTACGATCTTCAAATGCGCAGATGTTGCTACTTCGTGTGTTTAGACGAATGTATTAGTGCCCCCGGCTCTATTTTTAATTTTTCTCATAACCCTACTTGGGCAGCCATGTTACTTTTTGGTAGTATAACTAAATTAAAATCTGACAACTTCCCATCTAGAATGCATCTTAACTCAAGTGTTGGTGATAACGCGGAAGAAATTGGCAATCTATTTGCAACATTCTTCCAAGAAATCTATACCAGATTTGCTGAAGAAGATCGCGATTATGAATATTTCGATTTTTTCCCAGAATTTTTAAGGGACGTTGGAGTTAGTCAAGTCGAATTTCAAGATATCTTGGAAGGTTTGAATAAATCAAAAACGTTTCCAAAGGTTCCGGCCCTGATGGAATACCACCCGTATTTATGAAAAACTTAGCATTGGAACTTACAGCACCTTTATTTTAGCTTTTAACTATGTAGTTGGAATCAGGGATCTCTCCCAACTATGGAAAAGTTTCTTCCTGCCCATCTTGTACCTATTTTTAAAAGTGGAAAAAATCTGACATACGTAACTATCGTGGAATTACCATTTTTTCTTGCATTCTTAAACTTTTTGCAGCAATTATTAATGAAAAACTGTTTACTCAAATCAAAAACAGAGTTACTAACAAGCAACATGGATTCTTCAAAGGGTCAACTAGCACAAAGTTACTGGAATTCATTAACTATAGCAATGGACAATGGTTACGATGTCGAAGCTCTTTATACAGACTTCGGCAAGGCTTTTGATCGCATTTAAATACTCATGCTTCTATTCGATTTCCAAAAAAAAGTGGGATTTGAGCCAGGAATTCTCAAGTGGCTCGAATCCTATCTCACTAACCGTCAGCAAATAGTTAGATTCAAAGGGAAGAAATCAAACCCTATTCATCAAGTCATCTCTGGAGTCCCCCAAGGCTCTCTTTTGGGCTCCCTTTTATTTATTTTGTTCGTGAATGACATTTCCTTTAATTTTAAAAACGTTTATTTTTTTAGTTATGCTGATGACATGAAACTATTTTTAGAAATAAATAAAGAAGATAGTATGACATTTCAGAAAGAAATAAACGTTTTCTATGTCTTGTGTAACAACAGTCTTTTACAGCTGAAAGTAAAAAAATGTAATTCGACAACTTTTAGTAGGAAACGAAGCACCCCTGACATCACTATCAATTTAGGGAATCAGCCAGTCGAAAAGTGTAAAAGAGTAAGGGACATAGGAGTTATCTTGGATTCGAAACTTACATTCATTGAACATGACAATACTATCACCAACAAAGTAAATAATATGCTTGGATTTATAAAACTTTTTTGTTACAATTTCCATGACCCGTACTCTCCTTACTGTCAACCACAAGAATGATTCACTTATGTTACGAAACAATATGCTCTTAGATGTGTTCAGAATCTCCGTTAAGACCGTCGAGTAAATTATTCAGAATGTCGAAGAACAGTTGCTTGTAGCTCTGAACAATCTTAAAATTATTCGCAGTTTCGATACCGAGCAGGACTTTCCCGTGGATCTGAAGCTTAGTTCAAACGTCTTATTAAGAACCTCAATGTGATCCTTGCATAGAAAAATCTTGAGGCGCTTGGTTTAAGTCATGTCAATTACGAGGTCAAATTAATGTCTGAATTGTGTAGCTGTTTAATTGTACAGTAAATTATGAAATTTAAGAAAAGCACTGGCTTTTTGGTCATTCTGCAGACCAAATTACTCTCTCTTGTTGATTATTTGATTTGTATTTTTTCAGTCGCTCGATTATGGAAAACGTAAGACTTCTTTTGTACGGTGGACTATACCATCCATTCAATTTGTTTTCTTGGCTGCCCTGCAATCCATTGCGCTGAGTGTTTGTATGCAGTTAGGGTTTATGATAAACTTGTTACCTACCGAATATCAACTTAATTGGCTGCAAGGCAGACCAGAAATCAGGCTGGATGCCGGCGTCGGTGGTGTAGTGGTAAGCGTGACTGCTACTTGGCACCCCAGTGGGTCTGGGTTCAATCCCAGTCGACGTCGGTGGTTTTTCTGAGGCGAAAAAATATGGTCACGTCTTCCTTCGGAAAGGAAGTAAAGCCGTTGGTCCCGGCTCATATTCATGAGTCGTTAGGTAAGGTCCAGGTGGTGGAGTCGTCATCCTGGCGTCGGTGATTGTCACCATGTGAGGAAATAGGCCGACGTAAAAATAAAAAAAAAATAAAAAATTAATCAGCTGGATGGAAACATTAATATACTACTAGGTTATTCGAAAAGTTTTGAAAGCGAAAATGAAAATACATTTTTTTCGAGGAAATCATTTTTTTGCACTGTATAGACTCCCATAAGATCAATACACTTGGTCCAACGATCTTCCAACTTTGTTTTCCCATCAAGGAAGTGAATTTCTAGACGGCCTGTAAAATACTCCTCTTCGACGGCTATAACCTCTTCGTTTGATGAAATATGCTTTCCACGAAGAAATTTTTTGAGGTGTGAGAACGTCAGAGGGGGCTAAATCTGGCGAATAGGGTGGATCTGGCGAAGAGGGTGGCTAAATCTGGCGAATAGGGTGGCGAATAGGGATGGAATTCGTACCCCAATTCACTGATTTTCGCGGTCGTTTTTCGAGCTGTGTAACCAGGTGCATTGTCTTGATGAAAAAAGGTTTCTCTTCTTCTGCAAACCGGGTCTTTTTTCACAAATTTTTTCATCCAACTGGTGCAAAAGATCACAATTATAATCAGAGTTGATTGTCTTATCAGTTTGGAGATGAACTATCAATAAAATTCCTTTTGCATCCCAAAAAAGTGACGCTAACACCTTCTTGGCCGATTTCTGGACACGAACTCTTCACACCACTCCTTAGTCTCTTGTTTGATTCAGGATCATGGTGGTGGACCCAAGTCCCATCCATAGTGATGAATCGACACAGAAAATCCTTTTTATCCTTTCGAAATTGCTCTAAATGTTGCTCAGAAAGTCCCATTCGAACGTGTTTTTGTTGCATGGTAAGCAAATGCGGCACCCATTGTGCACACAGTTTTTGAAACCCAAAATTTCAGCCAAAATATGCCATGTTGTTCCATGTGAGATGCCTATGGTGTCTGCAATCACATCCACAGTCGATCGATGATTTTCCAAAACCGTATTCTGTATTTTCGCTATGATTTTTGGTGCTGATGCACTTTTTGGAGGTCCTGAGCATGGATCGTCTTCAACGCTTGTACGGCCACGCTTAAACTCCAAAACCCATTGGTGAACGGCTGGAAACAAAGGAGAAGACTCCTTTAATAAAGGGTGTTCCGATCAAAATTTGGTCAAACAGTAATGTGCGTGAGTCGATCAAAGTTTTTAATAATAAGTCAAATTCTTTTTCTTTTTCAAGTTCAGTTTATACAGGAGAAATATTCAGCTGAGCTTCCTTTTCACCGAATGCGAATTGCCGGGTCTTTCGCTTAACACCTGCCATAATATTTTGTACAGTCTCCTTGTCCACTTTATTCGCCGCAGAACGCCAGTTTGCCTTGAACTGTTTCGCTCACAACAGCTTTTTGAGTCTTCTTAATGTTCCGCTTGACGATGGCCCAATATTGTTCGATTGGACGGAGCTCTGGCGTGTTGGGAGAGTTCTTGTCCTTGGGCACCACTTGAACGTTGTTGGCAGCATACCACACTATGGCCTTTTTTTCGTAATGACAAGATGCCAAATCAGGCCAAAATAGAACGGAACCCGCATACAACCTTAATAAAACCGCAAACCGCAAGATATGCCATTATAAAGCAATTATTAAGCTGAGAACATCAACCCATCCAGCTCACAATCCAGAACCAGATCCCATTTGAGTTCGCACACATTCCTCTTCCAAGTTCCTGACGCAACTGATTCCGTCCCACTCCGTCCGGAACTCACGAAACACAAAACGAATTTTCCGCCGTTTCACCACCCGGCTGGCCCGGTTGCCCAAAGACGTAAACATCCGGACCATTAACGCTCGACGCTCGCGTAAATTCTCTCGTAATGGTTTCGACTCATTTTGCGATTAACTTTACTTTCGAATACCTCGGATTGGGCCGTTTACGCCTACTATGGTTTACCTCATCGTCGTACGTAGCTATGCGTGTATCATTTCGCCTGCCCACCACCATCCTATTGCAGCGTGGCGGGGCCCCGGGAGAGGGTGGTACGCTATGGGAAAACGCCGAAAACCCCATTATGCCAACAAATTGCGCGCAAATCATAAACTGAATAATTGCCAATCGTAATGAGGTGTGGGTTTTTGCTATCTTTGCGCGCTTCGCTCGTTTCGTTTCACGCTTCGTGCCGCAGACTTCGAAATCGAAATGCTTGGCTCATCATCATCATCATCATCATCATCTGCGGTGGAATCGGCCGGTGGCCGGATATATCACTTTTGCCGTGCGCAATCCGCAACCGAGTTGCAAGGTGCAGAATGAGAGGGGAAACAAATTTATTTATAAACATTTATAAGATAATTAAGTGTAAAGCCTCATTTGTGTTTTGCACGTTTTATTTTCGCGCTCTCTTGCGCCTCGCGGGTTCGCATGCGGTCGGTTGAGGATTTTCGAGGTTGAGTTGGCGGGGGGGATTGGAAATTGAAACGAGTGGATCCTCAATTGATTGGTCAAATAAATAAATCATTTGGTAAATATTTGCGAAATACTTACTAAGTGGGACTAATTGGTAGCGATGTGACGGATTCGGTGAAACTCGTGGAAATTTATGGATGAGAGTGCAACTCTGAACACGCTCGTCATCACGTGTACCCCCGAAATCAACGTAACGACAAATTTAACCAACGAAACGTGTCCGTCCGTATAAATCATCTCACCGGAAGCCGAACCCCTCGACAAGAAGCAGTAATTGTTAATTAAGAAGGTTGCACGCATCGTACAAACCGTTACACTTTTCTCCCCTCGAGTAAATATTAATAGCTCTGCACCCCAGTTCTGCTCGGTTATTTCCCCTTTTAGTAGATTCATCAGCATTCCTCACCCAACTGTCTCATCCCAGCGCATCCGTTCCCGGCTCACGTATCGCTCCGCTGGTCTGAAGAGACTTAAATTAATCCGGAAATTATTATCTGTGAAATGTTTTGCCTGATTTAATGCTGGTACCGAATCGCCCTACCCCTCCCTTTATGATTTACGATCGCTTTCGTCCCCTATGCCAGCGTCGATCCTGGCTGTGCGGACGACAACGGAACGGAATTCGAGAAATTGACACTTTTTTTCACGCCATATGCTCACCGGATGGCATGAATTCGACGGAATACCCTCGAGGGCCCTATGTACCATCACCCCCTTGAACGGAAAAGGTTTTTATTGGAATATTTTCATTTACTTGCACCCTCACCCTCGGTCGCCGAATTGACCGCGCGGTGCTTCGAGAAGGGTCTTCAAATTACTTAAATTCAATTTTAATCACTTTGCCGCCGTCGCTGGGCATCCTGCGGCGGGAGCAGCGCGGATGACGACGAACGAGGGATACTTATGCCAACGTCAAAAGCCGGCCGAAGGGCCATTTGTTTTCCCGCAGCAAAGCTCCGGCGCCATTAGGCCAGACAGGGCCATTAGGCAAACAATGGCAGCGCGGGTTTCGAGGGAATATCTCGTCCTGGCTAAATGGTGTTGCTTTTTTTTTCTGTGCGATTCTTGCTCTGTGGTGGAGTGAGACTTGGTGAGCGGAAACGTAAAGTTGATTAAATTTAAAAAAAAATATTTCTTTTCCAGTTTGTTCAATGTGATAGCATTATTATATATTTGAATAAACATATGAAATTATTGCAATTAAATATTTGAATAAACAAAGTATTAGTTTTAGAACATCTAAATCTAACGAAAATGTTTTGGACAGCGCCTGTGCTGGGATATTGCCGTTCAGCAGGGAGTATTCCATAAACGTCCCTTCTTGAAAACGGGTGCAATTTTTGCTCCGATTAACATTAGCACAAACTCTATTGTTCTTAATTTGCTCACTCCATACACATTTTTTTCCATTGAACGTCCCAATAAGCAATGTAAACAGTAATCGATTAAAACAAACTCGAGCAAACCAATAATACCGACACTCTTTTTTTTTGCATTTCTGCGGACACTGCTCTGTGAACAAATCAAACAGTAAACAGAGGGTAAACATCCTGCTTGCATGCACCATATCCTGTAAATGTAAGACCCGGAGAAAAACCCCCGGGGCCAACCTTTCCCGAGCATTATGAAATTAAAACGCAGAGTGGAATAACACAAATTCAGATTATGCTGGTTTTGTTCATGCATAAGGGAGGGATTTTTTTTTATTCCGAAGCTCTATTATCATTCAGGCAATGCGAGTGTGACTCCGAAATGACACTCGAGGGGATGGAATGGTAAAAACCCTTGGCGAGCTCTACCCCTCCAGTCTGCCTTTCGGTTGCTGTAGAGACAGCGCGTTTTTTTAGCAAGTACAAAAAAAAACAGTAAACAGTTACAGCCGATTTTCCTGTTCGGTTCCGACGTCTGGTCCAACGAGGGAGTAGTTTTGTTTATTTGGATATTCATGGCTGATGGATTTTGCTTGCTGGAACGCGGAGGGGTTTTGAAAGTTGTTCGGCTGTAAAAAGGGGTGCACTTGAAAATATATCGCTTTCGATTGCTGCCTGCCATGGGAGCAGGGAGATTGGTTTCGGAGTAAAATTCGATCGGCGAAGGCAAATTTGCCGGGGATGTGGTTCGATTAGTCAACGAGGGTAATAATTTTCGATCCGACGGTCGGTTGCTAAGGGGTTGTTGGATTGATGGATTAAAATACATTCCAGCTGAATTATGATCGACGAAGGAGAAGTTCAGTGTGATACTTCTCTTCTGGAAATTAGTTGGATAAATATTTTAAGCAACCCACTTTCAATACGATAGTAGAAAGTCACTGCTGAAAACAATCAAACGAGGACAAGGTAATGACCCATACTTCCAAGAATCGTAAAGCCATATCTGTGCTGTGGAACATGATTCGGCTTTGGGTCACCGAAAAAGAGTAACCAAAAAATATCAATTTCACACCACTTGAGCCTGGCTTTCGCTCCTCATCAATGCCGCACCCCCTCCGAATCGATTATAATTACGGCTACTGTCATCCAACCATGTATGTACCTACATAAACATCGGAACCCATACGAGGAGGGACGAGTGAGTGGGCCAGACCAGTACAGTTATGGTGGTATTAATGAACAGTTTTTATTTTCCTCTCCGGCGGGGTTGGCATTCGGGTCAAACCAGGGTTGAGTGTGGGGAGGCAGAGGCCGAGGCTGTAATTGAAAATTGAAACCAAATTGGTTTTCAAGAGGGGAAGTAGGATGGGGATCGAATATCGGCGGGCCAAATTGACTGCCACCGGTGCGCAGGTTGATGTTAATTCGTGTGTGGGATGGATTTTGGTCCTCTGCTTCATTGTAGTACAGCAATTTGGGTTTTATTTGAACGTTTTGCTTAATTTGTGTAGCTGGGCAAAAAATTCGGTCGGTGCTAAATCAATTTATTTCAATCATCGACGTGATCATTTGATAATTTGGTTTGAGCGTTACAAAAAAAAAGCAAGTTGAAACACGCATGTGTGCTGAGTTGATGGCTTTTATGTTTGATTTTATGTGAATAAAAATGACGTTGTTTTCTTTGAAGAAAATACTACAAGGAAAGAGATATGGCAAATTGGATAGTTTTATAATACTTCCCTTTTGAAGAATACTTAAAAGGGATGTTAACCAAAAATCATTGAATCAAAGAATTTTTTAGTTACTTGCGGAGTACATCCAAGGCTATTCATAGTTCGCTTATCATTAAAGGAACCTACAGGGATCAAAATTACCCCTCATTATAACTTCAGGCAGTGGCGTCTCATGCATTCAACACTAAATATCTCAGGAATTCAAAGGCAGTTTACAGAGAAAAAAATTGAATTCCTATAGAGAAATTTGCCGAGAAATAGTTTGTAGGTATGATAAAACCGATCGAAATGTTAAAAAAAAAGCCACAATATCAAACTGTGGATTTCAATGAGCTTGAATAGATATTATTTCATAATTTGAATGGTCTCACCAATTTAAACTATTCCAAAAATTCATGGTTTTTTTATTGCTGTGCATTTGAAAATCTTGAACCAAACATTAAGCAAAGCTTTCCGAGGTGTACACGGGCGATTTTCAAGATTTCTTCAGCTTTTCTTGCTTTTTTAAACTACAGCGTGGGGCAGAATAAAAATGCGTAAATTTATGGCATTTCTTTCAAATCCCATTTTCAACTACTTGAAGCTATAATATCTACATTTTCGAGACCATTTATCTGTATTCGGTCATGTAAAACAATCTTACTCGATATGTCCTCCATTTTCATCAATGGCATCCTCAAGACATCCTTTCGAACGTAGTCCTTCAACATGGACTGCCATGTGCTCGTTATGACTTAAGGGCCTTCACACTAGGGTGAGATATTTTCAGGCTTCAACGTTCACCCAAATCGCATAATCCAACGGTACGGACTGCTCGGGCGCAAATCTTTCGATCATTTCTTAATGTTTTCCATCGGCCATCGATGGGTCCGCTTTGACGTGTGACCTGGCGCTCCATCCTGTTGTAGGGCAACGTATTGATTCTCAGAGAAATTGGCCTTCACCTAGGGAAGCACGTGATCAAAATACCGATACAAACTTCGGTGTTGATTTTAACACCGGCATCAATAAACACAGGCTAAATTTTCAAACCGTTGGACTCCACCAGGCCAAGAATCGTGGGATCAGTCGTATATTTGGTTTGGAACTCAAACTTAACTTTTTCCGGGACATCCTCAAGTTTCTTCAGTGAAATGAACCGGTATGTGCAGCTGTAGTAAAAAAAAAAAAAAAAGCTGAACAGCTCTTTGTCGGAGAACAGGATTATCACATTTTGCTTCTTCAACAAAGAAAGCAATCTCTTCGAACAAGTTACTCGTAGTTTCAGTCATCTCATTTAAAAATTTAACTCAATACTCAAGACCATTAAAATCATCATCGAGATCATCAGAAAATGCGTATAAATTTAGAATTGAGCAGAAGACAGAAACTACGAGTGACTATGCGCTCTATGACCAGCGCTCAGCTAAGTAAATATAATTATTTTATTTTTCAATCGTACGGCAAATCTAGTAATGGTCAACTAAGACACTGAGAATTTCAATGCGTATTCTAATTTTGTTCATGTCGGTCAAATGTTGCTCCATCAATTCTCAATTTTTTACATGTTTCTCATGTTCTTCATTTGTATTTAATTGTATTTCTCAGCCTTTCTTCTTCCACCTTACTGCTTCAGTTTCTTTTCGTCAGCTGGTCTTTTTCAGCCACCTTTTTAAGCTTATCTACGTGACATTTCTTGCTTCTGTCTTTCATGATCGCTCGTCTTCTTCTGCTTCTTCTTTTATATTTTTGTGCCTCTCCTTTTCCGTTCCTCTTATAGGCTGCCTCCGTTTCACTTCGTGGTTCTCTTTTCTTCTGATTTCCTTCTTTTTACTTCTTCGTCATGAAACGCTACACTTCTGTGTCCGCATAACATTCTTCAGTTCGGCTTTTTTTTTTGCACCGATATTTCAGCATGGCCAATATCGGGTGAAAAAGGAAATACTCATGTTGGTGCTTCAACTTTGTCGCCAGCTGCGGTCCAAACCACTGAATGGAAACAGTTCAAATTTTGTCCACAATATTTCCTATATATTTTTAGGATATGATGAATTTTTTAATATGCTACCTAAATGTTAAAAAATACGGGTTTTTGAAACTGAAAAAGGCCGTTTTACACAAAAATCCGGACAAAATATTTATCTTGTTTCTTAGTCCAATCACTACGAAAGGGAATGAAACTTGATAAGTACATAACCAATACATAGACAAACATGAATCACAAACATAGTTTACAAAAGCGCATTCTTCATTCAAGATGGCGCCGTCTGATCTAACACGCAGGAAATTTATCTTGCACAAATATTTGGAAAATCCCAATTCTACTGTTCGATTCATCGCAAAATCGTTAAATCAACTGTGATTAAACGTTATAAAGAGGGTCTTACTGTCGAAAGGACAGCTGGAAGTGGTGGTGAACATGGACAAAGCAACACAAGGAAGGAGAAAAGAGTCCTTGCTGCTTTTCAGGTAAACTCGAAGGTGTCAACACGGAAAAAAGGGCAAATGTCAACCGGTTTTGTGCAAAAAGTGAAGTCTAAGGCTGGATTGAGATCATTCAAAGCTCAAACATACCCAAATCGTAACGCAAAGCAACAAAAATCGGTAAAAACACGCTCCAGAAAGCTTTCTGAACAACTTCTCACAAAAAATTCAAATATTTCTCGGGAACGGAATATTACTCTGCAACTAGCCGGAAAGATGCCCCTGAATATCTGAAACGGACATATAAAACCAAATTCCCTGAAAAATATCTGGTCTGGCAAGCAATATGTTCCTGTGGGCTAAAATCTCAGATTTTCGTAACCGCAGGTACCGTAAACGCTGAGATTTACCGGCAAGAATGCTTCAAAAAGCATCTCTTACCTTTCCTGAGAAAACATGCGACTCAATCCTTGTTCTGGCCAGATTTGGCTAGCAGTCATTACGCTAAAGATACACTCACTTGGTATGAGCAAAATAACGTTATTCACGTTCCCAAGGATTGTAATCCACCAAATTGTCCACAACTCCGCCCGATTGAAACATACTGGTCAATAGTCAAGGGAAACCTCAAAAAGCTTGACGGAGAGGTATCAACGATCTGAGAATTTCGTTCTAAGTGGCTTACTGCTTCGAAGAAAATTGACAAGGACACCGTGTAAAGATTGATGAAAGGAGTGAATAAAAAGTGCGCGCAACAGCTTATGGAAATAAAGCTAACGACTGTTCCAGAAAGTATAAGCACACCTTATGTTAACGGTCACTTTGAATATAATGAAATATTTCAACATGTTTTGCTGCGTCCTGTTGTTTGCACATTTCTGAATTACATAGCATCACAAAAGTGCTAAGTGACTTGGGCTAAAAACATACTGGAAGCACACAAAACCCAAAAGGAACCCAAAACAGGCCGCGTCCGGGAAACCACGGGCCCGCAAAATCTACGATTCGTTATTGTGTAGAAATTCTGGGTGTTTAATAATGGACGATGAAACGTATGTGGAACTAGATTACAAAACGCTTCCCGGACCACAATTTTATACTCAAAGAGAAGACAAAGACATCTCCGAAACGGAGAAGGCAATTTTTACCGAAAAATTCGGTAAGAAGGTTATGGTTTGGCAGGCAATATGCGAGTGTGGTAAAACATCTTGTCCGTACATCACAACGGAGACGATGAACACTCAGAAATACGTTAAGGAATGTCTCCAGAAGCGATTATTGCCGATGATCAGGCAGCTCGAAGGTCAAGTAGTGTTTTGGCCTGATTTGGCGTCATATGATTACGCAAAGGATACTTTAGAATGGTACAAAAGTCAAAAAGTATGTTTCGTGCCGAAAGACATTAATCCGCCGAACTGCCCGGAAGCACGGCCAATCGAGACTTTTTGGGCTTTAACCAAACCAAGCTTCGAAAATTCGTAAAACCAGCGGACGACATCCAAAAATTTAAAAAAAGATTGGCCAAAAGTGGTCAAAATGGTGGGAAGTACCACTGTGCAGAAGCTAATGGGTCATGTTCGAGGAAAAGTTAGGATTCTTGGCTATGATTAAATATTTTGATTAAACGAGAGTAAAATATCATATAAACTACAAATACAAATATGATTTGCCAAATAGAATTATTAAAACCAAAAAAAAACCTGGCTTTTTTTGTTATTTTGAAAGTGTGCTTATACTTTCTGGAACAGTCTATATATGCCCTGGAGCCTGGTAGCAGTCAAGCAATCCTCATGATTTTGCCGTTGCACAGGCTCCAAAATTTTTCATGCACATATCTGAAAACATCTTACCATAGACCTACTAGAGGTTCTAAAGAGGGTCTAAAGTGAACCTTTTTTTTTAAAATATAAATAATTGTACCGTTTAACGGCTCAATATTCAAGATTTTTCGGGCTGATATTAGAAATCCCGTGGACCTTCCAGGAAATTAGACTTCTTCCGAATATTCTGCGTCCGGTTCCGGTAGGACTCGAAGAGTTAAATTTCGGAAACTCTTCTATTAGTATCATTCAACTGCTCAAACTACATGAACCTCCCAACAGATATCCGAAAACATCATACCATGGACCTACTGGGGATATACTTACTTCCAGACACTCTGGACCGTTTCCTGTAGGGCTCAAAGATGACAATTTCGGAGACTCAAATGATAGTACCACTTAACGATTCAGGATTATTCATACTGGTATCTTGAATCACACCATGCTGGAGGTGACTGGGTTCGATTCCCGGTCTAGTCTAGACGTTTTTCGTTAAGGAAAATTTCTCGACTCCCTGGGCTCAGGGTATGATTGTACTTGCCACACAATCATACTAATGCAAAAATGGTACTTGGCATCGAAAGCTCTCATTTAATAACTGTGGAAGTGCATTTAGAACACTTAGTTGAGAGCAAGCAATAAGCGAATTGTGAAAACAATAAGCTTGAAATGCTGAGAAGAAGAATCTGGAATCATCACGCCGTGGACCTTACGGATATTCTGCGTCCAGTTCCTCTAGAACTCGACAATTTCGGAATTTCATGTATTAGTATCGTTCTACTGCTCATTCTTCATTTTATATCCTACATATACTCGAAAACAACATGCCATTTTTAGGATATGGATACTTCCAGACATCCTGGGACTGGTTCCAGTAGGACCCAAAATAGGATAATTTCAGATTCGCATACTAAGTAACAAATTTAGTTTTATACCTCCCGGCTTTTTAGACACAAAACTGTTTTGTCTACCAACACCTCCTCTATGCTTCTTTAAAGCCGAAATTTGTACAAAGAAGCCCACTCTATAGACGGTTGTAAAAACAAGTTAATGAAACCTTTATAAGACCATAAAAATTTTGAAAATGTTCCAGTGAAAGATTATGAGAACCTTCATAAAACCTATTGGCTGCCATGAAAACCATCATACGGCCAAATGGCCACAGCTGTCAAACTTCACTGTGGTATCGTTGTGGGTTTTTTTGTTCCGCTTCCTTCGATTCTCTGCTCTTCTTATTCATTAAGCAGTAAATAATATCTAAGATAAAAGTTCTATTGTTGCGGGAAATTTTGTTTGACAGCAAAATATCCATTACAAATTGAGTTTTTACAACATACTCCAAATTATTTCCGTATTTAATTGAATGGTGAGTATTGTCACGATAAGAGCCGAAAATTAATGCGCCTCGGAAATTATGCGAGTTTACAGCAAAAAAATTGAAATTCTATTTTGAAAAACTGCCTTTTGATTACATTTTGCCCAAAACGTAAAATGTGTTTCGAATTAGATCGATAAGTTGTTCCGTTCTTGAGTTATCGCTGAAAAGAAACCGTGTAACAGTGTAAAAACTAAGCTTAGTGTATAATTGTACCGTTTGACGGCCTCTTATCATTCAGATAACCTATAACTGCATGCCATGGTCCAACAAATGGATTTGGCAACATTCGAATGCCCGCAGACACCCAGAGTATTTGAAAATGGTCATTATGAATCATCAGTAAAAATCACGAATTTTGATCCATCAAACAGCATCAATAACTGAAATTCTTAAAATGGAAATCTCCTGTTCGGGACATGTCCACGGTATCATGCCTTCATATTTTATTATGTATTTTTAACGGTATTAATCTATGCCTTTTCAAATTTGTCCTCATTTGGATCTACAAGAGCCGGTTTCAAAGTACTCAGAATAACTTGATCCACGGCATGATATTTTCGTACCATTGGACGACATTTTTTAAATTGACCGGTACGAGTATGGCGTGTTAAAATTGTTCTCATCAGGTCCTACCGGAATCCGCTCCAGACTGTCCAGAATCCGAGCATATGCTGAAGTAGTGCTCTGCCGTATAAATAAACTATATTGCTTACTTACTTACTTACCAATCAGACCAAGGCTGGGGTGGCCATTCTATTAGGTCCATGACCGCACTTCACCAGCCTTGCAGTCTGCGAATGGTTCCGCAGGTCGCCTTCTACTTGATACACCTTGCTCGTTGCGTGTCTCTTCTTCTTGTGCCCGTGGGATCATTTTCGAGAATGATTTCAACTGAGCTGTCGTCCGACATTCTTACGACTTGCCCAGCCCATCGTAGTCGACCGATTTTAGCGGTGTGACCGATGGGAGGTTCTCTCAGCAACTGGTGTAGTTAAAACGCTGCCTGCTTTATAGTTGATTTATTATTCTAATGCCAATTCTAATTGCCAAAGTCTGCTGAAATGAAAGTTCTCACTGACATAGCTATTTACTGCAGTGATCCCTCTACAATTTTGTACCTCTCTTTCAGCAATCAAAAACAAAACCGAAACAAGCCAACACAAATCGAGCAATCACCAGACAAATTCGCTACACAGCAAAATCCTCAACGCCGCTCATATTTTCCACCGATCATGCTTGAATGCACCTCCCCCAACCCCCCCTCCCCCTCCGCCCACCATTCGTCAGTGCGTGAATTCCACCGATTGGACACGCCTGATTCAAGCGCGGCACCGGTGGCGACGGTCTGTGCCGCACCCTGCCTGAACCCCCCGCAAGAAAACAAAAACAAGGTGTAAGGAAATTAAATTACGACTGCACCAGCACCCCGTTAGGCGAGCAATTCGCTGCACTTGCCGCGTCTCGCCGCCTGCTTTTTGTCGGTTTTAATTTTCCTACATGGCTAGGTCCTTAACTTAACGATGCACTAGTTAACCGCGTATTCTCTTGGCTTGGTTTTCTTTCTCTTTCTCTCCACTACTAGCCGCAAGCTTCTCTGTGCGCGGTTGAATTTTTGCTGTTTGCAATTTTCTGTTGCCGCGGCGGTGGCAGGTGCCACTGCTACTTCTGCCCAGTGCCAACGGGTTCAAAATTATGTAATGAAGTTTTATTGAAGTTCGTAGTGTATGTTTGCTAGAGTGGGACGGGAGTCAAGTAGGTAGCAGATTTTAACCTTTTCGACTGCAGAAATTAGAGTGTCATTAGCGATGAATTGCTTCTTGGGATTATTGCAAGAAGGAAATTGAGAGGAGGGAAACTCACGTTTGAACCAATTGCATTTTAAAATGATTTCATTGAAAAAAAAAGCACCAGATTTAAAAATAACATTCAGACCATTCAGTTCAGAATTCAACTGAACAAAATTCTTTCCCAGTCAGAAGATTACCCGATTAAAAATTTATAATACTTTAATGTTAACATATATTTCCTAAGAAATTTGAGCTATCCGAGAAACAATGCGGTGAAAAGTTAGCGTTGCTGCACTTCAGCTACAATTGCCTTCCTCACAAATTTGATCATTATCGTTTTTTACCGGGCAAATCACCGATGCCGACTGAGTCGCCGCAAAAGTCAAACAGTCCCATCATCGGAGACGCCTACGTTGATTGTTGCCTTTGGGTTCCCGACCCAGTGTGGTGGGCCGTCGAAAATATGTGCCGCGTCGCAGTGTCTGAATAAATTAAGCGTGGGTCGCCGAGATGGCAAGTATTTCAGCTGTGCAAAGCCACTTCACTCTCTCTCTCCCCCCAAGTCTCGGAATCAAAGCGAAACTGAAGGCGTTGACATGTTAAATTTCCCTCTCCGCCACTACGGACTCTGCCTTGCGTGACGACTGAACCAAAACGGACAAACCGATGACGACGGACCACCATTTGAAATTAATCAACTCTGAACAGCCGTCGCCGGGTGTGCCTCGGAGTATGATCGAATTTGACAGAATCAGTCTGTGATGGATGTTCTGAGAATGTTCAACCGTACTAACTTACTGTTTTTGTTTTCTCTTCTCTTCCAGGGCCCGCCGCAATCGGCACAGCCGTTCAAATTCACCATACCGGAAAACTGTGATAGGATAAAGGAGGAGTTCAACTTTCTACAGGCACAATATCACAAGTAATGATCGGATTGATTTATCTATTTTTATGTTTATTCCCTTCCCCAATTCTATTCCTCTTTCCCTTGAAGACGGCTGAATTAGTTGATGATAGGTTGATTGATTACGGGGCCAGTCAACAGCATAAGTAGGAAACATTAGACTGTAGTGTTTCACAAAATATGTGCCTGCTGTTTTTGTTTATATTGAGAAGGTGTCACAGCGAAATCACAAAATAGTATTTGATTCATGGTTGGGAGAAAACAGCGATATATGTGAAGAAGATGTAAGCCAGGGCTAAGTTCATTCTCTCTCAGTAGAACAATTATGTACATTGTTTAAAAAAAACTTCGGAATCTTTTACGAGTCTTTATCTCCTCTTTGTAAAGAAGTTCTGAAAATATTTAAATTAAAAAATCCTATTCGCCAAATACTAGCCCTAGGCACTGGCAGTTGACCTAATCGAAAAATTACACTTTTTTTTTATTGAAAAATAGTTTCTATAATTTTATATGAAATTTACTCTAATTTTCCGTCGGCCTATTTCCTCACAACGTGGTGACAACCACCGATGCCAAGAAGACAACTCCACCACCTGGGACCCTACATATCGCACTCATCAACACATTAGCCGGGACCAACGGCTTTACTTCCCTTCCGAAGGACCGTGACCAAATTTTTTCGCCTCAGAAAAACCACCGACCTCGACTGGGATTGAACCCAGACCCACTGGGGTGCCAAGTAACAGTCACGCTTACCACTACACCACCAGCTTCGGCGACTGCGGCATTGTTGTATACGTGAGTTCCCGGCTGGCTCGAGAGAGTGCTGCATATGGAAGGGATATTTTGGTTCAGCAGCTATATGTCAAATATGCGATTATGGAAGCTTGTAAGACTCGAGCACCGTAACAAGCGATCGAGTTTGACGTGCCTCGGCTACCTCCGGGAGATAATTATGGTGCAGCAGGGATGGATACGGCCATGTTCATGCATTTGAAGTTCAATTGGAGCAAGGTCATGAGTTATGCACCGGCAGTCAAGAATCAACTATCAAAATTCAACGACTGAAGACATCATGGACAACGATCAGCAAGAATCTAATGACAGCTGTCAAATAAATTGAGATACTACGACGATGTCGACCGTGAAGCATGAAGCAGATGGATAATCTGACAGTTTATTGGAGTGCTAATGAAGACAGGGTACTGTTGCTGTGCCTAATCGGATTAAGGTACCTCTACGGAGAGGTCTTGAACTTGAACAAGATCATTAACTCGGCTGTCTATCGCGAAATTCTGCACTGGACCAAACCGAAGTCGCTAAATAAAACCTCAAAAGCTTGTCAGCAACAAATTAACTACATGATGAAGTAGAAATCTGGTGTAGCTGTCAATGTGAAGCTATGCGTTGACTCAATCCCCTCATAGAACAACGACTGGGGAAGACTTTCATCCGTCAGTTAATTCCAGACACGATATGCGAGTTTGAGCAACGTTTCAACATCCTACAGACATTTGACGAACCGGCATCGCTCAACTCCAAAAAAAATCCTATGAATACGGAAGAAATTATTGGACTAAAGCTGGCCACTTTGATCCACAGTGCGGTGGTCACAGTCCGCGCCAAAGCTACCTCAAGTCAAGTCCCCAGTAAGCACGACTTCCGGCTATTATGTGTCTTCGAATTTCTCTGCTGCATTTGTTATCCGACGTCACCAATGATCCGAGGTATACAAACTCATCCTCCACCTCAAACTCATGTCAGTTGATAAACACACTTCTGCCTGTGCGAGCTCTATCGCGCTCGATTCCTTCTACCAGCAGATACTTAGTCTTCGACGCATTCGCCCTTAATTCTACCGCTTCTGCCTCACGTTTCAGCCTGGTGTACGGCTCAACAACCGCGTGCAACGTTCTTCCGCCAATGTCCACGTCGTCAGCGAAGCAAATGAATTGACAGGATTTATTGAAAATTGTGCTCTGCATGTGAAAGCCCGTTTCATGACAGCTTCTAGCGCAATGTTGAACAGGAGACAGGAAAGACCATCGACTTGCCGAACTCCTTTGCGTTTTTCAAACGAGTCCGATAATGCACCCAATATCTTCACATAGCACTGTTCACCATCCTGTTGCCTTGATCAGTCTTGTAAGATTTCCGGGGAACCCGTTCTCGACCATAACCATCCATAGCTCCTCACGATCAATAGTATCGTATGCGGTCTTGAAGTATGAATAGGTGATGTGTTGGGACTTTATTACTCGTGACACTTCAGGAGGATCTGCTGCAACGTAAAGATTTGGTCTGTTGTCGTTTGCCCGTTCACAAAACCGGCTTGATGACTTCCTATACATCTGCTTGCTGGCGGTGATAGACGGCGGAAGATGATCTGAGAAAGCACTAGTTGACCGCGTTGAGAATATTGATCGTTTGGTATTTCACACAACTTGCTACCCTATTTGTATTTTGGGCATATAACTCCCTCTTTCCACTCCGGGAACAGCTCTGTATCCCAGATCTTGACTGTCAGTCGATGCAGACAATTTGCCAACATATCCCGGCTCATTTTTATAAGTTCCGTTCCGATACTCTCCTTCCCAACTGCCCTGATGGCATCCATAACTTCGCTTATCGTGGGAGTTGGCACATCTCCCTCGTCCGCCGTTCCGATGAAGTCATTTCTCCTGCTGTCTTGATGCTCCGCTTTTGCCCCATTCGGGTTTTTAGCTTCCAATTTTCGATCTCCTCCCGTTCATCCATCAAGATACCTCCAACCTTATCCCGACACATTTCGGCTCGCAGCACGAAGCCTTTGCGGGATGCGTTAAGGTTCCAGCTACTCCATTTCTTCGCACTCAAAATCCGTGGTGATTCTTATCCCTGAACAGATGAGTTTGCAGTCTTCGCTTCTGTTTGAATCGCTTCACCTGTTGACGGGTTCCTTACTGCAGCATCATCGCTTTAAACCCTTCCGTAGGCCGCCTTCCACTTGATCGATCCACCTTGCTCGTTGCGCGGCTCTTCTTCTTGTACCCGTCGGGTCGTTTTCGAGAAGCATTTTAACTGGGCTGTCGTCCGACATTCTTATGACATGCCCAGCTCATCGTGGACGACCGAATTTAGCGGTGTGTACGATGGGAGGTTCTTCCAGCAACTGATGCAATTCGTGGTTCAATCGCCTCCTTCACGGTCCGTATTTCATCTGCACTCTACCATAGATCGTACGCAATAGCTTCCGTTCAAAGACACCAAGGGCGCGTTTGTTCTCCACAATTAACGTCCATGTTTCCTTGGCCGTAGAAGACTACCCGTCTAATTAAAGTCCTGTAGATGTACAACTTTGTATTTCGCTGAACTTTGTTCGATCTTAGCGTCCCTCTGAGTCACAACTAGGCACGATTGCCAGCCATAATGCGCCTTTGCATTTCTCTGCTGGTGTCGTTATTGGCGGTCAGCCCAGTTACACGAATCCGTCTATCGACTCGATTTCAACACCGTCGATCTGAACTCGTGGTAGTATCAGCCCCTTCTACAAGAAGGGCGTCAAACTGGACTGTGAAAACTGCCTATAAAGCGCTACCCCAAATCATCATCCAGCGACTAGCAAATATCGTGAGAAGTAATCAGGCCGGCTTCATCAAAGGACGGTCTACAAAGGACCAAATATTCACTTTATGGCAGATCCCTCAAAAGTTCCGTAAATATAGCGTCCCTGCACATCATCTATTCATCGACTTCAAAGCCGCATATGATTCAGTGAACCGAAAAGAGTTTTGGAAGATCATGGATAAGGAATGGCTCTCCGGGGAAGCTGACCCGACTAATCAAGGCTATTCATTTGTTCATTCGTTAAAGGGCTTCGACAAGGATGTCCTGCCTGCTGTTCAACATTGCTCTTGAAGGTATTATGAGGCAATCCTCGTTCAACTTGCGATGCGAGATTCTCAACAGATCCAGTCAATTTATCTGCTTTGCCGATGATATGTACATTGTCGGCAGAAACAAATTCGCTTCGAAGTATCTGATTTGGCAGGACATATGCACTTGTGGCAAACGGAGTGAACCATGTATGACCAAAGGCACCATAAACGGTGAGATTTACAAACCAGAATGCCTGCAAAAATGGCCCGCAAAATTACGCTTCATGCTACTACCACAGAGTATGGACATGGATGTCCATATACCTTTTCTTGAAAAACGTGTGTAAAAGTATAGGGGGCAGCCGGTTTGAGAAGCAAGTGTAGAGAAAAACAAACAAAATTTTCAGGTTATGTGCTTGGCTTTTTATTGACGATCATTGACATGACAGTTATCACACAACTGCAGCGCCGCCTACCAGGAGCATAACGACATACATTTGAAATGTCGGTTTAAAGTTTTACACAAGTAGCAGACCGAAGATGAACGGCTGTTCTCTGTGCTACTACTTCAAATCCATGCGGGTTTGGAGTAGTAGCATAAAGCCAAATTGGGAAAAACAACGGCTAATTCTGTGGATTTTTACTGAAATACCTAAACCTACCGAACTACCCTGAACTCCGTCCGATCGAAACCTATTGGGTTAAAATGAAGCGTGAACTTCGGAAGACCAAAGGAGTGGTGAAAGACGAAAAAGAAATGATAAAGAAAAGAAAAAAAAACTCAAAAAAACGTACCGGAAACGGCTGTACATGCACTGATTTTACTGAAACTCGAGCCGTTCATAAATTTTAAGCGAAATGTGTAAGCTTAAATACATACATATACTGAACTTCTGTAAAAAATTGTTTTTATTTCAGCTATAGCTGATTTACCAATTAAAGTGTCGAAATAATTATCGACTCACCCTTTACACAGGACAATTGTACGACGATCGAAGGCATTCCCAATAGGGAGTACGGGGTAACTTGACTTCCTTCGTCGGATATTCAGAACTTGTCGGAGTCTTAATTTCAATGGAGTTTTGCGCTGTTTTGTCTTTGACGTAAGAATATACCTAGAGAATGCAGATGAAGAGAAGATACAAGAGCATGAAGTCTGCATTATCGCGATCGACCTTGTAACCATAGTTTATGATGTCGTTTGCTTCGGACCTGATCAACTGGGTTTAGTATAGCTACACTGAAAATACCCTAAGCTTAGCGAAATCAATCGCTGGACTCACCAATCTATTCATTGTTTTCTGCAACGATTTATACTATTTATGAAGCTGGCTTTGTAATCAGTACCATTGTCTTCTCGAGAGCCTCTTCCCTTCATGTATTTTGTTTTCAACGTATTAATCACAAGCCCAAGCCTACTAGATTCGGCCACAGGATGGCAAATTTAGTTGACTAACTTCAAGTGTTAAAAGTTTTCAGAAAAAGTGCTCCATTGTTTTTTAAAAAATCGAGAAAGGGATTTGTCATGCTGTCCCTAAAAGTCAATTCGTCGATTCAGTGGTGCTATTACAACGAATCAATTTTTATAGATCCCAATTGTTCAGAAACCCGTTCGATTGTGAAACATTAAGTGGAAGCTGAACAAGACGATTCGAGAATACTGCGGAGCTGAACAGACGGCAGAATTAAATGGCCAATGGTTGTTTTAGAAATTGCCCTCATTTCAATGTGGGTTATTCGAAGAAATCTTCGAGGTTTTATTTAAACTACATAAAATATTATTCAAGGTAAAATCATAATATTTTTTGGAAAATGAAATTAAAAATTGAATAAGTATTGTTATATGATTTAAAAAGCTTTGTTTTAAATTTAATCGATCCTCAGATAACGATTTTCTTTGAAGTAATTTTTATTCAAATTTTAAGGTGTGTTCGTGGTAAGAGTGTATCTTATGCTGAATCAATTCTAACGAGATATTGTACTTGTACAACAAGTAATTTATTCAGCTGTCTTTTACTCTTTAAGTTGTCAGAGACTGCATACTAAAAGAGCATTTATAATGACTAATACGCAACGTTGTTTCGATGTAAGCTGTTTCTGACGATAATCCTGCCTTTAATATTTTTATTTTTCTAGAATATGTGAATCTGTGCAGGAACTTGCCATTTCGAAATAATGATGGAAAATGTGATAGAAATAGAGTTTTCACTGAACTCGAAATTCCTTAATCGAAAAAATCCATCTTAAGTAGTGATGGTAATAGTGACAATTCAATTCCAACCTCCTTACCTCATTCGAATGCACCCTCTTGGAACTTGTCTACCTTCATCAATCCATCCATCATCACCTTAAAAAAAATCGATTCGAAACAGACGAAAAAAAATGGGAGGGGCAGGAAAAATCAACCTTCTGCCACGTCACTCATCATTTTTTTTTTTCATTTTCTAAAATTCCCTTTCGCCCGATGCTTCCTGTTTCCCGGTAAAAGTTTCTTTTACGAACCCACTCAACCCCCCCCCCCCCTCACCCCTCAAACCTTCACCTTTGGATTCCCCTCTTTGGCACCCGTCAAATCCACTTTACAGTAATTGATTTCACAAAAAAAAAACTTTGTTTCCTTCGATTCGATTTTCCTCCCTCGACTGCTGCTCAAAATAATCACTTTTTCACAGTCGGCTCTGCTCCCTCAAATACTGCGCCCCATCCCAATCACTGTTCCGGTTGCTTTATTTTATTTTTTCAGCTTAAAACTCAAGAAAATGAAACATTCGCTAACATATTTCTTTTTTCTTCTTTGTTGATTTTTTCTTTCTTTCTCGGTACCCTTTTGCGCGTGGAACCGCATCGTAATTTTCCCACACCGGAACCCAGTTTGAAAATGGAATGTGAAAAATTAGCTCAGGAAAAAACGGAAATGCAGCGGCACTATGTGATGGTAAGTTTGGATTCATTTTTGTGCTCGCTCGTTTGTTTCGAAACGTTCAATTGATTGGTGGGTGGGGCAGGGGGGTAGGTATCTGTATCGATTGATTTTTTTCGCGACTGATGACAATTAATATGAGCTAGTATGGCAATGCTGCATGCGATCGAAATGCCAGGAAATGGAATTCGAAACCATTTCAAATATTTCAAACACGCGCTTCGCGAGCAGTAGGCGGGGAGGGCAGGACGGGGGTTTTCAATTGAAAAAATAACAATGATACATGCGTATGGACAGGCCTTCGGAGGGGTTGAATAAATTGCAACAAAATCCGCATGACAAAAGGTGTCGCGAAATGGTGCATTGGTGGCATTGTTGGGATTTTCAATTCGTCCATGCGAACCAACATATTGTTATGTTACAGGCGCTGATAAAGTGATTCCGATTGTTTGTCAATGTCGCGCGTGTTTTTTGATGTGTCGCAGAAAGAGATAGTCCGATTGTTGTAAACACGGTTGATGGGAAAATAATTTCCTGTTTTTAATTAGCTGCAGGACGGTAGCGATGTTTGATTCGTTTGAGTTGGATGAGCGAGGGAGGGGATTGAATGTTTCGAAACAAACCAGTTCGATTTATTAAACATAACTTAACCCGTTTCTTTCGTTTACAGTACTACGAGATGTCCTACGGTCTCAATGTGGAAATGCACAAACAGGTATGTAACCTCGTCCTAATATTCTCATTTTCAATAATGCCAGCCTATTCGCTCGAGTTCGTTCGTTCGCCATGGTTCGTCGTCCTCAATTTTGGCGAGAGACAACGATGTTTCAACTCAGATAACATAGCTTTGCACTGCCACTCCATTCACGGCGATTAGCACACAATAGAAATGGTGTGTGAATTCAGGCGAAATCGAGTATCACTTTTGACAACAATTGACGGCAATCTCCCATCGATGCGTGCAAAGCCGAATCCGGTGTCTACGTCCTATTGGAACAGCGTACGAGCATTTCAACACCTGGATTTCCGCTCGCTCCATTGTAGACCGATAACCAAGACATGCGGTGCAGTGAGATGTTACAAACTCTTCATTTCCCCCTTTTCTTCGGTTGATGATGATGATGATTATGATGATCTCCATCCACATACACAAGAACGACTAGATGAGTGCCGACTTGAGAAAGGAGCACCGTGGTAGCTGAAATGCGTTTCCGCTTCAACGAATGTTCAATAGCTAGATATCATCGCATCGTCTTGCTGTGTCTCTGCCGGGATGCGTAAGAGAGTTCTCCACTTCGAAGCTGCTGGTTTCACGATTTGAACACCTCTCCCGGTCTCTCCCGGTCTCTCCTTGCGTGCCCGAGTACCTGAGGTACCTGAGGGTTGTTGAAGGCAAAGCACACCGACCGAGCTCCGATCTGAATTATAACATAATAATCATTATGTTAAATCGCATTAAACTAACATAATAGGCTATTTTAATGTAGCATCCCATTATAGTGCCTCCCGTTGCCGAGGCCGTCCGGCGGCCTGGTGGTGCTATTAGGTTTTAGTGCTGGAAACAGGTCCGCTTCGGTGCGGCGTGGCGTTGTACGCTGTGAAATGAAGAGCTTGATAGAGCAGATGAGGTGGGAAGATGCCTCTTTGCGATGATTGCATGCATAGATAGGTAGTGAGGTATGGAGTTCTTTTGGGGAGCTAGTGGCACTTAGGATGATGAGTACGGTTTGCACTACGTTGGCGCAGGGAGTGTAGAAGAAGAAGGGTTGCTTCATCGATGTTCAGATGTGTTACCTAACTAGAGTGTAGAAAGCCCTACGCATGAGATATATGTAAACTGGTATTTATACGTCGGGTAGTTGATTCATTATTTAAATAAATATCTCGTTTGAGTTGTTGACAACCTGAAGCAAAAAAATCCTTTGAAATAAGATAACTCCAGGGAAGTTCAGCATAGCTTGAGCTTGTTTGTTGGTTTGCTTTGTCGCATGCATAAAAAAAGGTCGCCATCATGGCCACTTCAATTATTTGATAGCCCACATCTAAAAAATTACAAAGATTTCACATGCCAAGCTTAAATTAAACCAAACAACTAATTATAATTTGACATCTGAAACCTCAAAAATTTAAAGTGGCGATGCCAATTGGACATGATGACTATTTCTTATCTTCAAGCAACCTTCACTTTCAAATGGGACTTTTTTCTTCTCCTAAAAAACCTTGGCTCACTATTCTATGTTGGTTGCATGAGCATTATATGTAAAATTAAAACGTTGCATATTGATTTAATGTTTATCAATTTATCAGAACAAATTTTGCCGATATGGTCAGTGTTCGAAAAACCATTCTCGCTTATTCTTCTTCTAATTGGTTTAAACGCTCTTTTCAACGAGCTTTCGCTGGCTTTCAACTGAGTATTCCAGAAGCACTTCCACAGTAACTAACTGAGAGCTTTTTTATGCCAAACTCAAGTGCACGACTTTGTATATTGTATGGCAAGCACAATGATACTCTATGCCCAGGGTAGTCGAGAAAATTCCCACCCCGAAATATTCCCTCGATCGGACGAAGTGCCTTGCAAGTCGTTGCCATCCAGGGTGAGATAGGTCTCGTCGTCCATCACCACCGCCACGTCGCGATTCGCCGGGAAAATTGAGTTGACCATCTTATTCAGCCGCTGCCGCTGCGTCATTGCCTGCAGCTCCAAAACCAGTGGACGCGACTTCCGCTTCCTGACATGTATGTTCATGTTCGCCAGGTACTTTTTCACTGTTTGGCCGGTTGCAACCGACCTCCCACTTTTCCCTCGATCTTCATCTACAGCATCCTTTGGAGCTTCTTGTCGCTCAGGGTCGTCGGCCGCCCGGAACCGGGCTTTCTTTCGATGCTCTGAATGTTGTCTAATAGTGCCAAGATGTTGTAGAGGCCGGAACGGGCGTATCCGGCGTCCACAAAGTGCCGAACGATGTCCGTTTTCCACGCGGCGGGGTGCCGTTCTTTGAACGCGCACACTTCTGAACGGAGTTGCTTCACTGTTTTTGCCATCACGGTTAGAGTTCGACTGATAGAGCTGTCAAATTTTCTCTGCTGACTCATGGATTACTATGATTGATGCTGCATGGGTAGATTTGTCAGTGCGGGTGAAAGTAAACTCATGAAAAATCGTCAATTTTTTTTAATGCAAACGTTAATCCAGTCGAGTTCTCATTTGTTCCCGATTTTAACCCACGAAGCGGCGTGAAAGCTTATATCCGATTCCGTTATTTTCTAGTCCAGCAGAGAGAAAACAATCAAAAATTGTCAACGAAAACAAAGTAGATATGGATCGCAATGCGTTAGAACATATTTTCCATAATTGGAATGAACTCACCAAGTTCTACTAGTCGACGAAATTTAACATTTTCATCTTTCCTTTAGACATCTTGAGTCGGAAAGTTGTTGAACTGTTGTGAGCTGTAGACACGTCAGTTTCAACATTTCTTTGGCAACGTTTTTGAGTTCTCATTGGCATTTCGGACTTTGGTGGATTATTGGCTTTTGCAGTAAAGTTTTCAATCCAAATCATTATGCTTCAGTTTCATAACTCAAAATTATAATTCACTGAACTAAACGTAGCCTTTTTGCAGATTGCAATTTTTGAACACGTTGAACTTTTGATCGCGAGACATCTCTGCTTGTTCAACTGCCAGTTCAAGCGGTTGTTAGTAGACAGCTTGTTCTGCAGGTGAAGGTTTGACATAAGAAACAAATCGCCTACGCCAATTCGTTATTTCTTGCTTTCCTTCGAGCATCTTCTTCTTCCTTCCCATTCCCAATTTTTGAACTTCATCCTTACCCGAATGTTCGGATGATGAAACGGCAGTACCAAGATCATCTACGTCTGGAACATTGAACTTCCGATTTTGGTGTAGCTCACTTGGGGCTTTGCCCATTGTTGAATGTGTTGTGTTATTGTACATTTCAGGTATTGAGCCATTTCCGCTTTTCAGACTACATCAGATCCGCATTTACTATTTTTAACCGTTTCAATAAAGACCGGTTTAGTCGCTCCCCTTCACCGTTGACTTGTGGCCAGTGTGGTGCGGTATGGTTCAGATGAATTAGCTTTGTAGAAGTCTGTACACTTACTTACCGTACCAATCATACCAATTCCGAGATGCCCTCTGCTGTATACAGAAGTTGTCTCCATTCTATTCGGTCCATGGCTGCACCTCACGAGCCTCGCAGTCTACGAAGCGTCTGCAGGTCGCCGTCTACTTGATCGATCCACCTTGCTCGTTGTGCGCCTTTTCTTCTTGTGCCCGGCGATTCGTTTTCGAGAATCATTTTAACTGGGCTGTCGTCCGACATTCTTACGACATGGCCCATCGTAGTCGACCGATTTTAGTTGTACGATGGGAGGTTTTCCCAGCAACTGATGCTATTCGTGGTTCACTCGCTTCCTCCACGTTCCGTATTCCATCCTCACTACATCGTAGATCGTACGCAACTCCTTCCGTTCAAACACACCAAGAGTGCTACCTATAGAGGACGGTCTAATTAAATAGGCATGATTGTCATCCAAATTGGAATCTTGTATCTCTCTGCTGGTGTCGTTATCGGCGGTCACTTGTGAGCCCAGATACACGAATTCGTCTTCCGAGAGTGTCCCTGAGACTCGGACAACACAAAGTCAGTACACACGAACTGTTTTGCGTTGTAGAGCGTTATATTTCGTGGTACTCCCCATGTATTAAAACAAAATTCTGGCTAGCCTTCTGATGGTCCTAAAACATCGATAGCCATATCCACTCACGGCCTATCGGGAAACGATCGGCGCTGCAAAGGTTCTGGTGTGTTTAATACCAGTACCAAGCGACAACCCTCGCAACTATCGCAAATCTTCACAGCTTCTTGATCCATTTTCGGCCACCAGCAACGATTCCTTACCCTTCTTTTCATAATCGTTTGACCCGATTGTGATAATACAAGCATTCTATTACGCGAAGAATACGGAATTATTAGTCTGTTCACCAATGATAGTTCGTTTCGGAATGCTACATACGGCTTTACCAGTTTCGATGACCAAGTTTCTTCCACGAGAGCTCGTTTGATCGCTTACAGTTCTTGGTTCTTTTCAGTTGCTTCTACTACTTCGGAGATATCCATTGTAGCCGTCTCTTGAATAGCCCTTATGGAAGCTTCCGTATCTTCGTCAAAATAATCGTTCGCCGACTCATCCAAAAGCTTGGGAACGTAGAAGCCATCACTCGGCGGATATAAACCGTTGAATCCTCTAGCCAATCATCTTCAACGTGAGAAGAACGTCAGTGAAGTAACTGTAGCAGTCGGACGACGTTAAACAGTGAATAATACTTCTGATGGGCGATAGTCTGTCTCCAATGTTAATGAAATTCCGAGTAGATTACCCTCCAATCTCTCTACGGACCAGACTATTTCCAGAACTTCTTAGGTGGATAGCGTTGGTCAGCCTTCGAGAGGCAAAATACCTGTATCAAAACAGTTGATTTTGAAACATAAAATCAACGTTGATGAAGGGAATTCCATTCGAACGGTGACGAACTCTTGAGCAATTCTCGGAGAGGATGGTTTTCTGTTGCAAGGTTACAAGCCCCAGGAAACTTCACAATTCTTCTTTACTTCGTGGTTTCGGAGCAGAATGTCTGCAATTTCTTTTTGCTTAATCTCTTCAGGCTTAAGGGGTCATATATGATCCCAAAAGGTTAATGGCTGTATAAAGTCACAGACTGAATAAAAGTGTACACTGCCTTGGGCAAATTTGTTCTACATCAATTTTTCTATCTGAAGAAAATAAAAAATAATGAATTTATAAAAGAGTTTAAGACCTATTTGACGACTAGAACATCTTGAATATGAAAAAGTTCAAAAAGAAAAAATATATAGTAAAGCTTTAATTCAGAATATGGTACTTATGCATACGTATAGTAAAATTCTTGTTGATAAACGTTAAACATTTTTGAATCTTTCTCGGATGTTCTAGGGTATCTTCAGATCTGCAGTTGTAACAGTAGCTTTTTGGGCTATATAAGGTTACGATATGTATTCAAACATATTGTATGAAACTTTTGGAAGGTCAACAACCATTATTTGATAATTTTGTGATGTTCTAGGTCATCCAAACTGTTCTTGAGTTCAGAACATAAACTCTACAGTAATAATAATAGCTTTTTGGGCTATACAAAGTTACGCTACGTATTCATCCATATTCAGTGAATATGTTCGAACGTAAAAAAAAAACATTATAAGATAAACTGGGATGATCTAGGTCATTCAAACTGTCCTTGTGTTCAGAACATAAGATCTACAGTTTTAACAGAAGGTTTTTTGAGTATGCAAAGGGACAATATGTATTAAACAATATTCATTGAATAGTGTGGAAGGTCAACCAACATAATGCGATACTCTTGGGATATTCTAGATCATCCAAACTGTTCTTAAGTTCAAAACATAAGATCTACAATTGTAACAAAAGCTTTCTTGGCTATACAAAGCTACGATGTATATTGAAACATATTCATTGAATATCTTGGAAGAACAACAGACTTTATGAAATAATCATCGGATATTCTAGGTTATCCAAACTATCCTGGAGTTCAAAAGATTTAATCTACAGCTATCACTGTAGCTTTCTTGACTAAACAGATTTAAAATATGTATTTGACCAAATTGAGTGAGTCTTCTGGAAGGTCAACAGATATAATGTGATATCCTGGGATATTCTAGGTCACCAAAACTGCCCTTGAGTTCAGAAGTTAGGATCTACAGTCGTAACAGTAGAGAAATCGTAAGACAGGAACCTAGTCCAGCTAGATATGAACCAGAAGACTTTGTTTACCCAAATCTCAGGAATTTGCGCAGAAGATCTAGATAGAATGTAGTTCAACAACTTGCAAAATTCTTTAGCTACGTATTAGAAACCCCATCAAATACATTAGATGTAAATAGCTTTAGATTTTACTTGGCTGTTAACTTATCGCAATAAAAGACATTGACGAAATAAAATCAAATTTTGAAAAACTGATTGTAATTTTTTCCCAAACTCAGTGATACGATTTAAATTCCACGTTTTGTACAACAGAGATAATATGGAAACACAGGTCCAGCTTTTTCATATTTTTTTCTGTCAACCAGCCGGTTTTGTTAATTATAAGACCACAACTGTATTAATGAAACGGCAGTGAGTCTTTTCTGAAAATTTAACTTGTTGCGCAGGCTGTATTTTCGATCAGGAGAGGCCTTAGCGCAATGAAAATAGGCTTTCCCTTGTTTATTGCTTAGTGGATCAATTAGGAAATAATGAGGTCCAAAATAAGAAACTTTCTATTTGCTCAGAATGTAAGGTCTGTATCCACATTAATCCGGACACATTCAAATCATTGTAACTTTTGAAATATTGCACGTAGAAATGAAAAATTTCACTGTGGTATAGCTGAGAGTCTATGAAGAAAAGATGATTGATGTTTACATTTCATGTTTAGTATTCAAGATGGCGACGAATGAAAAACAAGTGCGCGAGCGAATTTTGTACGGGCGTACGGCAAATCCTGACTTGTCAATACGGGACCATGCAAAAACATTGGATTTGCCTAAATCCACTGTTCACGATGTGCTCAAATCATTTTCGGAACGTTTGACGGTGGAGAGGAAACCGAGAAGTGACAAAAACATTGGACGCGCTGATCCTGTCATGGACCGAAAGGTGAAAAGGATATTATCGAAAAACCCAAATCTCTCCATTCGAACGGTGGCTCGTAAAATAGGGATGTCGCCTGGTTTTGTCCAAAAATCAAAACAACGTTTGGGACTTAAGTCGTATAAAGTAAAAACAGTTCCAAATCGCAACGACAAACAGAACAAAAAGCAGCAAAATCACGGGCTCGACGTTTGTACTGCGAATATTTGACGAAGTTTTCATGCGTTGTTATGGACGATGAAACTTATGTCCTGGAGGATTTCAAGCAGCTTCTACGGCTGGCTTTTTATTCTGCTATGGCCAGAAATGCTACAGCTGAGCATTCCAGAACAAAGAAGGCGTCGAAATTTCCCAAAAAATACCTTGTGTGGCAAGCAATTTGCACGTGTGGCAAAAAGAGTAAATCTTTCGTCACTACAAGCACAATCAACAAGGAGTTCTATCAGAAAGAGTGTCTGCAGAAGCGATTGCTACCCTTCATCAAAAGTCACGAAGAAAAACTTTTGTTCTGGCCCGATTTGGCATCATGCCACTATGCTAAAACAGTGATGGAGTGGTACCAAGCAAATCAAGTGAACATTGTACCAAAAACCTCAAACCCGCCAAATTGCCCAGAGCTACGACCAATCGAGAGATATTGGGCTCTGATGAAGCGGAAGCTTTCTGAAAAGAAGCAAGGAATCAAAGACATCGAACACTTCCAGCAAATTTTGACAAAGACGGCTTCTACGATTTCTGAAGTGTCTGTACAAACCCTAATGGACGGAGTTAAGCCCAAAGTTCGAAAATTTTATGCAAATACCGAATAACGAATTGTTAAAACACATCCTATGAATCCGAAATAAACAACTACGACGGAAATATAATGCGAAATTGATGTTTTATTCATGTTTTTAGGTGTCCGGATTATTGCCGGACCTTACTATTAAAATACAACTGATTGTTACTTACAACACTCACTATAGGGCTTTGAACCAATTTGCGCTAGTATAATACGAATGAAAAAAATAATATATAAACGACCCCGAAAAAAAAAGAGTGCTGATAGTTCCACAACTGAGAGCAGACTGACGTGACTGGATGAAATTCCGAATGAGCAGGAATTTCGAGTGTTGTGATTACTATGTGAGAATGTACGCACCCATTTTTTGATTCATCTATCGTTCCAGTATTTCTAATGTATTGAAGTCATTATAAATCAAATAAACTTTTCTTTTTTTTGGTTTTTTTTGATAATCACGTCCGACTGCGCTATGATACGGTTTCAAGGCGTAAACCACTTTCCGTTCCTAACGGTCGTGTGAATGAACCACGCATACCTAGATAATTTATGAACGACGTGTACGCTCATTCGGTTTTTTCGACTATCCCGTCGAGATATAGTTATTCGCACCCTATTGAAGCACGTTTGAAACTAAACAGCGCATAGTTATAAACCGATCACGTTCTTATCAATTTATCAAAATTTCATTCGCCGCGCTGCTCGATGGTTGATTTACTATAAAAGCCTCTAGCCTTCGCTGGAAGTTCATCATTTAACTTTCACCTCGTCTAGCAGTGTTACCAAAGCTCTCAAAGCAACATGAAGTTCCTCATCGTTTCCCAACTGCTGCTGGTTGTTTTGGTTCTTGTCGTCGGATATGTCCAAGCCGTAAGATACGACAATGCTGCACAATACCCACCGATTGTCAAGACAGAAGAAGAGTGCCACTGCGGATATGTGCTGGAAGAACGGGTCGAACTGCACTGCAAGCCCCAGAAGCGACTGGTGAAGGTGCTGAAGCGAAAGGGCAACTGCGTGGTTAACGACAAGCCCATCCTGGTGGACGCCGTTGAACAGGCGCATTCGTCCTAGGGATTTGAACTTCCGATCAATCCGGGTTCAAATTGCTTAAGATGATTTAGTGTTAAGTTGTTATTAGATTTGTAAGCTCCTATTGTTGTGTTTTATTATCTAACGACCAAAGATCTCAAATCTAAAAATATATGATTTTGAACTGTAAGCAAACAATGTTTATCCGTTACTGTGACAACCAACTGTTGCAAGCGTCCTCAACAGTGCAACAGCAGTAGCCCTTCTGGCGAACCTGAACGGTGGTCACCATCGCAGCAACCGACAACCTATTCGACCCATTCGACCGAGCAACGAGGCGTCGAAAAAGTAGTTCTAATTTGCAAACTAATCCCCGGCCCTTCGAATGCAATGCGAGAAGTCCGGTCTGAAATGGAAACCAGTTCCGCGCCGGTGGATTCGCTTGTTCACGGAATCGTACCGAAGCGCGGGGCAATCGAAGTAATTTAATATTTCCGATTCAATCGTATTTATCTAATTAGTTTCGGAGTCGGACCGCGTCGGATCGGATGCGGCGTGCGGGGTTGTGTATTGCGACTGTAAACAAGGCACAACATAATAGGAATAACAAGAAACCGATCATTGCCTGCGGTTTAAAATGTGATACTTTTTTTTCGGAAGGGGGTTGAGGGGGGCTTCAGAGTCTTAGATAGTGGTCAATAAATTGACCATGGCACAACGACGCGGCTGGCAGACAAGTTATGCGTGTTGGTTATCCATTTTTTGAATGCAGCCCAAGCATGGAATGAAAAATGTTTTAATTAGAGTGCCGCAGCTTTCAACGCCGGTTCACACTTGCGATGCATTGCCAACCGGGTGTCGGTTTTTTTTTGCCACAGCTGCAGCAACATCGAGCCAATTACCCCCGCACTCGTCAGAAGATAAATTGCTAAATAATCTGTTTCACATGCAATTTAATGCCACCAGGGAGGCCTCCAAAGGAGCCCGATGTCTACCATCATCATTATCCATCGAGTACGCGCGATGGGAGAGTACATCAATCAGACCAACTCCCCTACTACATGAGGAAAGTTGCACATTCTTCTCCCGCCGGCTAACCAGGAACTTTGTCTTACTGTTGGAAACTGAAAAACTACACCACGTCGGAAGGAACGCGCTAGTTGAGAATTCCCCTTTTCAACTGTAACGACAGCACCGGCAACAATGTTTCAATTCCGTCTGCCGAAAGGCACACATTCACTCTCATCGTCTTCGCATGGGTCGTATTGTTCACCCTCTTCCGCGTGAGGAGCTGTGAGATGTTAATAATTAGCTTAACCAGCTACCTCGACACTCTCCGCATTTCCGAACCAGTGAGCTCATCAGCCATGCTTATCGCGTCGAGCAGCAGAGCTGGAATGTTAAACAGCGGCCGCCGCCACGGTTTGGAGGAGAGGCTCTTGAGGTAACACCACTTAATGGCTGAGTCATGACTTCAACCGTGCGTGAATATTCGCCGGTCTCGGTCGGGTACCGCATCGCGTCGACTGTGTTTATCGCGATTGTGTACTCCGGAGCGTTACCCCCGCCGGCTACGGCCATCCTCTGTCTCGTTCTTCTTCTTGGCCTTGTTGTCGAGACGAACGTGTGTGCATTTATTCAAGACGGACGGGCGGCTTTCCGTGCGCCTTGGTTGAAAGATGTATGGCGAAAATCGAGCCAATAATTCTGGATAGCAGTGGCAGGACACGGGAGTTGGAAGGTTTGGCAGAGAACGTTCTGGAAGAGATTTAGAGTGAATTAGTATCTTCCGAAGGTGTCGGGTTGGGTTGTCTACAGCTAAGACTTGGTGTAGAAGATTAGTGGTTAGTGTCGGGTGTTTTGGATGCAAGTTTAGAATTAGTTTGGTCGCAACGCTACAAATTTGAGTTGGCTCGATTGATGTAATAAAACTTATACCTGTGTATTAAAGGTTATCCGCGTTAAAATTGCTACACCCAAAGCAATTTATATCCGTCTTCAACTTGCCCTCCAAATCCAAATGCCCTTAATTTTCTCTTAAGACACTCCATTTGTTCATCATTAGAACCGACAAATTTTTGTACAGTGACTTCTTTCTTCAATTGCTTTCTTCAATTCTTGATCTGTTTTGACTGTCTTAGGATGTAATTCCTGCTTCAAAAAAGGCCAACATTTTTAGATTGGTCTCAACTCTGGGGTGTTTGGTGGATTATGGTCTTTGGGTACGAAGCTGACCTTATTTTGCTTATACCATTTCAGCGCCTATTTGGATTAGTGGCATGACGTCAAGGAAGCCCAGAGAATTGGTGGGCTGTTGTGCGACCTCAGCAATCGAAGGAGACTTTTTTTTGTAGACATTACTTTACGTACCGTCGACCATTAATAGTCGTCTCAAATGGAGCACTTTGCTTGCCAAACCATGAATTTTTTGGCAAATTTCAAGATTTTTTTGCTTCGAATGGTGCTCTAGGGCATCGAACATCTTGCAGTGTAGAACTGATGACCTGGAATCTGCTGAACAGTAGTTTTTCGTGTCCGTCATTTTGCTGCCACATTCTGCTGGTCGTTACGATTTGTTGCCTTCTGGACACAACGGGTGTTCAATAAAAAATGAAATTTTTTTTCAGTCATATAGTAAAAAAAAATTTCAACAAATTCAGTATTTTTTTTTAGAAACATAATGTTTATTCTTTAAAAAAAAACGTCAATAAGTATTGGAGAAGAGGCCCTGGTCAGCCGTACGACGCAACTTAGTCGCGATGCTCTCACAAGAGCGCTTGACGGCACTGACGTCCATCTTCCGGATACAATTGCGGACCCTCGTGGTCAACTGCTTCGTATCCTTGGCCCGCCAATTGTTTTTGTGCACTAGGGCACTGAGGGAGCCGGAAAAATCCTCAATGGGACGGCACTGGGGCAAGTTGGTCGGGTTCCTTTCTTGCGGCAAGTACTGTATCGGCAAGTACTGTATCTGTACTTCCCATCCGCATGATGCTCTTTTAAAAACGGCAGAAGAATTTTCTCAAGACACTCCTCCTGGTGCACTTGTTGATTGATGGCCAGACCGCTCGGCTTGAACCACGGCTTTGAAATCCCTCTGTCCGATATGGCGATGTACAGCATAACTTTTTTTTTCAAATTTATGTTTAAACTTATATTTTAATTGGTGGGGGGGGGGGGGGGTGGCCGACTTGTCGCTGGAATAGTAGCTGTCATTTCCTGGAATCTAGGTCTTCGAGAGCGAAAAGTAACTTTCGTCGTCCAGCACAAACGACGTTCCGCGGTAGTTCTTCATCATCCACCGGCACTGCGATTTCACTGGCGCTATCTGCTCGTCCGTGTACTCGGGGGACCGAGTCTTCTTCCGACAGATGATGTCCTCCATCTTGAGGGTTCGGTGAACCAAGGTATGAGAGCAGTGATATTTTCGGCCGGCGTCACGTAAACTCGTTCCGTCCTTGTTGTTGAACAGCTTTTTCAACGCTTCCTTCTTCTTCTTCGTCATTATCTTCGCCGGACGACCGCTACCGGCCTTCCGCTCCACGCTCAGGGATGCCAGGATCCGGTAAACTGTACTCACGGGCACGTTTTCGTCTCGAAAGTGGTCTACCGAGAACTTTTTTCCACAATGACCATGAAATTTCGTAAAACCGTACAACACGCTCGCGGAATGCTTGCTGTATAGACGCCATCTTCGATTGAACTGACAGCACCCGAGCAAAAATAAAAAAAAGCCCCCATTTCTAGGGAGTCCAGAGAGCAATTCTCTTGGAGAGAAAAAAAAATTACGCTCTTTACTTTAATTGCAGAAAGGTATTGAAAGCATTCTCACTTTTTATTGAACACCTGCTATGTAGTCCAGCCCAATTTTTTACATTTTGAACAAACCTTCTGGTCAAGATTAGCTTTTTTGCAATATTCCGGACAGCTGAAGTTTTCAACTACTCGCTTGTCGTCTTTAGCGCTCCTGCTAGGATTGTTTTGTCCACTTCCTTTTTTTTCGATCGCTGGCCAAGAAACAAGGAGAACAGTCCCAACTCTTTTGCTATAGCACGATTTGGCAAATTGCATCATCGCGAATCCTTCGCTCCTCCGACTCTATTTCGAAAAAAATTACGCGCTTTTCAATAAAACTTACAGAAGACAAACAATACATAAAGAGCTTGAATTCCCCAAACATGTTTCCTTAAAGGCAAACAAGTTATAGCTATTTGCGTGTGTTGCAGTTTTAACGTGGACAACCTTTAGTGTTGTTTCATTTGGCAGCAGATATCTATCTAAATGGCGATTTAGAAGAGTCAGTTTGAGCAGTATATCAACAGTCCTATTCCGTTTTGGGTTTGATGAAATGGCAAACTTTTCATGAAATACCTCGCATCATCTTTTGGACACTATGATCGTCAACTTGAGCGGCCATTTTACTCCACCATCTGTTCATCTCTGCAACATATCCACTTTTTCAGCTTCCGCTTAACGATTGCCCAATATTTGAAATTGAGGGCGATTGGGTGGGTTGAGGTCCTTTTCGATAAAAGCCCCCTAGTAGCACACTTGTTGTCATTCAGTTGAGATGGCATTAATATGACTTGCTAAGTCATAATCAATTTACTACAACTAATTATGACCCTACCCAGGTAACCAATGAGCAGTTCCAAAGCGTCTGTACGGCAGCCTATCATGCAATTAAGTCACCTTAAATGCAACATAAATGCCGCTTTTGGCCCAATATACGGCTGCTTTACTGCACTGCTATGATAATGCTTCATCAATGCTATTTTGCATTCGAAATGCTTATTACAGGCTACAAGCATTTAAATAGCATTTGAAATCCAACTTTACAACAGATTATGTTAATATAATGTTTGTAGTATCTGAAATGCAGATTTAGGGTTGATCTACTGACTATGCTAATGCTTATTGGTTACCTGGGTAGTGTGCAACTTGGGCCACCCTGTTGTCACGGTACCAGTGACGTGTCTCGTGACTTTATTGACAGCTTGCAAACTCTGGCGGAATCTTACACCCAACCAAAATGTCCTTGTGCCCACGGCTGAACAACATTCTGTAGAACCAATTCCCGATAGGTTTGTGGAATGTTTTTCACCCCTTTAGGAACAAAAACCAGTGTAGTTCGACCGTTATGGGCAATTCCGGCCCAAACGATCACCGGATCAGGTTTTTGTCGTCGAGAGGCCATCAAAACGTCTGAACTTCTTCGGGATTTTTCTGTCAACCAAACCAAATCGTTTTGCTGGCTTACGAATTGCGGAAAAGTGAAAAGCTTTTCGTCCGTAAGTACGATATTTTCCAGCTTTGTTTCCGCGGCCACATGCAGCAATCCCTTAGCTCTTATCACTCACTCCTTCTTTTGCTTGCTTGTAAGATCCTGTACTTTTTGGATCTTGTATGGCTTCAACTTCAGCCTCTTTTTTAGGAATCGTCGGATATATAAAGATCTTTCGCCAGTTTAATGGCACTCCGAGGAGAATTTCTTTGTTAACGCTTCTTCACCTTTTTTTACCATGGCGGGTGTAGTTGCTGTGGCTTGACGTCCACCACCATATCGTTTTTTAGTACCACCTGTCTCCAGGTACCTTTCGATTGTACGGTTTAGAAAACATCTGCAAACGCTCAAATTGGCTAGCTCCAGAACAATATCCTTCTACCTTTTTCCTGCAACACACTTAATAATTTCATGTAAAATTAGATCTTTCTAGATGCATTCACACGAATCCTCTTTCACATTTACATGAGCATGAGCATGATTGACCGCTCGATAGCTGCTACTCCGTTATAGCCAGATCAGCTGTAATTAAACAGAGAACCAACAGATAATGTTTGGATTTAACATACATCTTCAATGTATAAGAACAGGTGATCTCAATGTTAGGCAAAACCGGCACCGGCCACGTCCGAATGCGGGTCAAGTAGGGAAAGGATAGGAATGTGTCCGACATCCACAAGAAATAACTGGGATGTTGGATAAAATGGCTGGATTTGCAACAGGATCCGTTTTGGTAAACGGTGTGCTGAATTCAACTGACGTCGGCAGTGAATAAGATATTTTACTATGTTCCCGGTTTATTCACTGTACAGAGATGCACAGTAAATTTATTCAAATTTTGGCACCGATTTAAACCAGCAGTAAGTATGCTGTTGGGGCTACCCCCGAGTGTGGATGGTTCATTTCAGCAGAATGTAAAATTACATTAAAACGTCGGGTTTGAGAATCAATTTAATCCAAGAGAAAGAATGCTGTTGGAGCCACTCACAAGAATTAATGGTTTATTTCAATTGATTACAAAAATACGTTTCGAGTTTGAGAACTGATTTAAACCAACAGTAGTTATGCTGCATGGGCCACTTTTTTTATTTATTTATTTATTTCGTCAAACAATCAATCGTAGCTACATTAATGTTCTTATATCCTATAATTACTTAATGTATTGCAATATTTTTTCAGTTTTGTACGAGGCATACTAAGGTCAATCATTTAACTATATTGATTATAAGCATTCATCATCTGATTTAATGGACCGAATTTAGTATAATTTCGTCCGATGGTGATCCAAAGCGAACAAATTTCGATTACGTAGTTGTCGTGTAGGCACATAAAAGTTTAATTTTGACAATAATTTAGTTGAATCTACTCGTTGCGAAACGAGGTCGTTGATAAACGAGACCATAGCATAATCTCGACGCTCTTTCAATGATTGAATGTTGATCAACAAGCAACGTGCTTCATATGAAGGGAAAGGAAATTTTGTCCATCCGAACCTACATAGTGCGTACAATAAAAACTGCTTTTGAATTGACTCTATACGCTCATCGTGCTTTTTTATATGAGGTGACCAAACAACACTACAGTATTCTAGTATTGACTTCACAAAAGAAATATATAATGATTTGATTGTATAAGGGTCTTGGAAGTTGTGGCCAAAACGTTTCATGAAATTAAGCATATTGCTTGCTCTATGAATTAATGTGATATAATGATCCACAACAAATGTCAATTTGGTATCTAAAATTATTCCAAAATCTCTTATTTTATCACATTTTTTAATATTTTGATTTCCTAAAGATACTGCAATACAATTCCACTCACAAGTGTAGGTGGTTTATTTCAATGGAGTACAAAAATACATTAGAGTATCAATTTTGAGGACCGATTTAAGCGAACAGTGAGAATGCTGTTCGGGTCACTCACACCTGGAAATCCTCTTTAACATTTACTTGTATGATCACCCATTGTAGCACGGAAACTAGGTCCGACAGCAATGGGCTCTCCTCTCTATTAGACTTGATCAAGCTTTGATAACCACTGATTATCCTAATCATGCCATTGTATGAAGGGCCAGAAACGTGTTGGGTGGATCGGTAGGCAACATCGCTTATACGTTTCCACAGGGATATAAAGAATCTCCTTCCAACAACAAGACTAAACAATTGGTCAAAAAAGCAAGCTATCTAACATGAGGATGCCCCAATGGGCGGGGGGAAGAGCCTGCCCTCTATTCACAAACTGTTAGCAATGGGGAGTTGGCATTCCCACTCTCCCCATCTAGAGTGCTTCAATCGGGTGCCCTGACGGTCCCTCCCATTTCCATGAATTATTTATATAATAGTGTATATACACTCAAGTATTTTTTTACACGGGGGATACGTACCGTGTTAAAAAAAACACAGACATACAGAATTATCGAGATAAGGTCAGTATCGAGTTCGAAAGACATTTTTTTTTCTATTTCAATCCCATGTTAAATTTCGTTTACTGAAACGGAAAAGTAAAGAATCGAAAAGAAATTTCTGCAGCAGTATCCACCTAAAAAGAACGAAAAATATAAATGGAATTTGTAAGGTTTCCACACAAACTAATGGGAGATGTAACTTTTACTTTCGGAAAAATATTCCGCACGATTATTCCGTAAGTGAAGGAGACATTTCGATCCATGCAGATCAATTGTCAAAATTCCGCTTGGTAATATTGAGCAACATTCCGTAACCTCTCTACTTTTTAAGTTGATACTGGCCTATAGAGAGAATTTCGAGATAAAGAGACTCTCATATATACCAGGGACTAAGAGAAGCACGGAGTGAATAAAAGTTAATTTGGTTACACGGCCAACTGAGATATTTTGTCTGTATGTTTTAGCAACCCCAAATTTTGTGTTTACTTCGAGTGACTTTCACAAGTAGCGTGTATTTCGTCTGCTGCAGCGTTACGATAAACGATTACATTATTGTCAATAACAGTCGTGTGCATTTAATTTCAGACTTTTTTTCCATTCTAGTTCTCCTTTTCACACAAACCTAGAAATAATTGCTACCGAGTCGAGAAAAATATGATAACAAGAAAAAATCTCTAGAGAACTCATTTATTGTGGAGGGATTGTATATTTAGCTTTAAATTTAGAATTTATTTAGTGACTAATTTATAAGCAGCTGCGGAAAATCTACAAAATTGTAGAATCAGTTTTATTGATTGACCGACAAAACTTCAAAACGCTTAAAACAGTTGATCACTTACATAGTTGTTCCGAATCTTCCGCAGGGACACCATTCCGGTTCATGTTCCGGTCAAAACTGTGGATTCATTCTAATGAGATTGTTTCTCCCCAACCACTGGACCGAAATGAGCGCAACTACCGCAGACTGAAAGATATCACGGTCTCATAGGACCCTATTAAGGAGTGTATCGAAAAGTAGTTATAAACTTCCAAATACTAAAATAGGCATGAAAACATGGTTAAAATTAACATACTATTTCAGTTTATTATAGCTTAACATGTTTACAAAAGATCCAAACGGAAAAACTAGTCATCATGTTCATTTCTGTAGAATGCCCGTACCTTTGATTTGACACCTGCCATCAAATTCTGCACAGTGACCTTTGTGCACTTCCTGGATGCCGCTGCCCAATTTTTCTTAAAATCGGTCATGTTTTGGGACACTGTACCATCCTTCTTAAATATACGCTTGACTATTACCCAATAGCGTTCGATCGGTCGCAACTGGGGACAGTTTGGTGGGTTGATGTCTTTTTCTACGAACTTGATGTTATTCTCCGTCAGCCACTGTAGAGTGGATTTGGCGTAATGTGCCGATGCCAAATCTGGCCAGAAGAGAGGAGGGGACTGGTGCTTTCTATACAATGGTAGCAACCTGTTCTTCAAACATTCCTGGGCTGCAAAATGGTGAGTAGACACCTGGGATGGAGCGTGCGTCCACGCAACATAGCTATGGTCCTCACAAGTTCCTACCTCATGCTTCCACGGGTCAAGAGATGACAAAGACCGCCAGCTAAGGGTTGCGTACTTAGCTGGTAGTGCAGCCTGGGCACTGTTGTCCTTCTGACTTCAGCTAGATTGAGGAGGTGCGTTCCGAGCGTCTGTCCACCAAGGAGGTGCAGCTCTGTCCTGGCATCCAACGGCTGAGTAAGAAACGCTGTATCGCGTTATCTATACATTAGGTGGCCGCCGCACCAAGGCGATGTAGGCAGCGTGACCCGGTAAAGTAGCATGCTGAAATCTTACCCTACCACGGAAAATGGAAGTATTCTTTATACGGTATATAATTTCAGATCATCCATGGAAGTTCCAAATGTTGTATAATAATTTTGAATTGTTTTCTTCCCCCGTGGCTATGATAATGCAAGTCCTTCTACAATTGCAGCAGGATCAGTAGACATGCAGACATTACAAATATAATTGTTATTATCATTTTATATTATAACATCCCTTCACAATATTATTCAATGCTATTTTCAGCTTCGCATTTTGCATCGTTGTAAGTTTTGGCCCACCTAACTCACGTTGTGTATTTGAAAAGATAGGATGGTTTTTAAATTTTTTTTTAGAAAGAGGATTGTATACGACAAATTCTACAAAAAAAAATATTCGTCGTCCAAATTAATTAATTCAAAAACTAACATTGTTTATGAGCCTACCTTTTCTATTTTACAGACATAAAGAATCATTTATGGGACCAGTAGGAAAAAAAGAGTTATCGAAGAATTTCCTGTCATTCATTTTTAAATTTTATTTGTTTTGTATTTATTGAGTTTCCGTTTTTGGGCAGTAATCATACTCATATGAAATTTATTTGCCTACATTTTCTTTGCTATTTTGCTAGGATGCCAGGTGATCAACTTTATTTCATTATATCACGTTGGAATTTTCGCTATTTTAGAGTTTCAATCATCTAACATCGCAGCGGAAGAGGCAAATAGCGGCATTTAATTATTATATGTACATTATGTAGTAGTTCTTTACAACATCGTATTATTTCCATCATATCATGACCTTCACATTTTCATGCAACAAACCTGATTTAGGCGGTATCTGGCTTAAATACGAAACATACATTCAATTTATGACATCTAGCATTCCTTATATGTCCAGTATATAACGCAGAAAATTACAGCTGTGGTAGGCTTTTGAAAATTACGGAATCTGTGGTAGGCTTTTGCACTTATTGTTGAATGTATTTTTCACTTCCGCCGGTTGCAAATGGACTTTTCTACCGATTCTGGAGATGATCTGATTCATGCAGCGCTATGTGCCATTTGGCTAGTGTTTGAATTTACATTTCAATCTTGTCATTACTTCATCATAACTTACAATGTCATTATATTTGGTAATATTGTTGTATTGATTTTACTTCAAAGATGATTAAAACATTACTTATTGTTTTTTGCCCATTTATCTTTAACTCCCTTCCACTTAAATCTTCCCACTCCTAACTCGGTAGCAATAACTATTAGGTCAGCAAAAATAAAAGCAGATTGCTATTATAAAATCAGCATCAAGTAGCAAATAGTGACCATGGCAACAGTAAATTAAAATGTATAAATGTTAGTTTTGTAAAATTTCAATAGGTTCAATAAACTTTTTCAGGATACTTCAAATCAAAATTTTGGTGAAATGCTACTATCGCTGAAAACGAACGAAAACGTGCTTAAGCGCGAACCACAGATCTCTACACTTTAACATTTTACAACATTTCTTGCATTTCAGGATCAACCGAATGAAGATCATATATTATAGATACGAATGCTTGTAGTATTTTTCATTCACATAAATATATACACCATTATATAAATATTTCATGGGAATGGGAGGGACCATCAGGGCACCCGATTGAAGCACTCTGGATGGGGAGAGTGGGAATGCCAACTCCCCATTGCTAACAGTTTGTGAATAGAGGGCGGGCTCTTCTCCCCGCCCATTGGGGCATCCTCATGTTAGATAGCTTGCTCTTTTGACCAATTGTTCAATCTTGTTGTTGGAAGGAGATTCTTTATATCCCTGTGGATACGTATAAGTGATGTTGCATATCGATCCACCCAACCCCTTTTTGGCCCTTCATACAACGGCACGATTAGGATAATCAGTGGTTATTAAAGCTTGATCAAGTCTAACAGAGAGGAGAGCCCATTGCTGTTTGACTTAGTTTCCGTGCTACAATGGGTGGTAGTACATATCATACATATTGTAGAATGTTTGACATATCAATCCTCAGAAAACACTTAGGCTTTCTTGGCTCTTTAACCGCGTTATATCAAAAATCGTCGTAAAAAAACCGCGTTATTTCAAAAATCGTCGTAAAAAAAAACCGTGTAAAAAAAGGACTTGTGTGTATTTATGTAAATGAAAAATACTACAAGCATTCGTATCTATTATATATGATCTTCATTCGGTTGATCCTGAAATGCAAGAAATGTTGTAAAATGCAATTGAAGTGTAGAGATCTGTGGTTTCGCGCTTATGCACGTTTTCGTTCACTTTCAGCGATAGCAAGCATTTCACCAAAATCTTGATTTGAGGTATCCTGAAAAAGTTTGTGAAATCTATTGAAATTTTATACAAACTACCATTTATCCATTTTAATTTACTGCTGCCATGGTCACTGTTAGCTGCTTAATGCTGTGTTTATAACAGCAATCTGCTTTTATTTTTTTTGCTGGCCTATTTGTTGTACCACCTGAGTTAGGAAAATAGAGAAGATTTAATTGAAGGGGAGTTAAAGACAAATGGACATTAAAAAAAAAACAAGTAATGGTTAAATCACCTATGAAGTAAAATCAATAAAACAATATTATCAAATATAATGATATTGTGAGTTATGATAAGCTACTGACAAAGATTGCACTGTAAAATCAGACACTAGCCAATTGGCACACTGGGCTGCATGAATCAGATCAGCTCAGATTTGGCAAACCGGAAATGAAAAATACATTCAGTAATAAGTGCAAAAGGCTACCCCAGATTCCGTTGCAGCTTATTGTATTCAAGGCACTAGATACTTCTAAATCATAAAAGGAGATGAAATGATGAAAATGATTATTGGACATATAAGATATAATAAATAAAAGGATTTATAACCTAATAAAATTTAATGTTTATACATAAATCACGAACACACAAGTTATGTTAAAAATGGTAATGATGATGATAAAAGATGAATGATAATGGTAATGAATAAACAAATTCATTTAAGATAATATTTATAATGAAGAGATATTATAATATGAACTGAAAATTACATGTGTGCCGACTGCTGTTTTGTTGCAATTGTAGACAAACTTGCGCATCCATTATGAACCAGAAATTTAGACAATGTATGACAGCCATGAGAAAAAAAATGAATTATAAATTTTAAATCATTTTACAATACCTGATGACCTGGGTGACCTGAAAAACATCATGCAAAATACAGTCCCAAATTGTTTTCCTATGAAGATTTTCACGACACAAGGGAAAACTAGCGCATCATGATCCTCAATTTCAAAACTGCTGGAATGGACTGATTTGACTGAAAGTACCGTTTGCCAAAATAGCAGGGTCTTGCCGTGGAAGTGCGGAGAATTACTGGGTTTCGAACGGCGCTTGTATCATTCCGAAACAATCCCATCATCTGTCATTTCTGGAACAACTATCGCTGAATGTTCCACCACGACGGTTTAGAAAGTCAACTTTGATTGCTGTGCGCTGACACAGAATCTTGCCATGCATGTAAACATAGTTACGTTTATTTTGAAACTAATTAAGGTCACTCAATTACGCAGGGGCATCAAATTGGTCGAACGATTTCCGAGATTTCAATTTATGAATTCATAATTAATCGCAATGTGTCCATCCAACACATAAATTCAGTCGCAAACAACATTTCTTCAGGCACAAAACACTCGTAAGATCCAATTAGCCGCACATAAACCCCATACTTCGTGTTCCAGCCTTAACAAGGCACCTTTTTCACCCGAACCGGAGGAGGCCTTCGAAAGATACCTGGTATTAATTGCTCGCAAAGCAATCCAAGAAAGTCGGCCCGCACTCGGGGCCAGTAATTCCATCTAATAACACCCGCCGCGTGCGTTTTCCACTTCTAATGTAGCACAACAGCATAAGAGCAATAACATCTGCACACAGTACGCACGGGCACGACGTCTACTTGCTGAGGGGTAGGACCCATGTTTGCACACACTCCCAAAGTGGTCAGCAGCGGCGGGGTCGGTCTCTTTCTCCGCCCAGGCACGCCATATTCAGACATCAAGCCTCGACCGACCGAGTGGCTTAAACCTCATTTACGGTAATAACAGCCGTAAAGTCTCGCGATCTGTGGGCCCGAAGGGGGTGTGCCGGGAGGCCTTTAAAGATCGTTTTTTCGCGATCGGTGCCACCGCCAGCAACGCACAGCTTCCCCAGAAGTCGACTGCTTTGCATTAAACTTTGGAGTTTTATGACCCTTATGTGAACGATGTAGGTAGCCGTGGTTGGCTGCAAGCTCGACTATTTATGGGGGGGGGGGCAGCGAGGGAAACTATGGTTGGCGGTAATAAGAGATCCCGCTGATTGAGTCTTAAATAGGTACAAATTTATTACGTCAGGCCGGGCAGTGATTTTCTGCGGGAGATCCGTCTATGTGCTCGTTTGCGAGCTACGGGGGCTGTGGCAGCTATAGTTGGAGGTGAACGGTGGTTGCGTTGAGTAATATGGAAATTGATTTGGCACGACTCGTTATGGCGTTGGTTGGTGTGGATTGAGTACTGCTCCGATAGACGAGTTCAAGCCTTAGGTTCAATTGGGTGGAATGTGCATCGAGTCATGCTGGATAATTTGATGGATGACCGCCATGGGTAGGGTGGTGATTCCTAGTGCAACATTGTGCTACCTTGTGTGGATGGGTTTCGAAGCGGAATCAATCTTCTCTCATAACAAACAAAAAATATCCTGAAAGTATGCAATTCTAAGAAGTAAATTTTCTGGAGAAAAGAAATTCAAACTTCCAGAACGGTACGTATTTCAAGCGTTACCAAGGAGCAGGGGAGAGGCTAAAGTTCAAAAGTCCCATCAGGTAAGAAAGGACTACTTCCAAGAGAAAGGGGTTGGAGACACCATTTGGGTGCAGATGTGTGGGTGTGTGTGTGTGTGCAACTAGCTTGCAAGTGCTCTTCAGAGTGTAACTTTCTGATACCATCATCGACTGGAACCGGAGAGCAAGCAGCTAGAGGAGATAGGGGGGGGGGGGGGGGGGGGGGGGGGGGGGGGGGGGGGGGGGGGGGGGGGGGGGGGGGGGGGGGGGGGGGGGGGGGGGGGGGGGGGGGGGGGGGGGGGGGGGGGGGGGGGGGGGGGGGGGGGGGGGGGGGGGGCAGCCATTGTGAAAGCATACACACTCGACGGACGATGAAGCTGAGCGTACGACGAGAAAAGTTCATCTCGATGGCGGTCGGCAGGGCGAAGAGCCAAGCAAATGAGATGAGTCATTTGATACCCGAGCTCACTATCCCTAGCCAGGAAAGCAAGCTAGCAAGCAAGCAAGCAGAACCAAAGGACAGAACTTGTGTGAGGGTCCTGTTGATAGTCTGGCTCGGCTCGAGATGGGATGGGTTGAGGGATGTCAGAGGAACTCGGTAGTAGTTTTAGCCACAGCAATGGTCTCGTGGTGTATTTGTATCCTATATGATGCGGCTGAGGAAACCGCAGAATTGTGGTGTTCTACATAGTTAATAAGACCAGTGAAACCAATGATTCAACTATTTTATATTTTCCAGCAGCGACGACGTTGGAGTAGCAGTAGTAGCAGCAGCAGCAGCAGCAAAAAGGTCTGTGTGCTTCTGTGGCTTTGTGATGGGGGTGAAGGAATAAATATAAAGAAAAATTTTTTATGTGTGCACAAAATGCTACTGTACTCTGCTGGTACACTAGACTTCCCAGCGAAGGCTGGTGTGGTCTCTGGGGATTGTGGCAAGTGTGGTCCTCTCTCGACGGAGTGTCGGAAGGGAAGTGGAGTTGATGAAACAGCAGAGCGTTTCGCCAACCTTCGACCCGACCTGCCACCTCGATGGCACATGCACATACATAATAAATGTTTTGGTTGGAACCCCCTGTGTGGCTCGGGGTGGGAGTGGAGTGAAGACGAGTGTGTTGCAACAACAAAAGTCGTGTGGTTTTTCAGATACATGTGTGGACCGGTTTCGGGCTTCAGGTCAGGTTGTAAGGGGAAAGGTTCTTTATCAAACTCAAAACCCACTTCCTCGACGAGCTGGGATCCTCATTGATGTTGCGGTTCGCAAACGGAGGGGTCCATTCCGTCCGTCCGTACGAATATTTACCATCAGATGATGCATCATGCTAACACTTGAGGATGTCAGCCTCCTGTTTGCAATATCGGAGATGCTCGATGGAGATACATATTGCAGCAGCAGCAGCAGCATCAGTTGAATGCTTTTCCTATTGTGGTTTTGGGTTGAATCGAGTCGAGATTGATGCATGGTTCACAGCCGGAAGAGAGTGTGTCAAATGCAGTGCCGGGTCTTGTCGATTTAGATAATCTTTGGACAATGTTCTGCATTGGTGATGATCTGCTTAGGGATGCAGAAATCCGGAAGAGCTGGCATAGCAAGGTGACAGGTTTGATACCATTCGATTATTATACCACAAATGTTAACGCTACGGGTTTGGTATGGATTAAGCTGGAAAATTCTTGAAAGCTTAAAATACACTAACTAGACAATTATCATCACATAAACGCTAAGCTCAACAATTCTAGTTTATCTCTTTCCGCAGTTATCTATTGGTTTCAATTGGAGTTGTTGCTCAATAAGCTTTCCAGATCGAACTTTTTTGAGACCAGACCGGGAATTGACGGAGACGTCTTTGAATTCTAAATCATCTTGATAATTTTCAAGTTCCGATTTCTTCATCGGGAATTCGATGAAGTCCGTTTTGATCTTCCCAACATGCTCTTGGAGTTGCAGGATTGCCTTGGAAGATATTGTGATTAAAATTGCGGGGTTGCGGGTCTTTTGGTTCTCGGTAGCTGATAAGTATCAGTGTATGAACTGACAACTGTTGCTCGTTTTTTTTGCCTTACTTTTTGTGTTTTGCATGGCCCGTATGAGGGGCTAAAAATATGAAAATTGATGGTAATTCTATTCAGAAAATTTCAGATTTATATTGAGAGCCAGTAAATTCGGTGAAAATTCAAACCACATCCTCGAAGTAGCAGTTGATTTAATAGAGTGGATATTTACAGTAAATCCATTCGTTTTGCTATTTGGAACGAGAATCCCTCCCGAAGATCATGGTTGTCACTTTGTCAGAGGTGAGAGGGCTTATCTCATGCAAAAGGCCGTCATGGGAGATCAAGAGCAGTGATAGTATCACACTTTGCTTTTTCTAAGTTGCCACGTCGTAGTACGTTTATTTGACGGCACTGAAAGAGGTGTAATACTGCCGCAATTCAATCTTAGACGAAGCTAGGAACAATCTACAAATACCTGATATCAAATAATTTAGGGAAACGACAAAGAGTGCACTTTTCATTTGCTTGACAATTCTTTCATTGTTGTTTATTCTCCAATTGTCATTGATTAAGCATCGAATATACCTATACAGTTGGTATCATTTATAATCTAATTGTTCGCTTCATTATCGAAAAGGGTGAGTGTTTTGGTCATGATTGTAAGCAACGTATAATATGTTTCAGGTGCAGAAAATTCTACATTCAAATATATATATTATAACTAGCTGAACCCGGTGCGTGTGCTGCTACGCTTGCAACTAAATGAATGCAAATTTAATAGAACTGGCACTTTTATGGTTTTCGGAATGAGTAGGAGTTCAAACTTCTATCAGAACATGCTTCTTACCCGAGAAATACACATTTTTTGTTTCAGTTACGTGGATAATTCTAATTTTTGGTTGAAATTTGTGTTTCATTTGTATGATAGCATCCCCCCCCCCCCCACCTTCCAGAGGGGCGAGAGGTTTCAAATCACCATACAATCATTACTTTCAAACCCCCCAAATGCCAAATTTGGTTCCATTTGCTTGGTTAGTTCTCGAGTAATGCAGAAATTTGTGTTTCATTTGTATGAGAGCCCCCCTTCCAGAGAAAGGAAGGGACTCAAACAATCATAAGATCCTTCCCCAGCCCCAAATACCCCTGCTTACCAATTTTCACGCCGATTGGTTCTGTAGCTACTGAGTCTATAAGGGTCAGACAGACAGACACACGGAAATTTATTTTTATATATACATAAATCCTGCCTCTTAAAACCCCCACATGCCAAAGTGGTTTGTTTTGCTGGAATAGTTCTCGAGTTCTGCAGAAAATTCTGTTTCATTTGTATGAGAGACCACCTCCCCCCCCCTACCTCTTGAAGAGGGGGAGGGATCTTGAACTACCATATAATTATTTCTTGCCTCCAAAAACCTACACATGCCAAATTTGGTTAAATTTGCTGGATTTGTTCGTGAGTTATGCAAACAATTGTGATTCATTTGTTTGGGAGCCCCCCTTTCAGAGGGCGGAGGGGTCTCAATCCAACAAAGAAACATTTCTTGCCTTCAAATACCTCCACCTGCCAAATTTGGTTCTATTTGCTTGATCAGTTCTCGAGTTATGCAGAAATTTGTGTTTCATTTAAGAGAGAGCCTCCCCTCTTTTCAGAGGGCGGAGGAGTCTCAAACTACCGTAGAAATATTGCTCTCCTTCAAAAACCTCTACATGCCAAATTTGGTTCCATTTGCTTGATTAGTTCTTGAGTCATGCAGAAATGTGTGCTTTATTTGTATGAGAGCCCCCCCCCCCCCTTCCAGAGAGAGAAAGGGTCTCAAACCACCATGGAAACATTTCTTGTCTTCAAAAACCTGCACATGCCATATTTGGTTCCATTTGCTTGATCAGTTCTCGAGTTATGCAGAAATTTGTTTTTCATTTGTATGGGAGCCCCCCCTTTCAGAAAGGGGAGGGGTCCCGAATCACCTTAGAAACATTTATTGCTTTCAAAACCCTCCACATGCCAAATTTGGTTCCATTTGCTTCATTAGTTCTTGAGTTATGCAGAAATGTGTGTTGCATTTGTATGAGAGGCCCCCCCTTCCAGAGGGAGGAAGCTCAAACCACCATGGAAACATTTCTTGCCTTCAAAAATCTGCACATGCCATATTTGGTTTCAATTGCTTAATTAGTTATCGAGTTGTGCAGAAATTTGTGTTTCATTTGTATTGGAGCCTCCCCCCTTTGTGTTTAATTTGTATGGAAGACCCCCCCCCCTTCAGGAGGCAGAGGTCTCAAACCACCATTGAAACATTTATTGCTTTGAAAAACCTCCACTTGCCAAATTTGGTTCTATTTGCTTGATTAGTTCATGAGTTATGCAGAACTTTGTGTATCATTTGTATGGAAGCCCCCCTTATAGAAAGGGGAGGGGTCTCGATTCACCTTAGAAACATTTCTAGCTTTTAAAAACCTATACCTGCCAAATTTGGTTCCATTTGCTTGATTAATTTTCTAGTTATGCAGAAATTGTTGTTTCATTTGTATGGGAGCCCCCCTTTCAGAATGGGGAGGGGTCTCAAACTACCATTGAAACATTTCTTGTTTTTGAAAACCCCTTTATGCCAAATTTGGTTTCGTTTGCTTGATTAGTTCTAGAGTTATGCAGAAATATGTGTTTCATATGTATGGGAGACCCCCCCCCCCGTCCCTTTCAGAGAAGGGAGCGGTCTCTTACTATCTTAAGAACCTTTTCCGGCCCCAAAAACTCCTCCATACAAAATTTCACGCCGATCGGTTCAGTAGTGTCCGAGTCTATACTGTTCAAACAGACAGAAATTCATTTTTATACACTGAAAAAAAAACCGCAGTAGAAACCACCATTTCGAGGGTTAAATTAAGCGCAAACAGCAAAAATTTTCACCTGACAATAAATGCGTTTGATTTTACCATGCCTGCGATTAGATCGACCATGGTGCGGTTGATATCAATATGAGGTCTGTCACATATATCACAAATTTTGAACGAAGTAAATTTGACTGAAATTTCATGGTAGTTTTAAAAATAGGCATAGTCATCTAAAATTGTAGTTTTTACTACAAGAATTTTTTCTGTGTGTTTATAGATTTAAACCTGAATCAGACGCAAGGCTTTTTTAAAACTATAAGTCTTAAAAAGAGAGTTCACTAGAGGAAGAAAAAGTTCAAGAACTTCCCTTAGGATTTCGATAAGATTTGTTTGGGAAATCAAAGAACCCTTTTTTTTCGCATTCTCATCGATCAATCAAACTCATAAACAACTTGTCTAAAGAGTGTACGGAATCAAATTGCGTCACTTTCAAATGAGCTTTCTACCCATTGGGTATTTTCTATTGATATTTTGGCTGAAATTAGTTCAATGTGTATTGGTTACACTGTATTTGTTACAGTGGTAGCTGTGAAAGCGTTGCGAAGATGGAGTCTTGATAACAGCAGTGGCGCGAAAAAAAAAAGCTGGTCACGTACCTCGGAAATCCGGATCCCTTTCATCGTGTCAACAGCAGGAAGCTGGGAATGGTACAATCTATAGTTACCTCAGGTTTTAAATCGGTACAACGAACGTTTGACCATCGATCGGAAGAAAAAGTGTGGTCATAATGGATCTCCGGAAAGTGTAAAACTGCATTTTAGCAAAAGTTTCGTGCAAGATTTACGATTTTTACGACTGAACAAACTAGTGATATTTCGAAGGCGGCGTTTGGTGAGATCAATCTGATGATAAATATATAAAACGCAACCAAAACCTATTTTCAAAGAATACTAAATAATGCCTGGTTTGTAAATTCAACATTTCCAAATCGGAAAGTGTGTTGAAATACTCTTATCTAAATCAGGGTCATACAATTTCACTTTCAATAGCAAATCGTCGTGTGACGATGAACTTAACATTCATCCCTTTCAATTGAAACACATTATCTTCTTTTGACAGCCACTTCTCCGTCAACTTCAGAAAAAACAATCTTCAAACAAACATTTTCGACTAAGCTTTTCATTCATCGGTGTTTATTTTAGCCTTCGGTGTCAAACTAGTATGAAGCAGGACAATTGAAATTCAGGCAATACGTGCGGATTTATATTCATTTCTGAGGTATTCATTATTTTTAAGACTAGAATCAGTGCCATCAGATAAAGTAATTGAAGCAGCGAAAGTAATAATCAATCATTTTATGAAATGATACATGAAATCGCTGATACTTATGTTGCTTTCACGCGATTCCTGTTGTGTTCACAGCTCCAGCGCAAATGCAACAAATGCCATTTCAATAAGTCATCGCAGTATCAAACAGAAACGCGCTTGCCAGCTCGGGGCGTTTTAAAGTTACTTCTAGCAACACTGGCACGCATGGTTCATTATGTTCGCCAGCCACTGCTCGGGTGGGGGGATGAAATCAAATCAAATTCAACGAAGTTGTTTCACGGTCGTTCACCACGTCGTTTGAAGCAAGCCTGAATTTCAATTGGCTATATCGCAATGAATTTAAGCTTACTCAGGTTTGACAGGAAGTGAATTGGGAGTGAATCGGTGAAAATAAGATTGATTCACTGCACGAAAGCAAATTGCAGTGGAGTGAAATGAATACAAAAGCGATTCATTTTCATTTTAATGCTTCGACGATGTAGGGCCCTGATCTAAACGATATTGGTAATGTTTACATGCGGGACTTATTGTATGTGAATGTGATCTCGGAATAGGCGTAACTCTCCAGGCGTTCTAAAATGGGTTGCTGGGATGATTTTTGATCAATTTTCGTCTCAGCGCTGAAAAGAACTTTGTTCCAGAATTATTTTAGCTTTGCAACATACTCTCTGGCAAAGTCCAGTCGCTTTTTCACATTCGCTTGGGAAAGGAGTGGCTTCTCCCGGGCAACTCGATTGTGCCGGTGTGCCACTCGCCGGACAGTATCCGCACTGACAGACCTTCCGATGTCATCAGCAACCTCAGAGCCAATTTCAGAATACTTGTTTTAGGGTTATTCCTTATTCTTTGCACGATTACCATTTCTTACAACAAGGATTTGTACGAGAAATAATGTCGAGAAAAGCGGTTGCTACAGTTTATAATAAACCACGAATCCCCAGCTTTGTTTTGGCCTGATTTGGCCTCTTGTCACTATGCGAAAGCCGTCCTGGAATGGTATAAGGCACAAGAGGTCGGATGCATGCCAAAAATAATCAATCCGCCTAACTGACCAGAACTTCACTCGATTGAAAAATACTGGGCTCTGGTTCGGCGGAATCTTGAGATGTAGAGGCGCAACCGCTTGTTTAACTGATGATACCGTACGGAATTTCACAGAAAACACGATTAACGTCTCAATCGACTGTTTTAACTGTATATATAACTCTTTTTTTTAATAATCGTTTGTTTGTACAGGCTCAATCAGATCAACTTTACAGAGCCAAATTTTCATATTTATATACATCATTTATCTTAAAACTAAAGTTAAGAGGATAGAGCCGATTACTCGCGGCCGTCTCGTGTGTTAATAGGAAGTACAAATTACGGATGGGAAAGAGGGTAGAAATTTAAGGTATGGTTTACATAACATCATAAAATTAAATTCTAAATTATCTAAAAACTTTTATAACTATACAATTTATGGTTTTCTTTTGACTTGAACATTTTTTTGAAAAAAAGAAAAAAAAACAAACATACACACATACACAGACAAAAAAAACACTTCCACTAGTAAACATGCAGATTAAACTAACTACAATCTAAGGCTAATGTTAGTCAAAAACACATAAATGAGTTTCCTTATGTACTCCAAATCACGTACAGCCAAAATATCTCGAATTGGCACATTGGGTTGTCTACCTCGAGCCCGAAGGGAATCATAATGCTCCGATCTGACTCCACGATGTTCAGCACAAGACCAAATAACGTGATCTGCGTCGTCTGATAGCCTTGTCCACACTCACAGAGATTGCTGTCGCTCAGCCCAGCTAGTTATCCAAAGGAGCGTTCAAAGAATAATGATTGGACATGAGGCGAGACATAACACGAATGAAGTCTCGACCCACATCCATCCCCCTGAACCAGGATTTCTTCGACACCTTTGGGATGATAGAATGTTGCCATCGCCCCAAATCTCCTTTGCTCCATTTATACTGCCAGCTGGCAGGGTGACTGTTGACGAAAAATAGGAAAAGATTCGTTGAAGGCGATTTGTTGATTACAAACATCGCCTTCCATGGCGCCCACCTTTGCAAGCGAGTCCGCTTTCTCATAGCCCGGAATTGAACAACGAGATGGTAATATATAACTCTATTATACTGAAATAAACAATCGGGTTTGTTGATTTATGTCTAGATTTTTCCTATTTATTTTGCTGACATTATCTCAGTGTCCGAATTTTTTAACGTAGACAGGCTTAAATCAAATCAACTGATAAACATGGGCTCATCACACTTAATGTTGGTCAAATAACATTCATTCACTTTGCAACACAAAATGATACACTTAACATGTCTACCACCGATGTCAGAATATTCCAGGCCTAAACTTAATTTATCCATGAATAAATACTCTTTTCCGTGCGTGGAAAACAAGACTAGTCTTTTAATGGAAGTACTTGACTGCATATTTAGGGTTTCAAGCTGACTAGTTATTGAGAATTTATTGATGACAAAAACAGCAATGAATATGCTTCAAGAAGAGATTGGTTGTGCAGTGCACCAAGTGGACATGCGCCACTAAATTTTATTAGGTCCAGGAAAGTATGCATTTAAGAAAAAAAAAGCTGATGACTAAAGCTACTGTCACAATATTTGGATTGGTTCACAAAGTGCACAAATTTCCGATCAACTGCATCTGTTTCATAAAGACATAGTTATATCTCAGGATTTTACACGTCCTACTTGGCTTTTGCCAAACCAAAAAATGCATAATTAGTAAAGATAGATAATTTCTACTTCAACATTCTCAGTGTACCAACTGAACTGCCGTTGTGGGCATAAGTGTCATATATACAGTATTGGACAAAACATTTGCAACCAGTCAATCCCAATCATGAAACTCTACATTGAAGGTTTATAAAAAGTCAATTGGGAGAAAAAAAAATTTTAATTTGTAAAAACAGCACTTTTCATGTTTATTATAACAACAAAAAATCATTATTCATGCATAACAATTCATGGAAAAAAAAAACAGTCAATGTTCTCTCCTGGACAAAACAAGTGCAACTTCGTGTGTTGTTTACCTTGCATGTACAAGGCATAGACTAGATCAGGTGGTCAATGGGGTTTTGTGGAATTGCTGCGCAAGCCTTTTGGATTTGTGCAAACAACTGATCCTTATTTCGAACACCTTTACGATCAATTCGCTGATTCACGATCTCCCGCAGGTTCTCGATAGGGTTCAGATTCGGAGGGTGGGGCGGCCAGTCCATCACCATTGGTTGGTTATCCTTAAACCACTGTTTGACCACTTTGGCGGTGTGCTTGGGGTCGTTACCTTGTTGGATTTATCCATTTTAATGGCATTTTCCATTCAGCTATCTGGACAGCATAACATCTTTCAGGATATTATTGTACATGAAACGGTCCATGATTCCATCAGTTCGATGAATTGGACCAAGGCCGTTCGCAGACTGGCATCTCCAGAACCCATCACATTGCCTCCGCCATACTTCACCGTCTTCTGGCAGTACCGTGAATCTAAGAGATATCCAGTCGGTCGACATACACGGCAAAATCCCGTCGCTTCCGAAGATGTTGAACTTCGACTCATCGCTGAACAGAACCGTCCGCCATTTCTGCACATCCCAGCCAATATGAGATTGAGCAAACAGGAGTCGTTTCTTCTGGTTCCTAAGTGAAATCAGAGATTTCTTCGCAGGGCGTCGAGAGAATAATCCGGCTTCAACGGCACGTCGTCTGATTGTCAGGTCCGATACAGTCTCACTGTAAATCCGTTTGCTCCTTGAAGGAAGATTTGGAAGGATCCTTCTCAGTGCATCTGACGATCATAAAGTCCTCTCTTGACGTGGTGGACAGTGGTCTTCCACCTCTATTGTCTACAGAAATCTTCCCGGTTGAACGAAATTTTGAGCACAGTCTTGAAACGGTCCATTTTTTCACCTGGTATTTGTCACAAATCGTTTTTTGTGACATTCCGCTCTTGTAATCATCGATTGTTCTGCTTTCGTAGTTCAAATCCAAGGCTGTCAGGAGCCATTTTGTTGTCTAATAACATAAATATTAGGAAAACATGAGTATTGACCTTTCTCAATGTTTGTCATGCAATATCTAACTTGCTACTGGTACAATAACGCAAGTAAGAACACTTTTGTCAACAAACGAAACCTTTTCCACCTTGTTTCAAACACTTCTAGAGGAATAAGTCCAAGAAAGCGAGAAGTTGCACTTGTTTTGACCAGCGCAAAATAGCTCTTGTCAACAAAACACTGCCAGTGAACTGTCAGTTGACAGCTGATTGCTGCAATAATCATGTAGACTGACATCTAGACTCCTGAACCGTCAGCAGCAGTAACTTGCTCGATTTCAATTTCTAAACTGATGCTTTTTATGATTGCTCGATTTGAGTTGCACATGTTTTGTCCAATATTGTACATAGGGAATCACATGGAACATGGGACAGTTATGCATACTACGATGGTGAAGCACAATCTGGCTCGTAATTGAATCGATCTGGACATTCCCAGCTCTGCCCTTTTCATCCACTTCAAGTATAGCATTAAATCTAAGTTTGCAAGTTAGTGCACAGTTGAAAAGTGAGGTTACGTAACGCCTCTGGATCCCAGTAGAAATATCGTCAATCAAACGAAAAATAACAAGGTTGTTGGAAACGACCAATTTCAATAGATCTAATCAAATCGCTCCTCATCGTCAACAAAGAATTTTCCAAACTGAGTAAACTCTGAGTACGAAGCTCCACAAAAACTTCCAATCGCTAGCAACATCTCTGCGCATGTCTCACCTCCCGCAGTGATCCAATTTCTTCTCCAGTTTTTCCCTGTTATGTTAAACATTTTATTACCATGTTCTTGTCATATTCACATTACCCTCTCTGGGAGTTCTCCGCACCCCCTCCCAAGCCAACAACACGTTGAAACTCATCAAACTGCATTGTAAGCAGCCGAAAGCAGCGGCAGCAGCTCATGTTCTTTAGCCAACAAACAACTGCGGATACATCCCTTGCTTTAACTGCTACCCCGCTTCCAGCAAACCGAACCACCCTTCTCCCACCATGATGTTGTCCAACGATCCCCCTCGAACTCAGTATCGACGTTCAAAGCATGTAACACATTTGTGGTACAAGCGCTTACACGAACCGCATCCCTTTTCCGGTCGTCCGGCTCCAGAGGATGCTCTTCTTGCATCAACCTACTAGAGCACATCGCTGCTGCTAACAAGTTTCGGAAAACCTTCCAAACAAGACTCAAATCGATACCGAAAAAAAAAGTTACTCTATAATCAAGGTCCGGACCAACAACAGTAATGGTTGCATTTCCTAATTTCCAAAACAGATGTACTTGGACTACCCTCGGTGACCGACCTTTTCGAACCAACCATCGCCGTTGTTGTTGCTGCTGTTGTTATCCATCCCCATTTAAAATACATGACTGTAATTAAATCCTTGTCAAAAGTTGTAATTGCATTCGCCAAAACATGTTTGTTACAGGCTAGGTTGACCCGATGCTGCTGTTCGTTGCAACCGGAATTTCGTTTCGGTCAGCTCCTACTCGGTCAACGGTGGTTGTGGCGATGGTCAAATGCTACCACAGCGCTGTGATAACGGATCGGGTCTGATTTGAAATTAGTAACGTGGTTAAATTCATTGGAAGCAAAAACCGCTTCCTTTCGTTCCGGTAGTTCACCTTTAAAAACCGACCTGATCCTTTTCGTTTCGCACTTTTCTCCGAGATTCAAAGCACCTATTCCCCAACGTAGTCCGACGACGGTGGCGTCGTCGTGTCATGCCAAAGTTTCCATTTTCACACGCCATTTATCAAATTGCATTCAGAGCGTGACCAGCAGTTTTAGTAGCAGCAGCACTGGCACGAGAAGAGGAGCGAAAAAAAATGCAAACACTCACTCGGAATGCTCCCCATACTAAACCACCCATCCAGCGCCAGAGACCTATCGACAGGCCCAACCGACCAGTCACTGGATGAGGAAGAAAATAGCGTAAATGGTTGAAGCATTCCACCCAAGCTCGCACACAAAAAAAAGTCCATGTACGAATGAACGAACGAACGAACGAACGAACGAACGAACGAACGAACGGCGAGCGACAGGCCAGAGATCCTACATGTCCGATGCCCGGACCCAATTCAATTATACTCAATTTTCATTCTTTTTTTCCCCCCCGTTCCCGTATAGACGGAGATCTCGAAGAGGTTAAATGCAATAATCACCCAGATCGTACCGTTCCTGTCCCAGGAGCACCAGCAGCAGGTCCTGACAGCGGTCAAACGGGCGAAACAGATCACCATGTCCGAGTTAACCTCTGTGATAGGGGTAAGTCCACCTCAGTCGCGAGTAAATTATTCAGATTCAAGCAGATTTCATCTTTCTTTCTCTCTCTTGCGTAGCAGCAGCGACCGGATCTGCCACGGCTACTCCGGCAGATGCACGCCCAACAGATCCCAGGAGCGCACGGAGCGCCTCCGATGCCGGTTGGCATGCCCCACCCTAGTCTCGGCCCGGGAGCCCTGGGAGGACCTCTGAGAGCCACTCGGAAGCACCCCACCCCAGCATCCGCTAGCCATCCTCAGCAAACAGGAACTGCACCGGCCCGAGGAGTCCAAGAGCAGCAATAGCAACATTATGCCGCTGGACGACCGGCATGTAAGATTGAGCTTCTGCTTCTGCGGAAAATATCTATTTTAGCTCTAATGGTGTGTCGTTTTTACGTATTGCAGCGGAGTTCCATTTCACCCACCGATCGTGACAAGTACCGACCGCGGACGCCCGAGTCTTCCCACGAGCTGAAGAAGGTCAAGAAGGAGGAGAAAGATATGGGCCATGTAGGTTTGCTGATGATTTTTTTTCCCGTGAGGGAATTGTTGTATGTTAATGTTTCGCTTTTCTCTTTTCACGACGAAAGCAGTCCGACGGGGAGAAGTCTGACCAAGATCTCGTAGTTGACGATGCATCGGAAATCAACCCGATGAGCCCGATGCCGAATCAGCACCATAATGGTAAGTGTTGTGGTTGTGCCCCAGAAATCTCCTGCTGCTATGCAACCAGTGATACTTGCCGAGTGTTTGCAACCTAACCTAAACTTACAATGTCCATTTTCTTCCCGGAACCGCCTCCCCCCGCGAGAACGGCATGATGCCGAAAAAATTAGACGTGCAAGACCGTGAACGCATTGGAACCCACTCGCCCCGATCAGGTATGTCATCCTCCCTTCAAATAAAACACTGAATAAATACCAATTTCAATACTCTGCATGTTTGTCCCTTATCGCATCAAAACCTATATAAAATAAAACAAAATTCCTCAACATTTACATCCAGTCGTCGTCTTGGCCGTGGTTTTCTTCCCACACAGCTCTCCCAGCTTCGGCTTCTTCTCCTTACCGGAATTCTCGTCAATCCACCCGACATCGATCAGCTGGTTCAAATCAATCCTCTTTTCCGTGTCCGGATTCAGTAGCTCGAAAATCGTCATCTTTGCTTCCAAACTCAGCTGCTTCTCAACCGCTTCGTGGAAACAAAAGTTCCGATTCCGGTGGTCTTCGACCAGTTTCTTCAGATTGCGATCATCGAACGGCATCGCCGCATTCAGCATCACATACAGGATTATTCCCAGCGACCAAACGTCGGCCCGCATCGGATTGTAAGGTTTGCCCAGGATCACCTCTGGGGCGGCGTAAGCGGCCGAACCACAGAACGTGTTGGAGAAGTTCCCGTTCTCCTCACCGCAGACGCGTGCAAAGCCAAAGTCCGCCAGCAGCAAGGTTCCCTTCTTCGAAATTAGGATGTTCTCGCACTTTAGATCCCGGTGGGCTATGTCGATCGAATGGAGATATTTCAAAGCATTGACCAGCTGGGCAAACCACCTCTTGGCCTGACTCTCCTTGACGATCCCGTGCTTGTTGATGTACTTAAGCAGATCTCCACCCTCGGCGTAGTCCATGAAAATAAACACCATCCGTTCCCGTTTGAGAATGCTGTGAATCCGAATGACGTGCGGATGGCGGATCTTCATCAGAACGTTCAGCTCCCGGGGAAAAAACTTCTTGATAAACTCCTCCGTTCCCTTGCGGACGTCTATCACCTTGCATGCCAGTACTTGGACGTTCTGATTCTTGCTTATGTACTTCGCCAACCGGACTGAGGAAAATGACCCTTTTCCAATCTTGATTCCCAAGTGATATCCGTGCAGATTCAGCGCTCGCGTTATGGATGAACTGGAAGCAGCTGCCTCGACTTCCTCTGCGCTGGTGCTGTTCCTGCCTTCAGCCTTGGTGGACATTGTCTTTTTGAATTTAGCAGTGGAATTTGTTCAGGCAGTTAAAATTTGTTGCGTAAATTTTGACCCGATTTGACGTCTCCCCAATGGAGCGAGATAACTGAAAAATAAAAGTCGGAGGTTGCTGCGATTTGCGATAAGGTGGCAGAAGGTTGTCTCGTGTTCTGCTTATTAAGTTTCGTTTTCTTTCGCTTCCTTTCCAGGAACTTCCTCAAACGCTTCCACCCCGTCCAATAAGAAAATGGACGATAAACCAACGACACCCATTGCCAAACCTGCCACACCGACCAACTCGGCCGCCAGCAACGGCGTGCCGAAGGTGGTGAACAAGCCGCCCGTATTGAACCCAGGTTATCCGCCGTACCTGGGTGGACCCCTCAATGGTGAGTGTCTGAGTTGATTAGTCCCATAGAGCATTTAATGATTGATTTGATATTCCGTTTTAGGAGCGCCTCACGAACTGCAGGCTGCCTACGGTGGACCGGGAGTGCACAACAATCTGCCTCACTCATTGAACAACTATGCCAGGGCACCGCTAGCATTCGATCCACATCCGCAGATGCGAGCTCCGTTGGGGCCGATTGCTATTCCCGGAGGGAAAACCGTAAGTATTTCGTTCGGTTAAGTAGATTAAATGTTGATCGAATCTCAGTTACAACGACTTTAGAGTTTCACACAATTCTAAATTCGTAGTAGCAAACAATCATAACCTTGAGTAATGAAACTCTCAAACAAATTTCCAGCCTACAGAGCTTTTCTTCTCCTCCTTCCAGTGCCTATTCTTTTCACGTGAACGCCGGGGGCCAGATGCAGCCTGTCCCTTTTCCCCAGGACGCCCTGGTTGGACCGGGGATCCCCAGGCACGCCCGTCAAATCAGTTCCCTTAACCACGGCGAAGTCGTCTGCGCCGTCACGATCTCGAACCCCACCAAGTACGTGTACACCGGTGGTAAGGGTTGCGTCAAAGCGTGGGACATCTCCCAGCCCGGTAACAAGAATCCCGTCTCGCAGTTGGACTGTCTGGTGCGTTTAGTGATCTTGTTCCGAAACCCGACGGTGAAGTATACTAATTTTCGATTTTGTTCCCTTCTCTCCAGCAACGGGACAACTATATCCGCTCGGTCAAACTTCTGCCCGATGGCCGGACGCTGATCGTTGGTGGTGAAGCGTCCAACCTGTCCATCTGGGATCTCGCTAGTCCAACACCTCGCATTAAGGCCGAACTGACCTCGAATGCGCCGGCCTGCTACGCGCTGGCCATCTCGCCAGACTCGAAAGTGTGCTTCTCCTGCTGTTCCGACGGAAACATTGCCGTTTGGGACCTGCAGAACCAGACTTTGGTGCGACAATTCCAAGGTATTTCCTTAACTATCCTCCTTGCGAAACGTGATTTAAAATTAAATTCATTTCTCAGGTCACACCGATGGAGCTTCCTGCATTGATATTAGCGCCGATGGTACAAAACTATGGACCGGTGGTCTGGACAACACCGTCCGATCCTGGGATCTCCGGGAAGGTCGACAACTACAACAGCACGACTTTACCTCGCAGATATTCTCGCTCGGCTATTGCCCGACTGGTAAGTCTCAAGTCCCTGCTTCTTTCCGCAATCGAAACCTAACCCCCGATTCCTTCTCTTTCAACAGGTGAATGGCTCGCCGTCGGTATGGAGAACTCCAACGTCGAGGTGCTACACGCCAACAAGCCCGACAAGTATCAGCTTCATCTGCACGAGAGCTGTGTGCTAAGCTTGAAATTCGCCGCCTGCGGAAAGTGGTTCGTATCCACCGGCAAAGACAACCTGCTGAACGCGTGGAAAACACCGTACGGCGCATCGATCTTCCAGGTATTTCCATCCCTGTCTTCGACGCATTTTACCATTTCTAACACCTTCCTTTCTCCCTCCCCAGTCAAAGGAATCATCCTCCGTGTTAAGCTGTGATATCTCGGCCGACGATAAGTACATCGTGACCGGTTCGGGCGACAAAAAGGCCACCGTCTACGAGGTCATCTACTAATCTAATGCTGGAACAACCGAAAACAAAAAGAGAACCCACCACCCCGCAAAATTCGAGACGTAAGCAAACAACATACTGAAGCAAAAATATTAACACCACTTCCGCTGAAAGTCGGTGCACCAAAAGTGTCATATATAGCTTATAAAGAAAAGCGATACAAAAACAAAACAAACAAACAATTTGAAGAGTAATGCTTTAAAGCAACAAATAACAAAAGATAGGAGAAGGACATTAACCTGTAAAGCCTGATTACACTCATTAAGCTACACCTTAAGCTAAAAAGAGAAGAAATTAAAACTAGCGGTTAACTGTGTATAAAGTAGTGTATGTAATGTGTCTAGAGGAAAACAGAAGAAAAAAAAACAAGCATAAGTCTTAGTAGGTACAGAAATCCTAATGTAAAAAGCCATAAGTTCCCGTTTTGGATCATAAGAATATTACAAACTAGTAGACACGCAAACAGAAAAGTGCTCTCACCTAAAACTCAAAATGCTAAATCTCTAAAAGTGTCCGCAACTTGTATAATATATTCAACACAAAGGCAACAGTAGGTTGAATTTGATTTCTGGACAAAAAAAAGCTTTCTAGGAGAAACCAGTCCCGTTCCCGTTCTCGGGGAACGAGTAGAATTTATTTGTTTCTAGTGGTAGGTGTTTGTTTAGTTGTCTCCTAGTTTTTTTTTTTTTAAACCAGATCATTAGTAGATTGAGGAAAGAAGCTTTACTTTTTGTTGATAAGGCTCTCAGTGGAGAGCCAAGATGAATTAATTTCGTGAAATAATGACTGTAAGGATAGGTAACTTTTAGGCGGTAACGTAGCGATTTAGTATGCTTTTGTTTCTAAAATTTTTTGAGAGCCACGAGTGCTAGGAAAGCACCTTTATTACACTGAACCCAAACATCATCTCGAAATCGTATCGAAAAGTAATTCGATTGCGCCCTTTAACGAAAAGCATTCGGAAATCGGTTGATTGTCTTATGGTTAGATCCGTATGACGATCATCCATGTTTCGTATGACACTCAACCAAATTCAATATGATGTTTGTTTCAAAAGTGTGTAGATTTATTAGCGATCTATGAATAATTTAAAACAATTTCACGACATAAATTTATTTCACTTTTCACTTCCTCAACCGTTGAGCAAAGACTGCGACGGGAGTACAAAAATTGAAGGAGTCAGGAAATATTTTTCCGCGACTCCGTAGGAAGCGGTCGGGTTTCGATCCTTTATTCGTGACGGTACCAGTTCTGATAGCGATTGATAGGTTTTTACCGAATGATGTAAAATGGAATGTTTGTCATCCTCATTTCAAATGATTTGCGTCATAGGGCTTTTCCAATGCAATACGCATTCAACTTTGGGATGACGATTTTTCGTACAGCGTTCATCAGAATTTTAACGGGAGGTCAATTCACTTCGCGTATTATTAGTTGTTCAACATTAGAAGGATAATCATCTGGTTTCTAGAAAATCGTCCTCCGCCTGCATCTATCATTCGAAAATGCGATTTCAATGTTTCGATATCAACCGACGGAGGATTCATCCGATAAAAGGAGGATGTTTGGGTTCAGTGTATCCAACACACATTACCATTTAACTTTCACATATTTTCCCCCCCCCCCCCCACACACCTACCAAAAAAAATAGTTGATCCAATCCCAAACTCCAGAAAAGCCTTCCCACCACAACAATAACAAAAAAACGTGAATCTACCACTTTTCATGTTTTTAAAACCATTATATGCGATAGTCATCCTGACCATGATTTAATTGTCGGTACAACGATGAAATTTTTCTCAGAGTACCACCCATTGTAGCACGGAAACTTAGTCCGGCAGCACTGGGCTCTCCTCTCTGTTAAACTTGACCAAGCTTTAATAACCACTAATTATCCTAATCATGCCGTTGTATGAAGGGCCAAAAATGGGTTGAGTTGATCGATATGTAACATCACTTATACGTATCCACAGGGATATAAAGAATCTCCTTCCAACAACAAGATTGAACAATTGGTCATAAGAGCGAGCTAACTAACATGAGGATGCCCCAATTTTTTCGGTTCGGATGTATCGCACATTGTCAGGCTCATCTGTCCTCTGCTCAGCGTTGAAAAAATGCGGCCCCGGAAGTCTACTGGTAACCAATGTGACGTACGTCTCGTTGTCCATCAAAATGCACCGGTTCGGCTTTTGGAGGAGAATGTCATACAAGTTCCGTGACCGTATTTTCGAAGAAGCTTTCTTTGAATACTGCACAGTTTCGACACTTTTTGGCAATTTCATGAACGGAACACGGTCTATGCGATGTCAAAAGGCGTCTGATCCGATGCCCTCTTTTTGCGTCCAGATTTCGGTGAATCTTCAAGAGAACACGACTCTCCAAAATTCTTAACAATCTTGAACATTGCAGATTCAGTGCACTGCACGCTTTTTGTCAATTCTCGAAATGACAACTTTTCGGAAAACATTTGTGCAGAGTTAATCTGCGAGTTGATAAGCTAATCCGACCCATCGTTCGAAATTTCTAACTTTTTTTCGATTTTTCACGTGTGTGGCCAAAGTAAACAATGTTTTGACACACTGAGCGAAAATTCACAATTTTTCGTTTAGTTTTAATCCTAAACCATTGATAAACAAGTGTCCACTTTCTTTAATGAATAGTCCTTAACATATAAAATCATGCTGATTTCTGTTTTGAATTCGTTGACTGACGACTAGACTTTGGTCCTGATGAATTATTGCTCATTATATTAATTCGTCAACAATCAGCATGATTTATTTTCAACCATCGCAAAGTTAATATATTCTGCGTAGTTTGTGCACAACTTCTATAGTATCAATCTCGTGCAAGATTATGTATTACTGGACTAACAGAACAAATAATGTTGAGGGTAAAAAGTACAGGAGGTAGACAAAATAACTGGGATAGGCAAATATATGGTCAACTTTGGAGTTAACTTCACGAAATATTGACCGATCTTAATTCTCTTAGAAGCATTCGACGGAAAATTAATGCATTTTTATAATGCAGTCACGGAAAATTGCCATGGTTCCCGGATATCGAAGATATACCGGGTTTCCGGAGGGGACGTTTCACATGTCGATTTTTTGTTAAAATTTTGTACAGGATGCCGTTCAGAAATATTTTTTTCTAGTAAATACGCAAAAAGCGGTAACATTTTCCAAGCGAATGATACATTGAACTCAATAATCGGCCTTAAAATGGCCGAAATATGGCCATTTTCCTGGAACAGGTTCCTCTGAAGGGTTCTGAATGCGGCCAGATCTTACTTTTATCCAAAACCTGCCGAGCGACACCTCTATCTTCTTCTTTTTCCATCACAAAGCTTTCCTTAAGCTTAAAGTGGACATATGGACACATTGATCACTCCCGGGGCCACCGGAATGTTGCTTACATTTTTACGCCAAAACATGCCGTGTGACAATTCTATCTTCGTGATTTTTCATAAAAAAATGTTATGGATTTTTCCTAAAAAAAATGTTAAAAGGACCATTGGGCAAATTGGTCACTCCTGTAGGGTTCTACTGTTCTGCCTTAATTCACATACCTTAGACAGTATACAAACATTGATTCAGAAGGAAAGGGAGATTGACAGTAGAAAGCGAGGGAGAGCGATGTAGAGAGAGAGAGAGGGGATTCAGCAAGAAGGGAGGAAACGAGGATCTCGTGGACGTCTGACGGAAAAATAAAGATTAAAAGTTGTATCGTAAACTTTGCGTTTTAATTAGAGTTTTACACCTGGCGACGAGATTGGAGTTACGAGTAAGGTAATTAATATAGATTCAAATGTTTTTTATTTTAATTTCAGCGAAAACAAATTTATTAGAAAAACAAAAATATCAATGGACGCGTAGCCCGAGCCCCAAATGGATGAAGAGTAAGATGGCCGTTGATATATATATATATATTTTTTTCATCAAAGGAACAACCCATGGCAATTCACTATGTTGGTTCTACGGCAAAGAAAAATGTGTGTGAGGCGAGGGTGATACTATTGCATTTGCAGTTTTGATGTGGTTTAGAAAGTGCATAACATTTTGAAGAGCGGCTGCATATTTGGTTGCTGTGAACTGTCTTCATTAAAAAATAAGTATATACGATACGAAAGTTGCCGGAGAGTGCTTAAATTTAGTTAATTGCATTTGCTTGGTTCCATTGTGATGCGTGAAAATAAAATTAGTGAAACCGAAAAGAATATTTGGTTGTCAAGTAGCCGGGAGTCTGAAGGCTTGGCCTAGTGCTAGGGGGCCTAGGTAGATGATTTCAGGCAGGGAGTCTGATAGCATACTTTCTGATGCATGAAGTAACCGAGGCAGGGTGCTCGGTGGATGTTGACTAGTGCCAGGGGGCCTATGGAAATGATTTCAGGCAGGGAGTCTGATGGCATGGCCTAGTGCTAGGGGGCCTAGGTAGACTATTTCAGGTAATGTTTATGATGTAACCGAGGCAGGGTGCCCGGTGGATGTTGACTAGTGCTAGGGGGCCTAGGTGAATGATTACAGACAGGATTTCACTCGCTATTCTGTTCAATGCAACCAAGGCAGGGTGCCCGGCACATGTTACTTTACACTAGGGGACCAGTGTAAAGATTGCAGACAGGGTGCCTGTGGATCGGTCTTACGCGAACCGGTAAGGATAGGATAGGATATGGAAGAATTTTCTTGGTTCGATTGAAACTATTCTTTGAGACTACAATAAGCTACAGCAACTAATCTCTAATTGAAGAAAAGATAATATAGTCTTACCCGCGAATTATGTTTGATTATGGTTTCAGATGGATGAAAGTCGTCCGATACCGATGTTTAAATGCGAGCAGATCGAAAGCGGACGATTGGCAAAGGAATGGCAAGAGTGGAAAGGTGCTCTTGAGTGCTATTTTGATTCGTATCAAATAACGGATCAAAAGATGAAGCGCTCTAAGATGTTGCACTTAGGTGGCCCACAGTTGCAGAAAGTTTTTAGGAGTCTTAGGGTACTGAGGATTTTCCTTTAGTGCTGCTGGAGAAGCCTTTTTATGATTTGGCCATTGAACGGTTGGATTTATATTACAAACCTCGCAATCAGGATGTCCTAGAGAGACACAAATTACGCACCATGAAGCAGGGTAAAAATGAAAGATTTTCACACTTTGTGCTTCGTTTGCGTCAACAGCTGGCGGACTGCGGGTTTGAGAAATACGCAAAGGAAGTTAAAAACGTTCTCGAGGAAATTATGCTCGTCGATGTTATTGTAGAAGGGTGCAATTCTCAGGATCTGCGAAAAAAAGTTTTGGAGAGAGATCGGTCACTGTCGGAAATCGAATCTCTCGGGGAATTGTTAGAAAGCGTTCACCTGCAGGAAAAAGAGTTGAAAGGTGGCAATGAAGTAGACCAATCGGAGATCTGCAAAATCCAGAAGTCAGAATCATGTGTAGGGTTTAAAACCAGAAGTGAACGCAAGCAGGATCGCATTGTTCGTCGTTTTTCCGGTGGAGGTGAAAATCATTTGTTATGCCTGTGGTCAATATGGCCATACGTCGAAGACACCATCTTGCCCTGCAAGAGGAAAAACTTGCCGCAGATGCCAGAAAGCCGGACACTTTGAGAAAGTTTGTCGCAAACGGCCATCGGATTCTCAACCTACACAGTATACGAGAAAAGTAAATTCAGTCGAAAATAACGATGCCACATCAGAGTTGAATCCTCAAGTATCCTCGGGCGAAAATGAAAAGAAGGTGTATTACACTTTCTATACCGGAAATGATACGAATGTTTTTAACTGTAAGATAGGAAGGATTGTGACCGAAGTGTTAATCGATTCTGGCTCGGAAGTAAATTTAGTTAAAGCAAATACATGGGAGATGCTGAAGGCACACCAAGCAATAGTGTCAAATTGTACGAAAGGCAGCAACAAAGTTCTCAAATCATATGGATGCAATGAGCCTTTGAGTATCTTGGGGACATTCGAAGCTTCAATAATAATCGGAAATTGTTCGACAGAGGCGGAGTTCATGGTGACTAAGCAAGGATAAAGAAACCTGTTGGGGGATACCACCTCCAAGCTACTTGGAATTCTTAAGGTTGGCTGTGAGGTTAATCAGATTAACGATGATGCGAAGCAAGTCAGTTTTCCAAAATATCTGGTATTCAGGTGCGCATTCAGATGGACCCAACTGTGATTCCAGTTTACCAGCCATTACGACGGGTGCCAATTCCACTCGAGGGCGCAGTCAACGAAAAATTAGACGAACTGTTGGCAAGAGATATTATCGAAGTAAAACGTGGACCAGTGTCATGGGTTTCTCCGCTTGTAGTAGCAAACAAGGCAAATGGTCAGATTCGTTTGTGCGTGGATCTCAGACGAGTCAATCAAGCGGTAATCCGTGATCGTCACCCAATGCCAGTGATTGACGATGTTCTCACCAAGATTGGGAAAGGGAACGTGTGGAGTGTACTCGATGTGAAGGACGCTTTCTTCCAGCTGGAATTGGAGGAAGAATCTCGAGATGCCACCGTATTTATCACTCATCGAGGTCTGTACCGGTTCAAGCGTCTCCCGTTTGGCCTGGTATCGGCACCAGAAATTTTTCAGCGTACCATGGACGAAATTCTGGCGGAATGTGAGGGTGCATACTGGTATCTCGATGATGTAGGAGTGGAAGGCAAGACAGTGGATGAACACGACAACCGATTGAATGAGGTACTGAGAAAATTTAAGGATCGGAGACTAGTCCTTAATTGGGAAAAACGCAAGATACGTGTAACGGAATTTGATTTTCTTGGATATAAAATTAATGCCAATGGCATAAGACCTTCCGTTGAAAAACGAAATGCTGTGAAAACTTTCCGTCATCCAGAAAATGAAAGCGAGGTTCGTAGTTTCTTGGGGCTTGCAAATTATATGGGAAAATTTATTCCTAACTTAGCGGCGGCAGACGAACCGTTGAGGAAGTTAACGCAGAAGGGCGTGAAATTTCACTGGGATGAACCAGAAGAGTCAGCATTTCGTGCAATTAAAGCCAGTATAGCGAACGCTGGAAGCCTTGGGCTCTACAAACTCGAAGACGAAAGGGAAATCGTATCTTCTTCAGCAACGATTTCCTGCTGCTTTGAAATGGGAAGAAATTCAACGTGCAAGTAGAGATGACATGGAAATACAACAGGTAATTCAGGCCCTCGACTCCGGGACAGAAGAAAATATGCCTCTGCCATTCAAAATGATATCAACTGAGCTTTGCCACCTAGATGATATATTATTACGAGTAGACCGGATCGTAATTCCCGAGAGTCTTCGACAACGAGTGTTGCAAATCGCTCACGAAGGACATCCGGGTATCCGGATCATGAAGAGCCATTTGCGCACTAATGTGTGGTGGCCAAAAATGGATCAAAATGTCGAAAAATATGTAAAGGCTTGTCGTGGATGTGTTTTAGTTGCTGCTCCCTACCAACCAGAGCCAATGATCAGAAAAAGACTTCCATCCCGGCCTTGGGAATTAATCGCAATAGACTTTCTGGGTACTCTTCCAGATGGTGAAAATTTGCTAGTCTGCATCGACTATTATAGCAGATTTATGGAAGTCGTTGAGATGAATGAGATTACAACAACATCAACGATTAAAGAGCTGCTAATAATTTTTTCGCGGTATGGAGTTCCAGAGTCACTACGTGCGGATAATGGCCCTCAGTTTTCTTCGGAGGCATTTCAAGCATTCTGCGACGAATATGGCGTACATCTAGAGAGCACAATTCCATACTGGCCGCAGATGAACGGAGAGGTTGAACGGCAGAATCGATCCATTTTAAAACGACTGCGTATTGCTCAGGAGTTGGAACAAGACTGGCGGAAGGATTTGCGACAGTACCTGCTTGTATACCACTCTTCAAATCATTCAACAACTGGGAAACCACCCGCGGTTTTGATGTATGGCCGCCAAAATGCGAACAAAGTTACCAAGAGTGCCTAACACTTATGACGACGAGATAAGAGAAAAAGACACGATCGAAAAGGAGAAGGGTAGAGCCTATGCTGACAATCGACGAAAAGCTAAACCTAGCACCATAGAAGTTGGAGATCAGGTACTAGCAAAGCGAATGAAAAAGGACAACAAGTTGACTTCGAACTTTTCACCTGAACAATTTAGTGTAATCCGAAAGCGGGGAACAGATGTCACCATAAAGTCTTCTTCGTCTGGCAAAGAGTTCCGAAGAAGCTCTGCTCACCTGAAGTCGTTACCAAAGCAATCGTTACCAGAGATTCATCCGATTGGGAATGCAAGCAGTTTTTGTTATCAACAAGAGTCGTCTGATACATTGGATCGTCATGGGGAGGAATCCACAAGTAAATCGAAAAGCCTACACCCCGACCACAGTTCTCCTGCAGAATCTAAGAGAACTAGAATTGAACCCAGTCGTTTGAAGGATTATGTAACGTATTAGGAATATAATCTTGATTGTTTTTCAATTTAAGGAAAAGTAGGGATGTAGGGTTCTACTGTTCTGCCTTAATTCACATACCTTAGACAGTATACAAACATTGATTCAGAAGGAAAGGGAGATTGACAGTAGAAAGCGAGGGAGAGCGATGTAGAGAGAGAGAGAGAGAGAGAGGGTATTCAGCAAGAAGGGAGGAAACGAGGATCTCGTGGACGTCTGACGGAAAAATAAAGATTAAAAGTTGTATCGTAAACTTTGCGTTTTAATTAGAGTTTAACAACTCCCCGGCCCCCCCAAACCTTCCCCGGGGACCCTTAGCCGGGGGCCAAAAAATATTTACGCCAAAACATGCCGTGCGACAGCTCTATCTTCATGATTTTTCATAAAGAATGTATAGATATACGTAAACAGACTATTGGGCACATTGGCCGCTCCTGGCATAACCGGAACGTCCCCGGGGGAACCTGTAGTAGACCTATTACATTTTAACACCAGAACGTCTCCGGGGAAACCTGTTTAACACATTAGCATCCCTCGAAACCACCGATACGCCCCAGAAGAACATTTTGTTGAGACAACTTTGTTTTCGTATCTAAACATTCGTATACACGAAAAGTCGTTAGAAAAATATGACCTTTAACAAATGAAAGTTTTCTATAATTCTCAACTGTTTAATAAGAATGCATACTAATACGGCGTTGGACCGCCATTTGCTTTGATGACCGCTTAGATTCGTCTTGGAATTGACTGATACAGCTTATGCATGGTTTCAATTGGAATTCGGTACCATTCATGGATTAGAAGATCCTCGAGCGCTTTCAGCGACGATGGAGAAGGAAGAACACTGCAAATTCGAGCTTCCAATGTGAACCAAAGTGGCTCAATGATGTTCAACCCAGAGTGTTTTTGCCCCCCCCGACCTTAAAATTTTTTTCTTTTTCCCCCTCCCAAAACTTAATCATTCCGGGGATTAAAAAGGGGCCCTTTCCCCCCCAAAAAATTCCCCCCCCGTTCGGAAACACAGTTTTCATCATGGGCCAAACCTAATAATATTCATGTTCAAAGTTTCACAAAAATTACAACATTATAGCAGGGCTCGTAGCGAGTCACTTTTTAGTGACTTAGTCACTATTTTGATGCTAGTCACTAAAAAGTCACTATTGACATAAAAAAGTCACTAAAGTCACTATTTTACTTAAAATGGTCACTAAAGTCACTATTTTCGTTCCTCCTTTGTTGAACAAGAAAAATCAAAACGATAAAAAAAAATTTCTGGCAACCAATTACGCTAACTCCGATAGTAAACACTAAATTGCGTATTTTTTAACCAACGTGTAGATCTGACAGTACAACAATCTATATCGCTTTCTCTTTCATCCGCGCTTTTGAAAACTTCTCTTTCTAACCTGAAAAACAACTATAGCCATCGATTTCGTGTGGTGTCTTGGGTGCGTGCAGAACGTTGAAAAGTTTGCTGCGTCGAAATTTGCAATTTTCCGCGTCGTGCCGAATTTGTAGTTTGTGCCGAATTTGTAGTCCTAGTCCGTGTCAAATTTATAGTCCGTATCGTATTTGGATTCCGTTCCGTTTTTATAATAACCCAGAACTATTCTGCTGGATCGCCGTCGTCGCAACACAGGAATTGAGCTGAATATTCTGCTGTGCGTTTCGTGTGGAGCCCCGGTCTACGATCACTGTTAATGTGGTTATGTTCCAAGTCCGGTGACTATCTGGTCATTCTTAGGTTGAGGTAAATGAATAATAAATCAAATGTGTTGAAGCATACATGTAGTAATTGGAACATAAATTATTTCAGCCATCTCTGTGTGAAACCAGCGTCGAGCTTTTGTTCCGGTTCGCAGAATTATTGAATTCCGGTAAGGTAAGCATGCTTTGCTATAACCAGTACAATGATTCCCTGTAACCTCAAAACTACCTGCACAATTTATATAAAATTCTAAATTTTGTTTGTATTCAAAATTAATTATCTTCATTCAAACAAAATACAGTTTTAAGCCTCAACATTAGAAATTTATTCCTATTGAACAAGTAGATTTGAGGTTAAATAATCGCCACTAGTAATAGTGGAAGTAGTTGGGATAAAATATTTGAATAATGTGATTACTTTTCCAATTGACTGAGAAACCAATTTAAACAATTATTTTTCACAAATATGTTGATCCTTTACACTTATAGTCCAATAGTGGGGGACCCGCCACTTGTGGATGTTCCCTAAAGCATCAATGGAATGCACCTCTATATTGTATGTTCGGAAGTAAGTTAGAAAACCTCTACTACCGAAAATGGATTTTGCTCCGAATCTAGGCAAAATACCTAACTTCGGAAGTAGTGCGCTCTACAGCGCATCATCATGCGATTTGAGCGCCCCACTTCCGAAGTTAGGTATTTTGCCTAGATTCGAAGCAAAATCCATTTTCGGTAGTAGAGACTTTCTAATTTACTTCCGAACATACAATATATAGTCAAATTTATCAATTGCTTCCCTATACGAACCGTGTAGTCATGTTAATTCTTTAATTTCATTAATCTTTTTATTTTTTTTTCGGAATTAAAAACCAATATTCCTCGATGAATTAAAAAAGGGTACTTTAAAAATTTCTTTTGAAAACCAGTGTATTGAGTCAAATCTATACGACTACTAACGCAATCAATTATGAATCATAATTTACTACGTTCAGAAATCATAACATACATATTCAGTTGAGGCAAATAAAGTTAAGGTTTGCAGTTTTTATTATGTAAGAGTGAAATATCTATTGAATGACACATTAACTATACAAAAGAAGTTATCAATTAAATTAAATTATTAGGAATAATAGCTACTTATTTTACTACCTAATACCTCCACTATTGGTACCGGACGCTTCGCACAATACTTATTAATATAAATATTATATTTTTTCTGAAAACTTATAGTCATTTTCTTTGTAGATCACCATGGGCAAATGCCAGTTCCGCCTCGAATGGTTAAAGAAAACCGACTCCAATGACTGCGCTGTTTCTGAATGGGCCCGTAAGCATAGTGAAACAGAAGCGTTTTGTACATTGTGTAACAAAACGTTCACAATAAATAAAGGCTTCCAAGCGATCGATCAACATTCGAATACCACAAAACATAAGGAGGCGTGGATGCTTCTTAACGGCTCAGATCAACTGAGAATTTGTGTTGTACCTGAATCTGATCGCACTAGGGCCGGACCTGCAGAAAATATCTCGGCCAAACCAGCGGTTGGGAAGTTGCGGATGTTGAGCACACGAGATGCAGCAGCTAATGCCGAACTCATATGGGTCCTGAAATGCATCGCATCTGATTTTCCTGCCGTTTCCTGTGATGGTATCCGAGATACATTCAATGCAATGTTTCCCAACGCAGTTCCCAGCGATTTTTCGCTGAGCCAAACCAAAGTTCGGTATCTGGTATCCGATGCATTAGCGCCGCATTTTCGAGCAACACAGCTGAACGAAGCCCGCGATTGTCTTCTTACGTTGTGTTATGATGAGACAACGAATTCTGCAGGGCGGAAGGAACTACAAACGATCATCCGATATTGGTCCGAACAGAAGTCGCAGATTGTGTCAGCTCATTTGCAAACATTTTTCATCGGTTCGGCTACAGCTGAAGACATTCTACAGAAACTGAATGCAGCACTGCATAATGCTGGCATACCGAGGAAGAATCTTTTGATGCTTGGTAAGTTCGCTTCTATGCGGGGCATTTATTTCTAAATAATTAAACACAAATCATTGTTAAATATTTGACGTAATTGCAAAGACATGACTTTGAATAGGGAAGATATTTTTTAAAAATGCGTGGATCATAACTTGATAGAATTTACGCTTGAGATGGTTGGGGGTGTATGTGACAAAATTGAAGTTTCGAGAAAATGGGCTTCAAAAGTAAGAAATTTTTTTTCCATACAAATTATATGGGACTACTGAAAATAGATTTTTCTAGGAATTCTTCAAATTTTTCTATCAGCCGTAGAAAAAAAATCTAAAAATAGCGGAAAGATGCTCGGATGTAGAAACCAAATTGTTTTTGCTGCTGCGTAGACTGCCACGGCCGTTAAAAATCACATTCCAAGTGCTAAAAATAGCATTAGAAAGCTTGATATCTATAGTACTTTTGGGATATTTAACTTAATATCGACCAAGATGTCACTTACACCCCTTTGCTTAAGGGCCCCTCACTAATTAGATAAATTTCTCTTTTTTTGAGACAATCATACCTTTTGGAACATAATTATACTGCTCACAAATTACCTTACTCAACATATCTTATCAACTTCTATTACAGGCAGTGACGGACCCAACGTGAACAAGAAGATTGAACGGCTAATGAATGATCAACTGCTTGACGAACGAAAAAAGTCGCTGTTGAATATTGGAACTTGTAATATTCACACGCTTCACAACGCCTTCCAAAAAGGTATCGAAGAGTTGGGGACCTACGCATCGGAACTTATCATTGTCGTATATTACTTTTTCAAAGGATGGCCGTTAAGGTTAGAAGATTTTGAGAAAGTGCAGGCTGAACTGAGATTGCCCACTAACAGTTTCATCAAACACGTTTCCTCTCGGTGGTTGACGTTGGAAGAATCAGCGAATAGAATCATTCAACAATGGCCGGCATTGGTGAAATATTTTACCAGCTTCGTTCCTAAGAAACGCGCTGCGTTAACAAAAACACCATCCTATGGCAGGATAATGAAATTTTTGAACAACCCGACCATGAAAGCTGAAGTACTGTTCGTAGCATCAAGTGCACGCATCTTCACCAGGTTTACTGGTAAGTAATACCTATCTTAATAAATCTAGTTGTCGATAAAATCAAGGATCGGATTCAGATCCATGTGAAACATCATCTCAATCTAATAAATCATTCAATACAAAATGGTAAATTTGTTGAATAGAAACAGTGTAAAGGGTTTTTACGTAAATAACTAAAAGGTATTCGATATTATATACTATTTATTCCATTAAATGGGTTCTTTAAATATGCCTCCTAGGGGCACGTAATGTCGTGACATGCGGACCGGTGCGCCGGATTTAAAGTACAAGCATTGTACTTAATGTAATTAATCTCGTAATTAATGAACTTTAAAGTTGGACTGAAAGTAATTAAAAATATTTTTCTGTACTGAACGTAATTAAAATACTGAAGATGTAATTTAAGGTACTGATAGTACAAATATTGGACTTTAATTACGAAATTACGACTGTAATTAATGTACTTAATAATAAGTACGGCGTAATCAAAACATTCGCCATATACCTATATTATATTCAAAAATATAATAAACTAATTTATTAATGCAATTAATGTAATAAATAACTAGATTCTTCCTCTTTCTGGCATTACATCCCGATTGGGACAGAGCCTGCTTCTCAGCTTAGTGTTCTATGTGCACTTCCACATTTTTATTCACCGAGAGCTTTCATTGCCAATTATACCATTTTCGCATTCGTATTTCGTGTGGCAAGCATGATAATACATTATGCCCAAGGAATCTAGAAAACTTTCAACACGACAATTTCTTGGACCAGACCGAGAATCGAACCCAGACACCTTCAGCATGGTCTTGCTTTGTAGACACGCATGTTTCCGCTGAGCTAAGGAAGGACCCTAAATATAGCTTGATTATATTTCTATTTCAACAAAAAATGCAGTTATAGCTGCGGGTCTCAAGTAAAACAATTGAATTTTAAAATCTGTTACAATGAGGCTTTCATTCGAGCAATACAAATAAATTGTTTTCTAATTACTTAATTACAAGTTGTTGTCACGGCAAACGTTGTATTTCATCAAATAAAATAAAATTAATGATTCAAAATTGATAAGCTAGTTGTCGAATTAGTTTGGAATATGTACTTCAGTGCATTTATTTTGATTGTTTTTTGTCTTTTCTTTCGGGTACGATTGCTGTGAAGTACTTGAAGTACTTGTTACTTGTTGTTTACAAGTCTGTTGTTTGTCCTAAATTTCTTGAGAGTAGGAGCCGTGCCGTATTTTTTTGAAGAAATTTATTAGATTTTTTTTTTTATTTCTTTATTATAGTGACTTTCAGGAGGCTGGTTCGTCAATTTATTAGACGAATAACGGGAAAGCGGGGAAAATTTCTCAAGTAAATCCCGATAAGAAATTCCAAGGAATCAGGTATCCCCGAAAAAAAAAGTGGATAGAAAAACAATTCACGAAGATATTTTTATGCACTATTTAGAAAAATTCTAGAAGATCTTAGCAAGATTTTTTTTAAAATTGATAAATGAATATCGGCTTAGATTTCTAGAAAATTTTCAAAAAAGCTTCGGGTAAGAACTCAAAAACTTGTTTGCCAAGAAAACTTCGGAATAATCCCACACCGAAATTCCCTAATGAATTGTATATACATTTCTTAGAGGAATCCCTTCTAAATTCTGAAATTTATTTATTCTTGTGTGAAATGAATTGAGTTTATAGTATTCATCCTAAGTTAATACCAAAACTTAATACTAGTTGACCCGACAAACGCCTCAAAAGAAAAAGCAATGGTGTTATTTTATAAAGTTTTGTATTTTTCTTTCCGATATTTTCATCAGTGAATGTTTCTGCACCGCACACTAGATCATTTGTTCTCTAGATCTAGCTTTCCTCTCAAATTTTTAACTTTTTAGCTTATTTTTTTATTTGCTTTTAGTTTATTTTTCCTATTATGTAAACACTGTAGAGGTTGCTGAAATATGGTTGTATAGGTGATGTGTTTTCATCGTAAACTGATTTTGTTATGAAATGTGTACGATGACAGCAAGGATTTTCTATGCGAATGTTAAACGTTTTTCGATTTATTCGCAAAGTCGGCTCAAATCGATGCATCCATTCGCGCGGTAAATCGTGCAAAAGAATTCTAGGTGCATTGTTATTATATACTATAGATCCTTAAAAATATGGTACTCTAAAAACAATATGATGAGAAAAATATTGATAAGTAATAAAATCATTGAAGTAGGGTTATATTAGTCTCAAAGATTCAAAATGATTTCAGTGATTTGATATAATTACTATACATACCTTTACGTTTGAATTGATACAATTATATTTTACCTTTAAAATCCATAGTTCCGAAAACTTATACTACAACGAATCTATTTGTAGGTTTCTTCCAGAGAGAAGAACCACTTATCCATCTATTGTATTCTGAGCTCGAACGGTTAGTACGTACCATCGCCAGCAGAACCTGTAAGTCAGATGTATGGCCTGCCAATACATCACTTCCAGCGGATATTTTTGATAATATTGAGAACCTGCTGCCTTTCGAAAATGTTGTTGTTGGAGATGATGCAATGACCGAGCTGAAAACAATGAAGGATATTGACAAACTCAGCTTCTTGAACAAGGTCAGAAAACATTATGTTGCTGCTGGTAAGCACGTTATCAAAAAGTCTGGTTTACAGAATATGTTCATCAAATACTGCCAATGCCTCAATCCATCAGCACCCGACGTCAACCGAAGTTCGAAATATATCTTGCAAGTGGCCAAGTCCTTGCCGGTAGAAATTAACTACGATTTACTCGTCGACGAATGGAACCTTCTGAAGCTCGAGGTGGTAAGGGGAGAAAGCGATATCGGCAGAATTGATGACTACTGGAACACATTTTTTGTTTTAAAAACAGCCGGTGGTGTACAGAAATATCCATTGGTCTCCAAGGTAGTCAAAGCGGCTTTGGCAGCTTCCCACGGCAACGCCGATGTTGAGCGAGGTTTCTCGGCATCCGGCAGGATCCTTACGGAAAATCGGGCTTCAATGTCTGAAAGGACATTGAATGCGTTCATGACGGTCAAATCCGCAATGCGAACGTTTGGAAAACAACCACATCTGGTTCCAATTTCAAAAGAACTGCTCATGATGGCGCATAAAGCTTACGCAAACTATAAGCAGTATTTGGAGGATGAGAGGCGGAAGAAAGCAGCTGAAGCGGATGAGAAATTGAAGGAGCAAGAGCGGAAGGACGCAGAGAAACAAACATTAAAGCAGATGAATAACCTGAAAGTATCTATTGAGAAAAAAGAGGAGGAACTGAAGGAACTACGGAAAGAAGAGGAAAAGAAAAAGCAAACTGCTGATAGGTATGCTTACAACAACCAAGAGTAAACTTAAAATTGTGAATCTAAATAAAAAAAATATTTTTTACAGATTGTTTGCAGAAGCCAACTGCCGCCTCAAAAAAGCGATTGAGAAACGTGACATGCAGGAGGTCGTGTTAGCTCAGGCAATGCTGGAGGGCGTTTCTACAGTGCGCAAGCAACAGGCCACACAGAAAAGGGCCGCGGATCATGCAGAAGATATTGTAGCGAAAAAAGAAGGGTCGCCTAATTACCAGCTTTTTCAGCAAGAAAGCTGACAAATAGCAGAACAACATACTGATGGTCCCCATTCAGTATGTGGTCGAACTGGACGGCCAAAGGGGACCACAGCCTATGTCTGTCGACCAAATAAAGTTCATTTTAGTTGTCCATTTTAATATTCGGAAGTCTTTTTTATGGTCACTATTTAGTCACTATTGGGTCACTATTTGGTCACTATTTCTAAGATTTTAGTCACTAAAGTCACTATTATTTCCCTATAAGTCCGCTACGAGCCCTGAAGAACAGCAGCGGCGCAAAGAAATTTTGCGCACGTACCTCGAAAATCCGGATCTTTTACATCGTGCCATCAGCAGGAAGCTGGGAATGGTACATTCTACGGTGTCTCGTGTTTTAAATAGGTACCACGAAAGTTTGACCATCGATCGGAAAGAAAAAAGTGGCAAAAATGGATCTCCGTATTGTGTTAAGGATCACAAGTGGGTAGTTCAAGCTTTCAAGAGGAATCCCAACAGTTCAGTTCGAGATGTGGCGAAGAAACTGAATCTAACAGAAACTTTCGTGCAAGATGCGAAAACCGTGAAGGACTACACACGTACAAAGTCCAAACGGCGCCTAATCGCGATGAACGGCAGAATACGGTTGGTAACGTACACGGAAGCTCGACACCCAGATGTTGACGAAACCACATTGCCTCGTTATGGATGATGAGACGTATGTAAAAGCCGACTTCCGGCAGCTTCCGGGGCTCCAGTTTTTCGCTGCTCATCATAAATTCGATGTCCCTGAGGACGTTAGAAAGCAGAAGATGTCAAAGTTTGCCAAAAAAAAATATGATTTGACAAGCAATTTGCTCGTGTGGAAAGCGGAGCACCCCATTCGTGACAACTGGAACGGTCAATGGGCAGTTTTATCTAAAGGAATGCCTCCAAAAGCGTCTACTTCCTCTTCTGAGGTCACACGATGGTCCTACGATTTTCTGGCCGGATTTAGCCTCGTGCCATTGCTCGAAAGAGGTTTTGGAGTGGTACAAGGCTAAGGAGGTCAATTTCGTGCCGAAGCATCTCAACCCCCCCCCCCCCCCCAACGCACCGGAACTGCGGCCAATTGAAAAGTACTGGGCCATCATGAAGCAGGCACTTCGGAAGCATCCTAAGGAGGTGAAATCGGAGGAAGATATGAAGAAAAAATTGATTGCCACGCAAAAAAAAGTTGGTCCAACTGTTGTACAGGACCTTATGAGAAGTATAAAGAAGAAGGTTCGTGCATTTGGATATGGAATTGAAATTGAATAAAACAAACATGGGAAAATATTCATAACATATTTTATTTTAATCCCTGACAGTTTGAAGATGATTGGTTGAACGGGCGAATTTTGCCGACTTATTGTGTGTGTCGCAATTTGATTCCGTACACACTTTAAACATCGTGCGTGTTCACTTTTTTATGACGCAGCACATTGGCACAATTCTGAAAAAAGACGGTCAAAAACATTTTCACCCTTTTGTCATAATTTTATCGACTAGGTGTCTCCAGAAGAGTTGCTCAAAATATTATTCCGCATATTTTTAAAAAAACACGCCTAACCTTTCATAACGGCTTAACTACACTTTCAAATTCTAACTATGAACCAAAACCAGCTACGAGATAACGGGTTATTGTCTTTGACAAAGTTGTAGAACAAATAATTTTAAGAAGACACCTAGTCGATAACATTATGACAAAAGGGTGAAAATGTTTTTAACCGTCTTTTTTCAGAATTGTGCCAATGCGCGAGTTAACGTCGTTGCCAGCCGGACTTAGGCAAATTCCATCCACGCCGCAACCGACGTCAGCAGCATGGGTCACATGGCAACAGCAGCGGATGCACCATCAGCAGTTCGATCGATTGGCAACGAGGGCAACCGACCGAACTTGGCACCTGGTAGCACAAGGTGCTGAATACACAAAAAGTGAAGTGTAGCATGATTGATAGGAAATAAAGTTAGTCTTAATTAGCGTAACAACGAGTGCGGTTCTTTTTTAAAAAGAAATCCAGGCGACAGAATCGCGAAGTGGCGCCCGAATAGGGACCTCGTAGCGGGAATAGTATAATCGGATCGTGAAGTGATTTTAACAAAAATATTAAAGTGATTCAGTGAAGAACCACCTAAAGGTCCAAATAGCCTTGTTAATTAGTCACGAAGAACTGTACAGTGGTGTGAAAATCTTTCAAAAAAATCGGATTATCTTAATCAGAAAGTCACAAAATAAGTGTTACAGTTTGATCCGAAAAGCGGAACACAGGACATCGTGGAAGGATCCCAATCGGTGTTAGGAGCCCGAGTAGCCAGTGCAAAAAGGAGCACCCCGAAACACCTGCCTGTGTTTTTCCCGTGGAGAGACGAGGTCCTGATACGAACCCAGGAAATCCAACGATGCTGTTGTTGGTATTAATGTAAGTAACCATTTAATCTTATTCATCTAAAATTTGTAAAATCAAACATTTACGTGCTTCAAAAAAAAAACAGTGCTTTTAAAAGTAAAATAGTGTCATTGTCAGAGAGTTATATAAAAAAGGAATAAATCAAAATGAATCCAGTAATTCCTCCTGCACCTGCTGTCACTCAAATGAGTACACAACCGTTTTTAGATCTTGGAAAAGTGCCGGACGTTGTCCGAGACTTGAAAACTTTTCACGGTGACCCAACCAGACTTGTTGACTGGTTGTCCGACGCCGAATCACTCTTAAATACCTATAAGAAAAACGGCGCTACCGCTGTTCAGCTAAGCGTATTAGAACGAATAATTCGCAGGAAAGTTGAGGGAGAAGCAGCGGATGTGCTGAACGCCAATAATATATACTTTGATTGGGAGGGAATCAAGAGTACCCTGATCCTTTATTATAAAGATCAAAGGGATATAAAAACACTTGATTTTCAATTAACGTCAATAAAGAAATCTGACGAAACATTAAACACCTATTACAGTCGGGTCAACGAGCTTTTGTCGTTGATTATATCCCAAATACAAACCGACCCCAAAATGAAATTAAACGCCGCAGTTCATGTTGATTATTTCCGCGACAAAGCGTTGGACGCATTTATAAGAGGTTTGGATAAACCTTTGAGTATTTTGCTAAAAAGCACAAAACCTCAATCGTTAGGACAAGCTTATAATTTTTGCGTAGAATATTTGAACATGGACATAAGATCAGCTCCCTACAGGAACGAATTTGGTGGACAATCAACTCCCAAACCACGAGATCCGCCAAGGGTCCCTGTAAGAACACACATTCCACAGCCTAGTCTATTCGCTCCACCTCCTTTGCCACCAAGAAGACCAGCCATTAATCATTTTTACAACCCTGCACCGCCACCAAGGCCATTCCAACCAAACCCGTTCAGACCCACTTCTCAAAATAATCCGTTTAATTCAAACCCACAAAATACTCAGTTTAGACCAAATCCATTCCGTAATAATCCATTTGCTAACCCAGAACCAATGGAAGTTGACACCAGTCAACAAACCAGACATTTAAACTATGGAAATCGACCCGCAATGAATCTGAAGCGACCACATCCACCTTCACAGCAATATCAAACTTTCAAGAGGCAAGCTCATCCACTTGAAAGCATGTACCCACAGTACGAAGATTATGACTATGGTTACACCGACGGTTACGATTACGGCTATGTCGATGAGCAGTACGGGAACGAAACCCCCTACGATTATTCATATGAACAACCAATCCAACCCATACACAAAGAAACTGGAGAACCCTCTGAAATAACTCCACAAACAACAAGCAACTCCCAATCTAACGAAGCAAATTTTTTAGAGTGGCTCCCTCGTTGGTAACACCAACGATGCCCTACATCAACCTTAAAACAACCATAGGCGATTTCCCTTTTTTAATCGATACCGGCGCAAATATTAATCTAATACACCCTATGTATTAGATGGATTTCACCCCAGAAGATCGATTTCAACAAACCTTGCACCTTTTGTTTCCTCGTGTCTCCGGAATATGGAAGCTGGATCTCAAGTCGACGTTGTTTACACGGATCTCAAGGCTGCTTTTGACCGGGTCGACCATACTATACTTTTGGCAAAGTTAGACAAACTTGGTGTGTCAAGTAACTTAGTTCGTTGGTTTAAATCTTACCTAACGGACAGGATACTCTGTGTGAAGATCGGCTCAGCTCAATCGAGCTACTTTACTAATATGTCGGGCGTACCTCAAGGCAGCAACTTGGGACCACTGCTGTTCTCAATTTTCATCAACGAGGTTGGACTGATACTTCCACCTAACTGCAGGTCGTTCTATGCAGACGATGTGAAAATGTATGTGGTTGTGCGCTGCTTCACTGGTTGTTTACGACTACAGCACTTGATCAGTAGCTTTGAAGAGTGGTGTTCCAGGAATTTCCTCACTCTGAGTGTTAACAAATGCTTCATTATCACATTCCATCGAAAATTGAACTCAATTGCATTTGATTACACGATAAACAATCAACCTCTGTAGAAAGTTGATACTGTTCGTGACCTTGGAATCATGCTTGACTCCGGTTTGACATTTAGACAACACTACACGGATAAGATTACCAAAGCCAACAGACAGCTCGGTTTCATGTTTAAGATCTCCGACGAGTTTCGTGATCCCACCTGTCTGAAAGCATTGTACTGCTCTCTCGTGCGTTCTATTCTGGAATTTGGAGCCGTTGTGTGGTGCCCGTATCAAGGAATCTGGATTGCGAGGATTGAAGCAGTCCAAAGGAAATTTTTTCGTTATGCTCTCCGTCATCTGCCGTGGAATGATCCGGTCAACCTTCCAGCATACTAGGATCGTTGCTCACTCTTGGGAATTGAAACAATGGAGCATAGGCGTACAGTCATGCAAGCAGTTTTCGCAGCAAAAGTGCTACTAGGTGAAACCGACTCTCCCGGATTTCTTTCCGAACTCTTTATCTACGCTCCCGAACGAGTTCTGAGAACAAGAAATTTTCTACAGCTCGGAGCTCGTGCTGCAAACTACGGCCAACACGATCCAATTCGATTCATGTCATCGCGCTTCAATGAACTCTACGCTCTGTTTGACTTCAACTGTTCCGCAGAGACCTTCCGTCACCGGATTCAGCGTAGTTGGATGGAGAGCCGCTAGTTCAGAAATGGTGGCATTTACCACGTACTGGCATTATTGGCGAAGATACTAGACGACTGATTCCATCACGATAGATTATTTAAGTATTACTGACAAGTTTTGTGTGTGTACTAGAATTAATGTTGTTTTGCTTGCTTTGTATTCCTTCTATTCATGTTGATTTCTGTAGTGTACGTTTAAGAAATAGGAGGTTTTTACGCCACATGGCTTTTCCCCTATTACATTCCAATAAGATGTTAAGTCAGTTGGAATTATATCAATAAATAAATAAATAAATAAATAAATGTTAGCCAATAATTACTCACTTCAAAAACCGTATTATTTCGAGGCTAACAATATTGGTAGTGCCAATGGAAAGTTCAAGGCTAACAAAGCAATCGACATAAACTTTTTTCATCCCAAAATAGACCATTATGCTCAATTTCTATTACATGATTTCCACCCATTTTTTCATGGGATTATTGGAACGGGCGTACTAAATGCCCTTAATGCAAAACTCGATCTGGGAAGCAATACGTTGCAACTAAACAAAGGGAATGAGTCTTTGAACGTCTCACTTCTACAATATTCCCCCCAGCAAACGATAACGAAAGCATCAAGTATCATCAGCCACCAAACCACACCTCATGAAGCTCAAACGGCTTGCCAAGCAAACCCAACTGAGCATGCATACCAAACGGCTCATCTTTCATCACTCGAGAAAGAACAGCTGTTAAGTGTTTTGAACCGGTATGAGGAAGTATTCCACAAGCCGGACGCAAAATTGACGTGTAGCACAGTCGTTGAGTGTAGTATTAACACCGTTGATGAAATTCCTATTCATCAAAAAGTTTATCCATACCCTGCTGCATATGCTGCCGAGGTGAATAAACAAGTTGACCAGCTTCTTCAAGATGGCATTATAAGACCATCACGATCCGCCTGGACATCACCAGTGTGGATCGTTCCAAAAAAATCAGATGCTTCCGGAGAAAAAAAATTTCGAATGGTAGTAGACTACCGCAAATTAAATGAGAAAACTATTTCAGACAGGTATCCTATGCCTGAAATAAATTATGTAATTGACCAATTAAAAGGTCAACAATATTTTATCACCCTGGATTAGCCTCTGGTTTTCACCAGATAAAAATGAAAGAGGGCGACATCGAGAAAACCGCATTCTCGATTAATAACGGCAAGTATGAATTCACTCGCATGCCGTTTGGCCTTAAAAATGCTCCCGCAATTTTCCAACGAGCAATCGATGACGTATTGATGGAACATATAGGCAAAATATGTTACGTCTACATTGACGACGTAATCATATTTGGAAAATCACTCGACGAAGTCCTTAAAAATCTCGAAATTATTCTGAAAGCTTTAAATAACGCTAACCTAAAAATTCAATTAGACAAGTCGGAATTTTTACATAAGGAAATTGAATTTCTCGGTTACGTTATCACGGCTGATGGCCTTAAGCCCAATATAAAGAAAATTGAAGCCATAGATAAATATCCTGAACCTACGACTATAAAAGAACTCCGATCATTTCTAGGAATGATGGGGTATTATAGGAGATTCGTAAAGGATTTTGCAAAAATCGCAAAACCCCTTACAAATCTTTTAAGAGGGGAGGGGTGTCACTCCAACAAAAGGCTTAAGCTAACCGAAGGTGAACAAACATGTTTTAAAAAAATGAAAAGTATACTGTCTTCTTCAGACATTTTAATATATCCCGACTATAATCGACCTTTCACTTTGACAACCGACGCTTCAGATTTCGCAGTCGGAGCCGTTCTGTCACAAGGGGAAGCCCAGAACGATAAACCAATCCATTTTGCTTCAAGAACTCTCTCCCATGCAGAAGAAAAATATTCGGTTCTAGAGAAAGAAATGCTTGCCATTTATTGGGCTCTCCAAACATTCAGAAATTACCTATATGGAACCGAATTCAAAATTCTAACAGATCATCAGCCTCTAACATTCTCACTATCATCAAAAAACACCAACGCAAAGCTTAAACGTTGGAAGTCCTACTTGGAAGAACACGACTATAGCATAGAATATAAACCTGGCAAAAGTAATGTTGTGGCTGATGCTCTCAGCCGTATAATTTATTCAATGACCGGTACGCAGCATTCAGCGGAAGATAGCGATCACTTTTACATCAAATCGACGGAAGCCCCTATCAATATTTTTAGGCATCAATTAATTTTGAAACAAGGACCTGACAAGGTCATTACGGAAAAACCTTTCGAAAAATTTACCAGAATAATAGTATCTATACCCGAAATTAACGAAGCATCTCTTTTACAGGTGCTACCCAACAAACATCGGTGTTGAATAAGAGCTTGTTTAAGCAAATTTGGAGTTTTTTTTCTTAAAAGACTAAAAAAGTTCCCCCAAATTTTTTTGAACAAGCTTTAATTCAACACCGATGTTTGTTGGGTAAAGAACCATCTCGATATTAGCAAATTAAATGGCATCTTAACGACTGAGCAAATTATGGGTACACTGCAAGAAGTGTACAAGAAACACTTTGGAAATCAAAAGTCGTTAAAAGTCCGTTTTGCCCAATATCAACTACTGGATGTTCAACAGGAGGATGAGCAGTGGGAGGTGATTCGTAAAGAGCACCATCGCGCCCACAGGGGTGCAGAAGAGAATAAGCTGCAACTTTTAAGGAAGCTTTATTTCCCAAAGCTTTCTCAAAAATTGCACGATTTCGTGAAGAATTGTCAAATCCATTTCCCATTACAAAAAACTCCAATTCCAAATCAGCCCTTTCAAATTGTCCACACAGACTAAAGACTTAGAACGACACAACCGTAAGACAAAACATGTTACCATCGAGACAGGCATTGACGCTTACGAAAAGACTAGACGTAGGATAAAAACGACCCCTCGTTATAAAAAGATCAGAATAGCAAAAGTCAATAAATCCACAATTAGAACAGACGACGGAAGACGTGTTCACAAAAACGACTTGAAAATTAGGAAAATTTAACTAGACGAATTGCTTTTCTGTTTTTCCAGACTTTCAACACTGCCGATTCAAACATGGACACTACACATACAAAGACTTGACCAACCAATTTTCATCTTCGACCACGGCATCAGTAGAATTCAATATCAATCATATTACTATATCCATCATTTTAGCATTGAAGCATTAAAAACTCATGTCGTAGACCTCAAGAATAGATTCGATGAAGTTGAAAGCAATCAGTTCTCAGAAATAATATTACAAAAATTTGATGAAATTAATACTGCACTAGGAAACATCATTCCTTCCAAAAGACAGAAAAGATGGGATGCCGTAGGTACTGTTTGGAAGTTTATAGCCGGATCACCCGATGCGCATGATTTAAAATTAATTAATTCCAGTATCAATGACCTTATTTAAAATAATAATAAACAAATAAAAATAAATCGCGAAATGACTTTGCAATTAAAAGAATCTGTATTTAAAACGAAGGAAGCTATTCAGTTGTTTAGATCAAAATCATCGGAACTGTATTCAATCAACATTCTTTTTAATCTTAAAAACTTATATGAAAAAGTCGAAAATATAATAGACACAATCATGTTAGCTAAACTAGGAATCCTTAATGAAAAAATATTGTCCAAAAATGAGATAGAAATGTTTAGGAAAGATTTAGAAAAAGAAAATGTCACAATTCACTCATCATCAGAAGTCGTTAACTATGCCAAAACATCAATTGCCACAAACACTCGAGAGATCGTACTATTCATCAAGCTGCCAAAGTTGTATCCCCAAATTTTCCGCAAAATCCAAGTATATCCGATTTTCCATAATAATCTGCAAATTCATTCAACAAAGAAGTTTTTCCTGGTTCACCAAACGGAGAAGTTTACCGTTAAGACAATAGAACCAACCATCTACAATATCGAGGATATCGAAGTAGCCGAGTCCACATGCATACCAAATCTCTTAGATGGTAAAACAGCCACATGTAATTACACATCAAACCCCGTAGAACAGGAAGTCATATCTCCCGATATGAATCATATACTTGTCAACACAATGAATAACTTCACCCTGTCATCTGACTGTACCACTACTGAGAGGATTCTGTCTGGATCATATTTGATCAAATACGAGAATTGCACAATACGAATCAACAACGTCTCGTACAGTAGTAAGGCTAGCAACGTAACAGGTAAACCTATACACTTCCCTTTGGACGGAATAACCATTACCAAGAATGGTGACGTATTAAACCTCAGTATGGAACATCTCCACAAGCTTCAAACGGAAACTTGAAAGGAGATGGATTTACTTCGATTAACTAGCAACAGTCTACACTTTCCACATTGGTCATTGTTTGGAGGATTGACCATTCTCCCAATCATAATCGGATTCGTTATTCTCTTCAGCATTTTCTCCCACAGAATAACTAATATAAAATTCGAAGCGATACCAGGCATCAATGATCATCATGCAACTCCGGAACCCAAGAAGAACATCGAGAACTTCAAAACGTTTTCATTGACGGATACCATGCCCCTGGAGGTTCAACACTAAGGAGGGGCGAGTTAACGTCGTTGCCAGCCGGACTTAGGCAAATTCCATCCACGCCGCAACCGACGTCAGCAGCATGGGTCACATGGCAACAGCAGCGGATGCACCATCAGCAGTTCGATCGATTGGCAACGAGGGCAACCGACCGAACTTGGCACCTGGTAGCACAAGGTGTTGAATAGACAAAAAGTGAAGTGTAGCATGATTGATAGGAAATAAAGTTAGTCTTAATTAGCGTAACAACGAGTGCGGTTCTTTTTTAAAAAGAAATCCAGGCGACAGAATCGCGAAGTCCGCGGGAGTATTTCACAACACAAAATATAATAAATACAAAAACAAAGGCCCGGCAAAAATTTATTATAATAAAAAAAAAAAAAAAAAAAAAAAATAAATAATATTTTTTCTTTCCCCCCCCCCCCCCCCAAAAATTTTAAAAAAAAAAACACAAAAAAAATAAAAATATTTAAAAAAAATTAAAAAAACCCCCCCCCCCCCCCCCTAAAAGCCCCCCCCAACATAATTAGTGTACCCCCCCATATTGATGTTGCCTTTCACAGCTGTTGTGTATCTAAATACTGTCAAAATTCATTCATATGTCGAAAAATAAGCTGATCAGAAACGTCTCAAAAGAGGGCAAATATAATGATGTATAAATCAAATAGGGAGAGATCTCCCAGTACTGGACATTTCGCAAAACGCCGGACATTTTTCAATACCTGATTTTCATAGTACCAACGGTATATTTTAATCAACAATATGCTAAGAGCATTACAGAATGAATAATGAAGAACCGCACATGACGAGACATGTCAAATGTACCGTTGATACCACGAAAATCTGAAATGTCCGGTATTGACGGATTTCCGGCGCTAGGGGATCTCCCCCTACTGTGTCGGATCAGTAAATGCTTTGTGATGAAAAATCAACAAGAAAGAGGTGCCGCACGGCATGTTTTGGCGTAAACATGTAATTGTCCCCTGCTACAGGTTCCCCCAGGAATATTCCGGTGGCCCCGGGAGTGGCCAATGTATCCAAATGTCCACTTTAAGCTTAAGGAGAGCGTTGTGATGAAAAAGAAGAATAAAGAGGTGTCGCTCGCCATGTTTTGAATGAAAGAAAGATCTAGCCGCATCCAGAACCCGTCAGTAGAACCTTTTCCAGGAAAATGGCAATATCTCAGCCATTTTAAGGCGAATTTTTGAGTTCAACATATCATTAGCTTGGGAAATGTTGCCGCTTTTTGCGTATTTACTAAAAAAAATATTTCTGAACGGCATCCTGTACAAAATTTCATCAGAAAATCAACATGTGAAACGTCCCCTCCGGAAACCCGGAATATCTTGGAACCATGGCCATTCCCGTGAATGCATCATAAAAATTAATTTTCCCGTTGAATGCTTCTTAAGCTTGGTTCAGATAGAATTGGAACAAAAACAATTGCCTGTATTTCAGTTATTTATTATTCAATTCAAGATCTTTTTATACAAATGTAGCGTTTTCTTCATACTTTTAAGAAAAAATACGGATAAAATTATTCGTCACGGTTTCGAAGGAATTATCGAATTTTTCCTGTAACACGGCTCATTAGGCGGCGCACACCTTCTTCGTCCATCGTTTTAACTATCTTATTCCACCAGGTCTTCATCTGATTGCTGTCTTTGACAACCTTTCCCTTTGCCTTGAGTCTCCTCTTCATGATTGCCCAGTATTTCTCAATAAGGCGGAACTGGGGGCAGTTGGGTGGGTTAAGGTTTTTCGGAACAACCTGGACCCCTTTCTCTGCATACCATTCTTGAACAACTTTGCTGTAATGACAGCTTGCCAAATCTTGCCAAAACATTACGGGATGGTCGTGGGATCGAATGAACGGCAAAATTCGTTTTTGGAGACACTCTTTTTGGTATAGTTCCAACGTCATTGTCTTATTTGTAACGAAAACTTTCGTTTTTTTGCCACAGCTGCAAATGCCCTGCCAAATCATGAATTTTCGTGCAAATTTGTCGGCAAAAACAAATTTAAATTTGGCTGGAACATCCCCCCGAGCCGTTGCCAAGTAAAATTTTTGACCTGGGATTTGCCCGAAGTCAGCCTTGACATAGGTTTCATCGTCCATCAGAAGACACCCGTCGAACTTGGTCAGCACCTGGTCGTATAGCTTCCGAGCACGGATTTTGGCCACACTATTCTGTTTTATGGTCCGATTTGGCTGTTTGCTAGCTCGGTACGACTTGATTCCTTCCCGGAGTCGAGTTCTCCTCACGGTACTATGGGCAGCACCGAATTTTCTGGCCAAATCACGGTCCGACAGATTGGGATTCCTCTTAATCGTCTTCAAAATCTTACCACGCAGTTTCCGGTCGACAGTTCCACTCCGACGATTTGCTTGAGGCTTCCGAATCGTCGTCAATGTTTCCTTATACCGTTTGATAACGCGCCATACGGTATTTCTGGGCAATTTCAGCTGTTTAGCTAGCCTAGATGCAGACCACAATGGATTTTCCAAATAACTGTGCACAATTGTTTCCCTTCTTTCGGCTTCCGTGTTGATTGTTTACAAAGTACAGTCGATTTGCGGCATGTCAAAAATACCTACGTGAAGCTGACAAAATTCCCAACACGTGGGCGCCAAGAACTTCCAAATCCGTCCACCAGGAGCGCCACAATATGAGCAAAAGTTTGTTCCAATTCTAAATGAAGCAAGCCTTAAGACAATTAAAATCGATCAATGTTTCGTGAAGTTAAAGCACTCCAAAGTGTTTTTTTTTGTTTTTTTTTTTTAACTCTTCAGCACTCCCAAGTTGACTATATATTTGCCTATCCTAGTTATTTTGTCTACATTCTGTATTTCTTCTACTGCAGCAGATCAATTGGAAAGCCTTCAGGTTCTGAATGCCTGAGTTGGTGATTCGTGGTTCCATGTTCCGAGGTTTCCAAACGTTAGTCCGTTTTCTTTGCCGATTGTTTCGGTTCATATTCACATTGTTTATTTTCGTTACTATTGATTGCGGCTAGCTTGTAGGGCCTGTACCAACCCCTTGACTCATCGAAGGACCTTTGTACACAGCCATTCCCGTGAATGCATCCATGTCCAATTATGGTGAATGTACATTTTTTTTTCGTAAAACGGTCGCTTGCTGCGAAATGTTGACACACTTGCAATCGTACACTGAAAAAATATTTCACTTAGCTACTACTGGAAACACATGTAGATATTTTCCAATACTAAAATAAGTGATTTTTACATGAACATCACATAGAAAAAGAAATGCTACTTGACTAATCATTTACATTTCACTGATCCACTGATTATGTGATTTTTTATTAGCGTACATTTTATTTGCCGACTCTCTCAAACAGTTTAGAAATTGCGTGTTATTCTGCATTTGATAGCTGGATTTAAAACACACTTATTCGTTTTTTTTGGTTACGGGTTGTTAGTGTCAACAAAATTATGAGCGACATAAAAATACGTCGCAATTTTTTTTAAACCATCAACTGGTGGAAGCAGAAACGTTTCGTCACCTGTAGAAAACAGAACAAAAATGTCATAACATGCCCTATGTCATATCACACACGAGGGTGATAATCAGCCGATCCTGTCATGAACGTTATAAATAAACGTAACGTCGTTTGGAACCGTCCCTAACATGGAGAACAGACCCTCAGATAGGCTGTTTCCTTCGAGAATAAAAAAGATTCTCGTTCACGTTTGACCCTTATTTCTAAACAATTTTTTTTCTGATAATTTCAAGTACAGTTTGATCGCAGTCACGCAAATTTCTTTAGAAAAAAAACCAGATATAATCTTTGCTTAAAATTTCAATATCTTTATTCTGCTGTACTATCTCAAACTTTACACATAAAACAACATACAGCATATATTATTCTGTCCTTAAAATTAGCAAACATTAAATCATCCGTTCGCGGTAAGCCATCGTCTCACCAAGTTCACCGGAAACGTACCTAATTTTCTTATGATCATTTGGCATTTATTTTGCAGTGGCACTATCGATGAAGAACGTTAACATAAACATAACCACCTTCCAAGGAGGTGTGAGCATTCTACTTCTCGGTGTTGAGTGCGGTCATTTCATTGGTTATCTCCGGCTTCGGAGCTTCGCGCCTGAAGACGGTCTTGTAGAGGAACGCGATGCTGAACGCAGCCGACAGTGGACCGACCCAGTAGACCCAGTGAGCCGTCCAGTCACCGTTCCACAGAACTGGTCCCAACGATCGGGCCGGGTTCATACTGGCTCCGGTGTACGGGCCCTAGAAAGAGAAAGCGGGTGATTAATCTCCGATTAGCTCGTCTGAATCGAACAAATCCTTACGGCAGCAACGGCCAGGCATCCGATGGTGAAACCAAACTTGAGTGGTACAGAATCGTGCAATTTGGAATTGCGAGGATCCCAAACGCCGCAGCACACCAACACGAGGACACCGGTTGCCAGGAATTCGATTCCAACAGCTTGCATCGTCGTGATTCCGGCATTGGGTGTAGTCACACAGAAACCGGCTCCAGTTTCCAGAGCTCCCGTGAACACAGCCGACGGGGTGAGCATCTTGAGCATTCCAAAACCCATGAAGGCTCCGATGCACTGGGCGGAGATGTATCCCAAAGCCATCTGGAAGTCAATAATTGTGAATTTTATGGTACGTGACTCCTCGGTAGATTAAAGGGGAAAGCCTACCTTAGTGGAAACCATCTCGTACACCCAAGCTGCAACCGTAACGGCCGGATTGATATGACATCCTGAAACGCATCCGAAGACCTGCACCAGGATCATGACCACAAGACCGAAGTTGATGCAAAGTTCAAAGTGTGATGGAGTGTGGCCGAGTCCTCCTACGCAGCCCATGCATCCTAGCAGAACGAGCAGGGCCGTGCCCAGAAGCTCTGCCAGCAGGATCGATATGTTATCAAGAGTTGATTTCTTCATGTTGGCTCTGAAACGAGGAGAGAAGATGCTAAAGTTAGAACTAAGTCATCGGAGCGTTTAGAAGAGATTCGTCAGGGGTCAAGTCTCGGATGAACCCGGTTCTTTACATCATCGCCCGATTTGAATGATGGTTATCAAAACAACAGGTCGGACGATGGACGACTGCTGCAATTTACCACATGTGCTCATCATTACGGAATAACAACATTATCAGAGCCGTATCACTTCGCCCGGCTGACTGTCTCGATTGGATGGAGTGGAATGAGACTCGCTTTTTCACGCTTTTTCGTTAATCTATATAAATCCGTTTCGGGACGATTGGAAGTGCCTCTAAAGAGGTATATTTCTTACTGATAATGGAGCTCGGTGGAGCTCATGGTAATTGATGGATTAATACTGAATCACAGTTACAGTCAACTCAAGTGCAATACCTGCATGGGCGTCATTTAACATATCAAAGCCAATTAGCAATGATGTCAAGATGTTAAGGAAAAAATCTTTTCATAATTGTTCAGGCTTGAAACACCGCAATCTGGTTATATTCAAGCTCAACTGATAACACTCTAGAAGCAGTCAATAACGAAGAAGGGGCGCCGTCGTCTGAAAACTGAAGAAGCAATTGTTCAATGATAACCGGTCTACTGACACCATAAAATTTGTTTGAATGAACCGTGCCATAAAGCACTGCCGAGATTGTGCCTTATGGGAGTTAATTTCGGACTGAGATTTTTTTTTTATTCGCTGTGCTGGAAAAACTTTCCATTTTTTTTTACGATTGAGTAACTTTTGTTAGGTGAACGAAGATTCTCTATCCGGACAAGAGAAAGGGCCGGTACGCATACCATCACTTAGAAAAAAGATTGGTTAACGCAAACATATTCTAGTTTCTTTTAACCGGATTTTCACGTTGCATTGGGGCCAAATATCATATTAGTTTGATTTGACTACATACGGTAGTCAAACAAACTAAAATATTGAGTAATTGTTTCGGGCACGAAGCAGTTAAGTTCAAGAGACATCCGTTTGAATTTACCATTATTTGATTATTTACCAATTTGACCGAAGGTGTAGACGTAGAAGAGAGCGGATAGACAACAACAAAAAGCCATATTCAGTATCAATAGAATGAAAACAATGATATAGCCATTCCATTCTATTACAAAGCCAGTGTTTCTTAAAACTAGTTTTCACCTTTAGTTTCCAAAATATATAGTTTGAAGTATTTCGATATTCACGTTCTAAAGTTACGTTCCTAGTGATATTAGCGCTATTTCATGGATTAGCTGTTAGAACTGAACTCGAGGATATATAAACTATACAAATATTTAGAATACGTGAGATCGTATACTATTCCCATCGAGCCCGTAAAACTTTTGGCGGCTATCGACCGTATCGTGGCTAGACTTTAGAATTAGAGGGTTCACCAAATATTCTTAAAGCTTACCACAACAACATCTAAGGTTTGCTAAAAAGATTCGAGAATCCCCTCACGGTCCAACATAACACCTGTGATGAAAACTTTGAGTATTGTTGAGTTCTGACATGCAGCAGGGACCGGGTGACGGAAAATTAAATAACCCAAAAAAATAGTTTGTTTCAAACTAAATTTTTAGTTATTTTTTCTGCAAACAAAATATCAGTTTGCGGGGGGCGACCCCGGCGTAGTGGTTAACATCCATACCTCTCACGCCAAAGTCACGAGTTCGAATCTCACCCCCGGACAAGTTACGAAAATACCCAAAAGAGGTATTTGAGTGACTACGACGGGAGATGAACCAGCCCGAGGCTGAAAATCTCGATAATCCAGGCAAAAAAAAAAAAAAATATCAGTTTGATTTAACAGCCACGTTGGCTGATTCAATCTAAATTTTTAATTCGTTTCCCGCGAGTCAACGCAATCTGTGTTTTGGTAATAATAAACACCTTTCAAGGGGGACTCAACAAAAATACTAGTATAGAACAACCATAATTTGTGTTGTTTTGTGGTAATATTTTTAGGTAGGAAAAAGCAATCTGCCGGTTTGTATCAAAACAAAATCGTTGGTTTAAAACAAAAAAATGAGTTTTCAAAACTACTAGTTTTTTAGTTTGGATGTCAACAAACAAGTTTATTATTTCAAACGGGACTGTTTTTTCTCCGTGATGTTTTGGGCTACACAGATAAAAAGAAACATTGAATTTTCTGCGTTATCTTAATCACATAAAGGGAATGCTAGATTTGGCAGAAAATAATGGAATATTTCATGTAAATTTTAGCCAGATAACGTCTGAATATAGCCTGTTGTATGAAAGATTGCAAACATTGTTGTATGGCGCATGAAAGATTGCAAATAATTTTGTTGTTAACGCCTCCTTTGGCTTGGAATTGCACGAAGGGAAATTTTACACACCTGTTAAATTTCATTATTTTTTTCTGTGTAGGAATTTAGAGGTCTGCAATCTGCCTTTGCAGATAACTCATGCCTACAAGGCCAAGAGCTAAGCAAGAATCTTAAACATAATGTCAAATTAAGTTTCTGTGCAACATTATACCAATATTTGGAGTTTAGAGGTGTTTCGAATAGGATTTTCGATTGTCAGGAAACCTCCCAGTAGTAATTTGAATCTCTCTGTGTGTGTGTGTGTGTGTGTGTGTGTGTGTGTGTGTGTGTGTGTGTGTGTGTGTGTGTGTGTGTGTGTGTGTGTGTGTGTGTGTGTGTGTGTGTGTGTGTGTGTGTGTGTGTGTGTGTGTGTGTGTGTGTACGAGGGGGGGGGGTATGTGTGAGTTCAATCTAGCTCCCATTGGCTGGCAACGGAAGTATGGAAGAAATCAGTTTGCAACAATATTTTTTGTTACCATGAAAGCAGCATTAATCCGGGAGTTAGAAAGTGATAGCTCTATGGACCTGTTCATAAACCACGTAGACTCATTTTTGAAAATCTCAGACCCCCTTCGTTGACTTTTCTCCATACAATTTTTTGAAATTTTGTAAGGAGCGTAGACTTTGGTCATACAACCCCCCCCCCCCCCCCCCTCCCACCAGAAAAGTCTACGTGGTTGAGCTATTCATAAACCTATTGCTAACTATTGCTGATCCAGGAACCCATTTCAGAATGTCAGTTGAGTCACGCCCATTCCGAGGTTATTTTCACATACTATTAGACCCGCATGTTCACATTATACTGCAATACACTTCCAGATTTAGAAATTTTAAATTTCCAATCCAGGAACGTATTTAGTATCATTTGAAAAGGGGGGTTTTGTTGTATGTTTATAATTAGATCCGCCGGTGGTTGAAAACTACTGTTATTCCCTACAAAACTAGAGCCTCGACAATCTATAGTGTAGTGAATAGATGACGGAAGGTGGAGAAAACGAATGAATCACAACTTGAATGGAATGCTGGAAGAACTTCTCATCTTTCATACCTCAAAAATTGGTGAACTACGATGGACTAGGCAAGTCGTAAGAATGTCGGACGAAAACCCGGCGAAAATGGTTATCGAGAACGAACCATCGAGAAGAAGAAGAAGAGGTGCGCAATGGTTAAGGACAAACCAACCTCCCCCACAACATTACAGATTAACTTAGTTTCGTGTAACCACTTGCAAATCGTAGATGTCGCCCCGCACGGCCGAATTTATGTCTGACAGTTTGACTAGCAACCCATTTTTCCCTTACCAATACAAACAAATCCTTGACATCTCTGATGAACTGTCGTTGTACTCGTATCAATCTGATCGAGTAGCTGCACAGTTCGAACGAAACCTGTAAAATAGTGACGATTTTTTTTTTTAATAATCGTTTATTCATACAGGCTCAATCGAATCAACTTTACAGAGCCAAATTTTCATATTTATATACATCATTTATCTTAAAACTAAAGTTAAGATGATAGAGCCGATTACTCGCGGCCGTCTCGAGGTTAATAAGAATTACAAATTACGGATGGGACAGAGAGTGGGAATTTAAAGTATGGTTTACATAACACATTAAATTTAAATTCTAAATTATCTAAAAACTTATAACTATACAATTTATGGTTTTCTTTTGACTTGAACATTTTTTGAAAAAGAAAAAAAAAACACACATACACAGATAAAAAAAAACTTAAAGTAAACATAGAGGTTAAACTAACTACAATCTAAGGCTAATGTTAGTCAAACACATAAATGAGTTTCATGTACTCCAAATCACGTACAGCCAAAATATCTCGAATTGGCACATTGGGTTGTCTACCTCGAGCCCGAAGGGAATCATAAAGCTCCGATCTGACTACACGATGCTCGGCACATGACCAAATAATGTGATCTGCGTCCTGGTAACCTTGTCCACACTCACAGAGATTGCTGTCACTCATCCCAACCCGGTATAAATGAGCGTTCAAAGAATAATTATTGGACATGAGGCGAGACATCACAAGAAGTCTCGACCCCCAAACCCCCCAAACCAAGATTTCTTCGAAACCTTTGGGATGATAGAATGTTGCCATCGTCCCAAATCTCCTTTACTCCATTTATACTGCCAGCTGACGAGTGACTGTTAACGAAAAATAGTAAAAAATTCATTGAAGGCGATTTGTCGATCACAAATATCGCCGTCCCATAGCGCCCACCTTTGCAAGCGAGTCCGCTCTCTCATTGCCCGGAATTGAACAATGAGATGGGACCCATACAAAGGTGATGATAAAATAACGCGAAGATAAAGCACTTAGAAGCTCCTGTATTTTCATGAGAAAATACGAGGAGTGCTTTACCGGCCTCAATGAGCGAATAGCCTCTATAGAACTGAGACTATCCGTGAAAATGAAGTACAGATCCGGTGTTAATGAGGCACCCATTTCTAGCGTAAAGTGTATTGCCGCTAATTCAGCGTAGTGACGACTTGGATGTATCAAATTTACCTTCAATATATTCATTAGAAATTTACGAGTGATCATAAATTCACCGCAATGAAGAACGTTCGCTGAAAAATTACTCGTGCACTCTTTATAGGAACTGTAAATTCAAAACCTGCTGTAATCTTCGGATTCAGATTTTTTAAGGTTAGAATTGAAACAGATTATCTTGTTTTTTTTCTTCCAAAATAAAAGAAATGGATAATTTATTTACAGAATTATTATTAATGACTTTTTAAAACAATTCTTCAAGGTTATTCCATTTGACTCTTAGGGGCTGTGCATAAACCACGTAGACTTTTTTGTGGCGAGGGGGGGGGGGGGGGGGGGGTTTACCAAAGTCTACGCTCCATACAAAATTTCAAAAAATTGTATGGAGAAAAGTCTACGAGGGGGGAGAGGGGGGTGGGGTCTAAGATTTTCAAAATTGAGTCTACGTGGCTTATGAACCGGCCCTTAGTAGCTTTTTCCAATTATTCCTAAGGGATGTTGAGATTTGTGATTTGCAAAGCTTTGCCGACAGATTTGTCAGCTGGGCACTTGAAAACATGCAGGATTTGTTGAATTCAGATGTGGGTGATGAGATCCCACACACTTTTGATACTATTTCCACAGAGAACAGACATTGATGTTCATATACCTTTTCTTGAAAACCGCGTGTAAAAGTTAATATGTGCAGCCGGTAGAATAAGCAAGTGCAGGGAAAAACAAACAAAACTTTTCAGGTTGTGTGCTAGGCTTTTTATTGATAAACATTTACGTGACAGTTATCGCACAACTGCAGCGCCGCCTACCAGGAGCATAGCGACATACAGTCACTGCCAAAATAAAGTGCCCACTTTTCTCATGAACACGCTTCATCTCTGAAGTAATTGAAAAACTCATTATATCGTATTCATATATTTTTCTATGCATGATAATAATATAATTTTAAAGATGCATGTGTATTTTTGCAATGGATAATACACATTTTTGCAAAATTATTTTTTGAACCAAACGTGGTGTAAATTTGGTGTGTCATAATAAAGTGCCCAATTGAAAATATATTATGTGTATGTAATTTTTACATCCAAACGCCCCTCGTATTAAATTTTTTTGACGTTTCCAAGTGTTTGTTGATCTTCTTACGGATTTCATTTGTCGGTCAGAAAGATTCAGTGCGAGTTATCTAAATAACCATACGGTGACAAGCAAAACTATTCCCTTGCAGATCTGAAAATGTGTTATTCGTGACATCGAGAAAGGTGAATCGCATCGCAAGATTGGTGAAAAGTAGCAAATCAGCCAGACTTTTCGCAAAGTACAAAACCTATGGTTCAGTAGCTGATCGCCCAGGAAGGGGAAGGAAACGTAGAACAGATTCCCGAACAGATGCGAGAATCATTCGAGAAAAATCCTATGGCTACCCTCGGGAGATCAAGGAAGTGATTCAACAACCGATCTCGAACAGTACTCTACGCAGAAGGATCGCTTCAAACGATATAAAGAGCAGGTTTTGTAAGAAGTTGCCTTTTATTAGCAAAGTCAACAAAGCGAACGACTCAAATTTGCTCGGGGACAATGCTGATTAACCTTTAGAATATTGGAAGACTGTTTTGTGGACTGATGAGTCCAAATTCGAGTTGTTCAACAGCAAAAAACGAGCTCGTGTATGGCGTAGACCTGGAGAGGCGCTTCATGATCGACATATCCGGGGCACAGTTAAGCATGGTGGAGGGAACGTGATGGTGTGGGGGTGTTTTTCTTGGGCGGGTGTTACTGCTTTGGTAAAAATCGATGGTATTATCACAGCAGATTCCTACATCGACATATTGCGTGAGAATTTGGAGGTTTCGTTGGTTTAAACTGGGCTGGAAAACAAATTTGTGTTCCAGCAAGATAATGACCCAAAACATACCGCATTCTTCCGTTCCTGCCGTATTAAACCTATGGAATGGCCCCCACAGAGTCCAGATCTGAACCCAATAGAGAATCTGTGGGCCATCTTGGATTCACGAGTTGATAAGACAGGAGTTACTAACAAACATAACTATTTTCAAGCTCTTGAGAACGCCTGGGAAGATCTTGACCCACAACACCTGAAGAATCTGGTGGAGAGTATGCCGAAACGTTTGCAAAAACTGTTGAAGGCCAGGGGAGGACACATCAACTACTGATCACTCAACAGACTGGATCTTCAACTTTTTTTTTTAAAAAAAAATAAGAAGTGGGCACTTTATTTTAACATGCATAATTTCTACTAATATGCCATCAAAACAACAAATCTTAGAATCTTTCACTTATTTTACAGTTTGCTGCACAAAAAGGAGGAACTTGGGGTAGGTGGGCACTTTTTTCTGGCAATGACTGTACATTTGAAATGTCGGTTTCAAGTTTTACACAAGTAGCAGACCGAAGATGAACGTCTGTTTTCTGTGCTATTTCCACAGTCTCACACATATTTTTCGTACACTTTTAAAACGTTTTTCAATATTCTCCACGATCCACTCCCTTACTCCTCTTACAAATACAAAATTTCTAAAATATATTAAAAAGAATGAAATAAGTACCTATGCTTAGAAAGAAATACATGAAGGAACTCGATTCTGTCGAAATCCGGAAAACCTACTTGCAAAAATCGATTATTCTGATGCATGATAACGAGCATCCGAGGTATTGTGATGAATGGTGCTCCGCTTTGTGAATCCAGCGCGTAACCTCCGACTTAATGTATCTCATATAATTCTCGAGAGAATTAGATTTTACAGATTTTGACTGGTATGAGCATATCTTGTTTATAAATACCTAGTTTAAAGAAGAATGAATGGTGAGCTCTGCAACACTTAATGAAAACCCGTTGACATAATCTATTACATGGAATATCTATGAATGACGTTACATATCACAAAAAAAATGAAATCTGCTCTACTACACAAAGATCTCTAAATTACTGATTTAGCAAACAATCTAATAATCATGACTTCATGTTTGAACGATCCCTTGAAACTCTTGCGCAATTGATGATTGACCGCTCCCCTTAGGAAACGCTAATCAGCTCCCTTTTTCACTTTGAAACACGTTTTACGTGAAGCAATTCAAAATTTTGCACGGATTTTCACACTTTTATGTTTCCACTGGTTCTGTGTTCATTGCAAGCATAAAATGTAACAAACGTTGCATCAACAATTTATATCGCTCACAATATCACATGTCATATCCGCATTCCGACCTTTCTAGAAGATATGCTTCATTTTTTTTTCGGTTTGACACGTTTGACAGTACCACTGGACCAAATTTTTGAGTTTCAGTGACAATGTACTAGAAGTGTCAAGTTGTTCCCGGGTTGGGACATACACGGTCGAGTCTTTTCCAAATATAAATTCTAGGTTTATATTACTAATTAAAGCCTGTTGTAAAGCCTCTCTACGTTAAATGTTGGACACTGTTCTTTCAGTGTAGATTTTGAATAATTTCACGAATCGCTGGAATGTTTTACTTATATGACAGCTTAAACTCTCCACATGTTTACATTCTTGTTACATTCAGTAAAATGGCGTCGAATCAAGTGAAAGTGCGCAAACGCATTTTGTACGAACGGCAGCAAAATCCGAATTTATCAGTACACGATCTTGCCAAGAAACTAAAACTACCGAAGAGTATCGTGTTTTGTGTTTGCAAATCAATTGACCAGCGCTTGACTGTGGATCGAAAGGTAGGAAGTGGAACAAATCGAAAAGTATGCTCCCAAAGAATGGACAAGAAGGTGGTAGCCATTATTGAGAAAAAATCCCAATCTTTCTATAAGAAATGTGGCTCGCAAAGTTGGGAAGTCAAAATCATACGAACAAAAAGTGAAGCAGAGGCAAGAACTGAAGGCGAACAAAGTGAAAAAGGTGCCCAACCGTGATGACAAGCAAAATTTCAGGAGCTCTAGGAGCTAAGGATCTATACACCAATTTTTTGCAAACATTTTATTGTATCATATTGGACGACGAAAAATACGTATTCGAAGACTTTAAAAAGCTTCCGGATCTGGCTTTCTATACCGCAATGCAAAGTAAAATCGTTGCCGTGCATTTCCGGACAAAGAAGGTGTCCAAATTCCCGAAGAAGTATTCGATTTGGCAGGCCGTATGTAGTTGTGGTCGAAAATCTAAAAGTTTCAACTCTACCGGCACTATCAATAAGGATGTGTGCGAGAAAGAATGTCTGCAAAAGCGGCTGCTACCGTTTATCAGTTGCCACGACTTTCCAGCACTGTTCAGCTTGATTTGGCCTCTTGGCCTGGAATGGTCAAAAAAAAAAAAAAAAAAAAAAAAAAAAAAACACAACCCCCAAATAACCCAAACCACCCCCAAAAAAAAAAAAAACAGCACTAAAAAAACACAAAATTTTCAAAAAAAAAAAAAAAAAAAAAAATACAGATTATTTTGAAAAAAAAGAGAGAGGACCCCCCCGGCGGACATATCAGAACACACCGCACCACAACAGGGGGGGGGAAAAAAGAAAAATATTAAAAAAAAAAAAATAAAAAAATTAAAAAACTATTACTTTTAAAAAAAATATTTCTTTTTTTTGAAAAAAAAAAAAGGTTTTGCTGAATTACTTGTAAATTTTTGTTGCTGCTATTATTTTGGTGTCCGAAATTTTACGTGGTCAGGGCCAGGGTTGCGATTTCTCTGGGGAGAATCACCCGGGTGCACATTTCTTGCTCTCTTTGGTGAATCTCACTCAGTCTCTACGGAGATTTTTTCCTGCACCACTGTAGAGATTGTTCGACACAACACGGGAGAGCGAGAGAATTGACAGTTCGCTGACTGAGCGTTCATACACTCACTGCAGTGTGAACGATGAAGAGTGAAAAAGCAAAAAAGGACTCCACCGCACTGACGTGAGTGAAACCTTGATCTAAACATTAAGAAAAAATGGCTGGTAAACGGGATGAACATTATGAAATAGGGGCCTTAGATAGCCTTGTCAGTAAAGGCACGGAACTACCAATCCGGAGGCGGCGGGTTTGGTTCCCAGTCAAGTGGATTTAAAAAAATCTCGACTTCCGTGGGCATAAGAGTATCATTGTGCTTGACACACAATATACACATTCATGCATTGGTGATTGGCTTCAAAAGCTCTCAATTTAATAACTGTGGAAGTGCATCTAGAACACTAAGGTCAGAGCCTGATAATAAGCTTATTGCGATAAGCAATAAGCTAGGATACGCCGAGAAGAAGAAAAAGAACATTACGAAATAAGTAACATAGTAAAAATGTTCAAATTCAAGTGTTGCGGTATAAAACTAACAATGAAGGTTATCACCAGGGTGACTCTCCCCGGTGAAATAATTCTGCTCTCTTCGGTGCTCCTCAGAGATCACTCACACGCTCCGGGCTGTTGCGTGGTGAAAGAGCAAACGATATACACTTTGGTGTCACTCAACTTGTGATATCTAGCAGAGAGTGGAAGCAAAACAAAAATCTCTCGAGTGAGTTTGCGTTTGCCAATGTGTGGTGTAAAATTTCACTAAGCACCCTGCTTGCACCGAGGAGAATTGCATCCCTGGAAGGGGCAAACAATTTTTTTTTTTTTTTTTTTTTCCCCCCCCCCTCTCCTCGGCCCCCAAAGAGGATTCTCCAACGGGACACACATTTAGAAGATTTTTTTTTTTTTTTAACCCAACCCAAAAACACCCCCCCACTGGTGTTGTAAATTTTGTTTTATACTGGATCTATTTTGCATCATTTTAAAACTGGTATATGTTTTGATCTGTTCTCGCAGTAATTTGGAACAACAAAAATATTGTTCCAAAACACTACACGCTACTTGATAATACCAATTATTGAGTAAAATTTCAGCTTTTACTAAACAATAACTCCATTTTATTGAGTATATTCCGAGGTATATTTGTGAGTCGGAAAGTAACCGTGTTTGTTGCGTGTGATGCTGGCGGCGGATAGAAAGTTGTTTTGCTCGCCTTGGATGCTGCGGATTACCTCAAGTTGCTCCCGGTGCTAGTGAATTGCCTTTTTGTTTCATTCCTAAATAACAAATGCTTGTCTTAGTTTTTTTTTACAGCCTCTGCGTTTTCCGGAAAACGCTGACTAGATCGAAATGCGGAGGTTCGGAGATTCTGAATAGTATTTCGATTGCTTGGAAATGAAAAGTAATGAAGTCTTCAAAGTAAACAATCGGTTTATTGATAGATTTTTCGTGATAAGCACTTGCAAATAGCTCATACAGATAAATTTTGGAAAAGCCTCTAGTTGACTCTAGTTGTCGCATAATGTCCAGGAACACCTCCCTTGGAATGTGGAAACGCAGAAAGCGTTTCTCGTTGTAGGTTTGCGTGTCGCTAAAGTAGTCCTGGAATAGCTTCTGATGACCGGAACGGAAATCACGGTCGATGTTGGGGCGCCATCCAGGACGTGACCCTCTCCGTTTCGACTCTTGTTTATCCGCTGCCAAACTACTAATCAGCAATGTCTAATATCGTTTTAATGAAATGCATGCATTCACACACTCACCTTCAGCCAAACGAAAGAACAAGTATTCCTTGTCGTCAGCTAACGACGCACTACTGGCATTAAAAAATATTTGGTCAAACCAATCAATGGCAAAATGTTTGTGAGAAATCTGCGATCTCTAAAAAAAACTCCTGATCTTTGTTGTTGAATGATCGACAGGATGACAGGTGTTGGTGGGTTTAACAACAAGAAATACAACACCGGTGCAGGGAACGCAAAGTTGGTCTATTTTAGCTAGTTCTATTCAAGTTTCGCTGATGCAAATCAAGTATAAAGGTATTCTTAAAATAGACCGCCGCTGAAGATGCCCTAAGGAATATGTAGTTGTGCTTGCAAATCTGAAGATTCAAACTCCAAGGCGTAATTGAAAAATTTAGGACACCATTTGTTGTAGCATAGCTTAAGTCTATTATGGCTGTTGTTTATTATGAAAAACGTGCGTTATGGTAAAATTATGAATGCAAGCGAACTCATGTTCTTCCCATTTATCATTTATCACAAAAGTGCAACAAAACAAATTGATTCTACGCAATTGAAACTGTTCGTTACTGGGCCACTAAGCCGTTCGCGATCGAATAACTACCAACTCATTTAGAATAATTGCACACACTCTGCCTGCCACATTGGCATAAGTAAGTTGAAGAAGAAGTTAAATCATTAAATCGGAGTCTTCCTAATTTGACGGGAGAAAAACACCAACCGGTTTCCAGCAATTAAGTCCATCATCAATAATGGTTTATCACTTCCAACTATTGCTCATGATTGGCATAGTAGAGGAACCTCATTCACAAATAGTTATGCATCCTCAAACGAGTCGAATGTCGACGTACAATCATCTTATTGCGTGAGTAGGTCATGCTGTCCCATTCTTCTCCCACAGGTATTTGATATCTAGCGGTAGAACAGAAGCAAACAGTAGCTGTTCAAGATAAATTCGTGGTTCAGTTGTTGCGAGATAAGGTGAATGAAGAATCGCTGACAGTAGCAATGAGGGTCATGTGCAAGCAATGTTTGTTTTGAGAATTAATGGGCCAATGTGACGGATTTGCTGTTCGTGATGAAAAATTTGGCAAACTCATTGTGACACCTTAGCTATAGTATAATCAAAGTAAGCAACTGTACAATTATCACCTTTTGTGTAAATTTAATATTTGATTGGAATCATTAGTTCAATCAATATAGAAATACAAATAAGCTGGGTAAATGAACAGTTCAATCCGGTTGAAACGGGATGAGTCTCTGCATGTGACAATCTAGCATATGTTTTAAATTCATACCTTCTCACCGGCAATAAATTGCAACAGTTTGCATTCCAATAAGTTGTAGACTAGGGTGCGGAGCACTTGTCAACAACCTTTGGAATAAAGTCAACAAACGCATTGAATGGCACACTGCTCGATGGATGAGGTTATCTTCGGTCAAGAGTTGGCGCTCATCATAAGGTAAGTCCACATTAATCGAATCTAATAGAAAAAAGGTTGGAATTCAGTTTCAATTGAACCAATTAAAAGCTCTTCTCAACAACCACCCCCGGAAATTGATCATACTTGCTTACGGGGCGTTTTTTTTCTCGGTCCATCAATCAATGCCAGCTGGAGCAAGGGGACAATTCGTCAGGCTACAATAGCCTAAGAGCTTCTGACCGTCGACACGGTAGGCAACTAATTCAGCCAGCAACCATCGTCCGCTTATCTCGAAATGGGCGGTAGCTTATCTGGAATGTTTAGGTGGAAGCGATTGTTTTGATTCAACCTTTGAACGAAACGCTGCAATCTTCTGAAGGTGACAGGTAAGCTTGATTAAAAAAGACGTCAAATGCGTCGACAAAAATGTGTCACGGCCAACTACATAAGTCCATGTTCAATTCGGTGAATTTAAACCGGAATTTGACAATTCTGTTTTTATTTATAGCAAGCGCCACCCAGGCGGAATTGTGATCAATATTTTCATCGATAGCTTATGCTTAAAAATAATGTCGGTGGGTCAACAAAACGTGGTCTCGGTCTGCATTGAATTTATTGTGTCTGATGGACTGTTTCGATTCAAATCACAACCACCTCGACAACAATTTATGACGATCAGATCCCAGCTGCTTCGTGATTTTACAGAAAGGAAGAGGAAGTGGCTTTAAGGCATCTTCAGCGGCGGTCTATTCTTAGATCAGCGTGGTTTATGTTTTAAATTCATACCTTCTCACCGGCAATAAATTGCAACAGTTTATATTCCAATAAGTTGTACACTAGGGTGCGGAGTACTTGTCAACAATCTTTGGAATAGAGTCAACAAACGCATTGAATGGTACACTGTTCGATGGATGAGGTTATCTTCGGTCAAGAGGTGGCGCTCATCATAATGTAAGTCCACAGCCGCTGATTTGCATCAGCGAAACTTGAATAGAACTAGCTAAAATAGACCAACTTTGCGTTCCTCGCACCGGTGTTGTTTTTCTTGTTGTTAAACCCGCCAACACCTGTCATCCTGTCGATCATTCAACATCAGAGATCAGAAGTTTTTTTTTCAGATATCGCAGATTTTTCACAAACATTTTGCCAGTGATTGGTTTGACCAAATCATTTTTAATGCCAGTAGTGCGTCGTTAGCTGACGACAAGGAATACTTGTTCTTTCGTTTGGCTGAAGGTGAGTGTGTGAATGCATGCATTTCATCAAAACGATATTAGACATTGCTGATTAGTAGTTTGGCAGCGGATAAACAAGAGTCGAAACGGAGAGGGTCACGTCCTGGATGGCGCCCCAACGTCGACCGTGATTTCCGTTCCGGTCATCAGAAGCTATTCCAGGCCAGGACTACTTTAGCGAAACGCAAACCTACAACGAGAAGCGGTTTCTGCGTTTCCGCATGCCAAGGGAGGTGTTCCTGGACATTATGCGACAACTAGAGTCAACTAGAGGCTTCTCCAAAATTTATCTGTATGAGCTATTTGCAAGTGCTTATCACGAAAAATCTATCAATAAACCGATTGTTTACTTTGAAGACTCCATTACTTTTCAACAGCATCACACTCAGCAAACATGGTTACTTTTCAGCTCACAAATACAGTGGGGGAAATTCGTTTAAATGCAAGGTCATTTTTGGGTGTATTTCCAATACAAAAGATCGAAACAAAAAGTCATATACAGTTCACTAAAGCCTATCAGTAGTTACGTTTTTGAGAACACAATTTGAACGGAAGTTCACTGTGATCTCTGAAAAAATCCGAAAAAGGTGATTTTAGAGGGGAGATTCGTTTAAACGCACACTAACGTAAAGCCGCATTGAGCGTACCTATGCTACTGTTATCTTGCGAATCTGTTATATTTACACTGTATAGCCCTCGTCCGCCATAAACACGAGTTTGAATTTGCGTTGCGCGGTAGTTGTCGCTTGTTTTCGGCAAAATGGGTAAAGGAAAGTATTTAAGCCAGTCGGAGCAAATACTGGTTCGAGAACTCAAAAGTCGCGGTGAGAGCAATCGCGAAATTGCACGTGTGATCCACAGATCGGAAGCAGCAATCAGGAACCTGCTGAAAAACGGCAAGAAGTATGGCGTAAAAAAGAAAACAGCGGGAAATTCTAAGATTACCAATCGTGTCCGGAACCATATTATACAAATGGGTGACTCTGGAAACTTCTCTGCTGCGCAAATCAAGCAAGAAATGGGGCTTTGCATTTCTAAGAGACGTGTACGGCAGATTCTACATGGATGTGGCCACTTAAAGTACACAAAAAATAAAAGAAACCCAATTTTCAACCGCCTCACATTAACGCTAGATTGAATTTCGCTAAAAAATACATGTCGTGGACTACGGAATGGGACAATGTTATTTTTTCTGACGAGAAGAAATTCAATTTGGATGGCCCAGACTGCCCCAACAAACATCGGTGTTGAATAAGAGCTTGTTCAAGCAAATTTGGAGAAGCTATTCAGCTGTTTCTTCTAGAATAGCTGAATAGCTTCTCCAAATTTGTTTGAACAAGCTCTAATTCAACACCGATGTTTGTTGGGGCACCGCATAGAGGGCGATACGGTCAAAATTTGGTCAATATCAACTTGACGTATTTCTTTCAATTTTGCATTTAAAAAACCTGAACACCCCTCATTTTGAAGGTGTGTGTGTGTAGAATGTTGCTCCTATTTTGATTTTGGAATTCACTCTTCAGTTGTCAAAATGCCGTCCAAGTAAGAAGAGCAGCGTAACTAAATTTTGCTCGCGCATCGCGAAAATCCGAGCTACTCGCTCGCAAAGTTGGCAAAATCGCTAAAAGTTGCCAAATCAACCGTTACAAATGTAATTAAAGTGTTTGGGGAACGTTTGTCGACAGCCAGGAAGTCTGGATCGGGGGGAAATCGAAAACCGGAAGCCGCTGAGACGACAAAGAGAGTTGCCGGTAGTTTCAAGCGAAACCCTAACCTATCTCTCCGAGATGCCGCAAATAAGCTGGGTGTATCGTCTACAACCGTGCATTGAGCCAAAAAACGAGCCGGACTATCGACTTACAAGAAGGTAGTGACTCCAAATCGCGATGATAAACAAAATACGACGGCCAAAGCGCGATCCCGGAGGCTGTACACGACGATGCTGACGAAGTTTGACTGCGTGGTAATGGACGACGAAACCTACGTCAAAGCCGACTACAAGCAGCTTCCGGGACAGGAGTTTTATACGGCAAAAGGAAGGGGAAAGGTAGCAGATATTTTCAAGCACACGAAACTGTCAAAGTTCGCAAAGAAATATCTGGTTTGGCAAGCCATCTGTACCTGTGGCTTGAAAAGCAGCATTTTCATAGCTTCCGGGACTGTCAACCAAGAAATTTACGTGAAAGAGTGTTTGAATAAACGTCTGCTGCCTTTCCTGAAGAAACACGGTTGTTCCGTACTGTTTTGGCCGGATTTGGCATCTTGCCATTACGGTAAAAAGGCCATGGAGTGGTACGCCGCCAACAACGTGCAGGTGGTTCCCAAGGACAAGAACCCTCCCAACACGCCAGAGCTCCGCCCAATTGAGAAATACTGGGCTATTGTCAAGCGGAACCTAAAGAAGACCAAAAAACTGCTAAGGACGAGCAGCAGTTCAAGGCAAACTGGCTTTCTGCGGCGAAGAAGGTGGACAAGGTGGCTGTACAAAATCTGATGGCAGGGGTCGGCCCGGCAATTCGGATTTGGAAAAGCGGAAGCCTAACTGAATATTTTTCCTGAATTTTATACTAATTGAACTTGAAAAAGAAATTTAATTTGATTTTTTAAATAAACGATTTCACCGATTTACACGCGTTTTCCCTTGACCAAATTTTGACCGTATCACCCTTTACTATTGGCACGATTTGAGGAAATCTCCACAGGTTAAGTTGAGCAGGATCTTTGGAAGTGGCACTCTAATGTCTTGGGCTGCTTTTTCGATCCATGGAAAGACCCCTATTGCCACCATTTCGATCAGGATGAATTCGGAAAAGTACTTGGAGCTTCTGGAAGATGTTTTTATCCCGTTTACTGAAGACGTCATGCCGGAAAATTTCGTATTTCAACAGGATAATGCAGCAATTCATGTCAGCAAGCAATCTTTTAAATGGTTTTCTGAACGAGACATCAGTCTTCTGGATTGGCCAGCTCGTAGTCCTGATCTAAATCCTATCGAGAACTTGTGGGGCATCCTGGCACGACAGGTTTACAAAGGCGGAAGGCAGTTTAAAACACTTCGTGAACTTGAGTCAGCCGTAAGAGAAGCCTGGAGCTTGATACCTGATAAAACTCTGCAGAAGCTGGTGAAATCAATACCGAACAGAATTTTCGAAACAATTCAGAAAAACGGAAAGCAAACGAAGTATTAACTATCGTTTATTGTTGATTTTTGAACTGTGAATTCGATTTGATTAACAAAACTACAAGTGTGGTTTAAACGAATACCCCCCCAAAATCACCTCTTTTGTAATTTTTTCAAAAGTCATTATGAACTTCCAATCAAATTGTGTTCTCAAATACGAAACTTCTGATAGGCTATGACAAACTATATTTGATTTTTCGTCTCAATGTTTTGTGTTGAAAATAAACGCTAAAATGACATTGCGTTTAAACAAATTTCCCCCACTGTACACCTCAGAATATACTCAATAAAATTGAGTTGTTGTTTAGTAAAAGCTGAAATTTTACTCAATAATTGGTATTTTCAAGTAGCATGTAGTGTTTTAGAACGGTATTTTTCTTGTTCCAAATTGCTGCAAGAATAGATCAAAACATATACCAGTTTTAAAATGATTCAAAATAGATCCAGTATAAAACAAAATTTTCAACCCCCGGGCGGGGGTGTTTTTTTTTTTGGTCTAAAAAAATAAATCCAATCTACGATTTGGAGCGCCGTTGAAGATGCCCTTAATTTGGATACATTGATCTATAATTGGATCCTTGCACGTTCTAACGACACCTAGGCAGCGCTCATGTGCATGAGATGATCATACCATAATTAATGTCAAAAGGCGATGAGTTTTGTAAACAATTTCTGTAAAATTACTATTTGTTACGAAAATAAGCGTATTAGAGAAAAAAATTAACTGGAAAATAGTTGAAAAAAGTATTTGCATCGTAATGGTAAGTATTGTAGGGAATGATGTGTAATATAAAGTGTAAATTATTACAAATTACATGCCCGGCATACAAAACGCAGCTGCTTTCTCTGATAGGTCAAACGGAATCCGCTACATAATCCAGTATTTCCACTAGGAGGATGCTGGTCTGGACTTCCTCTCGGTTATCAGCTAAAGCAAAACAAAAACATAACCCTACACATATACGGCGATATTTTTAAGGAACATTTTTAGGGAGAATTTTTACAAAATCACCAAAAACAATGTATTGTACTAGAAGCAAATTTTAATTCCTACCCGTGGATGTCATTTTATTGTCTGGAAATGATTGTAAACTCCGTAAATTAATGTTACTGTTTGTAAAATGATGCAACTACTACGAGAATCCTAACCAATTTGAGAATCATCATCGGTTCACTGGTTTGTATTTCCACACACAGAGTTTGCATGTGCTGCAACAGTTTTACTGCAGGACGCGAATCACCTGGTTTTTTTTTTTTTTTTTTTTTTTTTTTTTTTTTTTTTTTTTTTTTATTTTTTTTTTTTTATTTTTTTATTCTTTCATTTAACAAAAAATAAAAAAAAAAAAAACAAAACCAAAAACACTTACCCATTTCCACAAAACAAAAATATAAAAAAAAAATATAAAATAAAAAAAAAAAAAAATTAAATTAATTAAATATTAAATAAGAATTAATCACTCCTCCACCTTTTTTTCTTTTTTCCCTATGTTGGTAGGTGTTTTAGGGGGGCGGTAAGTTTTTCTATCTTTTTACAATTTTAGAATTATAAGACACCCCCCCCCCTCAACACATTACCTCCTTCCCCCTAGCCAAAAACCACCACCCCCCGAGCCGAGAGAGGCCACGGGCACCGCGCCGCACACGACAACCCCCAACAACAAGCAACCCGCCGCGCCCGCGGCCCTCCCTAAAAAAAAAATATAAAAAATAAAAAAACCCCCCCCCCCCCCCGCCCCCCCCCCCCCCCCACCCCCCCCCATTGCCGGTCGTGGGTATTAAAAATAATGAATATTAATTTGAGTACCAAATAAAGATCGAATCTTATATATTAGATCTGAAGTGCCCCTTACACCGAGGGATACGCCACTTTGCGATTTCACATTGGATCGCTGCAAATCCTTATCAAATTCACACAAAAAAAACCATCGCTTCCACTATCGCCATTAATCGCAACAGTATTATGAATCGCGAAATTAATCGCGTAATCGCGTCTCATCGTCACCGATTCTTACTCGAATCGCGAGCAAAGTTATGGATGTCTGGCAGCTATGACATTCATATTCGAGCTACCCTTTTCTTTTCTGGCAACAGTGTCGAAATTTGTTTTGATTATTTCGAGCAAGTGAATCCAAGCAAGCAAGTTTCCCGTAACAAAATCAGTAATTTTGTTTACGTTTGTTTCGGTGCTAAAAAAAACCATTACTATCTTCGTTTGACTATCGAATGAGTTTAGTTTGTCAAGTTTGAATCTGTATATCTCGTGTAACTGTTGTCGTAGATTGTTGTATTATTCAGTACCATTGTTTCTGTAGCAATTTATGTGACAAAAATACGAATTATAAATGCGTAATAAAGAAAGAGTTCCGAATCCAAAAACTTTCTGTTTTAGCCACGAGATTGTTCTGCTGGTTGCGTCCCTAAAGAGTGCCTACGAATGAATTGCACTAGTATCAACTGCTTCTACATGGATGTTGTTTTATGTCTATGCTTCTATATGATTTCTGTCTCATGTATTAAAGTCTGACAGGTTGTTATCACTCTGATAATAGTCTCGTATTTAATAAAGCATGATGAGTATTCTGATTTCTGTTTAGTCGAAGTCGTCACTGATCCTAGTTATTAGGACAAGTTTGTCCGTTGCACTTCCTATTCGTGGGATCTATTTCTAGCAAAGAAAGACCAGCCTTTTGCTTTCACAGCCCCCGCCATTTTCATCAGCAAGGCTCTCTCTGCACTCATTAAATTAAAATCTTCTGGTTTCTATATACTTCCGTAATACTAGGTTTCCTGCAGGGAGGTTCACGAGCTCTGGAAATCTACATATACCAGCCTCCATTCTACTGATTTGCTCTTCGGTGAGGTCTTCCAGGGGCTGGTTTATGGAGCCTGTTCTCTCGACCATGTTTTCAAGGAGGGTTGGTATGGTGCTCTTCAGAAAACCGTCAACTTTCTTCAACACGGACACGGAACTGACGTCGACTCGCCTGGCGGCCTAACGCAGAAAAGGCAACGAAAAAAAAATCGAAGCATGGATAGTGAAAACTGCGATTTTCTTGCGATGTCAGGAGAAAATATTTCTGATTTAATATTTGGAAGCGAGAAATGTCATTTTATTTCTGGCAGTTCTGGTTGTCAAATTTTTCGAGCAGTTCCATTCTGTCAGCGATAATTTTTATTCTGATCGCATCGTCATCGCGCTCTCATCGCGATTGAGCATGCTAATCGCATAAAATGCTTTCAGCAGAAATAAAATCGTCATCATCGTGGAAATTGTCATGCCAGGGAGGCTTTATCTAACGCTCATCGTGGGAGGTGCAGCCCCCTCGCCTTACACATATCTGGCAATACTACAATTGAAAATTTATGCTATTTGGCAACCATGGATTTATTGACGTTTGTTCTACGAACACTAACGCATCATCTGATACACATCAGTGCAAGTGAGAGGGATACAAAACAGTGAGCAAAAACAATTGATTCTTGTAAGTGGTGCCAAAAATGATTGTTTCTTTCAGGAGGTGGCGAGTGTGTTTGAAGTGAGTCGGAGTGTGTTTTTGAGGTGACTTACCCTCTCCCGAGCAGAAGCGGATAACTTGATAACTGGCCTTGGTATTTATGAGCTCAGATTAAGAGGTAAAATACCGGAGGATAATATCATCAAATTGTTCCCACAATGTCATGCGAATACCGAATTGAGGTAAGACAATACCAAAATAATACCTCTAAGGTGACCAGATACTTACCCAGGTATCCGGAATATCAAGTTTAGTTATTCTAGAGACATTTTGCTTGCAATTCTTAGGTATTTCGCTTAGGTATTTTACCTCTTAATCTGAGCTCTTTAATACCAAGGCCAGTTATCAAGATCAAAATTAGGTATTCATATGCTTTTGTGTTCTGCTCGGGCTGGTATATAGCTAGTATATTGAGTTGTTTACTAAGGCAAACAAACTTTTTCTCTGCTTGTTGCTGTTTTGTTTTCAATTATTTGTTTTATTTCGTTTTTGTAATTACTTTTCAGTGAAATTATATTATTCACAGTTTAGTTTATTCACATTATAATATTCACAGTTAAGCAACCTGTGACCTGTGAGACTGAAAAACAAAATAATTTTTCTTTATAGAATGTCCAGTCCGATACGAAGCGAGGAAAAAACTGAAAAACTATGTTGGTCTTAGCTGATCAGGTGGCGAGTTTTGGAATGCCATAAACGTTGAGCCACCAAGTGGCAAAATATGTTGGGTGCCTGGCTTTCGTGAACCGAGTAAACAAGGGTGGCACCATGAAGGAGGACGGTTACCAGGAAGCCAGGAAGATGTTTTTAAAAGAAACACTCCTTACCCTCACAACACTTTACGGTCTTTCTCTCTGATGTCGCTAAGTCAGAGATGACGAGAGAAAAAAAATTGAGTAAAAATCAGAAGTTGTGTACAATAATAAACCCAAAAGGAAAGGATTCCTTGCCCATGTATGCAACAAAACGGAGTGTGTACAAACTACCGCTAAAAACTATCACAAGCTATCAAGCAGCACGTTACTTTTGCCTGTTGAGGTGGCGGATTCCCCGCAGTGGGATGTTAGGCAAAGGTAACGTCCTTGGTTCGAGTACTACATTACACATGCCCTTTCGCTAAATTTTCAATACTTCTATTCAATTTTCAACCCACCTTACACTGACGGAACTTTCAACACTTTCTCTTCATATCTTTCATTCTAGCAAACATTACTGTCCACTTTTGGTGCCTCGTGGTGATGAGCGGACATCTCCTTGTACATCATAATCGTTACTCCACGTACGGAGAATACATACATAACCATTATAATATGATTTGTGTTAAGTTTAAAAAGGAATTGTGTAGACAATAAATTGCTTTAGATCAGATGGTGATTTCATCGGACTATTATAATCTTTACTGTATTAGCATTTAGAATTTTACAAATATTTTTGGCACGAACAATTCGTTTCCTAAATGAGTCGCATGAATAAAAGTAGAAAACGCTATACGTTTAGTACTGCTGCGTGTCGCAAAAATAGTCCTGGAACAGCTTCTGATGGCCGAAACGGAAATCACGTTTGACGTTGGGGCGTCTTCCAGGACGTGACCATCTCCGTTTCGACTCTTGTTTTTCCTCTGCCAAATAACAAATCTAGAGCAAATTTTCAATAGGTCGTAGGTATCAATGTAAACAAAAATTATGTTTTTTTACAAAATGATAGCTTGGGTACTCCTTAATATGAATTATGCACAACATAATATGAATTGCAGCAAATTGCTGCTATATATTATTTAACAAAATTGGCTTAAGTCACAAACTACTTCATAACGAACTTTTGTCGCATTCGTCGCTTTGACAGTTTGACTTAAGTGCTTTTTTATGCTCCGCACCGACCTATCCAGCCGATTCATTTTGTCGTAAGCAACATGACAGGTGATTCCATGTCGAAACAGACTTGACGAATGCGACATATTATTTTGTGTCACGACGTAACGCGATAACTTTCCGAACGACTTATAATGTGGTCGTATTTTCCCTAGCTGAAGTTAAAAGACTTTATATTGAATTTATTGAATAAATCGATTTGGAATTCCACTAAATGGAAATCTTTATTAATGTTGATCTGAGCCTTGCTTAACATTGATGGTTCCACATATTTGCTTCAAATATTATGGCTTGGTTCAAAAATAGAAATTGAAACTAATTTCCAAAACTTCTGCATTGATTTTCTAGATGAAAAGCAATATGTTACTTACGACCTAATGAACATTTGCTCTAGAAATCAGCATTATCTAATATCGTTAAAATGAACACCATGAACACACCCTCATGCAAACGAAAGAGCAAGTATTCTTCGTCGTCTGCTAACGACGCACTACTTTTAGTAAAAATGATTTGGTCAAACCAATCCTTGGCAAAAAGTTTGCGAAAAATCTGCGATCTCTGAAAAAAAAAACTTCTGATCTCTGACGTTGAATGATTGACAAGATAACAGGTGATGGTGGGTTAAACAACAAGAAATACAACACCGGTACGGGGAACGCAAAGTTGGTCTATTTTAGCTGGTCCTATTCAAGTTTTGCTGATGCAAATCAAGTATAAAGTTGTTCCAAAAATAGACCACCGCTGATGATGCACTGAGAAAAGGTTCATATATTTTTTCATCACTTCTATGCCGAAAATCAAAAATTTACATTACTCACTACCAAAAGACCGAAACATGCAAGCGTCATTTAGCACATAAAGGTCGGTATCGAGTTAGAAAGAAATATCTTTTTCTATCTCAATACCATGTTAAATTCTGTTTACTGAAACGGAAAAGAAAAGAATCGAAAAGAAATTTCTGCAGCATTATCCACCTGAAAAGAACGAAAAGTAAAATTGGAATTTGTAAGGTTTCCACGCAAACTAATGGGAGCTGTCACTTTTACTTTCGGAAAAATATCCCGGTGGATTATTCCGTAAGTGACATTTCGTTCCATGTAGATCAATTGTCAAACTACCGCTTCGTAATATTGAACAAAATTCCGTAACCTCTCTACTTTTTAAGTCGATACTGGCCTTAAGATGGAATTGAAAGAAATGCGAAAATAAATTCAGTCAAACACATCTTTCGTCGAACTGCGTATGTGTCAGTTTCAGGAGACATAATTTTACACGAAATCTTTCCTTACATTTTCCGACTATTTACAAACATGTATTACGTCCAAGAGGTGAGTCGCTTAGAACAGTGTGCCAGGCACACCGTACACGGAAAATGAAAAGTACTGAAAATTTGACTTTAAATTACTTAAATTTAAGTAGACGCGATATAGTATCTTATTAAGTAGAAATCAATGTTCTTAGTAGGTTAATTTTAACTCAATGATTAAGTCTAGATAAAATTGTCAAAAGGTCGAAAGTAACATTTGTAATCGATGACTTCTAGCGTATTTTTCTGGGATCTGCTTCCACAAACAAAATAGCACCAGAAACAAACACAGGGAGTTATTACCTTTCCGTCAGTAGTGGATATACATAGATGTTAGCAACCTGCCATTTGACGATTTTGTCTAGAAGTAATGTATGCATTACCTACAGGTTGGTGAAAAAAAAATCTAAGACATTGTATGGATTTCCTCATACAACCCAATTCGGTAAGATCTTTACTCTTAGTAAATTTTCTCAACGCTGAGTAACTCACCATAAAGTTTGTGTGGCTTCCATGACGACGAATTTTGTAGTTTTGTTTTTTACTTTGTCCGATGAAGTTGCGTTTCAGTCGCGGTCGTAGAATTGTACATTGTTATATTGTTATATTGAATCAAATGAATTTTGTTTCGTATAGGCACACGCAAAGTGAATTGTTTTCTAGTTTTTTACTTTCAACAAAATAAACAAATACTAATTTGATACCTGTAATGCAGTAAACTTTACTATTAATCTGATCGAAACAGCAAAAAAATTTACACAATGTTCGCTTTATAGGTCTGGTTCCTGTTGATATTTTCTACCACATAGTAAGTTAATTATATCCACCGTTAGCTTTTTTTCGATTGCTTCAATAAACCTACTTGATAGTTTACCCCCGTTTACCTAAAATTAGGTAAACCTAAGTTTACATAAATTTACCTAATTGAACGATAGTTTACGGTTGAGTCTAAAGAAGCTAATTTTAGGTAGTTTCTCAGTTCCGTGTAGTAGAAAATCTTGGGCCAGGCGCCCGCTGATGTTGCGGAGGCGTGACATCTGCTAGCATGCCAAAATATTTTGTCGACGTTCGCCTCACGCCACAACACTTTGACTCGATATGTTGACACTTTATGTGATGCCACACTTCCGCCACATCAGTGGGCGCCTCAACTAACGGCACACTTTTGACATTTGTACTTTTCGATGACACAACCTGTCACGCTTAGAAAAAAGTACCAAAAATTAAGTAAAAAAATACTCAAAGTTGAGTTCTGTTAAGTGAGGTGACCAGTTGAGTGAATTAAAAAAATGATTTAGGTTGAATTCACCCGTCTAGCCAGTAATGACAGATATACTCAAATTTAGGTGTTTTTGTGTTCGATGTTTCATGCCACTTTAAATATTTTGATTGACTTGATTTGATTGATTGAAATATATGAAGTATAAATTATTTTAAACATAAGCCAATTATTTGGTTGTTTTTTTTTTCATGAAATCTGTCGTAATGATCTATCTTATAAACAAAAAGAAAGTCACTTTTTTTTAATATTGGAAAATATCTACATGTGTTTCAAGTAGTAGCTAAGTGAAATATTTTTTCAGTGTATAATTATTGGATGGTCCTCCCTTAGCTCAGTCGGTAAAGGCGCAGCTACAAAGCAACACCATGCTGGAGGTGGCTGGGTTCGATTCCCGGTCTGGTTTAGGAATTTTTCGTTAAGGAAAATTTGTCGACTCCCTGGGGTATGATTGTACTTGCCACATGATCAAACTAATGCAAAAATGGTACCTGGTATCGAAAACTCTTAATTAATAACTGTGGAAGCGCATTTAGAACATTAAGTTGAGAGCAAGCAATAAGCAAATTGTGAAAAACAATAAGCTTGAAATGCTAAATAAGAAGATAATTTGTGGATCTGTTTAGCTCTACAAAGTTATACAGAGTTATAAAATGAGAAAGTCGATTAGAAGAATTGATCAGTGCAAATTCAGCTCTCTATCTGTATTTCCAATGGGTAGTAACCGAATTTCTATTCGCTTATTCTAACCCGTTACTATGCACGACAAACAGCAGCAAGATTAGTATGTTTACTTGTTTGTTTATCGCCTACTTCGCTGAATTGTTCCGGTTCTATTAACGGTAGCCGGTAAGCGGGAATTAGCTATTCAGCACGCAAACCGTTTATCATTATTGTTTTCAACAGACCATCGGACTTGATTAGTCGTCGGAAATCGCGTCTCGCTTGAATGCACTTTTCATCAACTAACTGTCCCGGCGAGTTGAGAAAAAAAAATGTGCGTGAGATGATAGGGATTGGGAATGTGCCCAATTAGTTGTGGAAGAGATAAGTGACATCCGATAGAAAGAGGCATGGCGTAGCGGTTGATATGACGTGAACACGAGTTCTATGGATTAATAACCTCTTTTCAGCCATGAGCATTGTCGCGTCAGACGTTGACAAAAGACAAGATCCAAATTAATCAAGATCCCAATAAATCGAGGTTGCTACCACCGGCTGGATAGTCATAAAGAAAATGATTATATTTTTTGGCTCAGCAAGAACTAGCAGACCGGTCCCAAGCTGGTCCCAAGCTTAGTGATTCGCCCCTAATAACGTAACTCACACCAACACACCTTCAAATATTCTGTCAAAATAACATACACGGTAAGCTTCCTTTACCCATTAATGGGTACGATTTATTATTATTGTTATTCCTCCTGTGGAAATTTTCACCCATTTTCCCGTAAAACGGCGTCTACCCATTTAAATGGGTAGACGCCGTTTTACGGGAAAATGGGTGAAAATTTCCACAGGAGGAATAACAATAATAATAAATCGTACCCATTAATGGGTAAAGGAAGCTTACCGTGTAGCGAATCGAAACAAAAACAAGGATACTAGTACCGATAGGTACCGAAAAGCGCAAGAGTGTATTGCAAGGTTCAACCTGTAAGGTGTACTTCGTATCAAGGGGTTCTACAACAGTGAACCAATTTCAAATCGCTAGTTGCAAATTGATTGTTGTTGCTACTCCGTTATTGCCAGATCAGCTGTAATTGAAAAGAGAACCAACAGATGATGCTTGGGACTAAAATACATCCTCAACGTGTAAAAACTGTTGATCCAAGACAAAGTGCCAAAGGTCGAAAAAAGAAACGGTAAGGAATATGTTGACGTAATACTCGCATTATTGAAAGCCAAGAACACCTTGGCACTTCCCTGAGAAATCACTGGGATGTTGGATAAAAGGGTTGGTTTGGCAGCATGGTTCGGTATACGCTATGCTGAATTTGCGCGATGGCTAGTAAATTATTTACTAGTCTAATAGACCGATTTCCGATTTGGACCGGCTTGTACCAGAAAGCCCCTATGAACCGATTTAACCTTCTTCAGGTTTCGGGGTCAATATGACCCGGAATGGATTTAAAAAATGCTCTAACTTTCTAAAATAAGCGGTTAGACGTTTGACTTTTCTTGACTTTTCCTAAACCATAAAAAGTAACGTTTCTGCATCGAACCCAAAATTTTTTGACATTTCTGAAGGGCTGTTAAAAAAAGTTACAAATAAGGTATTTCGGGTCGTATTGACCCGGATTTCAAACTCACATTGTGGAAAATTTATATGACCAAATTTTATAGTCTTTGCAGTCAAAATGCTTACTAGAGTCCCAATTTTATGTTTCTGGTGAGTACTATCCTCTTTGTCCCGATTGGCCACAAGGTATCTGAGACGGAAGAGGGCATATTTTGCCACGATCCGTGAGGCGTCGACAGATACAAATTTTCATCGGAACATGCTTTCCGACGACTCAAACTTCTTGATTTTTCATGAATAGTCTGCTTCTACACTCTTAAAAATAATGAATATTAAGTTTGACGTAATCCTTGTTGCACTTAAATTCTTAAAGACTCAATGATAAATATGACTCAATTGTATGTTCTATTTGATGTATTGTTAAATCCTAACTTGAATTCCAAAAATAATAAATACTTTCACACTTAAAATCACGTTTCGGATGTTACCTTTACAACAGCTTCTAGAATATATCTGATAACCTCCAATCTAATTTTCCGTAATGCATTTAAAAAAAAGCCACTAGACTTAATACTGAGATTTTAAAACCTCAAAATCTACATGATCGTTGTCTTTGGTTTTTATAACAACATCCGACTTATTTTGAACGCAGTCGGTTTCACGCATCACAACAAAGTTCAAGTTAAATTTTGTTCTTTTCCGTGAATGTTACCAAAATTAGTGCTCCACGTTGAATAAAATATGAAACAGATGAAATTTCATTGCACGTTATTATTATGCTTGAAAATTAAAATTAAAATAAAAACGCAGCGTAGCACGACTTTATTTGCTTATGACATTCATCAATCTAAACATGGCGACAACTTCTAGCATCCTTAAAATAAGTTTTGGCTATGACCAACGACCAGGCTTAGCACTAATTTAATTTAAATATTCTCATTTTGGAGATGTATGAAGGAGGAGACCTCGCATTTGGAGATGAAGGAACAAAATTAATCCTACAGGAAAAGATTGAGCTATTTTTAACCACAACGTGGAAGAACTTTTTGTATTATTAAATTTCGTTACCATATTTCGAATTTTTCTGACGGGAAGAAGAACAAGGTCCTTGAGATCGAAATAGCCATCATGAAGCATTTGTTTTTGCATTATGAGTAGCGGCATTTGTGAAGTATAATTTTTTATTCCTCAACTTATTTTTTCGTCATGACATGTAAATTATCATTTCAGTTTTTAGTGTCTTGTAACATTAAGAACAGACGCAAATTTCTGTCCTACAGGCCGCTCCTTTTATGTGCATCCAAGAAGATTGAAATTTACATGATATTTTCTTAGAGTGTAGCCTTTAAATGGCCCAATGACTTGATTGACATAGATTTTGGCCGAAACATGCCTTTTGATAGTTCAAACTTTATGATTTTTGTTGCGTAGTAGACTAGTTGACAAAAGTCTACGCTCCATACAAAATTTCAAAAAATTGTATACAGAAAAGTCTACGAATGGGGGGGTCTGAGATTTTCAAAAATGAGTCTACGTGGTTTATGAATCGGCCCTTGTAGCCTTGAAATGCACCAATGACTATATTGGCCATTCCTGAATAATCCGGATGCCCCGGAAGAACCATTTAGGAGGGGACAAATCAAGATTTTCCCCGAAATATGCCTTTCGATGGCTCAAACTTCTTGATTTTTCATGCGTTATATACGTTCAGCCTTGAAATGGACCAATGACCATATTTTCCATTCTTGGACAATCCAGATGGCCCGGGGGAACCTTTTATGCCTTTCGATGGTTCAAACTTCATGATTTTTTGTAAACAAGCTAAGAGTCATATTCAAAGCAAACTATGTCAATTTCAAATTTACTATCTTGTCAATGTCCAACATGAGCTGTTTTCATTATTTGCTCAATTGGTAACAAAATTAAACAAATTCAGTTAAATACACCCATGGAGCCGGCAAACTGAATAAGCATTCACTTCCTCAACTGTCTGGATAACAACCGGGGTGGACCACCCCCCTCGCCCGATCACGCTACGCCACTGCTTATAAATGAGTAGACATGATAAACTAAGAAAGCTATGTCAACTGGATCAGTTTTTCTTGGATTTTGGAAACTCACGAATTCTATTACCGTGCAGTTTACCGAATTCGCCAGATTTCGGCAATTTCGGTAACCAGGTCGGTAATCGAGTTCCTGAGCTTCCAGAATTATCCAATTGACATAGCTTTTTTTGTTTACTATTTTTACGAAGGGAAATCATGCAAAAATTATGCCGTCAAAATATGAAGCTTGTCATATCCATCAACTTTGCCAAAGACGCCATCGCTCTAGCTCCACTATTTAGGGACCTATCAGTTGAGAGCGTTAAAATCGACTTTTTGACCACTGTGCACTGCCGAGGTGGCCCCGCACCCTATGCTGACGACATGAAACATGAAGTTGTAGCCAAGGCTTCAAGTTTTCACAGCATATTTACATTTTTGCGTTCAATTCACAAATATAACTACTATAACGGTTCAAAGAAAAGTTGGCACCTTCAGGCTCACTTTACACTGCATATTTTTACCAAAACTACTATTTTGCCTACCATTTTCTACTTTTGCAGGTGCAGCAGTTCAGCATATACAGTTATCTTTCAGATTTTTCTTAGGGTCATAGGATCAATTTAAAAAATCGAAAATCAACATCAAAAGGATCGATCGTAAAAATCCATCCAAGATCCTAGTTTGTATGTTAATACAGGCAACTGTCATTGGTGCGTTTCAAGGCTAGAAGTAGACTACTCATGAAAAATCATGCAATTGAGCCGTCGAAAGGCATGTTTCGGTAAAAATCCGTTTTTTCCCTTCCTAAAGGGTTCTTCCGGGGTGTCCGGGTTGTTTCCGAATTTTCAATATGGCCATTAATTCATTTCAAGGTTAGAAGTAGACAACGCAACATAAATAATGAAGTTTGAGCCGGGGTAAGGCGTGTTTCGACGAAAATTCGTATTTGTCCCCTCTTGAACGGTTCGCCCGGGGCATCCCGATTTTCCCGGAATGGCCAATATGGTCATTGGTCCATTTCAAGGCTACAAGTATTCATGAAAAATCATGAGGTTTGAGCCGTCAAGCAGCATGTTCCGATAAAAATTTGCAACTGTCGACGCCTCACGGATCGTGGCAAAACGTGCCCTCTTCCGGCTCAGATTCCTTGCGGCTAATCGGGTCGAAAAGGGTCACCACAAACTGAAAATTAGGACTCTACTGAGCATTTTGACTGCAAAGACTTTAAATTTGGTCATATAAGTTTTCCACAATGTGAATTTGAAATCCGGGTCAATATGACCCGAAACACCTTATCGTCACAAAATGTTAACACCCAAAGAAGGTTAATCCAACAGTACGGAACAGTGCGGAAGGTGCTGCGTACGATCTACGGTGGAGTGCAGATGGAAGACGGAACGTGCAGGAAGCGAATGAACCACGATTTGCATCAGTTGCTGGGATAACCTCCCATCGTACACATCGCGAAAAACGGTCGACTACGATGGGCTGAGCATGTCGTAAGAATGTCGGACGACAGCTCTGTAAAAATGATAAAAGAAGAGGCGCGCAACGAGCAAGGTGGATCGATCAAGTAGAAGGCGACCTGCGGACTCTCCGCAGACAGCGAAGCTGGCGAGGTACATCCATGGACCGATTACAATGGAGACAACTTCTGTGTACAGCAGAGGCCACACCAGCCTTGGTTTGATTGGTAAGGTAAGGTACAGATGCTGTTTAATCCACACATAAAGTGAGATGGTGGGTATGAAGTACCTGCCGGAAGATGCCTCCTTCATCGACAAGTATCACGCGAAGCAAGATGTGCATTACGCCAAGAGATCATTGGAGGAGATGAACTTGCGGAAAATAAACGTAGTACTGAAGATCGCCAACTCTCCGAATGTCCCCCAGCTACGTCCTCAAGCAATGGATAGAAAATTGTTAGGTGAACCGCAACCGGGGGTTCTACTCCAATAATTTCACCAAGTAGCTGAACGCCAAGGCCACGAAAGAGCTGAAGATCATTTCAACATCTGTCTTTCGATTGGTCAGGGCTAAAGTCCCATTTTGACTGAGGTAAGGCTGCCCGGCAAGGGCGTCAGCGCATTTTTGTTAGAGATTTAATAAAAGTTAGATTTGAGGAATATTTGTTCAATTTAATTATCTCTTTTTTATCACCATTAAAATCATACGTTACATTGAAACTGGAGAAAATTGAAAAAAGTTAGAGTGTAATTTAATTTGATATAACAGATCAACAAACAACAGGAGGACTAAAATGAATCTTACAAATAAAAGACCTGCAAGTCATGATGAATGGATCGCAAAATGTAGAGCAATATTTGTTTTCTAATTTGAATCAAATTATATATCTCAAACAAAGACAGTTTTGTCTGCCGTTATTTTCCATTAATTAGCAGTAGTATGTTTGGTGGATCTGTTACGATGAATCGTTCAATGCTAATAAATTAACGAACTGGAATAAACGACGGCATAATTAAATCTGGATTCACTCAGTATAAGGTCGCACAAAATGAGACATTTGTACGCCAAAAAAGTACATAAAAAATGGGTTAAGGATTCATTCTGCTGGGAATTCATCGAACTTCAAAGCAGAAAACAATGAAACATTATTCATCTCGCATAAATTCTCAGACGTTTTACTAAATACCACCCATAATTTTTTACACAGTAGAGCTGTCAACTTGATCTGCCATCTTTTTCCACACAGAAAAAATAATTAATTTTAACAAGCGCGTAAAATTTCCCCTCGTTTAATTCCAAGCCAAAGGAGGCGTAAAAAACGAAATTGTTTGCAATCATTCATACAGCAGGCTAGGTTCAGGTGTTATCTGGCTAAAATTTACATGATTTAATAATGGGATATTATTTTCTGCCAAATCTAGCATTGCTTTTATGTGAATTAGATAATGCAGAAAATTCAATGTTTCTTTTTATCTGTGCACCTTTTCTGCAAATTAGTTGGATTTTTGATTGTTTTTCCATATTTCTTCAGTTTGTATTCGATAATTGCCCAATATTTTTCGACAGAGACGAAAACTTGGACGGTTTTATGGGTTAAGAGTTTTTTCATTAGAGTCAATATCATTCTGCTTCTGTTCCATGACATCCCGGATCTAATGTCAGCTAGCTAAGTCAGAATGAATGGCAAAACTCGCTTCTGCAAACACTTCTTCTTGTATACATGCCCATTCATAGTCGCTCCAGTAATGAACACCTTCGTTTTATTCCCACAACTGCAGATGCCTTGCCATATCATCAACTTGCGAGCAAACTTGTCTTCGTAGACATATTTGAATCTATCTGGAGCATCACCCTTGCGTTTTGGCAAGATACAATTTGTGTCCCGGGAGTTTTCCAAAGTCCATTTTAACAGATGTTCCATTGTCCATCAAAAAAGAATCCGTTTTCTTTCGTCAGAACTTGCTCGGCGTTTGGCAATCAGGTTCTGTTTCAGGCTTCTGTGTGGTTGCTTGCTGGCATGATACGACTGGAAACCTTCTCGCCGACAGATTCGTCAAACTGTACTATAAATACGACGCAGAGAATCTGTTCGCCAAGTGGCGCAAGGGGATCCCAGGATTGTTCCAGACTCCCCTACGAACTTGCACTCTTCGTATGATCCACTTCTACGCTTTTTTTTTTTTTTGTTTTGATCGATCACGGGATTTTGTTTCCCGGTAACGTTTCAGCAAATATACTATTGGGTAAACGCACTCATAGTGGAGGTAGTACCAATAGTGGTTGTATTGGAATAAAATTACTGCTATATCATAGAAACTCTGCAGTTCTGCTCACAAGTTGGCTACATGACGTTCAACTAGATTGTACGGAACATTTGAGTTCAAAACATATTTGTTTTAGTGTTAAAATGACTTTAAAATATTGTTTTAGAATAAGTGAATATAATCTGCTAAATTTCTTATGTTTTCATACGCAACATCCATATGTTATTAACGGTTAAAATTGATATTATTTCACATGAATTCATTTTTTTTATTCGGCATTACCTTAAATACTATTTCTTTTAATAAAATTTAACCATAAAAACATTATTTTTATGATTTTTCGTGACTTTTCCCGCTGTGTCATTATGGGCTAACAAAAACACGCATGTTCCCATAGTCGTTGCATTCGAATTTGAACAAGTGACAGTCAAGAAAAAATTGTAAACAAAATAAGTTCTTGATAATTTTTGTTGCAATTACGGGTAAGAATAGCATATATTTACTAATAATTCACAACTGTAACATCTTAGTTCGTTGCAGAATGGATTCGACAATGAAAACCGCACTCAAATACGATGAAGCGGTCATCTTCCGCTACATGGAATTAGTGACCTCCAAGCAAAAGTCGCTATATGCAGGATTCCTCAATCCACCGTTCGCTACCTGCTTAGTGGCAACTGGATCACAAAAGTTCGGAAAGGGACACTCACACACGGACGATGAAGAGCGGAAGCTTGTGCAATACCTCGTTACAATGGAGAAGAAAGGATTTCCGGTTGTGAAAGAGCTACTGCTGCACAAAGTGAAAACTTTCTTTGAAGCGAATTCTCGAGCCAATCCGCTTACGGACAATGTTCCAGGCAAGTATTTTATCTTTTTGAAACCAGTGATGTATTACACATATGTTAATCGATTGTTGGGCGAAAATGGTTGAGAGGATTTCTTCGATAACCTTTCGAACGCCGGAAACTGTTTCTTCTGCCAGCGCAAAAGTTAAGGAAGCTGACATTGGAGGATAGTTCAGCAAGCTTACATCCTACCTGGAGGACAACAACCTCATGGCAGTGGCACTGGATTCCACCCATGTGTACAACGGTGACGAAATGTCATTTTTTTTTTACATCCGCAAATGAAGAACTTGCCCACTTGCCGTGACAGCAAAAATGTTTACGAATGTGAACATGCTGACGGACACAAAAATATAACGTTGTGCCCGCCGGAGTTGTTCTGCCAATGCAGTGCTTATCTGCGGACCTTCTACAAAAATTCCCTGGAGATTGGGGATACTACCAGCTTTATGTTGTACACCTGAAATGTTTTCTACCCACATCTCCAAAAGCAGAAGGTTCAGCTTCCGGTGCTGTATTTCGTGGACGGCCACTCAGCCATACGACTGCGGAGGTGGCCGATTTATGTCTGGATTTGGGTATTGTATTAATCGCATTGTACCCAAATACTACTCGAATCACACAACCGGCGGATGTCGCCATATTTGAACCGCTCAAGAGTGCCTGGAAGAGTGCTGTATCGGACTGGCGGATGGAACACGGAGGAGAGAATCTTTCACTGAATCATTTCCCCGGCGTGCTGCAAAATGCGATGGATAAAGGGATCAAAAAGGCCAGTATCAAGAACGGTTTCAGAGTTTGTGGTCTATTTCCCTTCCCAAATCAGTAAGACAAAATGAAGATCACCCTGCAGATGTTGACGTAAAAGAGATGGTTGAGAAGGATTCCGGGGCGTCTGATACGGACGAGATAGTTCCTGGACCAAACATGATCGAAGAGCCAGGCGTTGCTCTTGAAGAATCTGCAATTATTCCAACACCAACAATCGAAGCGGCAATATATTGAATCGACAAGGATCGCATCAACGGATTCCGCCGTTGCTCTGTCAACTCTGAAGAGGGAGAAATCATCCGGAAGCTCTATGAGACGTTACTGATGCCGTTCGATTTGTGGAATATGGAGGCTGGCCGTGAAAATCAGGACGCATCTGAGGAGGATTTAGCATTTGTCGAGGAAATGGGTGAAGATTTCTCTGATGTGGAGGAGCGTAACGGAATGGCTTCCATTCCAATGCAAGAAAGAAATGTAAATAACGTTGCAAGTCGTAAGATGAGCATTACGGATTTGCTGAAGACGCCATCAACACCCCGTAGAAACAACAGTCATAGGAACTACGAAAGCAAATATCACCCAGTATTGACAGCGTCCGAGTTCGTCTTCTTGAGGAAGAAAAGGAGAATGAAGTAGCGAGAAAGAAAGCCAGAGCAGAGGAGCGAGAGCTTGCGAAAATCAGGAACGAAAAGCTGAAAAATGAGAAAGCGGAAATCCGGAAGCAAAAACGAGAAGAAGCTGAGCAACGGAAAAATGAGAGGGAAAAACTTCGAAAGCAAAAACAGGAAGAAATTGAACAGCGTAGGAAGAAAAAGGAGAAGCAACAGCAAGACAGGCTAACGGAAGTTAATCAGCAGAAACAGCAGAAGAAGGAGTTACTGGAGGCGTTGAAACGGAAGTACCAGAATTAAGTTGATGAATGTGACCAAGTCATGCCTCTCAGCCTCCTCCCCTACTTAATTTTACGTGATTTATGAACGGCCCCTTGTTTGAATTAAACTTTAATAAACTAGTTTGTATAAGATTTTACTGCAAGATATTAAATTTTTTCTTAATAACCTCCACTATAGGTACCTGATGCCAAGATTATTAGAACCATAATGACTATAGGTGCGTTGGTGAAATAAGTAAAAACCAGTATTTTTCAACTTTATATTGTGATTTTACATGAATATTGTTTCCAAATTTGTCTTGATAATGATATAGGGTGGGGGGGGGGGGCATCGCTCCCTTAGTTTTGATTTTATTTTTAGAATGTTATTATTGGTTTCAATAGTTTATTATTTATTTTTTATCTCTAGCAGGATGCAAGGTAGCTTGTTGCAATACAGTTGATGTTACTCCAATACTACTCAATTAAGTCACAATCAAGTCACTGTAACCAAATATGACGATTTTGTGTTGCTTGGGATGTTTGTCAGATTGCTCCTTTGCCTAAATGAAAAAGCCAAATTACCGGAAGTTGCCTCGATTTTGTAACAAATTGTATCAAAAAAGCGTAAAAAGTGGACATCCATGAGATTTTTTTAAAAATAGTAACGACTAACAATTTAATCACAATCTTTTTCTTTAACCAAGAACCTAACCTATCTAGCCTAAAGCAGCACACAACCGTCAAAAATGGTTTCAGCAGCTCTATTATTACTTAATTGAGTCACCGAGCAGGTACCTTTACTGGGTTGAAACAAGTGTGCAACTAGATATTTATCTCTTAACATATAATGTTAGCTATTAGATAAGCATTGATTGCTTTTTTCCCCCGCTAGCTGAAAGTTAAATTAAATTTTCAGTTCTTGGTTAATCAAAAAACTGTGTATTCAAACCAATGCTATAGCTTTCAGAAGCCAAATAATACTAGATTAAGAAACATAGTTGATAGTTAGAAAGAGCATCAACGAAAAATATTTATTTGAACTATTCATGATATGGGCCATATCGATCAATGTTACCCCGCTTACCCCGTGTTAGGGTACTGTAGTTTCGTATTTTTGAGAATATATGTTGATCATATCTTACAGTTTGATTCAGCGTGTGAGAAAGCAAGACAGCAAGCTAGTCAGAGCGAGAAGTTGCAGTTGTCTTATCCTATTCAAAGAATTTATCCGTTTTCATGAGCATGAGCAGGATAATGAGCATGATTGACCGCCCGAGGTGTTTACTCCGTTACTGCCAGTTCAGCTGTTATTACACAGAGGATCAACAGATGATGTAAACATGCTCAATGTGTAAAACTGGTGATCCCAAACTAAGGCAATACCAGCGCTTGCCTCGCCCGAGTGCAGGTCAAATAAGGAAAGGGTAGGAATGCGTTAACGTTTATTTGGACGTTTTATTGGAAGCCGAGACCACCGCCGCACTTCCACGAGAAATCACTCGGATGTTGCATAACAAGAATGGGTTGTAGCAGAGTTCGTTTTGGTAAACGATAAGCTGAATTCACGCTTCGTTTAGTAAAATATTTAAATATTAGTACCGATTTCTGATTTGAACCGATTTATACCAACAGTAAGGATGCTATTGGGGCCACACACAAAGTGTAATGGTGGTTTTTCATTGAAAAAACAAGGTGATTTTTTTATAATGCTGGAAATTCGATTTGATCCGAGTTGAACCAATAATGCCATTGGAGCCACTCACAAAGTGTGATGGTGGTTTTCCGTTAGGAAAACAAGGTTAATTTTATTAACGCTTGAGAGACGCTTTGTTGTTTTCTTACTGTGCTCACTCGATCACTCGTTTCACCGAATTATAGATAATCGAAACAATACGAAACGCGCCATGTCCGATAAGAAAATAGTGCGTAATAAAGCATCGACACAACCTTTCACAGCCGATGCTCGAACCAAACTCTTTTTCGTAACTTTCAATTTTTACTACTGTATCCTACAATCTATTGCACTACTGTAATCAATAACTGTATCAATCAAGTTGAAGTGTCTAATGAACAATCTATGCTAATCCATTAAAAATGGCAATTGAGGGATTTCGTAAAAATAAGAGTCCGTAGATGCATTTCGTGCCTTCTGGCAACTTTATGTTTCTATTGATATCCATGCTCGTCGGTTCAATACCAACCGGGAGAGACTTGGCCTTATACAAAATGATTTCATTATCTCCAATCCGCTCAACCAATCGCAATGTTTTGTGATATATTGTACAGATTATTATAATTTGAGATCACTCAATGCAAACGTCTTCCAAATTTGGCAGATCGACAAGCAATCGGTGGAGGAAGACCGGAAGAATAAGCGATGGTTCTGAGCGTGTTTATAAACAGACGAACCTTCATAACAAAACGGATCACCGGATGGAATACATTCATAAGCACTCGGTTACTATTTTGCATGACAATGGCATAAAACAAGAATAATGGAAATTCCCCAATCAAATACATACCACTACAAGTCTAGAACACTCGTATGTACTAAAAAGAAAGCTACTATCAATGTCGATACTTCTCATTAGTTCTCATTCCTTATTTGATTTCGAAAAAGTTGCTCTGTCGGTGAATTTAGTGCACAATGTGCGGATTGCGCAACGTTTTTTTTTTTAAAATTATTGACAGTTTAAAGCAGTTAAAAGAAATCAAATTTTTATCTAGAAGTACCATAAGGGGACATTCGAGAGTTTTTCAAAAGTAGGTATAATATTTTCCAGCATGTAATTAAAAGAAACAAGCGAACACAAAACGAATGTTTTTTCATGCAGCTGAAATAACCGCGAAAAGAAAAATATGCAAAATGGTGGTTTTTCTTAAATTTGAATGCTGGTCCACCGGGCGTTGTATTGTCCGTTAAGTGGCCGTTAATGTTAATTGTGCAACCACTGGTTGGAGACGATGTTATTCTCTCTCTCTCTCTCTCTCTCTCTCTCTCTCTCTCTCTCAAAAAAAAAAACTCGCCCCCCTATTTGAAATCCTGGCTGCGCCTATGCCGCTAAATCAGATGGGACATACCACAATATTCTTCTAATTGGTCGCAGTGGTTTTTACGGCTCTACAAAAAAAAAAGAACTTTGCCGAGATGATAAAGGACTGAAAAAGCGAAAAGTCGGGCCCGAAAGCTATATGATTCGTTGTTAACCAAACATATAGGTTGCATCGTACAGGACGATGAAACATACGTGAAGGCTGACTTTTCACAAATCTCTGGTAATAAATTCTACACTACGAAGGACTGAGAAAGTCTAGAGTCTAAGTTTAAAGAACAGAAGAGAGAAAAAATTGCGAAAAAAATATCTCGTTTGGCAAGCCATCTGTACAGTGTGTCTCACAATAGGTGTCACCTTTTTTCAGTCTTGGTTTACTTCAGCTGGGTATTTTTAACAGCAGAATTGATCATACCCGTTTTGAGTGTTTTCTTTTGACAGCTTATCGCTGAAGATAAATAAGCGATTCCGTTTGTTTATATTTATCAGCTATCATGGAAGCCATACGAGAGCAAGTTTTAAAATTACATTTGCAAAAGCTTAGACCGTGTCAGATATTCAATAGCCTTAAGCAGTTCGGAGTGAATAAGCGTTTTGTTTTTCATACCTTGAAACGGTTCAAGGAAACTGGAAATGTCCATATTCAACGCAAAGGAGGTGCCAGACGAACTGCCCGAACGAAGAAAAAGATCAAGTGTGTGAGGGAGCGAATAAGACTTAATCCGGCCGTATCTGGCCCTAAATTGAGCAAACAATTTCAAATGTCCCCTGCTTCAATGAACAGGCTCATCAGACATGATTTGGAATGCAAGCCTTACAAGAAACAACGGGTTTACGGGTTGACGGAGCGTCAAAAAGAAGCCAGGGTCCAATGAAATAGAAATCTTTTGGTTCGGCACGGTGACTGCGAGATTTTATTTTCGGATGAAAAGCTCTTTTTCCTTCAGGACAGTCATAATCAACCAAATCATCGTGTGTATGGCAAAAATCTTGTCAATATTCCAAGAGATAAACTAGCTGTAGAACGTTATCAGAATGTATCGAAAATCATGGTATGGGGCGCCGTTTCACGAAAAGGAAAACTTCCTCTTCTTTTCATAGAACCTAACGTAAAAATCAACACTGAATATTACATCGAGCAGGGTTTTGAAGAACCATCTGCTTCCTCATGCATCAACGCTGTATGTGAATACACCATTTTGTTTCTAACAGGAATCAGCTCTAGCTCACATGGCAAAGAAGACACTAGCGTGTTGCGCGGAAAATTTGCCCGATTTCATCATAAGCGAAAAATGGCCTGCATCTTCACCGGATCTGAACCCACTTGACTACTTTGTTTGGGGTTACATGCTTCAACATATAGGCCCTACGAAAGGGCTTACTTTAGATCGATTCAAGAAACATTTGGTTGATATTTGGGACCAAATTCCTCCGGAAACCGTGCGTGTCAGCTGCGATGGGTTTACAAAGCGTTTGCGCAAAGTTATCAAGGAAAAAGGCAAGAGATTCGAATTGAATTAAAATGGTTTTTTTTCTATAACATGTATCATTCAAATGAAAAATTAATGCTATGATTTGGTTGTTTTGTTTTGCTGTAATCCCATTTTGTTTTAGTGACACCTATTGTGAGACACCCTGTACGTGCGGTAAAAGGTAAAATCAGTCAACCATTGATCTCAACCGGGAATATTAACTTTGTAGTCTACATAAAAGAGTGCCTCAAAAAACGCCTATTTCCACTTCTAAAGCAGCATTATCAAAACTCCCTGTTTTGTCCCGATTTGGCATCCTGCCACTACTCAACAGTCACGAAGAAATGGAACGAGGAAAAAAACGTTACTGTGGTACCTCGTGACATTTATCCTCCAAACTGTCCAGAGCTCCGATCGATCCAGACATTTTGGACAATAATGAAGGCTGATAGTCGGAAAATGGTAGGAGAGTCAAAATCGGTTCAAAACTTCATGCAGAAGTGGACAAAAGCTTACAAAACCAGAGGAGAGAACTTTGTCCAAATCATGATGGTAGGAGTCGAGTCGAACGTCCGAAAGCATGAGCGTGGGGGTGAAATTCAAATCTATTTTAGCAAGAGTGTAAAGGAACATACTCGAGGAAAATAAAGGATGAGAAGAAGATTTGTTTGGATTTCTCTTAAACCTATAACGATCGTGTGATGACACAACATTTATTTCCGGACACGCTTTAATCCACAAACATTGCCTATGGCTCCGTAAAGCTAACGCGATTGAGCCGTTCAAATAAATCGAATGGTAGAAAAAAGGAATTCCCATACAAATTTAAAACTTGTTGTTCACGATCAGTTTCAAACCAAATATATAAAGTCGTGTAAAACTAGTGGAGCGATAATAATCTATCTAAAATAAAAACCGTACAATCAAAGAAAATCCACCAGGCGCACATATTATGCAACATGTTCAACACTGACGAGTATTGGTCAAGATTAAAAACTAATTCCCCCAGGTAAATCGTTACCTGTGAACCCCCCCACTTGCGGTTCACTAGTGCAACTTAATGCCAATTACTGAGGTAAAATATTTAATTAATTTAATGGCTTTACACAACCACATTATCTGGAATATGCACCCTGGTCGGGTGGCTCTCATCTAAAGTTCATAATTTGCTCATCATAATTTGCCTCAAAATCCACAGTTCTGTTTGGAGTGCAGTGCTACATTGGGTCTGCAATTTAAATTTCCCCTCTATCGAATCGTCGTGTATCAAGATTCGTTATCATATAAAAGCATCCATAGATTATCGGGTAATATATTCCCTTGAAGGGTGATGTTTTATGTATGAAATCCAATATTACACAAACAAGTTACTCCACTGGTGGTCGAGACCCGTTCGCAACCGTACTTATTTGAACCCTTAGTTCAGTCTTGTTTTAACGAGTATCACTGTCAACAAAAAATTCCAAACCAAAAATTCATCGCTTCGGGCAAAGAAAGGTCTACACGAACGAATCGACGCCGTTGTCGGTCACCGTCGTCTTCGACCGTTGTTGTGTTTCTTTCTTTAGAATTATTTATTTTCCCGTCCATTCATCGTTGACCGATATCTTTAAAAAGCAAGTCCAAACCAACGGTCATTAATCCCTCGCTGTTCGATATCGCCCCCTGGTTCACACTGTTGTTTTTATACACGAAAATGCGCTCTTTCCTCTTCAGTTTCCTTGAAACTCACTTCTCTAATTGATATCGGCAAGATGACCACGCCGGTGTAACGCAGTAGATAAATTTGCACAGCACTCTTCTCAGCACACGTGGGGCACTTTTTAAAATCAACAAAATGCACTTATCTTCTAGCTCACACCCCCCGTCACTTCAAAACCGGTGTTGGCTCAAGGAACCAAAAACTCACCTATGCGTTAGAACTGGGAACTCGGAGAGTGGAAGAATCCTGCGCGTCCTGCTTCGAACACCGCCGAGACAGCACTACCTAAGGTTCAATTTTCGACCGAAGGCATATAGCACACCACGCAGAACTGTGCTGATACGCTGATTAAGACCGACTTACGGCGGCGACGACGACGACCACGACGCTGCCGGCGTCGCTGCTTACTTGCAACAACGATCGGCGACGCGCACTACCCTAGCGCGAAACTGATAAAAACGAAGCGCCTGCCTCTCGCAACTGCTTCTAGGCGCGATTAAGCCTGTTGACCTGGCAGCTACCGTCGGCCGTGCTTATCAACAGCTCGAATCAAACTCGAATGTGCATTCGGTGCCACAAATACTCTGCTTGACAGGGCAGAGGAAACCGGAGGCTTCCAAACACGAATCGGACCAATCGTTACGCCAATGTTGAAGATCAAGCAGTGACTTTTCCTGATCGGAGTCCGTCTGTATATTTTCAATTTTCTATTTGCACAAACAGAGAGTGCGTCACATGTGTGTGCGGATGAGCGGTCACATGTTTTACGGCGAGGATGATGAAGATAGATGGATGGAGGCGGCCATCGTACTGCTCTGATTTGGGTGTTCATTCACTCTCAATCTCAGCCGTAGATTGTTAGGTAATCTAGTGTAATCTGGAGAAGGGGAAAGTCGTTGGAGGCTGATTATTTTTAGTATTCGTGTTTTCCACGGATGTTTGGATGGTGAAATGGGGGGAGAATGCTTTGGAAAACTGCAATAATTGAAAACTTATTAATTTATTGATGCTTGTTTGAATTACTCTTCTGGTTAGCTGGGGTTAAGGTGAAGCATGGTTTAAGCGGATTTGCATCACCACTTCGAATTTTTGAAAGTAAGAATCTGAGAAACCATGAACATTCCGTGTAGAAAATTTATGTGTTCGAGCTGCACTATCAGCAAAAATATGATTAAAATTTCTTTATAACGCTTGCATTATAAAAAAGAGACAATTTTCGGGTGGATGAGAAATAAGCGATAGATGATGATCGAAACAAAATAATTTTTTATTGATTGCTGTATTCATTCGCAGTTAACCGGAACTTTGGCCATAGTCGTCAAAAAGAAAAAAGTTGGCATATTCTTCAACTCTCTGGTTGGCTTATTGATTAGTTCCTTTTCAGTTTTTTGTTCGACTAGATCCTCCGAAATAGGTTCACCCAGAATTTATTTATATTTTTGACGTAGGAATACGTCTGTGTTTTCGATACTGGAAAAATTGGAGCGTCACGAAAAACGTTCAGGTTTTGAACGTTAATTACCAAGTAATTTCACGATCGATTTCCAAAATGTTTACAGCATTAGGTTAAGACATTTTCTACGCTTTGATTCCAATATTTCTAACATGCAACTAATAAAACTAACGTAAATATGAGGTGATGTCTTATAATATTGATTTTTTAGAGTAAATTTACCAAATACATAGTACTTTCCTAGCACAGACTTCATATTTAAGTAACCAACGTCTCCTAGGCAGCCATGAATGTCATATAAGAGGTACACATTCGCATTTTGATTTAGCTTTTCGGCGGTCGTGGAGCTATGCAGAGAAGGATATGCAGTTGGATCCTAGTTGGCGGCAGCACTGGCGAGCAGTCGTTGCCCAGAGAGGCATTGGTGCAGTTGGCTAAGGCCTGTATTTGAAAAAAAATGCACCGTTTTTATCCGTGTGTAACTTTTTTCCGTGCGTAAAAATTGATGAAAATCTGGGTATAACTAGTTTGAAGTAAATTGTTTACATGTGCAAAATTTCATAACAATCGGTTCAGGGGTTATTGAGATGTCATCGAAACAAGAAGAAAATCGCCGGAGAATTTTGCGCGCCGTCGTGGAAAATTCGACTGCGACCATGAGATGGATCGGAAGATAACTGGGAATCACCCATACAACTGTTTCTCGGGTGGTAAAATCATTAAAGGAGTCTCAGACGACCGAGCGGCGGGCAGGAAGTAAAAGAAAATCGAAGACAACTGACCCTGTGAAGGCCAGGAAGGTGTTGGATTATTTCAAGTGTAATCCGAACCTTTCGATTCGCGACGCGGCTCTGAAGGCAAACTGTTCCGCCTGGTTCGTTCAGCAAACCATGAAACGAGCTGGGCTTTGTGTATTCAAGGTCCGCAAGCCACCGCACCGGCGTGATCAACAAAACACGGCGGCCAAATCCCGCGCAAGGAAGCTGTATCGAGAGTGGTTAACGAAACCGATGTGTGTGGTTACGGATGACGAAACCTACATCAAGGTAGACGCAAAGCAGACATTTTTTATCTTTTTTGTTATGAAACACACTACCAAAATGTCATGTAAATTTCTGTTTCCTGAGACCGACACATGCAAACGTCCTTTAACACATAAGAATGAGTTGAAAGAGATGAGAAAATAAATTCAATCAAACACATCTTTCATCGAATTGCCTATGTATCAGTTTCAGGAGACATAATTTTACACAACATCTTTCTTTACGTTCCCCGACTTTTTACAAACATGAATTACGTCTCGTGTAAAATTCATAATTTTTAAGTGTGTACATTAAGGCAGACGCAAAGCAGATACCGGGGCTGGAGTTTTACGTTGCCAAATCACGGTTTGATGTTCAGGAAGACATAAGGAAGAAGTGGACAAATTCGCCAAAAAATACTTGCTCTGGCAGGCCATATGCCAATGCGGTAAACTGAGTAAACTGTACTTTCTGAGGTCCCACGGAGGCGAGACATTATTTTGGCCGGACCTGGCGTTATTCCATTACGCGCGATCGACGTTGGATTGGTACAGAGACAATAACGTTGTTTTTGTACCAAAAACCGCCAACCCCCCAAATTCACCAGAGATTCGTCCGGTGGAAAGATTTTGAGCCATAATGAAGGCCAAAGTTAAAAAATCATTCAAGGTGTTCAAGAACGAGCTGGAGTTGAAGAAAGAATGGATGATCGTGACCATTGCACAAAATGAAATGAGGGGTCTTAAGTACAGGTCTTATTGTTGCCGATGCTCCCGTAAATTTCATTGCGAAAATCAGGCTGCTGAAGACTACGAGTTTGCGGAAAAAAGCCACCCGTCACAACGAGACAAGAATCAACTATCCCACGACACCTGCAGATTGCCACCCGCAATAAAGAGGAGATGAACCAGGAAAGAAAGTCCAAGTTCAATCGCGAACTGTTTCTCCCCCGTCAACTAAATCCGTCCTTTTCAGGACGACCAAATCAATTTGCCAAGTGAAGAGTTCGTTTGGATGAATTTTTCTCTTGTGCTGTTTGAAATTTCCATTACCGCACCCCGGCTGAACATGGCATTGCTTTAAACGCCGCGTCCCGGAGTAAATGGCAAAGCGCGTTGAACAACCAACGAACCAACAGATCCATAACTATCTTCTACGCGTTGAAGATAGTGGCCCTCTCAACCATCGTAGAAAATACATCCGGGGCCGTATCATAATTAAGCGCCACCAAATGCTTTCTAAAGAGTGTACAATAGAATTTTCTTGGCCCCTTTCAGGACTGACTTAAATCAATTAGCGGATGGCCCTGACGTGTCTGGAAAGTGTATGGGAATTAGATTGCTGCGTAGTCTTACGTCATCTTTGCGCACAATCCCATTGCGCTGTACCTTGTAGTTTTATTGGGCACAGCTCGGGCATGTTGGTTGTATAGGGGGGGGGGGGGGGGGGGGGTTAGTTTTGGGGACGACTGGAATCTTTGACCGCTGAGGTCGATAATTTTAAAAGCCTGAGGATGAACTTTATCTCGGCCAAACGGTGGACCTTAGTTGTTCTTGTCCTCAGAGGGATGTTCAGGATCATTCTGAGGAACTTATTTTGAACACGCTGAAGCTTCAGGTGATGTGTTTTTGTGTAACTCGCCCAGATTGGCATGCCGTATTCGATGACCGGGAGTATGATTTGCTTGTAGACAGTAAGCTTTTCAGGGATAATTTAGACCTTCTGTTGATTAATGGGTACAGAAGCTTCAACAGAACGTTACATTTTGTGACAGTTTTGTCAACCTGCTCCCTGAAAATCAGCTTGCTGTCTAGGGAACCGCCAAGGTAGACAGCTGAATTTGTCCATTCCACCGTTGCGTTGTTCAGTCTTATTTTACTATCTTCAGGCGGAACAAATCTACGAAAATTTGAGTCTGGGAAGCGGATGACCTGGGTCTTCACCGCGTTGATACAAATCTTCCATTCGGTGAAGTATTCTGACAGAACATTCAGACTTCGCTGCAGTTTCACTGTTAGCGCTCTTGTAATCCACCCATTGTGGACGACTGCGGTATCATCGGCAAACAACGACAGAAATCAATTTTCAGGGATCGGGTGGGTTGAACAGAAGTGGACCTAGTTTACGTCTCTGCGGAACGCCGGTGGAAGTCTCTTGCGCATCTGAAACTGCACCTTGCAGCGAAACACGGAATGTCCTGTCCGACAAATAATTTTTAAATATCTTCACCACAAAGATGGGAAGAATGTATCTTTTCAGCTTGTACATCAGGCCATCATGCCAGACGTTATCAAAGGCCTTCTCGATATCGAGAAATGCCATGGCAGATGATTTAGAAACAGACTTGTTCCGCCTGAGGATGTTAATGACTCGATTAAGTTGGTGGATTGTTGAACGACCACGTCGGAAGCCAAATTGTTCGTCGAGCAAGATGTTCAGCTCGTCGGCAGATGAAAGAAGCCGACGGTAGATCGCTTTCTCAAACAGCTTGGATAGTCCTGAGAGGCTGATTGGTCTATAGCTTTTGGAAGAGCAAGGATCTTTCCCACTTTGGCTGACTTTCAACACGAGGGGAAGTAGCTAAGTTGCAGATATTGGTTGAAAATAAACGCCAGATGTACGTAAAACTGGGGGCTCAATTGCTTGAGCTCCAAGTTCATGATGTTGTCAAAACCTGGGGTCTTCATGTTCTTTGTCGTTTTGATATAGGTCAACAATTCGTCAGCTGAGATCTTCAACTCATCTGTGAAGTCGTTGGAACTTATATGGATGTTGTCTGTAAGCTCACTAACGGCAGCTTCGTGCGGACTGACGATGTTTTGTCCGAGATTGTGGAAGCTGACGAAGTGTTAAACTATCTCAGCAGCCTTTTCTGCAGGTGTTATCAAGCGATTCTTGGAGTCATTGCTGTCTAGTGGGATCAACGGGGGAATGGGCCTTGGTTTAGTTTTTAAAATTTTTGTCAACTTAAAAAACGGCTTTGCACAATCTGGGAGAGAGCGGATCTTGTCGTAAAAATCTTTATTTCTGAGGTCCACCATTCTGGCCTTAATAATTTTTGTCAACCGATTGCAATGACTTTTTAAGGTAGGCAGACCAGTTCGCTGGTTTTGCCTTTGGGTGGCGTTGCGCAGTTGTATCAACTCTTTAGTGGGTCTATCAATTGGTACAGAGTTGCTTACCTGATCTGGGACATGTTGCTTCCGGGCCTGGGAGATCGCTTGCTCGATGCTCTGCAGCTGTCGTTCGATGTCATCAACCGATTCAAGGTGCATGTCGAAATCGTTGTTGTCGGAACCTGTCCCATCTGGCGCGATGGTATTTCCGTCTGGTGATCCGATGTTAGTTGACCGAGGAGCCAACTTTGGCCACCACCAGATAGTGGTCCGGGCTGAGCTCCTGGTGTACGACCGGCTGGGCGATGTTGTTCCCCATGTTGGTGAGAAACATGTCGATTGATGAGTGGGCCCCGGATCTGCTCAGCCGGTTGGGAGTATCCGGGCCCAGGATGGTGTAATGGTCCTCTTCCAGGTCATCCTGTAGAATGATGCCGTTTCGGTTCCGCCGGGTGTTCCCCCAGGTTTCGTGTTTCGCATTTAGGTCTCCAGCGATGATAAACTTCCCCTGCCTCCGAGATAGCTTGCGGATGTCGTTTCGTAGGACCGTTGTTGTTCCGTTGGCGGTGCTGGCTTGCTTGGGACAATATGCCGCGATGATGGTGATAGGGCCGACGGCAGACTCGACCTCAACTCCGATGGCTGCGATAAACGGCAGCTGGAATCCCGGAAGTATGTGGCAGTTGATGTTATTGCGCAGGGCGATCGCAACTCCTCCTTCATCAGAGCCGCAACGATCAAGTCTCAGAAACCGGAAGCCTGAGTTGGAGACGCTAAATTCAGGCTTGAGGTGCATCTCCGTGATGTCGGCGATGTCGTTGTCGTTCCTGTTGAGGAAGTCACCGAGCTCTATGATTTTGTTCCGGATGGAAAAAATATTCCAATTAACGATGCTGATGGTTTGTTTACTGTCCATGTTTGATCAGGAACTTCATCGTAATGGATGTGGCGGATTTGAGCTGTTCTTCCTCCGGAACAACGAAAAAGTATCGCGCACAAATGGTGCACTGTGAGCGGACTCTCCTCGAGAAACTTGGCCAAGGAAGAGGGTGATTCTAAAGTATAGAGAACAGTGTACGTTTGAAGATGCGCCGAAGAGTGGTCGGAAATCCGGTCCTGTTAGTCCGGATATCGATAAAAAGATCAGGGATGCCTACAAGCGAAAACCAGTGATTTCCGTTCGGGATGTTGCGAAAAAACTAGGGACCTGGTCGAGTAACGTCATGCGTGCCAAAGAAAGACTTGGGCTTTAAACATACCGGTAACAGAAAAAACCCAAAAGGAACCCAAAACAGGCCGCGTCCGTGAAACCACGGGCCCGCAAACTCTACGATTCGTAATTGTGTAGAAATTCTGGGTGTATAATAATGGACGATGAAATGTATGTGAAACTAGATTACAAAACGCTTCCCGGACCACAATTCTATACTGTAAGCGAAACGGAGAAGGCAATTTTTACCGAAACATTCGGAAGAAGGTTATGGTTTGGCAGGCAATATGCGAGTGTGGTAAAACATCTAGTCCGTACATCACAACGGAGACGATGAACACTCAGAAATACGTTAAGGAATGTCTCCAGAAGCGATTATTGCCGATGATCAGGCAGCACGAAGGTCAAGTAGTGTTTTGGCCTGATTTGGCGTCATGTCATTACGCAAAGGACACTTTAGAATGGTACAAAAGTCAAATCCGCCGAACTGCCCGGAGGCACGGCCAATCGAGGTTTTTTGGGCTTTAACCAAAGCAAAGCTTCGAAAATTCATAAAACCAGCGGACGACATCCAAAAATTTAAAAAAGATTGGCCAAAAGTGGTCAAAATGGTGGGAAGTACCATTGTTCAGAAGCTAATGGGTCATGTTCGAGGAAAAGTTAGGAGTCTTGGCTATGATTAAATATTTTGATGAAACGAGAGTAAAATATCATATAAAAAACAAATACTAATATGATTTGCCAAATAAATTTATAAAAACTAAAAAAAACGTGATTTTTTAATTTTATTTTGAAAGTGTGCTTATATTTTCTGGAACAGTCTATATACGGCTGCTTTACTGCAATGCTATGATAATGCTTCATTAATGCTATTTTGCATTCGAAACGCTTATTACAGGCTACAAGCATTTAAATAGCATTTGAAATCCAACTTTACAACAGATAGCATTCAAGATGCTGATATAATGATAATATAATGCTTGTAGCATCTGAAATGCAAATTTAGGGTTGATTTACTGCATATGCTAATGCTTATTGGTTACCCGAGTACTTATATGGATTGACGATTCACATTAACGATTGGCAGTATAGTTGTATAACAAATCAGTGAACTTTGACTCTATTTTTTTAATGCAAGCGTGAGTTTCTGAGATTTGAGCCTTCAACAATTCGCAGAGGTTATGCTAATCCGCCATGCTTGCGGCAATTTGTTGGATTCCATCAACCACACGACCAGAAATTGAACTCAATTTGAGAGGCCACTTTACTCAGTTCCATGGGAACTGCGACTCAGTTTCGTAAAAAGTGGAGTCACTCATAGACTGAGTAACTCCACTTTTAACGAAATTAAGTCGCAGTTCCCATGCAACTGAGTAAAGTGGCCTCTCATATTGAGTTCAATTTCTGGCCGTGCATCACCTTAAATTTTTTAAATGAGTTAAATAATTCATGATTTAGAAAAAAAAGTGTTATGAAAATACGATACCATTAATTATTTTTCCGTGTACTAGAGTGCCATAGCAAGATCATGAATAATCATTTAAAAATCGTGAACTGAGTTTTAGAAATGAGAAACTTTATTCATGAATGTAACCAACATCTTTTTATGATCTAAACTGCATTTTTTTAAGATTCTTGAAACCATGAACTATGAATCCTAAAATCTAAGAACGTTGCTCTTGAATAATGGTGGGAGTGGCATGATTTATGGAATAAATGTATATGGAGAAGGTTTCACATTCAAGGCCTTCATATGACAGTTGACAACCAAGATTGAGGGTGCGACCAATCTGTGGTCCTCAAAAGTTCCTTCTATGATCATAGAAGACTGCCAGCTGAAACAAGGTGACGCTAGTTGGCGTAGCCTGGACAACATTGTTAATTTTTTCAATAGCGAAGTGAGGGGGTGCGGCTGAAGATCGTGTACCTGTGAATCACAAAGTATAGTTCCCATTAACATTTAATTAATAATTTCAGCACACTTCCTCTGCCGTTTAGCTCAAGAACATGAAAGGCTCAATTTTTTTTTCAGAATTTCAGCAAACATTCACATTAACTTCTGAACTTCAACTACTATTTCCAAAGAAGAGTGGAATGCGCTTGTAAGCAGTATGGGATTATATTTCAAGATATTTGTTTAGTAGTATAATGATATTTTTTCATGCTGTATTAATGCGACACTCAGACGCCAGGGTGAAGACCTGGACCCTACATATCGAACCCATCAACACATGGTCCAGGACCAACGGTTTTAATTCCCTTCCGGAGGATCTGATGTTTTTCAGCTCAGAAAATTCCAAACGGTGCCGGTTGGAATTGATACTAGACCGACTGGCTCAATCCTTTGTTATCCAGAATTATTAAGAATAATACACATACCTAATTCTTCACATCAGTATTTAGTAGATGTCAGTAATATTTTGTACAGTGCCAGTATCGGTATCAGTGGATGTCAGTAATATTTTGTACATTCATGTATTATATTCTCTTACATAAAAATTCATATCATCGGAATATGTGAGGAACCATCAGAGAGGCAGCCCCAAGTTTGCACCTTTAAACTGAAGAAATGATCCATGAAAAATTGAAATTCGTTCCATAAAAAACGTATTTCTGACCCATAAAGCTCTGATGAAAATCCCTAACAAAATTAAAATGATCCATAAAATACAGCAATGTGATCCATACTTTATGTAAGTTTTAGCAATAAAATGTCAAAAATGTACCGTTATATATCTAGGCTATGATCCATAAAATTGTACCGATTACCCATAAACATATTGCAAATTATCCATAAAAGGTTCAATAACTTTCCTTAAACTTGTAAAATTGATCCTTAGAATTTAACGTTTGTGAACTAAAATATATGTACATGATCAATAAATTATTGAAAATATTCCATACATAAATCACCAATGATCTATAATAGGTTTGAAAATGAACCATAAACTTCTAAATATGGTCCATAGCAAATCAATTTTGTGCATTTATAATAATATAAATGATCCATTAATTATGCTGGAATTATTCCAATTTCGGGTTTAATTTTTTTTAAATTAAACAACGGGAACATCGATCCCTGACTGTGCTACAACTCAAATTTAATAAAATGTCTGTTCCTTTATATATGAGGCTTAAATATTGCTGTAAAAGAAGGATCACTTTGGAGAAGATTTTTAATTTTCAGAACGCTGACTTACTTTTGCGATCTCACGTTCTTTTACGACCGCAACTGTGACATTTGTTTCCCAATAAATTTGGTAAAGAGCACTCGTGCACGTAAAGAACTACGGTAGCCCTATGTTTGCACCTTTAAAACTGAAGAAATGATCCATGAAAAATTGAAAATCATTCTATAAAAAACGCATTCTTGACCCATAAGACTCTGGTGAAAACCCACAAAAAAATAAAATAGAAATTATCCGTAAAATTCATCAATTTGATCCATACTTTTAACAAAATTTAGCAATAAAATATCAAAAATTAACCGTTTTATATCAAGGGAAGAATATATAAATTTTATCGGATTTCCCATTAACACATTGCAAATGATACTTAAGAGGTTCAATAGGTATGTTTCCTTAAACTTGCGCAATTGATCCACAGAATGTAACATATGTGCGTATCATCTATTAATTATTGTAAATGTTCCATAAATAAATTGCCAGGGACCCCTGATAGTTTGTATAACAAATCATAGTCTTCAAAAAATGATTCATAACAAACCAACCTTGTGAACTTAACATTATTTGATCTCCCCGCAACTGCGACACATGCTTGTCAAGAAATTTGGTAAAGAGCTCTCCTGCACATAAAGAACTTCAGGTCAAATTTATGACTTGATTAAACTGTTGTTTCAGAAAATTTGATTTAAATTATGCCGGGCAGACGCTTGCTGTCCAACTCGCTGTCGCTCGTCGGACCAAACTAAAAAAAACATCCTCTGTTTGCATTATACCGGGCAAATGCTTGAATCAGCCGTTTTCCTGGAATCTAATCTACGCTATGTTAACACTTCGGTTGTCGGAAACATCGACCGTTTAGTTCTTCAATCCTCAACACGGCTATGCAAAAACTCCGCAATCCTTCTTTAGCAGTAATACTATATCCGGATACCTGAAAGAACGGACATGTAACTAAATTTGAGTAGTAACGCAGTTGGAGATCAATTTTACAATCTTTGAGTATCAAAATTAAATAAAAGTGCCCCAACCTGGAAAAATGCAGGCATAATTTATGGATCATACCATATGGTTTAGCGAACAAAACTGATTTACTATGTATCATTATTATAAGCTTATGGTTCATTATTCATTATTCTATGGATCATTGGCAATTTATTTATGGAAAATTTCAAATAATTTATGGAACATGCGAACATATTTTATTGCACAAAGGTTACATTCTATGGATCAATTTTACAAGTTTAAGGAAAGTTATTGAACCTTTCATGGATAATATGCAATATGTTTATGGGTAATCCGTACACTTTTAACGACCATGCCCTAGATATAAAACGGTACATGTTTGATATTTTATTGCTAAATTTGTAATAAAGTATGGATCAGAGTGATGAATTTTATGGATCATTTCAATTTTTTTATGGATATTCACCAGAGTCTTATGGGTAAAAAATGCGTTTCTCGTGGCAAGATTTTCAATTTTTTATGGATCGTTTATTACTGTTTATATGCAAAAGTACGTTTGCCCATCAGAGACCACTCGATTGAAGCGAGTTGGATGGGGAGAGTGGGAATGCAAACTCCCCGTTTCTAACAGTTGGTGGATAAAGGGCGCCGTCGTTTCCCTACTCATTTGGGCATCCCCTTGTGAACCACATAAAATATCCGTTGTAATAACATCGGCAAGATACAAAATTAGTGAAGAGTAAAAGTTAAAAGAGTAACTGTTCAAAAGGCGGATTACAGTGACCGGCAAAAATAAAGATCCACCTTTGATCAATGTATTATTGTTGAGCGAAAAACACGTATTTTTGAAAAAGTTGGGTATTCCAATACATGTTTCTGAAAAATAAACATAGACGAACCATTTCCGTACAAAAATAACGATCACTTTTAATCCTTGCATAAAATAAGAAACAAAATTGTTGGAGTTTAGTAAAATACGTATGACATAAAAAAAGATCGACTTCATGTATGAATAAAAAAAATCGAAAGAGTTGGAATCAACTCTTCAATAGTCAATATGACCTCCCTTCGCTTCAATGATGGACTGCAATAGTTTCGGGATGCTTTCGACTAGGTTTCTGAGGTGTTGTGGATCCAACTCATTCCAGGCCTGCTCCAGTGCCGCAAAATATGTTTGCTTATTTGTTACGTGGATTTTTTCGACTCTATTGTCGAGAATTGCCCAGAGATTTTCAATTGGGTTTAAATCCGGGCTCTGGCCATTCCAAGGGTTTAATCCGACAGGCACGGAAAAAAGCTTGTGTTTTCTTGGCCGTATGCTTTGGGTCGTTGTCTTGCTGAAAAATGTAATTATCTTCCAGACCAATTTTCAGCAAAGATTCTTCCATATTCTCATTCAGAATATCTATATACCCATCTGCCGTCATAATACCACTGATTAGAACCAAATTCCCCACTCCAATCCATGAGAAACAGCCCCAGACCATGATATTTCCTTCATGGTCCCTTGTAGATGTTTATCCTTCAGCCCTTCATCGCTTTTCCGCCAAAATCGCATTCATCGTTTTCTGTTGAACAGCTCAAACTTTGATTCGTCTGACCAAACAACTCGTTTCCAGAACTCCAGTGGCTTATTTATATGGTTTCTTGCAAACCGCAATCGCTTCTCCTTATTCACCCTACTTATGAACGGCCGTTTCCGAGCAAAATGACTTTTCAAACCGTGCTCAGCAATGCGTCGCCGAACTGTACGATCGGATATCGAAAGGCTTAGCTTTTCTCTGAGCGCACGGATGGTAACAAACGGATCCTTTTTAATTTCTCGGATGATTCTAGTGTCTTCGCGGTGATCAGACTTGCGATTGCGTCCACGTCCTGTTCGATCACACTTCCACTTTTTGGTGTTTTAAAACTATTTTCTGCACTGCAACAGGGCTTACACCATACTTTTCGGTAACTTTGCGCTGAGATTCGTTTTTTGAGCAATCGCGCACGATAAGATTTCGAACTTGGACTGTTATTTTCTTTCCTCCCATGATCGATTCTTAAAAAACTCGTCACTTGGGCTAAACTCACTTATTTCTCACAACTGTAGCAATTATCTGTGATGGATGTAAATAAAGGAATGTCAAAAGCATGATCAACAAGGGGTAAGCCAAGTGGATGTACACGGAAAGTATTTTTTTTCCTAGTGGATCTTTTTTATTGACATACCGTAAACACAAGCTTATTTCGTTTTTCACAAGCAGTTGGCTGAAATGAATATGTATATTCAAACTTTTACGCTAAGCCTCATGAATGATACCCAAATATGTACAGTACGGGTAAGAAAGTTGCTATTGATACGAAGTTGTAAAGATATCTATGCCTGATTAGTATACGGCTCGATGGATCTTTTTTTTCGCCGGTCACTGTAGATGTGTGAAATACATTGTCTCTTAAAAATCTGTTGCACGTTTGATGTGTTTAGAAAAAAAAACATTTATACACTTAGAAATCAACGAATTTTGTAAAGCTCCTTACAAAAAATATGGTGTCTTAACATCATGATTGAAATTGTACAAAAAATTAAGGGAAAGCTGAAACTTGTTTAGCCACCGCTGGCTTCCAATTGACGAGAATTGGAAGCGTTATGTTAGATATCCACTGAACGAAATATGTATAAGGACAACGGAAAATTTGCAATTCTTTAAAATTGGGTTTATTTACGCAAAACTTCTGTTTTCCAGTTTTCTGTGTTTAATGTCATTTCTCGTTTACTACACAGATTCGGTGATGACTTGCCTCTAAACGCGCGATATCAACTGTTTTCATCGGCTTCGAAATAAATAATTATAAGGACAAGGTGATTGTTTTTGCGTTCGCTGGCCTCGTTAGTTTTCAAAACAAATATTACCATTGTTATACTATCACACTCATCAATTCAACCTATAATATATTATGACCGAAAATTTTGATTTTAATATTTATTATGTGGTTTTCAGAAAATGCCGAAATCTACCACTCTTTCAGAGTTTGAGCGCGGAGACATTCAGGCCCATCGTGAAAATGGACTGACAATCCGTAAGATCGCAAGCAAAATAGGAAGGAGCAAAACGGTGGTACATAATTTCGTGAGAAATATGCGACCATCAAGAGAAAAGGGCCTCCAGCATCGGTTTCAGAACGCACAAAACGTGAAATTAAGCGATTCGAAATCAATCGTAGGCTTTCTCCGTGTGATATCAGGAAGGAATTGAATCTTCCAGTGTCTAAACGTCGAGTGCAGCAAATTTTAAGCAGTGATAATAGTACCAAATATGGTAAAAAAGTGCCCGTTCCTCACTTATTGCCTCGACATATAAACGCAAGATTGGAATTTGCAGAAAAGTATGAATTCTGGGAAAAAGAGTGGGCAAATTTGGTGTTCAGCGATGAAAAGAAATTCAATTTAAATGGACCGGATGGATCAACTAACTGTTGGCAGGATATAAGACGCGAAAAGTCACAAAAGAAATCGAGAAATTGTGGAGGGGGCACTCTGATGATCTGGGCAGGTTTTAGTCTTGCTGAAAAAACACCAGTGTGTTTCATTTGCACGTAACACGAAATCGTTTCTTGCGAATAGTAACATCCCTGTTCTCGAATGGCCAGCATGTAGCCCAGATCTCAATCCAATCGAGAATGTTTGGTTGGGGCCTACATTCCCGAAGAGTTTACGAACATGGGCGTATGTTTGACACCCTTCTTCAACTCCGAACTGCTATTGTCGGAGAATGGAGCAAGTTGGACAATGTTATTCTAAAATCGTTCATCACTTCAATGCCGAGACGACTGATGGAGGTCATTAAAAACAAGGGAGGAGCAACGCATTAACTACCTTTAATTTCATGCAATAAACTACGTTTTTGTTGAAATTTTAACTTTGTCCTTTTGCTTATTTCCTGTGGAAGAACTTCAATTTATTTTCAATAATTAATTTAGAGTTTGCATTACAAATTAATCAGCCCAGTTGAGCAGTGTTTTTAGTAAATTCTAGAATATTGACCAAAAATTTAGGTAACAGAAACTAGAAACGCAACGGAAGCCTTTTGAGTCTTGTCCTTATATTTATTTCACTCTGTGTATACCAATCCAAACAAACTTTTTAGCTGGGAGAATCAAAGTGGTCGTCCGAACAAGGACGGACATAAAATGGTCCATGTTTTATCGATCTTTTTTGGGCCTGCGTATGGCCCATTCACATCTTTATAAATATTGTGCGACAACTCATTAGCCAGCAATACTAGCATCATATTTGCACAACTGTTGCAATCAATTATCTGCTAATATCTGGTAAATGGTCATACTAACGTTGCTAGTTAATGCATTTTAACACACATTAGCGATGATGATACTAGCTGGCTTATACCGTTCATACCACTCAACCGCCTTACTGTAAGATGGCTCTTTATTTCGCTCGTGGTGGCGCCAACCGGCTGGCTACAAATTCATCACTGGCTTGCCTAACCGACAGCATAACCAATGGCTACCTAGCAACGGTTACCTAGCCGAAGGAGATAAAGCCATCAGCTACGTGGCCAATTATTGCTTGCCAGAGCACCCTCCAGGATACTTGTCACCGCCAGCTGCCAATGCAGTACTGGCCCATTGCACAGTGGGAAAAAAAAGTACATGAATCGCGAAAGAATTCGATAATTCAGCTCCAAGTTGCACAAGGTTAGTGAACAATTGCATTTTTTATGTGAAAATTCCTGGGGAATCGAATGGAAGTATTTTCACTTGCTGCAAAATTAAGTTAACGGAGATATTGGGCTTATTTTACCCCAATTCCCCCGTATTTCCGAATAATGTCCAGTGATCTTTGCTTGGAGGGGTCTGCGGTAGTAAAAGTAGCCCTATTCTTATGTAGAATTTCCCTAGAAATCGAATGGATGTAGTTGCAGCCACCGCACGAGTCGGGAAACAGAGATATCGGGCATATTTTGCCCCAATTCCCCGTATTTTTGAATATTGCTGAATAATCTATGATCGGAGGGGTCTGCAGTAGTCAAAATAGGCATATTCTTATGTAGAATTTCCCTAGAAATCGAAGGGAAGTATATGCAGCCACCGCATGAGTCGGGAAACAGAGATATCGGGCTTATTTTGCCCCAATTCCCCGTATTTTTGAATATTGCTGAATAATCTATGATCGGAGGGGTCTGCGGTAATCAAAATAGGCCTATTCTTATGTAAAATTTCCTTCGAAATCGAATGGAAGTAAATGCAGCCACCGCATGAGTCGAGAAACAGAGATATCGGGCTTATTTTTCCCCAATTCCCCATATTTTTGAATATTGCTGAATAATCTATGATCGGAGGGGTCTGCGGTAGTCACAATAGGCCTATTCTTATGTAGAATCTCCCTAGAAATCGAATGGAGGTAGTTGCAGTCACCGCACGAGTCGGGAAAGAGAGATATCGGACTTATTTTGCCCCAATTCCCCGTATTTTTGAATATTGCTGAATAATCTATGATCGGAGGGGTCTGCGGTAGTCAAAATAGGCCTATTCTTATGTAAAATTTCCTTAGAAATCGAATGGAGGTAGTTTCAGCCACCGCACGGCTCTGGTAATGGAGAGATCGCTGATTTTATCCCACTTCCCCCATGTTTTCGAATATTGTTCATTAATCTAAGGTCGGAGGGGTCTGCGGTAGTCACAATAGGCCTATTCTTATGTAGAATTTCCCTAGAAATCGAATGGAGGTAGTTGCAGCCACCGCACGAGTTGGAAAACAGAGATATTGGGCTTATTTTGCCCCATTTCCCCGTATTTTCGAGTATTTCTGAATAATCTATGCTCGGAGGGGTCTGCGGTAGTCAAAGTAGGCCTATTCTTATGTAGAATTTCCCTAGGAATCGAATGGAAGTAGTTGCAGCCACGGGTCGGGTAACGGAGATATTTCTGATTTTATCGCCCAATCCTACGCAACACTTTTTATTATTATGACTGACATCTTGTTTCCGCTATTGCACGCACACTAATTAAACAAATCTGTCAAATTTTCTGTGTTTTTCTGACATTTTGTTTCCGCTATTGCACGCACACTAATGAAACAAATCTGTCAAATTTTCTGTGTTTTTCGATTCAAAATGTTTTCAAACCAGGAAGTTACGGAAATTTATTTGAAAAGCTGGAAGAAACAGCATGTTTTGGATTTTGTTCGGCACAATCTTAAAGTGGAAGAAGATGTTGTTGAAAGGATTGTGGACACTTGGATACACTCATTCCAAAATTATTGGAGGAATGTTCGAAGTAAGAATAGATTCTAGGCGGATTGGCTCGTTTTGCCGTTCTAGGTAAGTGAGGTTTTTTTTTTAAATTCTTTGCCGTACTACTGCCAATCAAATAAACAAGAAGCATATTCCAAAACAAATTGTTATTATTGCTGTTAATATGTATCTGCAACGCCTTAGGTATCATCAGTCCCAACTGAATCTAAATCTCATGAAACTCATACATTACGGACATCACCGTTATCCCAAAACCGTGGCAGAAAGTCGCTGTCATTCCAAAAGTTGGCAGAACACTCTAAAGTCAAGTATTCCCAAGAGTTGGCTCGTGGCCGCTGCGTCGAAGAACTTTTACGTGCAGTGGAAATAGCAACACGTAAAGCCGGATGTCCCGATAAGGGTAGACTTTTGAGAAAGTTGAGAAAAAGAGAAGAAGCGTGGGCAAGCAAGGTACTAAGAGCGTCAAAACTTGAGCAAAATCCGAGAGGGCCTTCATCGGAATCATCTTTGATGATGAAAACAAGATTGGGATTAACAAAGAGCAAATATACCGGAATGACCACATTCATGCGGAAGGAACTGAAACAGAAGGCATTCTGTACTTCCGAAATTTACATGACGAAGGATATTTGTCTTCGAATGTTTCGGTTCGGGAAATGATTCCGAACGATGTTATGCTGATTATGGAGTGCGAGGACGTACGGGAAAATCTCAATGAAATAGCTTTAAGTGGCAGCATTGATTGTGTCATGCATGTGGCTGCTGGACCTGACTCTGCAACTGGCTTTAGCCACTATAACCAGGCTAAGTTTCGAGGGAAAGATGATTCCTTATTGACGGAGCAGTTTATGTCCTTGAAACTGTCATGAATCTACGTAAATCCAAATCCGACACGTTTTTTCGCGTTCGGTCTATGCACTGGACAAAGGAAACGGATGAAATCACATTAAAGCTCTTCGACCAGTTTTTCAAGGAGGTGGATGAACTGAATGCCTCACCCATCATCTTCGACGCTGGAAACGTGACTTTGCGAGTGAAGATCAGAGCAGTCTATTCGATGATAGATGGCAAGGTGGCAAACGCCATCGTAGTAAACCGAAACACTAAAGCATGTCCACTATGTCTGAAAGATGATGAACGAATCGGACCGTCTTTCTTTCATTCCAAATTGAACTTGGTAGAAGGCCTCATACGATATTCTGCTAAGAAACCTGTTCCTAACCATCCAGCCATGTCCCACCCAGAAGTTAAGAAGGAAGCACGCCGAATTGCAGATGAGCTTAAAGCTCACTTCAAACTGAACGTTAATCGCCCCAAAGTTGGAGGCTGCGGAAGCTCCAATAATGGCAACATGGCGAGGAGGCTACTTGCGTAACCTCAAAAGTTTGCTGAAATTCTTGGAGTTGACGAGGATTTGATAAGTAACATTCGGCTCATCAGCAGTCTGGCACTTTCATCTAAAAAGTTGAACAACAATAAAATCAAACAGTTGTACACTGTGTGAATTTACATTTGTACGGCAGCTCTCTCCATGTTTGCATAAATATGAGCATCTACCGGAATTGATTGAACGTTTGGTAAATTTAATGAAAAAAATAAGGTATGTGGAAGTATATAATGTTAATAAATGTTTTGATATTTCTAGCCATTTACGATGAATTTCGTCGACGAACAGGCTGGAGAAACAAATCACAAGCGACACAAGTTCTCCTGATTGTACTTTGCACGGAAAACTTCTGCGGAGGATAACCTGACTGATATGATGAGAGAAGCTCTGACTTGGTCTGATCCCAAGATGGCGTATCTATCGGTCAAATCAAGCGGCAAAAAATCATTCTGGAAGCATGACCCAGAGTTCGAAGCACAGATGCTACGGTTCTGTGTATCTGACGAACAGGAACACGAAAAAAATTCCCAATCTAGTGAAAACGATGACGAATATAGTGAAGATGAGCGTCAACTTTGAGTGAAGATGAATTATCTGATGGTAATGGATATTATACTTTTTTGTGGTGGTCCGAAAGGGCCCAGTTAACTTGTTTTATTCCAAAGACATCTGAAAAGTGAATGAATAAATGGGCAATATTCCGAAAATATGGGGAAATGCGGTACAATCAGCAATATCTCCGTTTCCCGACTCGTGCAATGGCTACAACTACCTTCATTCGATTCCTAGGGAAATTCTACATAAGCATAGGCCTATTTTAACTACCGCAGACCCCTCCGAGCATAGATTAATCAGCAATAGTCGAAAATACAGGGAATTGGAGCAAAATAAGCCCAATATCTCTGTTTCCCGACTCGTGCGGTGACTGCAACCACCTTCATTTGATTCCTACAACTCTACATAAGGCCTATTTTGACTACCGCAGACCCCTCCGACCTTAGATTAATGAACAATATTCGAAAAATGGGGGAAGCGGGGTAAAATCAGCAATATCTCCGTTACCCGACCCGTGCGGTGGGTGTAACTACTTCCATTCGATTCCTAGGGAAATTCTACATAAGAATAGGCCTATTTTGACTACCGCAGACCCCTCCAAGCATAGATTACTGGGCATTATTCGAAAATACGGGGGAATTGGGGTAAAATAAGCCCAATATCTCCGTCCACTGAATTTTGCGGCAAGTTTGGACCCCTTTCATTCGATTTCCCTGGAACATAAAAAATGCCTTTGTTCACTAATCTTGTGCTACTTGGAGCTGAATTATCGAATTCTTTCGCGATTCATGTACTTTTTTTCGCACTGTGCATTGTTGCTCCGAACAGCTCCAAGGCTGCCGAGCGATTTAAGCATTTTGTGAAGGTGTTATCATTTTATAAAAATCTAATCCAAAAAACGCCTGAATATAGCCTGTTGTATGAAAGATTGCATACATTGTTATAGGGCGCATGAAAGACTGCACACAATATTGTTGTTTACGCCTCCTTTGGCTTGGAATTAAACAAGGAGAAATTTCACGCGTCTGTTAAAATTCATGGTTTTTTTCTGTGCATGTGGTAGTATTCGGAAGCGTTTAACTGCAGTCGTCGAAGAGGAAGGTGAATTTTTTTGAATGAAATTATTAACATTTAACTAAAATTATTTAAATTGTTAATTGCAAATGTGACTAACTGGTGTAATTTTTCTAAAACATCCCCGTCGAAAATCCTCCCAATTTTCCCTCCAACTAAATAGGTTCGTGTCGGTGCAATCGACCGTCGAGTGTTCTCACTAATCGACCGATTGTTGCAACGACGCTTACGGAAATTTAACATAGCGGTAAGTCAACGCGACAGTATTTGAAATTGGCCTATGATAACCGACAGAATCGGTCGATTAATCGATTGTTTTAAACATTTGAGTGTTTTGAGCTCCGACTTAATATGTTGATTAATCGGGGGTTAAGTTGCTTTGAAGTCATTCTATAAGGGACGTAATAGGTCGATTAATAAGTTATTGACAGTTGTTTATATCAGATAGCCACAATTAAATCGGCCGATTAATCATGTGCTCAGTATCTGGACGCGTCAGCAGTTGGAATTGACTTACTGCGAGTAACAAAATCAGTTTACCAATAAGTTTTCTATAAATTGAATCAGTAGAATAGGGTGACTAATCGGGTGATAAATGGCACTGAAATAGACCAACGAAATGGGTCGATAAATTGGTTGTTTGGAATAGTAATGGGTTGATGTAGAAATACTATATATACTCTACCAAATCAGTCGTTTATTCAAATAATAACATGGCCCAGGCCACAATAACTTTTAATCAAGCTTTTCTTAAGGTTAAAATATCATGTATACTTAGTTCATTCTCTTCAAAGGCGAATATTCCGGTGATTCTATTTCTTCGTTTGTTTTCTCTGAGCATGCCATCTTAGCGGAATGCAGTGGATAGACGTAATTGGATACTGGAACATTTTGCTTGAAGTAACCTTCAAAATTATCATCGCTAGGTTCTTTATTTGATTTGCGTTTATAAAGGACGCCTGAATACGCCTTTGGGATTGCCACTGGAGCCACCCTTGACTTTGATCTTGAATCTGCCCACGGGGTAGGAATTGAAGCTGATTTTGGTACATGGAGAAAAGCAGCTACAATATGCCACACGTACCAATCTCCGAAATGGGAAGTCCATCAATATTTAAATCAACAGTTCTTTCTTCCATTCCGGATATTACTAGATCATCTCTTTGAAACTTTGAATACCGAAGTACACAAGCTCTCTTGGATGTACTTTCTTAGGAATAAACGCATGTTGAGGAGTTTCAAGAATAGTAGAGCAACACTTAGGAACATCGAGATCTTCATCGCTAAGAATGTACAGTGAAGCTCCAGTCTCGGCTCTAGTAGCCTCCACACTAAGATGGTATTAAGATACGAATTTGGCCAAATGATGTTTCAGTGGAACTTTTGTCCCTTGAATTGCAGTCGAACATGTTGCGCAATCACTCTCAGGGTCCCCAGATTTTTGAGTATCGTCTAGAGCACTCCCAAAAATTATTTCTTCATTATAATCCTTTGAACCATGTTCCGCACCGTCTTCGTTCCACACTTCAGCTACTAGCCATTATAACGAAACTTTCTTACAGAATAAAATATAGAATAATCTACAAATTCAACCAAATCAATGTTGTAACAGAAAAACACCAATACAATAACTCGCTGCATCTAATACTATTATGTTGATAAAAATATACTTTAGCCCATTCTCTCAAAAACAAAACCAAATTTGATAATAAATATTGCAATTAAATCGAGTCTTATGCATCCCGATACAGTCAACTATTTTAATAACCGATTTAATTTGGTGCCAAATTACTTAGATTAAAAAAAGTTTAATTAACCAATTAATATACCAACGAAATACACCCACTGACACGAAGTAATTTAGTCGGTAGACTAATATACCGACATCGAAGACACCCGATTTCATCGGCCGATTAGGAAATTTCCCAGCTGTCAAATTTTCTACAGGGATGTCATTGACTGCGAATTCGTCACCCACCCTGTATATTTTAAGCTCACTTTCGGCTACTCGGGCTACGATGGAAATGGTAGTTTTGGTCTCTAAATGTGTAATCTTTCCTAATACGGTTTGTGTTGAAAAGTCCTGCTAAAATATGCGAATAAATACTAAAATGAATTATCGGTTCGTCCGTTTGTTGCGGCGCTATAGTTTGCGTTATGAAACATGTCATCATCTTACCACTCATTTAGTTTAAATGGCTTATTAACGTATTTTTATTTCCATGCTATAGTTCACAAAATTGAGCTATGATCTGAAGTTTGATCTCTTAATTATAAATTTCTTTAAAAAGAAAATTCACCTACCGTAAAGTGTACTTTTAAGTCGACATTATGTCCAATATCATTACTATGAGAATAACTTATATCTAGTGTATCACGGTAGATTATGTAACTTAGCTTAACGTTAGGAGCGACTTTTCATTATCGCCAGTCGTTGTTAAATTAGTACCTATCTTCCTGATCAGCAATGTGAGTTGCTTTGATGTCTTCGGGGGTTCTGACGAGCTGAATAGCTTGTTGTTGCTCTTGCGGAACCTCTCGTCGGAATACGTACTTGTAGATCAGGGGCATAATCAACCCGGCCAATGGTGGTGCAACAAAGTACACCTGAAAGTATCTCAGTTAATTTATGTCTCGAAACAATACTGTAAGAAACAAATCATACATACCCACAGAGCCTTGTAGCTTGCATTCCAAATTGCCGGAGGCAGCGTTCTTGCCGGGTTCATACTCGCTCCGGTGTACGGTCCCGCAGCAATGGATATTCCGCTGATGATCAGCGCAAATTTAACCGGGGTACCTTCACCTTGTTTGCTGTTCCGGGGGTCCCAAAGTCCACAGCAAGTCCAAATGAGGATTCCGGTTATAAAGAACTCAACACCGAATGCTTCCGCTATGCTCAGATCACTGTGCGGAGCCGTGACGCACGATCCATTACCGGTTTCCATCGCCAAGGTGAAATATTTCATCGGAGTAACGGACATCAGCAGCCCATATCCACATATTCCACCGGAAAATTGAGCAATCAGGTACAGGATGAACATCTGTTTGGATTCAAATGATCTAAAGTTAGTATTGTTACTATCCCTTGACTATTGAAAACATCCTACCGGAATATTTAGCGATCCGTATACAACGGCTGCGATCGACACGCATGGATTGATGTGAGCACCGGAAACATGTCCGAATGTGATAATGACCATCATCACCGTGAATCCGAAGCCGATGCCACCAGCCACATTTGTGGGGTTATTACCAAATCCAGACACGACGCACATGCAGCCCAGGAAGAGAAGCGTCGCCGTGCCGCAGAACTCCGACAGGAAGATTGAAACCACATCTTTCGCGCAGTGACCGGTGCCTACAGGGGTAGAAGAAGAGAAATTGTAGGTTAAATCAGTCGCCTAAATGGTTGCCTCACGCTTTACATGAGCTCTGTCTATTCTAACATTGGAGCGTGAAATAAACTGTCGTCTTCTATTAGGATTATAAACTGTCGTCTTACAGCCGAGGTAATCCAATGCCGAGTTCCAATTCATAATTTTGAGTGAAATGAATATTGAAAAGATTAATTTCCGATGAAATGTTTGTGTTTACGATATGTTGGTAAGAAATTATTTTATGTTTGATGTTTTGTTTTGATCTCCGCTGTGTGGGTCAGTTTGGCTCATTTTAGCGCTTGCGCGTTGGAATGGATGCTTTCGAAGCACCGAAGCATAAGCTTTTTCAGATAGCCATCTGGTTGCGGAGTAGAAGAGATTATGCGAGATGGTTCATCAGGTGAGATGTAGAGAGCAAATTCGTTTTTTTCGCCTTCTAAAAAGTGGATCAAGGTGATTCCATCAAAAATAGAATTCAAGAAATCAAAACGACGAAACGGTTTCTGAGAAAAAATAATTAAAATCTCTATTTGGCTGACATTTAGAGTTTAGTTAAAGTGAAAAAGGACAACCTTATTTTTCATCATCATCATAATTCGAAAGCAGATTTTCAATCTGGATTACATTACTTTTGATAACATTAAAATATGAAATTTACGGCTAATCTTATATTCTGGGCATGTTTTGTTTGACTCGTGGACTGCTATCTTTGCCGGTGTGGTAACGGTTTTGATCACATCGATCACGCAGTCTGGCAATGTATGGATAATAATGCCGCCAAAGCATGACTTTTCAATATCCTAGAGGCCCATAGAAGATAACCTTATGTTGTTTGGTATAAGAGTTTAATTTGTAAGTGAGTTTATTTTTTATTTATTTAATAGATTGTGTTTGTTCCGTTCCAACATATTAAGGAGACTTATCGTCGCCTAATGGTCACCACAAATGGCTGAACACCATTAGGGATACCATATCGCACCATATCTTTGTTCAATCCATCCCCAACAAATGTCTCCCTTTTTAACCTCGAATAAACCGCGAGTAAACGGTTCAAGTGCTTCTAAACGTGGTAACAAGTCATACATACTATCATAAATCAAACATTTGAATATCGCTTCCGTAAAGCTAACTCAATATAGCCTCCCAAGTAAACGAACTGGAGAAAAAGTTTGGTTTGAAATTGACTGCTGTTTGTCCTTGAGATCTTCCTTCGTTTTCTTTTTCATCGGCAAATTTGTTATAGAAGCTTTAAAATTCGTGCCATGTTAAAAATTATGAAATGGCAACATCAACTTTGAAGCCTTCGAATACCGTTTGCATAGCTGAAAATTTACAAAGTTGTGTTAATTAGTTTCGGTTTCTATCTAGGTGATGTAAAAGTGGAAAAGAAAAAACAAATAAACATTCCCAATGAACGAATCTGCAAACGATAAAGTATCTGCTACATTGATTTTCGTGAAACTTTCGCAACATGGTTTGGTTACAGAGAATATCATCACGAATGAATCCCACCATCATTACTATGTTACTATGTATATATTTTCCTTATCGAAACAACCCGCAACGCTATCCAAGCACGACGGTCTTCATGGCGAATTTGCAACAATTTTGAAGGCACAAATCAAAGAAACTGCAACAAATTCACCCGTCAAACTTTCACAATATGTTTTCTGCACTGTGGCATACAGGTGTTAGAGATTACATTCACGAAATATTTATGTTTTCTTATATTTGTGACTTCAGAAATGCGGAGTCTCTGTCATGATGGTGATCATTTTTTAAAACACATCAACCTTCGTCTTAAGGCGACATTCAAACCAATCATTATAATGTAATCATAGTTAGTTTCTGATACTGGTAAAGCCTGTTTACGTTAAATTTCGGACACTTTTCTTTCAGTGTTGATTTTGAATTATTTCACGGATCACTGAAACGTTTCACTTCTACGACAGCTGAAACACTCAACTTTATTTCGTGGTACAACATGTTTACATTCTTGTTACATTCAGCAAAATGGCGTCGAATCAAGTGGAAGTGCGCAAACGCATTTTGTACGAACGGCAGCAAAATCCGAATTTATCGTTACGCCAAGAAACTAAAACCGAAAAGTACCGTGTTTTGTGTTTGCAAATCATTTGACCAGCGCTTGACTGTGGATCGGAATGTTGAAAGTGGAACAAGTCGAAAAGTATGCTCCCGACAAATGGACCAGAAGGTGGTAGCCATTATTGAGAAAAATCCCAATCTTTCTGTGCCTAATGGATATATGGAAATATGGATTTCCAGAAAAACTGACGCGGTTGGTCAAAGCAACGATGGATCGAGTGATGTGTGTCGTCCGAGTATCAGGGGCATTCTGGAGTCCCTCCGAATCTCGGAGAGGGTTACGGCAAGGTGATGTTGTGTTTGTTGTTTAACATTGCATTGGAGGGTGTGATTCGAAGAGCTGGGATAGACACGAGTGGCGCGATCTACAGGAAGTCTGTGGCATCTCCCTTGCGCTCGGTTACAAAACTGCCATCTGAAATCGCAGTGTGGCAAGTTCCCCGATGGACGAAGGTGCCCCACTGAAGTGCGTCAATTGTGGCGCAAATCACGAGGGCAGCAATCGAGCCTGCCCCAAACGTGCGGAGTTTTTGGCGATCCTTGGTCAACGCCGTTCATCACCTCCGATTAACGAGGAGCACTCGCCGAAGCTCCAGTACCATGCGCCAAACCTGCCGCCGCACTATTCAAACCACCTGCCAGCCTCCGTTCAGCAACGTTCCGTGGCACCGCTCCCACGCTGGCTTCCCCCCAGGCTGGTGCAATTCGAGCTGCTGTACCTCCAAAAAGGTTGTACGGAATCAAATTGCACCACTTTTAAATGGATGTTACTTTTTACCCGTTGGGTATTTTCTCTTGAAATGTTGGGTGGAATTAGTTCAATTGTATTTGTATTTGTTTACGCTGTGTAAGTTTCACTAACAGATGTGCAATCGTTGTGAAGATGGAGTCGGAAGAACAGCAGCGGCGCAAAGAAATTTTGCGCACGTACCTCGAAAATCCGGATCTTTCTCATCGTGCCATCAACAGGAAGCTGGGAATGGTACATTCTACGGTGTCTTGTGTTTTAAATCGGTACCACGAACGTTCGACCATCGATCGGAAAGAAAAAAGTGGCAAAAAGGGATCTCCGTATAGTGTTAAGGATCACAAGCGGGTAGTTCAAGCTTTCAAGAGGAATCCCAACAGTTAAGTTCGACATGTGGCGTAGAAACTGAATCTAATCGCAATGGACGGCAGAATACGGTAGGTAAAACACGTGCACGGAAGCTCTACACCCAGATGTTGACGAAACCACATTGCCTCATTATGGATGATGAAACGTATGTAAAAGCAGGCTTCCGGCAGTTTCCGGGGCTCCAGTTTTTCACTGCTCATCATAAATTCGATGTCCCTGAGGACGTTAGAAAGCAGAAGATGTCAAAGTTTGCCAAAAATATATGATTTGGCAAGCAATTTGCTCGTGTGGACAACTGGAACGGTCAATGGACAGGTGTACCTAAAGGAATGCCCCCAAAAGCGTCTATTTCCTCTTCTGAAGTCACACGATGGTCCTACGATTTTCTGGCCGGATTTAGCCTCGTGCCATTACTCCAAAGAGGTTTTGGAGTGGTACAAGGCTAAGGAGGTCAATTTCGTGCCGAAGTATCTCAACCCCCCGAGCGCACCGGAACTGCGGCCAATTGAAAAGTACTGGGCCATCATGAAACAGGCACTTCGGAAGTATCCTAAGGACGTGAAATTGGAGGAAGGTATGAAGAAAAAATGAATTGCCACGCAAAAAAAAGTTGGTCCAAATGTTGTACATGACCTCACAAGTAGTGTAAAGAAGAAGATTCGTGCATTTGGATATGAAATTGAAATTTAATAAAACAAACATGGGAAAATATTCATAACATGTTTTATTTTACTCCCTGAAAGTTTGAAGATGATTGGTTGAACGGGCGAATTTTGCCGAATATTTGTGTGTGTCGCAATTTGATTCCGTACACCCTTTACAACCACCCGCCGATCAACAGCTCTACGATTCGGAGCAAATAGTGGAGTTCGTCCAATAACTGTACCGTAAACTACGTTCCTGCCGCTCAAAGCCGTTACATCCGTGACGATGACGTTCATATTCAAGTTTGGACCATCAGCATTATTAATTGGACTGCTTGTTCCATCCAACACAACATCATTGAGCTCGGGGACTGCCTTAACAGGAAGGACAACGCCATCGCCACCGTCACGAAGACGCACCTCAAGCCGGCACTTAGCGTCTCCAACGCAGGCCAGGCTATCAGGATTGTGCAACTTGATCGTTGCGGCTCTGATGGAGGAGGAGTCGCGATCGCCCTGAGCTACAGGGTGCGGCAGAAAATAATGCGAAAATGTTCAAACTTGAGTATTGGGTTAATTCGTGTAGCTAGTGACTAATTTCTGTCGAAAGTGTATTTGTTTATGATTACTTTCAAGTGCTGCATCCAAACATTCTATTTGTTTTATTGAAAATTCGTCAAAATGTTCGCGAAAGAAGTGATCACCAGTTTGTTGCTCGCCCAGAAGAAGCCGAAAGAGATTGCCAAGGTGGTAGGGTGCCATTTGGCAACAGTTTACCGCATAAAAAAGTCCCGGCAGGATGGTCCTAAGCAGCACGGACCGGTTCATTTCACCTCAGAAAATGGAGAACGTTCCGGAAAAAGTGAAATTCAAATTTCAAACCAAACATCCGGCTGGTGTCATGATTTTTGGCTAGGTGGCGTCCAACGGTTTGAAAATGCCGCCTGTTTTCATTGATGCTGGAGTTCAAATCAATACTGAAGTGTAAATGGGTATTTTAAAGGACCAAGTGCTTCCCTGGGTGAAGGCCAACTTCTCCGAGGACCAAAACGTTGTCCTACAGCAGGATGGAGCGCCGTGTCACACGTTCAATCGAACCCAAAAATGTTTGAACGATAACATGAAGTTCTGGACAAAGGATTTGTGGCCCCCTAGCAGTCCAGATCTTAATCCGTGGGATTATTCGATTTGGGCATATGTTGAAGCACGAGCCTGCAAAACATCGCATCCTTGTGTGAAAACCCTGAAGTCAACCATAACACGCACATGGCAGTCAATGTCGGAGGACTACGTCCGAAAGGCATGCTCTGGCTTCCGGCGTCGGCTCGAGGATGTTATTAATAAAAATGGAGGACACATTGAATAATCTTTATTAGGACTTAATACAGATAACTGCACTCGAAAATGTTGATATTATTGCTTGAATTAGTTGAAAATGGGATTTGAAAGAAATAGAACAAATTTTCGCATTATTTTCTGCCGCACCATGTACAACATCAACTGCCAACTGCTTCCGAGCTTACAGTTGAAATTAATCGAAGCCATCCGAGTTGAGGTCGAATCTGCCGTCGGCCCTATCACCGCGGCTTATTGTCACAAGCAAGCCAGCACCACCAGCGGAACAACTACGGTCCTACGAAATGATATCCGCAAGCTAACTTGGAGGCAGGGGCAATTTATCATCGCTGGTGAGCTGGACGCGAAAACCAAAACCTGGAAGAACACCTGGCGCAAGAAGGGAGAGATTCCAACAGCACGGTGACGACAGCGTCAATTTCGACGTGCGCCACGAGTCAGTTGATGACATCGGTCGGCAAGTGCAGAGCCTCGAACAGGCGGTCTTCCAGGTCCAGGTGAGCAACTCTGTATCCATTGATAGACTCCCGGAAGGCAATACCAGAGAACTGATCTACTTACCTTACAAAGTCATTGTAATTAATTATCAAGGACAGAATGGTGGACCTCAGAAATAGTGATTTTGTCAACAAGAACCACGCTTTCCCAGAGCCCTGTTGGAAGTCGACAAATATTTTAAAAATTAAGCCAAGGCCTATCCCACCGTTGATCCCAATAGACAGCAATAGAGTTAGGATCGGTTGATAACTCCTGCAGAGAAGACTGCTGTGATAGGTCAACACTTCGTCAGCTCCCACAATCTCGGACAAAACATCATCAGTCTGCACGAAGCTGCCGTTAGCAAGCTTGCGAACAACATTCATCTAAGTCCCAACGATTTCTCGGAGGAGATGGAGATTTCAGCTGACGAACCGTTGACCTGTATTAAAACCTCGAAGAACATGGAGGCCCCAGGTTTGGACAACATTCTGATCTTGAAGCTCCAGCAATTGAGCCACCAGTTCTACGGTTATCTTCGTTGATACTTCACCAATGTCTGAGACTTAGCTACTTCCCCTCGTGTTGAATGTCAGCTAAAGTCATTCTCATTCAGAAAGCTCCTTCCTCTCCCAAGAACTATAGACCAATCAGCTTTCTCTCAGGATTATCAAAGTTGTTTGAGAAAGCAATCTACCGTCGACTTCTCACACCTGCCGACGAGATCAACATTTTACTCGAAGAAAAAATAAATCAAAGTCATCTGCCATGGCACTTCTCGACATCGAGATGGCCTGTCGGACAGGACATTCCGTGTTTCACTGCACGATGCACAGGAGATCTCCGTCAGTGTTCAGCAGAGAAGTTTATTAGGTCCACTTCTGTTTAACCTGTTCACATTGGTAGAACCCCCGCTCCCTGAAAATGGATCTCTGTCGTTGTTCGCAGATGATATAGCAGTCGTCCACAACGGAACGGTAAAAAGATCGCTAACCGCGAAACTGCAGCGAAGCCTGGATGTCCTGTCAGAATACTTCACTGAATAGAAGATCTGTATCAACGCAGCGAAGACCCAGGTCATCCTCTTCTCAGACTCAAAATCTCCCAAACTTGTTCCGACTGATAATTGTGAAATTAGTCTAAACAACACAACGATGGAATGGGTAAGTTCAGCTGTCTGCATTGGTGTTTCCTTAGACAGCAAGCAGATTTTCAGGGAGCAGGTTGACAAAACTGTCACAAAATGTAACGTTCTGTTGAAGCTACTGTACCGATTGATCAACAGTGTCTACAAGCAAATCATACTCCCGGTCATTGAATACGGCATGCCAGTCTGGGCGAGTTGCGCAAAAACACATCACCTGAAGCTTCAGCGTGTTCAAAATAAGTTCCTCAGGATGATCCTGAACACCTCTCTGAGGACAAGAACAACTGAGGCCCTCCGTTTGGCCGAGATAAAGATGCTCGAAGATCATGTCAGCGAGTTTTTCAATTAGTTTAAAGCACGTTGTCTGACATCGGATCACGAGTTCATCCTCAGGCTTTTCAAATTGTAGTTGTAGTTGTAGTTTAAGTATGTAGATAGGTTTTTAGATTTTTAAATTTTAAAGTCAATGCTCCCCAGAAGGCTGATTTGTAAATGAAATCGAAATGAAATACTGAAGTCTCTAAATTAAATTAAGGGACTTGATTCAAAGCTGAAGAGCGCTTGGGGCTATATTAATTGCTATGTAAATTAGCATGTAAGACAATAAATCTAGGGTTTTTATTCATTAGGGCGAATCTACAACTGAGAGATTCTCTCCAGGCTCGCTCTCTTTCATTCATTACAGCGCCGTTTAAAACTTTCGAGGGATTCTTTAGTACAGATCGAAACACAACAGTGCTGGCTAGCATACTCTAAAAATATTAGAATGAAAAACGTAAAGGTGATTGGTTTATGAATGAAAGAGAGCGAGCCTGGAGAGAATCTCTCAATTGTAGATTCACCCTAATGAAAAAAAAAAAAAACCCTAGCAATGTAAATAAGAAACGATTTTACTTTATTAAAAAATGATTTCATTGTTCAACATTAGCTCTCAGCTGATGGTAGGTGCTGATGCCACTGAAAACCTTAGAGGTATGAAACGATGCTTGTTACATCTAGATTAAGGTGTGGCCCAGTTAGAATTGGAACATTGACAATTGCGCATATTTCGGATATACATTAACAAAATAGTATTCTGTTTTAACTAAAATGTTCGACTTTGTGTGAAATTTAGAGGGAAAATACAAAAAAAAATAATCATCTCGATTTCGAATAAATTTGCGGACTTTTCCCGGAATACGTTTCATCAACCGGCGCACATTATTCTCATCCATCGTTTTGGCAATCATATTCCACTTGGTTCTCAATTCATTGATGCTTTTGACGACACTGCCATTCACCTTCAGCTTCCTCTTCATGATAGCCCAAAATCTCTCTATCGGTCTGAGCTGGGGACTGTTTGGTGGGTTGAGTTCTTTCGTTATAAACTGAATCCCGTTGGTTTCATACCACTGTAGCACTGTTTTACTGGAATGACAGCTTGCAAGATCTGGCCAAAACATGACAGGTTCATTGTGGGATGTAATGATGGGCAATATTCGCTTTTGCAGAAATTCCGTTCTGTACTGCTCTGAATTAAATGTCTTATCAGTGATGAAAACCTTGGTCTTCCTACAGATGCCTTGCCAAATCATGTATTTACGTGCAAATTTATCTGCAAACACAAACTTGAATTTTAGCAGGAACATCTCCCCGAGCCGTAGCCAAGCAAAATTTTTGTCCCGGTTGCTGTTTGAAATCGACCTTTTCATAGGTTTCATCATCTATGAGGAGACAGCCATTGAATTTTGTCAACACCTGATCATACAGTTTTCTGGCACGGATTCTGGCCACATTGTTCTGCTTTTGATCCCTATTTGGTTGTCTACAGGCACGGTATGACTTGAAGCCTTCCCGGAGACGAATCCGTTGCACGGTACTGCGTGCAGCGCGAAACTTTTTGGCCAAATCGCGGTCTGAGATGTTGGGGTTTGCCTAAATGTTCTTGATGACTTTGTTCCGCAGTTGACAGTTGACACTACCTGCCCGACGCTTGCTTTGAGGTTTGCGATCCGTCGACAAAGTTTCTCTGTACTTTTTCAAAACACGCCTCACGGTATTTCGGGGAAAACCCAACACTTTTGCAAGTTTTGGCCCAGGCCACGAAGGGTTTTCCAAATGATTGCGCACAATTATTTGTCTTATTTCTTCTTCCATTTTGTATTTCTATGGAACACGTTCGAACTGCACCGCGAAAAAAAACTTCTGATGTTCTTATTGTTATATCAAAAGTGTTGGTTCCAATACTAATTGGGCCACAACTTACCAGAATCATCCCATGTATCTAGCTGTCGGCTATTCACAGGGATGAGAAATTTGATAAACTATTGCCTTAGTGAATATAGGGCACACAAAATTTTCGAGCTTTAACCTTAACAACCTTTGTAGCATGAAGCAAAAATCATAAAAGGGGACGGGCCTCAGATATAAAATCTGACATCGGCAAACAAGCAGGGGAGCGTCTATTGCAGTATTAAACATAGCTGAAACTCAATAGAATAAATAGAAAAAGACAATTGATTAATTTGCTACCCGCTTTTGAGGTCCCGGAAAGGGAAAACCACATTTTCAACCTGTTCATATGCAGATGTGTATGGAAGCTAAAGTAGGTTCATTTTTATGTAATAAAAAAATGTAAGTTTTTCATTGTGTTCAGTTGAACGAGGATTATTAGCATTCAAGAACACTTCATGTAAGGCTCTTCGAAATTTTGAAATGCCACCCGGTAGAGAAAAGAAGAACGTAGTCCTACGTTGAAAGTGAAATTTTTTTTTAGTTCTCCCAGATGTGGGCTCTTAACTTTTGTGAATTATTTCCTGTAGCAATAATTAAAATTAAAATATCGCTTCTTACTTTCCAGTGACCCTTCAGAGGCCGAAGAACTTTCTTCCGTTAGCTGAGTCATCTTCTCATGGCTGTTGAAACGTTGAAATTTTACGCAGTTTCAACCACGCAAAACACATCTTTGCCTTTAGGATATCATTCCATAGATGCACAATTTTGCTAAAAATAGACATGGAAATCTGATCATTCTACTCTGATAATCGCACAGGTGTAGGCCTCGATTATGAGCACCGAGATTTTTACGACTGCCACACTCGAGAGCCCACCGCCATAAATTAGAACCAAGTACGCCAACAAGGCAGCTATTTCATATTTCATATATTCACTTGTTAGCTATCTGCAATCAGCAGTCACCGTTATCGTGACATTTCTCCATGGCTTTAGTAACATTTGATGAGATGCGCCATTCGCGTCAGGATGCTGTCGGTGTCCAATTTTATCGCAGCTATTATGAATTCTATTGCGAAATGCGGTATTTCCCGGTACTTTCTGAATCGTGATAGGCACCTTCGTACGTATCACGTACGTCCATTGACAGTGTCAATTTGACGTATAGGTTCCAAAACAATAGGATCTCATTGATTCATGCGCAACAAACCGCCAAAAATACCCACCCCCCATTTAGATTCGCTGAATATCGATCGCAAAACGGTTATCTCGTCCGGCTGTCCCCGTAATCTAATAGATTTCTAAATAATACGTGTATGTACTTTCGGACACTGATAAGCCATAAGCGATCTCGTAACGTCAACAACGTCGTTCTCATCGCTACTTAAGGCATTATAATTGATGTGATGATGACCATCCAAGTCTGTTGTCACAATTAAGTTTGTGTTCATCGTTGTACTTCTCGAGGAAGCACATGCTCAAACACAACTCTTCAAATGGACTTATGCACTTGAACATGCGCAAATACAGTCGTCCGGATTAAAGCACTCTCTTCTTACGCCTTTCTAGGAGTCAATTTCATCGCTCACACAACTGCAGCCTTACACGTAACGCATCATCGAATTACCATTCCCGTCACGCTTTTATTCACTCTGTTCAACTTCCTCGACATCCAAAATTAGTTTCAATTGATATTTTGTTGTGAGCGAGTCCACACCTCCCAAACAACACACAATTAGTTTGGCCCTCGACCAAGCACACCAGTTTCGAATTTATTTTCATCGATCGCCGACTCGCATTTGTTTACCCTTTCTACCATGATCCTTACCCAAAATCGACTGGTTCTTCTCCGTAGTTTTTGCGAGGGCAGCGTGATCCAGTGGCATCGGCAAGCGTGATTCCTTGCCGTTCTGTTGATTTGTGGCCATTTCCAACAGCGAATGTAGTAAACCGGTATTTACAACCACACGTTTCTGTATGCACTTCCAAACCGACCTTCCGCGAGCAGCACCGTCCCCGAAATCAAGACGTTAGGCAAATGAGAAAGCACGACCGTTTTGCGCGCCAGACTGAGGCGAACTAACGATTGGATGTTTTCGCCCTGCGAAGGAAAGCGTTTTCCTCCCCCTTTTGCACGCCGAACCACCGACCGGTTCGGGCAATGGTCGCGTACATTTTGTAGGGTAAGGCACGGCTTGTGTTCATGGGTTTATGCAACGAGGTGCTGTGTGCTGAAAAAGTCGAGTTTTACCACAAGTTGTACAGTCTTCAGTACGGCGGATGGTGCCCTCCATCCACCCTAATATCTCGACTGTCTTGCAACCAATAACGCGGAATTTCGGTAGGAAACAAGTTTATCAAACACCCTAACTACTTACAAAAAGCAGCGCAGCCGACAAATCAGAGTTGAAGGAATGTACCAGCTACCGTTCTATAAGGGACCTGACTTTATACAACATTGAAAATCCATTAAGACACCCAAAAGCGTTGTATAAACTAGCGCATTATGCAACTGATTATTTAGTGAAAACATTGTTAGCAGGATTTCACTAGAGTTAAAATTAGCATAATTAATGTACGGAGCCACATCATTTTTTAAAGTCCGACCATTTGGCTGAATGTAGATGTACTTTGATATTTGATATTATCTTACATGATAGTACTTTACTGCAGACATGGCAAAATACGTCATTCACCCTATGCTAATACGTAGCTACAGATGTCTCGCCACGATGTTTGTCGAAGTGCGTAGTGCGTATCGGGCAGATGGGAGATTTTGTTTGTTTTGTTGAACGAAAATTCGTGTAAGATTGTTCGAAGGTTTTGTGGAGCGGAGCCCAAGCCCTTCGTTTTCCTTCGTGTTCGCTCTAAAAAAGTCATTGAATTGTGCCTTTGGTGCAACAATTCAGAGTCAATCGTATGAGAGTGGCGTCCCGTCCATCTGATAACATGCTTGTTTAGAAGTTTATCTGGACCTCAAGTATGTTGCCTCGCTCTAAAACCTCGCTTAGTCAATTTGCTTTCAAAGTTTTTAAGTTAAAAAATGCACAATTTCCTTAGCTGCATGTTTGCACGACAACACCTTTTGAAGAAATGTGAGGAACATAAGCTGTTAATCATCCAAGTCAATATGAAGTGTTTTATTATAAAGCTTGATCAACAGACAACATTGGCGATTCAGGCTCATGTACTTAAGGGGGGTAGGGTAGATCTATGCACCACCGCCGTCGTCGATTTTATAGCGCCGCCGCCGCCACTGTTTTCGAACGGTCACCGATGTATTTTTTCACCGTGTATGCATCCGTTCAGTTATGTTCATTAGCCCTTTAGAAATCTGCTTTTATTACAAATCATAAACTGTCCGCTTTAAATGTTGAGAAAATTTCCACCGCGAGTGTACATATTGATACCACAAATAATGGTAATCAAACCAGCGATGTGTGGAAAAAATGTGATGCACTAAAATATGTCAAACATTGTTTAACTCAGCATCTGCTTTCTGACAAAGTGTTTTGCAGTACATATCTAATCGAAGCAAAACAAAAGGCTGGTCTTAATTTGCAGGAAGACAGGCATACATGGCATTTCACCCAAGTACGCCTCTCACATGCATATTGCTTGCCTCCTCTGGGGATGAGCCAGTTGCTGCGCTGGCAAGAAAATCATCACACTTACGATGAGTGCAAAACAAGCCAAGCGTTAGAGGGTGTCTCTTGAGAGCATTTGTGGTGAAAATGTGAGAACACGCTCTCGAGTGAAATGAATGAATTGTGCTCTCGAGCTCACCCACCTAGTTCTCGTTGGTTTACCTCTTGAAAGACCGCTCTGCACAGCCAAATCTTCAGAGAATCTTCAGTGCCCTTTTCATGCATTTTTTCAAACTTATGAGTCCAAAGTTGTTAGCATTTTTCTTATTCCTTTGTGAATGACTTAGATGTGTAACTACACCACCAAAGTTAATTACCTATATGTAAAGAAAAGAACGTAATAATAACGGAGAAACGAAGATTTTATTTCTTTACTAAAATAGTTATTCGTTTCGGGTGGTGATGGGGCACACTCGGACACTGTTTGATGCCTTACCACATTTTTGGTCCCTAATTAAAATCAATTCAATCTGGTTTTCGGGGCATAGAGATTCAATATTACAAAAATGTGAATCAAAATAATAAACTCTAGATTAAAAATTTTCATGTGCGGAATTGCAAAATCAACATATCTCGAAACCGCTGAAGAAAGTATCAATAACTAAATCTTACTCAACGCAAGAAAATGTTGACATGTTTAAACTCAATCTGTTAGAATAATAGATATATTAAGATATAGATAAAGAATGGCGATGGTGTTCCCTTTGTTCTGATTTGAAATCATGTCGGGTATAGATCTGTCAAATCCCATAGCTTTTGCTCGCTTTGACAGTTGCATCCCTATAAGACGCCAGCAAAGATGTTTTGGGAGCAACGGCAGCGCCATTCTCACTCTATATCTTGATATCTCTATTTTCAGAGTAATCTACTAGCATGTCACACTAGAATCATTAAAACAATGTTGTGATATTTTACAAAAACAATCATGCACCCTTGATTTGCCCCCAAACGCAATAGGTCGGCAACAGAACGGCAAATGAAAAAGTTGACTTCTGTCCATAATGTGCTACAAGTCACTGGCCGAAAGTCGATGTTAGTTGTATTAACCTCTCCCATTATGCGCCAAGCAAGGGAACATTCACTTGCATGTGAAGAGGCAATGTTAGCTCGTGCCAGGCGAGACTCCTCAAGGCGAGTCCTTCAAAAACAAACTAAACCGATTGCTAATCGTACCGCAACCAACGCTTACCAATTAGGACTTTTAGATTTCATAGACAATGGGGACCTAAGATTTATTGCACGAACTAAAATTTTAATTATCAGACCTTTCTCTCACTCACGACAACTAATGGCTGGATTTAATTTTCATAGTTATTGTATTCGGGTTTGAGAGGATTAAAATTATAACCATCGGCTCTTCTTTTCCGACCAGATTCCACAAATAATTGTCCAGACTCGGTTTCGTTCTTATTGCCCCATTAATTCCTATTCTCGCTCAGTTGCCTACCTCTGTTCTATTTGCCTTGGTGCATTCTGGCTTTCTATTTATAAATAATACGGAAAGATCTAACCTTGTGCTGCTCGGTAGGCTGCAGCCATGTAGTACCTCTCGATGATGATGATGCTGTCAGTGGTGCATGTCTAGGATATGGCGGTTATTTTCTCGAGACGGTAGCCACGTTTGGACTTTTTTCTTCTACCGGGCCCACTGTAATACTCGTTAGCTCGAATGGTACTTCGAGGCCGAATTCGGGATGGATCCGCAATTGGCGGTATGCACTTCTCGGAAGAGTGGCGACTTCCAATGGCCCGTAGATGCGCTGGGGAGTATCAATAATCCACCAACGAGACATAGCAACACGCTGGCAAGTCTTCGGACTTTCCCAGAAACCACGTGGTGAACGCTATCCCCTACAGCTACCCGGACGTAACACCTTCGCTTGAAGGATATTAGGTCCTTCAAGTAAAAAGAACGTACCAAATTACAATGTGGTTTTTTCACTTTGGACTTTCATGTGACGAATAGTTACCCGAACCTCGAGCAGTGTTATTGTATGTTTTTGGTGTGTCACTGGTTTTTGTTAGGAAGCACTTTAGCCTATTCTATAGCTAAGAACTATCTTTTTTTAGGTTAGGCGTTCCTTCCATACAATTTACAGAAAAAACTCACTAGGTTCAACCACTGAGACAATTTACCGATACTGGAATACAAATTTAGTCGGTTGGATTAGGCTTTCTTATAACAATGGTTTTCTTGATAAAAGAGGACTCACTAAAACTTTTGTACTGGCTAGCAACTGCAAACTAATAAATTTCCACTAGACTTTGAAACTACGTCCAACCACTGCGCCGATCGAATCGAGAAAGAACTGTAATTGAAAATGGCCAACATCTTAACGTATTACGCAACGTGGGGATCCCTACTAATACTAGTACTTCCAAATTTTGCATATCTTTTTTTGGTTTTAAAACATTGGCTATACAACCTCATATCAGAGCGATGCGTCTTGCTTCGCGATCAGATTCAAATGGGTGTTTTTAATTCGCGCCACCCGTGGCCCTGCGGTATTAAAAGCGGGCGCACCATGCAAAAACATTTCTGACTACATTGGTTCTATCTGGGTACAATCGTTAACTCGTAAAGCACGCCCTCGATATACCATATGGCGATTTTATTTGAAAGATTTGACATTAATGGCCACTTGGGTCGCACTCGGGACCATTCAGATGCTTACACTTGTACAGAAACAGTCGGTACAGCCGATGACGGGTAATCACACAACTGATCAATACATTGGCACAAAACATAGTGATTTCCTCCTCGATTAAGCTTATGAAACTTTTTCGACCAGATTTAATAACCCAAGGCATGATAAAGATAAACTTAGGAATTCCATTCTATATAAATTTTATAATAAGAAACAATGTCACTATTCGAATTTAGAGTAGCTTGTCTGTAGTTCTTACATAATATGATTTCTTCACATTTTAGCTTTCCGCTCTTTTCAAATGTTAGTTTAGAGTTTTAAGTTTAGCATAAACATAAATTGCATAAACGCACACCTGTAACACACTCATATGATGCTTCGATGTACAAATGACAACTAGGATGAATTCAGGATTTTTTGCGACGTTCACAAAAAATAGGAAAAATCGAAGGAAAATGTGTCTGAAACTACTCCCCTCTCCCCTAGAATATGTGAATTTTAAATCAATGCATTAATTTAAAATTCACATATTGTATGTAGTTTAGACCACTGCTTTATATGGAGCCGTCGTATTGTGCAATGGTTTAGCAGAGCGCAGAGCGTTTTATCCGTCATTGCAGCGCTTACATTTATTCACATTATGCAAGATAATGTTCATAGGTAATAATATTGCTTCTTTTTTCCTACACGCTCCCTCATAAGAATCTGCAATCCTTTATTCCCAGGGTCAAATTCATACGTTATAGCAAACATATCAAAATCGAATGAAGTAAAAATGGAAACCAGAACCTGAACGACCAATCATTCGCAAATGCGCTTGCTAATCTTCTTATTTAGAGAATCAACATCAGTGTATCTGACCAGTTCACGCACTCCAGAGTTCTCTGGGGTGCGGTTCTGTGTACTCTCTGCAGTGTGTTTCAGAGCGCTGAGTTAACTCGCCAGTGGCTTCCAGACGCATGTGATTCAATCTCACCGCGCAGTTCATTTCAAAAACTACAGATAAATGAAGAGTGTGGTGAGTATGCTGCTGCGTGCAGCGCTCCTGCATGAACAAAAAGAGAGGAAAGAGTGGTACGTTCGCTCTTGTCTCGCACAGAGGAGAGGGACAAGTATGAAGACAGGGATCGAGATATTGAGAACGATCCTGCAATCGATAGATTGTTAACTTTCGGTAAGTAAGTAAAATTGATGAATTTTTCTTAGAATTTCTTAGGTAAACAAGGTAACGTCAGGTTGCATGGCTATGTATACTTTTTCCTGAGCATGAGCATGAGCATCATTGACCGCCCAAGGTTGCTACTCCGTTGTAGCCAGATCAGCTGTTATTACACAGAGAACCAACAGATGATGCTTGGGACTAACATACATCTTCAATGTGTTAAAACTGGGGATCCCAAACTAAGGCAATACCGGCGCTGGCCTCGCCCGAATGCAGGTCAAGTAGGGAATGGGTAGGAAAATGTTGACGTGATACTCGCTTTATTGGAAGCCGCGGAATCCACTGCACTTCCACGAGAAACCACTGGGATTTTGGATAACTGGATTGGGTAACAGCAGGGTTCGTTTTGGTAAACGATAAGCTGTCAAGTGTAATTAGTACCGATTTCCGATTAAAACCGACCGATTTAAACCAACAGTAAGGATGCTATTGGGTCCACGCACAGAGTGTGATAGTGGTATTTCATTAGGAAAACAAGGTAATCCATCTCAACGCTTGAGAGCCAACTTGGACCGATCTTCACCAACAGTACGGATGCCGCTGGAGTCCCTTACAAAATGGGACAGTGATCTATTTGTTCCAAGATAGGGTGGCCCGAAGAGCATGGCGAACGAATAATTTGGATCACAATTAATTATGTACCTCACCACCGACCGATCTTACCCGGCGAACCACGATTTCTGATGCCCACTCGATCGCGCAACAATAGACAAAACGCTACGCCCGATAACAAAATATTGCGGAACAAAGTATCGACACAACCGATTCAACCGATGGTCGACGAAAACCTATTGAAAATAAATTTTATTAATATAGATACAATGGGTAATAATTACCTGTGTTACTCCACGTCCTTGAAAGCACTTACTACCTCACGAGTCGCCTGTACCTAAATCTGCATGTGTCCGTCTAGTTTGTGGTACATTCATTCATCTTTATGCCTAACTTTAAAAGTTTTGAGAAATAGAGAAATATTAGATATTGTCTTCAAAATTTGATAGAAATAAATTATTTGTTGCCTGAAAAGAAACAAAATTAAGAGCAAAGTAGAATCCTTGTAGTCCCCCGGATGTTTGAAGAGCTTATTTCTATGAAAAGATACTAAGAGTTATTGTTGCGGGCTGTCGACGGTTGGTGATAACTATGTGTTTAACACTAAAGGGCGATACGGTCAAAATTTGGTTAATATCAACTTGACGTATTTCTTTCAATTTTGCATTTAAAAAACCTGAACACCCCTCATTTTGAAGGTGTGTGTGTGTAAAATGTTGCTCCTATTTTGATGTTGGAATTCACTCTTCAGTTGTCAAAATGCCGTCCAAGCAAGAAGAGCAGCGTATCAAAATTTTGCTCGCGCATCGCGAAAATCCGAGCTACTCGCACGCAAAGTTGGCAAAATCGCTAAAAGTTGCCAAATCAACCGTTACAAATGTAATTAAAGTGTTTGGGGAACGTTTGTCGACAGCCAGGAAGTCTGGATCGGGGGGAAATCGAAAACCGGAAGCCGCTGAGACGACAAAGAGAGTTGCCGGTAGTTTCAAGCGAAACCCTAACCTATCTCTCCGAGATGCCGCAAATAAGCTGGGTGTATCGTCTACAACCGTGCATCGAGCCAAAAAACGAACCGGACTATCGACTTACAAGAAGGTAGTGACTCCAAATCGCGTTGATAAACGATGATACGACGGCCAAAGCGCGATCCCGGAGGCTGTACACGACGATGCTGACGAAGTTTGACTGCGTCGTAATGGACGACGAAACCTACGTCAAAGCCGACTACAAGCAGCTTCCGGGACAGGAGTTTTATACGGCAAAAGGAAGGGGAAAGGTAGCAGATATTTTCAAGCACACGAAACTGTCAAAGTTCGCAAAGAAATATCTGGTTTGGCAAGCCATCTGTACCTGTGGCTTGAAAAGCAGCATTTTCATAGCTTCCGGGACTGTCAACCAAGAAATTTACGTGAAATCGTGTTTGAATAAACGTCTGCTGCCTTTCCTGAAGAAACACGGTTGTTCCGTACTGTTTTGGCCGGATTTGGCATCTTGCCATTACGGTAAAAAGGCCATGGAGTGGTACGCCGCCAACAACGTGCAGGTGGTTCCCAAGGACAAGAACCCTCCCATCACGCCAGAGCTCCGCCCAATTGAGAAATACTGGGCTATTGTCAAGCGGAACCTAAAGAAGACCAAAAAAACTGCTAAGGACGAGCAGCAGTTCAAGGCAAACTGGCTTTCTGCGGCGAAGAAGGTGGACAAGGTGGCTGTACAAAATCTGATGGCAGGGGTCAAGCGTAAGGCCCGGCAATTCGGATTTGGAAAAGCGGAAGCCTAACTGAATATTTTTCCTGAATTTTATACTAATTGAACTTGAAAAAGAAATTTAATTAGATTTTTTAAATAAACGATTTCACCGATTTACACGCGTTTTCCCTTGACCAAATTTTGACCGTATCACCCTTTATTGGCTGAAATGAGCATTGAATGAGAATAGTGAGAACATTTCATTGAATAAATGATTATAATACTAAGACTATTAGTACACGACACTGAAGAAGTCTGCACATTGTAGACGAAATATGCGTATTTGTCAAGATAAGCAATAAACGTAGTTGGAATTAAATGGAAATTACTAATCATTCTTCTTATTTTCTAGTTACAGGTATTCTACTAAGCATCTCACACTCTCCATAATTCAATACTAAGTTGTTTATTAAGCTGAAGCCCATTCAAGCTATATCTGATGAACTCAGTCGGCTGTTCTACTTAATAGTCCCTTTCTTGAAATGTTACTGGTCCAAACTGTTACTGTCACCCTCTATTGTTAGTGAGTACATATAATGTTTGAAGGTCAATTATTGGTTTTATCTATAAACAAATCATCTGAAAGCTCATTTCTATTTATCTCTTCCGCTCAGCTAGTCTCAATGTATGCTTCCCTAAGCAGTCCCTCCGCATCCTGTAATAACCTAACTATAAATTCACAATCCACCAATTCTAAATCACGAAAGACATTCCCTCCGCCTAACATGCAAGTGAGCGGAATGTTACAACTTGTAAAAATTGTAAATAAAATCGATGAATCAACCCTCTCAAACTTATCGCTAATATGCTATTATGATAAATTTACAAGCTCATAACTGCATGCTAGTTTGTAATTTAAAAAATGTCCAGGTTCATGTACAAAAAGTTCGGGCACTGATGCAGCACGGCATCCGAACTTTGTATTTGGAAATTTGTGTTGCTTAACAAATCCTCAAACAAATGTGCAAAAGCACGTTGGCCAATATTTAGTGTCAACCAGTGGGTACGTGTGCTGTACTCCAAGTTCCCCTTCTTTCAAACTCACCTTCAGTTCAATTTACCCATTGAGTTGGACACATCACAATAGAAACTATTGTGATGGAGCACAGACGTTAGGTTACTAGATGCATGAAAAATACTCTATAACCTATTTAGTATTATATCTGAAAAATCCAAATTTGGCCAACACCCACCATGTATACTTTTTTCTTATTCAAAACTCCGATTGTCCTGAAATTAAAAATAGTTAAGATTGCCTACCCCCTCGAGAATCTTGTCCAAGGATTTTGTTTTCATGTAATTTTAAAGGGGTGAGATTGATGAAATTTCCACACGGAAAATCAAAAATCCGGCCACATTTAACATGCATTGGGATTAAAATCCAGCGCAAAAACATTCCGAGGTATGAGACTACGATTAATTGAGAAATAAACTAAAATTGTAGTGAATACTGTCGAATAAAACACAACTATCTATCTATGCTTAAGTAATATATTAAATATGGTAGGGCAAAGGTTACCTTCAAGCTTTCTTCATGTTTAACGAACCGGTAAATTTGCTGAATGGTATTTCATAATTTTGTCAAAAATAATAGGAAATGTAATGTGCGGTCCAGGCAACGAGCTATATCACTTGTTATAAGGTAGCCTGATGTCAATGTTCTTACATCTAGCTTTCACTGGAAATTAGATATTTAGATTTTAAGATTTTTAGATTTTTAGCATTTTAAATTTTAGGATTTGTAGATTTTTAGATTTTAAGATTTTAAGATTTTAAGATTTTAGTATTTTTAGACTTTTAGATTGGTAATTTTTTTTGATATTAGATTTTTAGATATTTAAATTTGGATTTTTAGATATTTAGATTTTTAGATCTTTAGATTTTTAGATTTTTAGATTTTAAATTTTTTGATGTTTAGATTTCTAGATTATTCGAGTTTTAGATTTCTAGTGTACACAGTGCCGAGCATAGAACCATCATTTCAACGTGTATTTTACAGCACTATCAATTATCGAGAAAGAATTTTGTTCATTTTTAGTAATCCAAACGGCAATAAATATTACACCGAAAATACTTACATTTACTGAATATGGAAGTAGAAAATACCTTATTTGTTCATAATTGGCTTTTGTCAAAACAATACTTGATCACAATACTTGCTCCTTTAAAGTGAATCAAATGTTGACATTCCGTTTGGCTGCATTTTTTTGACAGGCCGTTTGGGTGCATAAGACAATTGTTGTCCGGTCTATATACAGTGTCTATACTAGTAATGACGAAGCACTTAAAGCTCTGTTCACAGAAAATCTCATACGGAAAAATAATGAAATAAAGCTGATAGTCGGAGGACCGGTAGCTTCTATTACAGTATGCGCTTCATGCGCATCATGGAAGATTTGTAGTTGAACGAACCCAAAATATTATAGAAAACATCAAAAGAACAATCACTTCCGAGCTTCTAAGCGCATATATCGCATATATTGTGTTTAGGACTTAAAGCAGCCGAGCTGTCAAACAGCATAAATTTCTTGGCTTCACGAGAGTATTTCGGGCGTGACAGACATTATTGCTGGCTGTTCAATTTGCCACTTGAATCGGGAAAATTTCCAAATGAATGGAAAATGTCTTTCTTAGTACCCATCTACAAATCAGGTAAAAAATCAGATATCAGAAATTACCGTGGGATTGCCATTATTTCATGTATTCCGAAACTTTTCGAATCAATTATTAACAAAAATATGTTTAGTCAAATAAAGCATATAGTGACGACTGCACAGCACGGTTTTTTTTAAAGGTCGTTCAACTACTACAAACCTATTAGAATTTGTACATTATTCAGTAACTGCAATGGACTGTGGTAATCACGTAGAAGCTCTTTACACCGACTTCAGCAAAGCGTTTGATAGAATTGATATTCCAATGTTGATTTTCAAGCTTGAAAAAATTGGAATTGATATGAGACTCCTCAAATGGATTGAGTCGTACTTAACTGACCGCCAGCAAATAGTAAGATTTAATGAGAAAAAATCAAATACAATCCATGTCACATCGGGGGTTCCCCAAGGCTCTCATTTAGGTCTTCTTCTTTTCATTTTATATGTTAACGATATTTCATTAATTTTAAAAAATCCTAAAGTTCTTATCTATGCCGATGACATGAAGCTATTTTTAGAAGTCAGTAATGAAGATGATATGTATGTTTTTCAGAATGAAATACAAGTTTTTCATAAGTGGTGTTGCAAAAGTCTATTAAAACTAAATGTTAAAAAATGTAATCACATAACTTACAGCAGAAAACAAAGTACACCAAGTGTTGCAATTGTATTAGGTAATCAACATGTTGAAAAATAAGAGATTTAGGAATTATTTTAGACTCTAAATTAACGTTTGTGGATCATTATAACACAATAGTTCATAAAACAAGCAATATGTTAAATTTTATAAAACGTTTCAGCTATCATTTTCAAGATCCTTATACAATTAAAACACTTTATATTCCATATGTAAGGTCTATATTAGAATATTGTAGTGTTGTTTGGTCACCATATATGAAAAAAACATCAAGAACGAATAGAGTCAATCCAAAAGCAGTTTTTATTATATGCACTACGTTAGTTAGGGTGGACGGTGTTCCCTCTTCCATCATTTGAAGCACGTTGCATGCTTATCAACATTCAAACCTTGAAAGAGCGTCGGGAATATGCTATGGTTTCATTCGTAAATGACATTATTTCGCAACGTATTGACTTAAGTGATATATTATCAAAATTAAATTTTTATGCTCCTACTCGACAATTACGCAATAGAAATTTATTGGTGTTGGATCGTCATCGTACAAACTACGCTAAATTTGGACCGCTAAATCAGATGAAAGCCGCGTACAATCAGCATTGTGAAATGATTGATCTAAATATGCCTAAGACAAAACTAATAAAATATTTCAAAAATCTGCGAAATCATAGAATGTAAGCTAAAATGTAAATGATATTATGTAGTCTACATGTGATTGACGAATGGATAACTAAATAAATAAATAAATTACTAAAATGCCTAAAAAAGTAAAAAATCTGATAAACAATCATCTGGCTCGAAATTATGTCGACCTAGAAAAATGGTACCTCCGCATAAACGTAAAAGCGAACGTATTTCAGCAAGTAGCGCTTCAGCTAAAAAATTAAATAAAAGTGACCGTTCATACTGCCATGAATGTAAAGTTTGGGAACATAAATTAAACTCTGCCGAATATGATGAATGGAATGATGCTCATGTGAATGCTGGAAAGGCTGCAGTTGCCAATGCAATGGGTTTTTTCGAACTCGAGGATGTTTTGGATGCCATCAAACCTATCTATTTTAGCAAAGATGCACTCCTGAAGCGATGCTGAAACGAATTTCTAAACAGAAATCTATTTACAAAATAAAACTATATTTACATGGAAAACGCAGAGCGTTACATCACGGTTAGAGTTCGACTGATAGAGCTGTCAAATTTTTGTCTGCTGACTCATGGGTTACTATGATTGGGTAGTTTCGTCATTGCGGGTGAAGGTTAACCCATGAAAAATCGGCAATTTGTGTCCATTTCTTAAATGCAAACGTTAGAATCATCCCAAGTATCTTGCCGTCGGACCTCCGAAGCGATTAGGAGTTTTATAAACTACCGTAGTGAATATAGCACATGATGGTGTCCTACTGTCCAAATAAACTGGAAACAAAAATTATTTTTTTTCGGCCGTGTATCGCATCCACCGTCCTTCTAGGATGAACAATTAAATTTTACAATAAAAGTGTTTTTTTAAGTGCAATGTTCTTGATTTATGCTAAACAACCTTTGCATATTATCAAAAAATATCTCATTTTGGATTGTTTGAGGCATTCAGTTGAGAGTGGTAAACTCGACAGAAATTCCCCATTATCCACCAAACATACGTCAATATCCACCAACCATACGTGTTTGATATGTACAAAATAGATGAAACCATTATTACTAAGGAGTGTATCGAATATTAGCTATCCACATACATTTGCGTTGTACGCATGTATTTGTGATGGTTTTTTATACTCTGAACACTCCATGCTGTGCGTTTGACTGTCAGCTTTCTTTTGTTTACTTGTTTGTGCGGTTCAAATTCTGCGTTTTCAAGATGTCGGGTATTGAAAAGGATGTGAAAATTAAGGTTCTGGACACATGGCTAAGTGAGAAGGGTATTACTATGCGAAAATTGGCGAAGCGGTTTGGAATTCATCATGCGAGTGTTAAAACCATCATTAATAAGTTTGGGGAACACTATTCTTTGGATGAGCTACCAGGAAGAGGCAGAAAACCCGGTTCTTCCAACCCGAAACTGGAGCAGAAAGTGGTATCTCTAATCATGAAGAACAAATCAATGTCAATACGTGATTTGGCCAAAAAATCAGGAACGAGTGTCGGAATGATCCAGCGTATCAAGAGGCGAAACCACCTGAAGACCTACAAGAAGCAGAAAATCTCGAAACAAAGAACAGAAGAAGCGAGCAGCAACAAGGGCCCGGAAATTGCATTCGCGTCTTTTGCAGCGTCCGGATGCATGCGTTTTGATGGACGATGAGACCTATGTAAAGGAGGACTCAAAAACCCTTCCAGGTCCACAATACTTTACTGCCGTCGTTGGGGAGGATGTGAGCGATGCGGACAGGTCCATTCAAGTGGAGAAATTCGGTCGAAAGGTACTGGTATGGCAAGCAATATGTTCCTGTAACTATAAATGCGGAAATCTATCGATCTGAGTGTCTCCAGAAGAGATTGTTGCCTTTATATAAGAAGCATAGTACACTTCCACTGTTTTGGCCGGATTTAGCGTCGGCTCACTATGCCAAAACCACTCTCAATTGGCTTGCGAAAAAGGGTATAGATTTCGTTGAGAAAAATATCAATCCACCAAATTGCCCTCAGCTTCGACCCATCGAACGTTACTGGGCAATCGTGAAGAGGGTCTTCGAGAAGACTGGTAAGGCAGCTGGGAACATGCAGGAGTTCAAAAAAATGTGGGCTCAAGCGTCCAAAAAATGCGATGCAACACTTGTCCGGAACTTGATGAAGAGCATTCGATCCAAAGTTCGAAAATTCGTGAAGGAATAACTTAAATTTCATCCGGTCTTCATTATGTTCAAGTTTAACCTCGTACAATAAAGGATCAATTTTTTGTATGAATGAAATATCGGTTTTCAACATAATTTGAAAGAAAGTTTGTGGATAGCTTATTTTCGATACACTCCTTATATACCAACGCGGTCCCACGTGAACCTCGCGGTTATATCCCTGATATAACCCATGTCGTTTTTTTTAATTTTCGGCTTCGCAGTATGACCCCACACGCTGATAAGGTATTGAAGTATCGAATGGATGCAAGTAAAATAAAATTGCAGCAATGTTGAATTTTGTACAAAACACCGAACTCTTTTCGTGAGGCCAAAGAATGATTTGGTAGGAGCGAATTTGTACGGAAAAATACTTAAATCTAGGTGGGTAAAATTACATAAGCGTGATACACGATTCAAGAATTAGAAGTAATGGATCGCTAAACAGAAGAACCAGTGAAGTTGCTTTGCAGGCAGTTGTTTATGTATCCTTGTACTTTTTAATCACTCGCGCCACACTACTTTTAGGATAATCTAGCACTTTTCCAGCTCCCGAGTTGACGCAGATGGATTTTGCACAATTTTATTTTCTCTTCCTGCATGATGAATATCTTGGAATCACGTTAGTTTAAACTATGAAAAAATAGACCGACTTCTTTACAAACAACAATACACTGTGGAAAACTTGCATATCGGACCACTTGGAGTGCCATCTCTAAAATGAGGGGCCCCATTTCTAAATGATCTAGCTTGAAGTAAAGTTTTATTAATCGATCATTCAAAATCAAACCAAGCAAAGAACTTATTTAAAATGATTTTATCGATTAGAGCATTAAGAAAGTTTGATTCTATGATTCATGACTAACTATTCCGTCAGGGTATGTAAACTGCCTTTCAAATTTTTAATTGTCATGTAATTTATGTCCGCTTTTAAAAAACAGAGGTGAATTTATGTCCGCTCCCTACATGTAAATCCAAGCAGACTTAAATTTACATGTTTCTCTTTTCTAAAAGTGTACGTTAAACCTAACTTTAGAAATTAGTGCGTTGTATAGCACATCAGATTTGTCCGACTATATGTTTGTAGTATAGAACGGGAGAAAAATCCGGGTGTGACTAATTTCGGGTTTCCCTTATTCAGGAAAACCAATAAAAACAATAAAATAAAACCGTAGGACATTAGGTTCATGAACTGTATCACCAGGCGCTGGATGGTCAAAAAGAAGAGTTCCAAAAAGTGAAAGAATGGGATACTGTATGGTGTACTTGGGACCAGTGAACCAATTTTGAAGTGATAGTTTCCTATTGATTACTGGTATAACTGCTTCCATTTTTCAATATTCTATTACCATTGAACTCAATTCATTTATCGATACATACATTTTACAACCTTTTTTTTTTTCGTTTTCAAGCTTACGTATTTCAAAAGTTTTAATTTTTTTTTATCAGCTACACTACTTTCAATCATTTAACAACACTATTGAACCACGAACAATCAAATGCACAAAGTATCGATTTTTAAATAAATTCCCGAATTTTTCAAACATTTATCTAACACTGCGTATCACAAAAGCTTTTTTTTCGACTTGTCAATACTAACCCGAATTACTCCACTTTTGATAAAATTGTGTCGAAATGAGTGACCATGGTATCCACAAATTTGTATGAGTATCTGACGCACGCTGATAAGAGTGTTCTGAGGTTCGGGATATAATTTACTGGCTCAGCTTTTATGATGTTTTATGGTGTCATATTCCGATTTTCTTGAAAGGGTCACGTAAGGAGCTTGTTCTATTAGCATTCTTATCATGAATCAACTAAGAGATGTTTTTCGACCTTAATGACGGTAAACTCCAACTCGGATTAATTTTTGACACCGTCCTTGTCTGATGATCTGCAAAATATCTACTGCCAATCACGTTGATCGAGCTCGTTAGTGACATTGAAGCAGTTGGGCGTTCTTAATCAGGATTTCAGGATTCTTTCACCGTATGTGTGCAACATTTAATCATACCAGCCTTAATCAATGCAATTTAAAAAACTCTCCCATACTGATTAATTTTCAATCCTTAAACCCATTGACAAATCACACTCAAGACAACCATAGCGTCCACAGCAGTTTGAAGGATTAAACCACTTTACCCGAGTAGCTATCAGTGTTAATTCCCCCGCGAATCCGATCGACCGATAATAGCACGCACAAATGGCTTAGCGAGCTTGCAATCGGAGGTGCAATAAATTTCGTGGAATTTGCAAAAAATTCACTGATAACAACTGTTTGGAGGCAATGTATCAATACAGGGTTCTGAGATACTTTGGTTATGGGTTGAAAGTTCAATTTAACGATAAAGCAATTATCTTTGTGAGTCAGCTGTTTCGGTTGTCTCTCTTAAATTCGAGTCAACGAAATGCTCCAATTTCGTGTGAAGTACAACGATACGATCTTCATGTCGGCCTAGGTAGATAACGAATGATGCAAACATGAATACGCGCGCCACCGACATTGCCGGATCGACATGTGAGATGCGATGAAGTCGATAACAATGCCTGGGGCGATGCATTGAATGCTTAATAAGAGGAATCGCATTGTGTTTAGTTATTCCATATGCGATATAATCTGATATTCAAATATTAATAAAGTCAATAACACATGGATACAGTTATTAAGGAAGCTAGATGAGAACAATGAGCTATTTGGTATGCTTGACAGATAACATAGTTGATAATAAAAAAAACTTAACACTCATTAAACTTCATTGTTCGATTTCTATGAACTATTAGATGAAGATTCTAGATGAAGAGGCAAAAGTATCTAACCATTTTAAAGACTTTTTTTTTCAAGTATTATTCTAAAACAGGAAACAAATCTGATCGCAAGAAAACAGAAATCTAAGCACTACACAGTAGGCATAATCGATGCTGTAATCGGACTTATTTCAAATCCACTAGTATGTAGCGGTATATGATTGAAATATAATTAACGTAGCATGAATTTGATGAACAACAGTTACTATTCCAAGTGATACGCATTTTTTCAATAAGCTTGCATGCAATAGATGAACTCCCGCATATAGTAAACTATTGCTTCAGGACAGTTCACTCATTTAGGAGTCAAGTTTTATGCTCTAAATGAGAAAAGTCTCGGCGCGAGACTTTTCTCATTTAGAGCATAAAACTTGATCCGTGGGATTGAGTGTAATCTCTTGGTAGGATTACTTTTCGTCGGGTCAGTAATAATAAGAAAAGCTTGAAGTCATAGACTGGAATGAAAGAGTCAGATGTAGGATGCTCGAGTGAAAGGGAGAAACTACCTCTAATCGTCTCAAAGGGTAATCGGAGATCGCCTTTAGAGAAGATCGTTTTGCGATTTCCGGAACGAAGGTCGTCAAGAACATTAGAGCGGCCTATCTGAGGAATATCAAATGCTTTCTCGTCCACTTTAATTTGACCCGTGGAAGAGGCAGGTTGTGAAGTTTTTTTTTGTATATAGTTTTGCGGTGTGTTTGTCGAGGTAATGTGAGCGTGAGAAGTGTCTTAGGTGCAATATAATTAATTTTTCATTTATTTCAAGTAGGAAGTTCTTAAATAATTAAAATAAGCTAGAAAGTGCGGTGCTGTGCGTGATCGAAAAAAGCCAAATAGGTAACATACATTTATTCTATTGATTTAAGAAGACAATGCGCTTAAATAGTTGAACAGCCGTGCTACGGCTTTTATAGCTTGGCACACCTTCCGCTCGGCACACCGCACCATCATTATCATCACTACCCTGACCCCACGTGCCAGCATTAAAGTTCCCAATTTCGGCCGGAATTGGAAGGAAGCTGCGAACGTCAATAGCGCGCTTCAATAGAGCGATTTTCCCACCCACTCATCGGGAAATCATCACATCGAAACTTTTGGTGAAAGACGAGTGGAGTCGCTTCACTACTCGGTGTTCTGCGTGGTGCGAGCATCGCAGGGGCGACGGGATGGCGATAAGATAGACGTCGGTAAAGTAGACGAAAAACCGTGAGTAATGTACAAAGGTTACCGCATGCATGCGTATTGTTAAGTAAGCGCAATCTAAATATAGTCTTTGCAAATCCGCACAGCTAGAGAATAGGAGATATATACACGGGAAAAAAAAAAAGCGTTCCCAATAATGAAAACGGACCGTGAACTAGTTCACGTTTTCAGGATTTTTCCCTTTAAAAGTTATTTAGTTCATGATTACGTGATTCATTTCACGGTGTATTTTTGCTTATTCTCGAATTCATGACTGCAGTTCACGGATCTGGTCACGGATTTTTTTCCGTGTAGGCTAGGGTGCCCCTACGGCAGTTGTAAATAAATATGGTTTGTTTTAAAAGTCAATAAATGTGTTTTGAAATGTTGGTAAAATTTGTAGTTAGTTGCATTAATTGTTAGGTTAGAAAGTCCCCCCCCCCCCACACAAGAGGTTTCTCACGTTTCGTCGTTTTGTTGTAGAATTTTGTTGTTGTTAGTTGTACTCCAAGTTGGGCTGCTTGGGAATCTCAGCCCTCCCTCTTGTCTTGAAGCGTGTGAGATTGAGGTGTTCGGAAAGCACTTGACCGGTAATGAGAATAGGCATCCCGTGCTTTTGTTTTGGTGAAAGGTTTTTCTCTTGATTAGTTTTTCATACGGTTTTGATTTAGTTCCTTCTGGAAATTCGAGATCTTTACGTCTACTAGTTCATTCCATGCATTTGCGTTTCACCTGAAGTCGCCCTGAGGTTTGAGTTGCCGGGCACCCAAAACGACAAGTGGTGCTCTGTTGAGGTGGCGCTTAAGCCATTTGTTTTCAAAACCCTAATTCCCGGAACACTCCAGTAGACTGATTTTGGCTAGCCGGCATAAGTCAGCTACATTATACATGAACTGATGCTTTTCTATAGGAAAAAACGCCAATAAATCGATTGCCACTGATTTCATCCTGTGCAGAGCATGGAAAGTGGCTCATTTTGCCCCATTTCACCCTAAATCGGTGAGTATTTTTTGATTGAAAAGGGACATATCTTATGTGAAAAACTGCTAGCCGTCGATAGGAAAATTCCCATATATGATTAATTGATGAAGCGTATAGCTATTCCCACAGTTAATCGTATTCAAATTTAAAATCATTTATATAATTTTAAAGCTTTTTTCCAAATCCCTTTTTAATTGGAGAGGCTGTTCTGGAACTGATTTTTAATCGGATCATTTTATTATGGTGCTAAGCCACTTACCAACACATACTGGACAGTTGTAGCTCAGGGGTGGCGTTGCGGATCTCGATTCGAGTGATTTTTTTCCGCTTCAAATGCATAACCAGTTTTGCATCGAGCTTGAAACGAGTACCACATTTAGATAGTACTAGAACATCGAGCAAAAGAAGGCATTGTTTAACACAATGACCAATAATCGGTAGAAAACTAGCGATTTAAAATTGGATCACTGTTGTAAAGCCCCTTGGTCCCAAGTGCACTTTGCATTACATTCTGGCGCTTTTCGGTTCTAGCATCTTTGTTTTGGTTTTGATTGGCGGTGTTTTTTTTTGACAGAATTTTCGTAGGGTTCTTCGATGTGCGTTATGTTTTAGAGTCGATAATTTTAATTTTACTTAAACTTGACAGATGGAAAATAATCAATTATTCTTTTAAAATCCCTTTGTTATTGTTCAATAAACTTTCAATAAGATGTCAAAATTGAGTTCCCGTCTGTCAGAAATAAGTCAGTTCGAGCAGCAAATTTTCGCGAATTGGGACACAGCCTAAGCTTAAGGGGGGGCAAGCTTAGGACCGATGTGCTGGTACTTCCTGAGCCAGAAATTATAATGTGTTTAGAAGGAGATGTTCGCTCATCACCATGAGGCCCCAAGAGTGGACAGTAATGTTTGCTAGAACTGAAAGATATGAAAAGAAAGTGTTGATAGTTCCGTCAGTGTTCGGCAGGTTGTGAAAATTGAATAGAAGAATTGAAAATTGAGCGAAGGGCTTGGATATTAGTAGTACTCGAACCAAGGACGCATTCTTTGCCTCACATCCCCAATGCAGGGTAGGTGAAGGCATGGACGAATCCGCCACCTTCACAGGCAAAAAATGCGCGCTTGATCTTGCTCACGTTCTACATATTGCTTATGATGGTTCTAGCTAGCGGTTGTTTGTACACACTTCGTTATTGTTACCTACATGGGAGAGAAACACTCTCCATTTTTGGGTTTTATTTTTATACACAACGTCTGATGATTACTCAAATTACTCAAGCGTGGTGAGATGTCGGAGTACGAAAGGAGTGATTGTTCTGTTGTATGCGGAAAACAATTGGCATCACTACAAGGAACGGTACCGCCACCAGGAATCGTTTATACCTGCGATGTCAAAACTGTGTTATGTGTGCAGATGATTTTTTTTTCTTTTTTTTTAACTCCTTATTCATTCAAAATTTTACATTATTTTACATTCATATACATGGTGTTCAATAAGTTCGAATACAAGTTTTCATCATTGCGTAGGTATGCGCCATGTACATATTCTGCATTGGTATTGGTGTCAGCTTTAGCTTCATTCATACGCTACCGAATGTGCGCGGTGTTGACATTCTGTTAGTTGTTGTTTGTTTGTTACGCGCGATGAAAGAGTATCGGGACTTCGTAATTAAGCGTTTTTTGAACGGTGAGCGACCCGGCGATATATTCCGGCTGCTGAAATCGCATGGGGTCAAGCGGAACTTTGTCTACACGACCATCAGGCGATACCGGGAGACGTCCTCGACCAATGACCGTGCGAGATCCGGTCGGCCGCGTTCAGCGAGGACGCCACGGGTCATCAAGATCGTGAGGGAGCGAATTCGGCGCAAAAAGAACCGCTCAATCCGGAAAACGGCTGCAGATCTCAACGTTTCCATTGGAACCGCTCACACCATACTCACCAAGGACCTTGGTTTCAGGCCTTACAAAAAACGTAAGGTCCATGGCGTTTCGGAGGCTACCAGCAAAAAGCGGTTGGATCGAGCTAAGAGGATCCTCTCTCGGCACGCTGGTCAGGAGTTTGTTTTTTCGGACGAGAAACTGTTCGTGCTGCAGCAGCCGCACAATGTGCAAAATGACCGGGTGTGGGCGCCATCGAGGGACAGCATTCCTGAATCCAATATAAACATCCCTCGGTTCCAAAGTGCCGCGTCGGTGATGGTTTGGGGGGCAGTATGCAAACGTGGTAAGCTACCCTTGGTGTTTATTGAATTTTTTTTATTAAGATCATTTACTTGTACAGGCTCAATCGAATTAACTTTACAGAGCCAAGATTTCATTTTTGTATACATCAATTATCTTAAAACTAACGTTAAGGGGACAGAACCGATTACTCGCGGCCGTCTCGAGGTTAATAGGAATAACAATATAAAGGATGGGAAGATGGGCGGGAATTTGAAGTATGTTTAACATAACACTTTTATTTTATATTCTAAATTGTCAAAAAACTTTGACTTTGACTTGATCATTTTTGAGAAAGAAAAAAAGAACATACACAAACACAGATAAAAAAAAACTTAAAGTAAGCATACAGGTTAAACTAACTACAATCTAAGGCTAATGTTAGTCAAAAACACATAAATGAGTTTCATAAACTCCAGGTCACGCAGAGCCAAAATATCTCGAGCTGGTACATTGGGTTGTCTACCTCGAGCCCGAAGGGAATCATAAAGCTCAGATCTGACTCCACGATGCTCAGCACATGACCAAATAATGTGATCTGCGTCCTGATAACCTTGTTCACATTCTCAGAGATTGCTGTCACTCAGTCCAACACGGCATAAATGAGCGTTCAAAGAATAATGATTGGACATGAGGCGAGACATCACACGAATGAAGTCTCGACCCACATCCATACCCCAAAACCAAGATTTCTTCGACACCTTTGGGATGATTGAATGTTGCCATTGCCCCAAATCTCTTTTACTCCATTTATACTGCCAGCTGACGAGTGACTGTTGACGAAAAATAGTAAAAAATTCATTGAAAGCGATTTGTCGATCATAAATATCGCCTTCTATAGCGCTCACCTTTGCAAGCGAGTCCGCTTTCTCATTGCCCAGAATTGAACAATGAGAAGGGACCCATACAAAGGTGATGATAAAATAACGCGAAGATATAGCACTTAGAAGCTCCTGTATTTTCATGAGAAAATACGAGGAGTGCTTTACCGGCCTCAAGGAGCCTCTAAAGAACTGAGACTATCCGTGAAAATGAAGTACTGATCCGGTGTTAATGAGGCAACAATTTCTAGCGTAAAGTGTATTGCCGCTAATTCAGCGACATAAACGGAATAAGGAGCTTGAAGTTTCCGATTGGCGCTATAAATTTCATTAAATATACCAAAGCCTGCTGACTCCTCTATCAAAGATCCGTCAGTGAAGAACGAGTTAGTGGAATTAACTTGGCCAAACTTTGCAGAAAATATCACAGGAGCAATCATAGGACGATGATGCTCTGGAATTCCACGAAGCTCTTGCTTCATGGATAAATCAAAATGAACCGAACTGCCGAAGTCGGAGAAGCAAACACGATTGGGGATATTCGGCGAAGGGCTGACATCCTGTGTTATGTACAAATGGTACAAAGTCATGAAGCGAGTTTGAGTATTCAACTCAAGGAGCTTCTCAAAATTTTCGATCACCTGGGGGTTCATAACTTCCCACCTGGTGAGGAGCCGGAGAGACAGTTCTGTAAACCGATCCGAGAGTGACAACATGCCAGCCAGCACTTCAAAACTCATTGTATGAGTCGAGTGCATGCAACCTAACGCGATACGAAGACACCGATGCTGAATACGTTCCAGTTTGATGATATGCGACCGAGCCGCCGACTGAAAACAAAAACTACCGTATTCCATAACCGACAAAATCGTTGTCCGGTACAATGTCAGAAGATCTTGTGGATGTGCTCCCCACCAGGTCCCGGTAATTGTGCAGAGAAAGTTTATCCTTTGCTGGCATTTTCGTTTCAGATATTCAATGTGGGATCTCCAGGTGCACTTAGAATCGAACCAGACCCCAAGATATTTAAAGGACATGGAATAAGTTATCGGTGTACCCCAAATTTGAAGCTTCGGTTGTGCAGGGTTATGCTTCGTTGAAAAAACTACCAACTCTGTTTTCTCCGTAGAGAATTCGATACCTAGCTCTAGAGCCCAAGTAGACAAATTGTCTAAGGTATCCTGTAAGGGTCCTTGCAGATCGACCCTATTGGGTCCCGTGACAGAAACTACGCCGTCATCTGCAAGTTGTCTCAACGTACAGTTATCACCTAGACAACTGTCAATGTCTTTGACATAAACATTATACAAAAGAGGGCTTAAACATGATCCCTGGGGGAGACCCATGTAGCTAAATCGGGAAGCTGTAGAGGTTCCATGGGAGAAGCTCATATATTTCTCTGACAGCAAATTGTACAAAAAATTATTCATTAATGGTGAAAAGCCACAAGCGTGGAGTTTATCTGAAAGAACTTCAACAGATACTGAATCAAAAGCCCCCTTTATGTCCAAGAATACAGAAGCCATTTGCTCTTTTTTAGCAAAAGCTAGCTGAATATCTGTGGAAAGTAACGCGAGACAGTCGTTCGTTCCTTTACCCCTACGGAAACCATATTGAGTATCTGAAAGCAGGTTGTTCGTCTCAACCCATTTGTCCAGGCGGAAGAGGATCATTTTCTCCAACAACTTTCGAATACAAGATAACATCGCGATGGGTCGATAGGAGTTGTGGTCGGACGCGGGCTTACCAGGTTTTCGAATGGCAATAACTCTCACTCGTCTCCAATCATCCGGTACAATGTTGAGTTCCAGAAACTGATTAAACAAGTTCAACATGCGCCTCTTCGTGACGTCTGGAAGGTTCTTAAGCAAGTTGAACTTGATCCTATCAGCCCCTGGAGCCGTATTGCCACACGAAAGGAGTGCGAGAGAGAGTTCTACCATTGAAAAAGGATGGCTGTTCTCATCTATCGAGTTTGTGGTTTTGCGAGGAATCATCCGTGCCGGCACAGAATCTGGACAAACTTTTCGCGCGAATTTGAGGATCCATTGGTCCGAGTACTCCTCGCTCTCGTTGTTCGTAGTTCGGTTACGCAGTCTTCGCGCCGTATTCCAAAGAGTACTCATCGACGTTTCGCGCGTTAGCCTGTTCATGAATTGTCGCCAGTAACCGCGCTTCTTGGCCTTGATGAGGCTCTTAAGTTCACGTTCGAGAGCCGTGTATACTTCGAAGTGCTCAGGTGTTCCACGTCTACGGAAAACTTTAAACGCGTCGGACTTTTTACGGTAAACCTCGGTGTATTGCTGATCCCACCATGGAGAAGGAGGTTTCCTGCGAAATGACGTCCCGGGAACTGGTCGAGTTTGAGCTTGAGGCGCGCTGTCTATGATTAGGTTGGAGAGGAAGTTATATTCCTCCAGCGGTGGAAGCCCTTCTACCGTCGTTATGGCTTCATCTATAGTTATTCTGAACTTTGTACAATCAATATTTCGAGTTAGATCATACGCGACGTTGATGGATTCCGACGGATCGAACCCGGTGGCAACCGAAATTTTAATAGGCAAATGATCACTACCGTGGGGATCTTGAATCACATTCCATGTGCAATCCAACGATAATGAATTCGAACAGAGTGTGAGGTCTAATCTACTGCCAAGTGAGGATGGACCAGCCAAACGTGTTACTTCTCCATTGTTAAGACTGTCATATTGAAGTTGTCACAGAGGTCATATAACAAGGAAGACCGGTTGTCATCGTACAGTTCTCCCCAGCCTGTACCGTGAGAGTTAAAATCTCCCATGATCAACCGTGGAGCTGGAAGGACCGAAAAAATATCTGAAAGTTGTTTTCGGTTTATTGAGACTCTAGGAGGAATATAAACGGAAGCAATGCAAAGGCTTTTATTTTTAATAACAGCCTGACATGCGACAACTTCAATACCTGGAATTGGAGGAAAATTCACTCTATAGAAGGAGTAGCACTTTTTGATCCCCAAAAGTACTCCTCCTCCACGTGAATCCTCACGATCAAGCCGAATAATGTTGAAATCGTGAATTGGAAGTTCGATTTCGGAAGAGAGCCATATTTCACAAAGAGCAAATGCATCACAACCGGTATTGTGAGCTAAAAATTTGAATGATTCTAATTTAGGAATTAAACTTCGACAATTCCACTGTAGAACAGTGATCAAATCCCCGACCTCATTTGGAAAATTATCCATCGAAGGAAATGATAGCTGCAAGGAGGGGCCACTTAATTGTCAATTGCTTCAAAAAAGTTTTCACTGTGGGAAGCATTGCCATAACAATGCTTTTGAGAGGGTCAGAAATTTCGAGGTACTTGAAGATACCTTCGGTAATGTCATCAAATGAGAACAGCCCAGTAGAGGAAGGGGCTTCTGTTCTTAAAATTGGGGCATCAGGGTTTTTGGATGTCCCCGGAAGAGATGGAAAGTCCTGGGTGTAGTTAGTGCTACGAAAACCAGGTGGAATTGGATTTTCCTTCTTTCCACCTTTCCTTGAAATGGGCAGGCTGATTTGGGGCTTCTGTTCAGAAACTTTCCGTGGGCGGACGCGTCTTCGCTTCCTTGATGCACCTTCCGGAAAATTGAACGATGTTCCCTCTTCAGCCAAATCAAAGTCAGACTCGTCATCTGACAGAGGAGCAAAGGGATTTGTATTGGCATCGGGTGATGGAGAGGCTTTTTTCCATTTCGGCGAAAGATTGCCTGGAACGCTGTTTTAGCGAGCGTTCTAATTTTTCCCCGCGTTGTTTGTACGCCGGGCATGACGAGGTGTTCCCTTACAGAAAGGGTATTTTGGTGTGCTGTCTGCGCAGGCGCCATCCTCATGTTTCTCCCCAAAGTTGGAGCAGCGTGCCTTATTGCCGCAATGGGATGTCGTATGTCCCATCTGCTGGCATTTTTGGCAGATCATGACCCGAGGTACAAACAACCGCACAGGTAGTCGAAGTTTTCCCAACTCGACGTATTGAGGGAGGGCTGAACCAGAAAAGGTCACACGAAACGAGTCTGAGTGGGTAAATTTCTTTTTACCCTCACTGATTGACACTGTGCCTAGTTTTTGCACATCCATGCAGTATCTTGACTGAAGGAAGCAGAGGGTTCTTAAAGCGACCAACCGCCTGCTTCTTCAGGATCTCGGGGGTCAAACTCGCTTCGGTGACCACACCTTGTATCTCAATACCTCGAGCTGGGATGTACACTAAATATTCCAGTGTGAAGAACTGAGAGACAGCAATCTCATTAGCTTGTTTAAGGTTGGACACAACGACTCTTAGTTTATTGGGTCTCACCTTAATTATTTCCGTCACGGCTGAGAAACGCTTCGTCAGATCGTTAGTAATCTGATAAACATTCAAAGGTTTCGTTTTGGGTTGAAAATAGACAACCCATGGACCAGCTGAATCATCTGGGTAGGCTCGTGACCGGGCGACGTTTTGAGACACCTCATTATTTGGCGGCATGGATGAATCCTCTTCCGACAAATCATCCATGTCGCACCCGTGGGAGCTTATGACGCTCAACCGCTGAGGCAATTACAAAACCACACAATACAATACAATTCAATATAATAAAGGTTTAGCTTAACACAAAAACAAAACACTTATCTTATATGTATTGTTGAGCTGCTACTGCTGCTGCTGCTGCTATCGGGTGACGACCTTGATGATGATGATGATGATAGTCGTCGTGGGGAAGAACGATATTTTTCTCGCTTTCGGTGTCGATGACGGGTCGTTGGATGGTCCTTCACAAGGCTCGCCTGTAAAAACCACTTCCTTCGTTCCGAACGTCGCACTGTGGCACTATTGAGCTAACTGGTACACTAGCTATAGTGCAGAAAAAAACCACGATCGTGGAGAAAAAAAACCAAAACTTAATTCGATTACGGAGCTAACAAATGTTGAACTTGCACACTCGAACGTTCGACAAGGAAATGACTAGGTAATTACTTGAAATCTAAAATATTAATTATATTAAAAATTAAACCTATACTTAAACTAGCTAATACTCCTGAACACCGTAGTTCTACCCTAAGTTGAAATTACAATCTAAAAACGTCTATTGACTTCTACGGTAAGCGTTACATAATATTGTCTGAATAATTGAACTATTAATTAGCTAAAAGTATAAACTACAGCTTGTTCATTTGGAATAACACGATATGCAGCTATTAGTTGGATTTTAGCACGCAAAACACGTTGAGGACTAAACGTAAGCATATAAATTATCCACCTAAATCTATTTAACCTAACATTGTATTTACACCACCTTCTCAGGAAAATTATAACGTCATCTACAAACTACGCCACCGCGTTTTATTTAGAGTTATAATTTCGGAAACACATTCACGTTGGTTCGTGCCAACAAGTATTTTTAACAGGGTGTTCTTTGCCTGCGTGTAAGAATAACTGTTGATTTCTTAAAACTGGTTCTTATACTTGATAATTGATCATTCCAATTGAAGATTGCAATGATTTTTGTCTAAAATTTTGAATTATTTTGTTGGATATTTCTTCTAGAGTCTCAACGTTTGAAATTATATGTAATTCAGTAGTACTGAACCAGGGTGGCAGCTTCAAAGTCATTTTCAGAACTTTGTTCCGAATTATTTGAAGTGCTTTTTTCCTAGTAGCACTACAACTAGACCATATTGGCACAGCATAAAGCATGGCCGGTCAAAAAAGTTGTTTGAATATTAGAAGTTTGTTTTTCAAATAAAGTTGGGATTTTCTGTTTATTAGAGGATATAAACATTTTATATATTTATTACATTTGGCTTGAATGCCCTCAATGTGATCTTTAAAAATTAATTTTTGATCAAGTATCAGTCCAAAATATTTTACTTGATTTGACCAAGAAATTGGACCTTCGTTCATAGTGACTATATTACTATTACTTATTTTCAAAAATACAGCTGTAGGCTTCTGTGGGAATATTATAAGTTGAGTTTTGGAAGCATTAGGAGAAATCTTCCATTTTAGAAAATAATCTGTAAAAATGTCCAAGCTTTTTTGTCGCCTCCTGGATATAACACGAAGACTTTATCATTTAGCGGAAATGCCTGTGTCATCAGCAAAGCAAGATTTTTGACAGCCCTGAGGTAAATCAGAGAAATCTGAAGTGAAAACTTTGTATAGTATTGACCCAAGAATGCTACCTTGAGGAACACCAGCTCTAACAGGCAATTGATCACATTTAGAATTCTGATAATTTACTAGCAAAGCTCTATCAGTTAAGTAGTTTTGAACTTTTTCAGTTTCGCAATCAAACCTTCATGCCAAACACTGTCGAATACTTTTTCTATGTCTAGAAGAGCAACTCCAGTGGAGCAACCTTCAGCTTTTTTTTGTACGAATTAAATTTGTAACTCTCAAAACTTGGTGCGTAGTTGAATGCCCATGGCGAAATCCAAACTGTTCATCAGCGAAATCCAAACTGTTCATTGGTTAATCGCGGAAATCTTCAGAAAACCCACACACACCCAAAGAGTCATCCCTTACACTTCAAACCACTCTTTTTAGTATAAAATGGCCACTTTCCACCACATGATCCACCGGATGTTGATCTTTCCTCTCAACAAAACCGAAAAAGCCAAAGAATTAGCATATATCTTCGAAACTGCTAGACTCAATGGCTACGAAAAGAGAACAATTCAAGCTATCAGCAACAAAAAGGAAAAACATCTTCATAGGAAATCACAGACAACCCTTTCCAATTCACCTGAACCCCTGAAACGTGTATCAGTCCCCTTGGATAAAGATATTACGCAAAAGCTGAAACCAGGACTTATGGAATTTGGTTTCGACTTAGTTTTCTCTAGTAGGTACAATCAATTGGCTCCGTTGTTAGGCTCCACCAAAGATTCAGTAGATGTTTTAGGCAGAGCAGGGGTATACAAAATCAAGTGTAAACACTGCACCAAAGTATACGTAGGTCAAACATAGAGAACCTTGGAAACAAGGTCAAGGCCGTCAAACAGAATGACAAAGGAATTTCACATAACTTCAAATCGACAGTTGCAGAACACATATTCAAGGAAAATCACGTCATAACGACGAATGACATCACAATTTTACGGACTACATCTATACCCTGGAAATTAGACTTCGCAGGAAGCCTTAAAACAAAGACCAAGGTAACGGGTACGTGGAAATAACTAAACTTTCTACTCATTTTCTAGTCGAGTATTAAGGTCTGAATCTGCAATAATCCGGACACCTCAAAACACGAATAAAACATAAATTTCGCATTATATTTCCGTCGTAGTTGTTTATTTCAGATTCATGGGATGTGTTTTAACAATTCGTGAAGACAAAACATAGTTATTCGGTATTTGCATAAAATTTTCGAACTTTGCGTTTAACTCCGTCCATTAGGGTTTGTACAGACTCTTCAGAAATCGAAGAAGCCGACTTTGTCCAAATTTGCTGGAAGTGTTTGATGTCTTTGATTCCTTTGGGCTCCGCTTCATCAGAGCCCAATATCTCTCGATTGGTCGTAGCTCTGGGCAATTTGGCGGGTTTGAGGTTTTTGGTACAATGTTCACTTGATTTGCTTGGTACCACTTTATCACAATTTAAGCTTAGTGGCATGATGCCAAATCGGGCCAGAACAAAGGTTTTTCTATGTGACTTTTGATGAAGGGTAGCAATCGCTTCTGCAGACACTCTTTCTGATAGATCTCCTTTGTTGGTTGTGCCTGTAGTGACGAAAGATTTACTCTTTTTGCCACACGTGCAAATTGCTTGCCACACAAGGTATTTTTTGGGAAATGTCGATGCCTTATTCGTTCTGAAATGCTCAGTTGTAGCATTTTTGGCCATAGCAGAGCCCTGGAAGCTGCTTGAAATCCTCCAGGACATAAGTTTCAGCGTCCATAACAGAGCATGAAAACCTCGTCAAATATTCGCAGTACAAACGTCGAGCCCGTGATTTTGCTGCCAAGTTCTGTTTGTCGTTGCGATTTGGAACTGTTTTTACCTTATACGACTTAAGTCCCAAACGTTGTTTTGATTTTTGGACAAAACCAGGCGACATCCCTATTTTACGAGCCACCGTTCGAATGGAGAGATTTGGGTTTTTCGTTAACATCCTTTTCACCTTTCGGTCCATGACAGGATCACCGCGTCCAGTGTTTTTGTCACTTCTCGGTTTCCTCTCCACCGTCAAACGTTCCGAAAATAATTTGAGCACATCGTGAACAGTGGATTTAAGCAAATCCAATGTTTTTGCAAGGTCCCGTATTGACAAGTCAGGATTTGCCGTAATTCCGAACAAAATTCGATCGCGCTCTTGTTTTTCTTTCGTCACCATCTTTAATACTAAACATGAAATGTAAACATCAATCATAGTCTTTTTCATCATAGACTCTCAGCTATACCACAGTGAAATTGTTCATTCCTACGTGCAATATTTCAAAAGTTACAATGATTTGAAGGTGTTCGGATTAATGTGGATACAGACGAAATATGCGTATCTGTCAAGATAAGCAATAAAGGTAGTTGGAATTAAACGGAAATTACTTATCATTCTTCTCATTTTCCAGTCTTATTTTCTAGTGTTTAGTTCAAGGATGGTTCCAATCGTATCATAAATCACTCGTTGCACGCTGGTGATTCATTTTCGTTTCCTGATTGGATTGTGTGCTAATGCTCGAAGCTTCCGATCGGATCACTTGGTGATTGTGTGGTGCCGCGTTCAAAGCAAAAAAGAATCGGAAGCCGAAAAGCACAGTGTAGCCAGTAAATACAGCGGGAAAAACAGAAAATATGTAGCAACTAAATACCAAATGTTAATATGAAGTTGCATGTGTTCCTTTAGGCCAATATTTTCTGTTTTGGTAGATACTGATGATGGCACAGGTTACTTAGTTGGTAATGGTACGGCATTACCAACTCGGATGCAGTGGATTCCCTGTCCGGTACAGAAGGTTTTTCAGGTGTCACAATACAAAACATGTATGCATTCTTGTTGAAATACGAATGCTTGTTCAACGAACGATAATCGAAGATATGAATATTTAACCCTCGTCAATCGAAATCTCGATAACGATTCTTCTTGCATTTTATATGATATAAAATTCATAAGGTGTGCATAACACATTGTGTCAATAGTCCTGAAAAAAATTGAATTGTCACGATTTATCGGATACGTGTGACAGGAAAATTATTTAAAAAAATCTAATTAAGTAGGCTGATTTTTCCCAGACCGAACATACTTAACAAACCTTCCAACACTGTCATTCGAACTAAAAGACGAGAAATGATTCTGTTCAATTGAATGCTATGATCTCTCGTCTCCGAACATTATCATCAGGCGATCCTTCTGGGTCGTATTTTCATAGCCACTCAATCAACGAAGAGTGAATCACAAGTAGGCAGAGCTGTTGTCCATTCGGCTTGCGTGGTGGAATGAAGTAATCTACAAAAGTCTAATCTTGTTCACTCACTGAGTTCCTGCGTATGATGCCTTTACCAATACATTTATCGATGTGGTTGTTTCAAGCACGGATACGAATAAATAATTTTCGCCGATTTTTTCGGCAGTCACCAACACTGGTTTAGTTATAATTTTTAATTCATCCAGATCAATCCCCCCCGAATTATCAAAAATATTTTCGTGAGAAAAAATGTTCAGATACTCCCTGGAAACCTGATCCTCAATAGGACTTGTAAGACCCAAACTGAAATTATGGGAGCTCTCAAACAGCTAAACTTGATATGCTCTTCAGAGAACTTCAGCAAAAATCTTCAAAGAAGGAAGTTCATCAAAGAATTTCACCGAAGTTCCTCAGAAAAATTCAATGAAGTTCTTCAGAGAACTTCAGCAAAGTTCCTCAGAGAGCTTCACGGAAGTTCTTCTGAGAACTTCAGGAAATATCTTCAGAGAACTTCTTGAAAGTTCTTCAGAGAACTTTAGGGAAGTTCTTTAGAGAACTTCATGGAACATCAGAGAAGTCTTTCAGGAAACTTTGGAGAACTTTAAAGAAATTCTTCAGTAAACTTTAGGAAAGTTCTTCAGAGAACTTCAGGGAAGTTTTTCGCATAACTTCAGGAAAGTTCAGGGTTGTTACAAGAAATCTGAAAATAAATGCGTGCCAATTCCGCGCAAGTTCAAAATCAATTCGGCGCCTATTTTGCGCATTAAAATCAAAGCTACACCCGAACTTTCGAAGACTTACCAAGCATTCAATATATACACCGTGTCCAATTTATTCTCATACTCCTTTTCCTTGCATTGGTGTCGTGCAACTACTCAACATGCTTCACGTATGTGTTGGTGTAGTTTTGCACTATGTTTATACAAACACTTTTAGGTTATGTCCGATTGTTTTCATTCGGTGTTTATCTTTTACCAGCGATGAAGGAGTTTCGTGCTGTGGTGATAAAAAAGTTTTTGAAAGGTGAGCGCCCGGGCGCTATTTACAGAAATTTGAAAAACCTCGGAGTAAAGCGGGATTTTGTGTACCGAACCATCCGAAGGTACCGGGACACCTGCTCGTTGGATGACCGGAAGAGATCCGGTCGTACTCGTACGGTGCGGACTGCACTAGTTGTTAAAGTGGTCAGGGAACGGATTAGACGAAAATCACAGTGCTCGTCAATGCACAATATACTGCAAAATGATCTCGGATTCCAAGCTTTCAAGAAACGTAAGGTTCACGGAGTTTCGGAACCTTCCAAGCAGAAACGACTCGAAAGAGCAAGTCTGCTTTTGTCGCGGCACGGTGGGGAAGAATTTATCTTTTCCGACGAAAAGTTATTCGCCTTGCAACAATCCCACAATGTCCAGAACGACAGATTGTGGGCTCTCTCTTCGAGAACTGTTCCAGAGAGTGATAGGAATATTCCACGGTTCCAAAGTGCTGCGTCAGTGATGGTTTGGGGAGGAATTTGCAAGCGAGGCAAATTACCACTGGTTTTCATTGAAAAAGGCGTTAAAGTGAATGCCGTATATTATAAAACGGAAGTTTTGGAGAAAGTTGTCAAGCCATATGTACAAGAGGTGTTTGGAGATGATCACTATGTGTTTCAGCAGGACGGAGCGGCATCGCATACTGCAAATCTCGTTCAGGGCTGGTGCCGAGAAAATTTGACCGACTTTTTGAGCAAGAATGAATGGCCTCTCAGTTCACCAGATCTGAATCCCTTGGATTATTTCGTATGGTCATACATGCTGGCGAAGGCAAATGACCACAGGGCGTCTAATATGAACCAATTCAAAACCGTAATCAAACGAATTTGGGACGAAATGCCGATGGAAGTCGTGACGGTTTCGAAAAACGTCTGGAGCTGGCCAAGAAGGTTAAAGGCGGTGTTATTCCAAAACATATGCTGTAGTTGATGAGTATTATATTGCAATATAATGGGTAAAGTTATCACTAAAATCTGGATTATCAATTTGAAATGAATAGAGTTTTATTATGTATGAGAATATATTGGACACGGTGTAGAGTGAGGAACGGCTTCAGTAGGAGAACCCGAACACGGTGTGAACAATAACATGCAACGCTCATTTTTGACAGTATGATGCTTCAGATAATAAAAGTAGATTTTTGGTTAATTTCCTTAAGAAAGTCCTCGCCATATTTGCTCAATGTTATATCAATTTGTGTACTTATTTATTTAATATTTACGTCAAAACATTTAATTGTTTTCATAGGCCTTCATTTGAGCTAATTTTCTACTTTCTGATTGTTCCGCCTGCTCAATGTCATCTTTATGTTTCAAACGAACTTTTAGGAATGATGTTTCTGGACTATTGGATGTCATTGCTCTGATTTCTTTTTCCATCAAGTTAAAAATATCTTCTTTAGCGTTCCATTTCATTCCGACTACTTCTTCTTGCTCTTTGATCTGATTCCTTACTTCCTTCTTTTCTTTTTCTTTCTTTTTCTGAGCCTCCACTAGTTCAACATCTTTGTTTTGTTTCTGCTTGGATTAGTACGATTCCCTCGCAAATTTAACCTTCAAAATGAAGTCCCAACAAATCTGGTTATATCATTTTCAAAAAAAAAGCATGCCAGTCATAATATTTTTACGATTATTGAAATGCTGTTCACTGAGCTTAGTTTGGTATTTCAGCATCAAATGCTTGGATAGTAAAATTTTTCTTTCGACCTCTGCATTAGAATGAGATACGCAAGTTACAATGTTAAGCAATGTTCTCATTTCAGAGAATGTTTCAAAAGGATGTCTGGTTTACTCATTTTGTGAACTTATTTAGCTCATTTTTGGTATATCAAAATGGTGTTGAACGAATCCGCGCCAAATCCGCGCCAGAATGAATGTTATGAATAAATCCGCGAAAATCACGCAATCCGTGACATCCGCGAAATCTGCACTGCCGTTACAACTCTGAAAGTTGTACAGAGAACTTTAGGAAAGTTCTGCAGAGAACTTCGGGGATGTTTTTCAGAGAATGAAGTTCTTTTAAGAATGTTCCCTGAAAAGCTCTCCTCAAGTTCTCTGATGTTCTTTGAAAATATTAGCTGAAGTTCTCTGAAGTACTTTCCTTAAGTTATTTGACGATTTTTCCTGAATTTCTTTAAATGTTTTCCATGAAATTCTCTGAAAGAACTTTCGTGAAGCTCTTTAAAGAATTTCGTTTAAGTTGTTTGAAGAACTTCTCAGATTGACCATGGATAGGAAAATTCCCATATGCCATTAATGAGTCTGGCCTCTGTATTCCAGGACTGTATGGACGTCGAAAAGGCTCAAGAGAAGACAATGTTAGCCTCTTACCACGAGTTCAGATCGACGGTGATGTAATCGAGGTAGTAGATGAATTCGTGTATCTGGGCTCATTGGTGACCACCGATAACAACACCAGCAGAGAAATACAAAGGCGCATTATGGCTGGCAATCGTGCCAACTTTGGACTCCAAAGGACGCTAAGATCGAACAAAATTCGCCGAACTACAAAGTTGACCATCTACAAGACATTAATTAGACCGGTAGTTCTCTACGGCCACGAAACATGGACTTTGCTAGTGGAGGACCAACGCGCCCTTGGCGTCTTTGAATGGAAGGTGCTGTGTACGATCTACGGTGGAGTGCAGATGGAAGATGGAACGTGGATGAGGCGAATGAATCACGAATTGCATCAGTTGCTGGGAGAACCTCCCATCGTACACATCGCAAAAATCGATCGGCTACGATGGGCTGGGTATGTCGTAAGAATGTCGGACGACAGCATAAACGACAGTAACATAATGGAATCACCTGAAGCTCTCATTGATGTTTACCCACTTCATCGTCCTGTTATTGCCAATCTTAGCTGTTCGCCTCTGGTTCGATACAATGACATACCTGATAAAAGGGAGTTCACCCGGGCTGATTTTGCTGGCTTGAATGAAGCTTTACTGACAATTGATTGGTCAGTTCTGGAAGTAGCTGACGTGCATATGACAGTCACTCTTTCCAACCAAATGTTGACGTCACTTTTTCACGAATTTGTTCCGCTACCCAGAACGAAGTTGAAGCCAGTCTGGTCTGGAAAAAATACTCCCGTATGCAAGATGATCTTCCCAGAATGTCTTGAAAGAACTTTCGTGAAGTTCACTAAAGAATTTTCTTTTAGTTGTTTGAAGAACTTCCCAAAATTTCTCTGAAGAATTGCTCTGAATTTCTCTGGAGGTTTTCTCTGAACATCTTTGAAGAACTTCCCTAAAGTTCTCAAAACCACTTTCATAAAGTTCTCTGAAGACCTTCCCAGAAATTCTCTGAATTTTTTTTTTGTTCTCTGAAGAACTTCCCTGAAGTTCTCCGAAGCACGTTTATGAAGTTCTCAGAAAACCTTGCGCTCAAAATTCTCTGAAGTTCTCTGTGGCTCTCATAGCAACATTTTTTAAAACCTTTGCTAGATTTTTCTGAAGAACTTCCCTGAAGTTTTCTGAAGCTTTTCTGTGGTCTTTACATTGCTGAAATTCTCGGAAGAAGTTCGCTGATGTTCTCTGAAGCACTTTTCTGTGATAATTTAAATATCTTATCTGAAGATCTCTCAAGAACGGCTCTGAAGAACTCTGAATAGCTTTCCAAGAGTTCTATAAAGTTCTCTGAAAATCTTTGCTAAAACTCTCTAAAGAACTTCAATTAAATTCTCCGAAAAACTTAACTGATGTTTTCCCTGAAGTTCTCTGAAATACTTCGTTGAAGTTCTCTGAAGTACTTCATTGAAGTTCTCTGAAGATCGCCGCTGAAGTACTTTGAGGAATTTTACTGAAGTTCATTGAAGAACTTTTTTGAAGTTCTCTTATGGTTTCCCTTGCAGTTCTCTGAAGAATTTCTCTTCATATCTTTGAAGACCTCTCTGAATATCTGTCCCTGAAGTACTCTGAAAAACTTCCATAATGTTCTCTCAAGAACTTTCTTGAGCTTTTCTGAAGTTCTCTGAAAGTTTTTCCTGAAGTTTTCTTAAGAAGTCCCTGAATTTTTGAAGACTTCCCTGAATATCTTTGAAAAATTTCTCAGAAGTTCTCTGAAGGTTTTCTCTGAAGTTCTCTTTAGAATTTCCCTGATTATCTTTGGAGACTTCCCCGAAAATGTTCTCTGAAGAACTTCTCTGAATTTCTCTGGAGAACTTCTCTGAAGGTAATTTGTTGTGTAATGAAATCTAAATTAACTGAGCACACTATTTTCATTAAAGGAACTATTTTTGCAGTTTAATAATTCCAAACCATAAATCCATCATTTTAAAATAGGCCCGTTTCGAAAATTAGACGTGACTTATAATGAATATGTTATACCAAAAAATGGTGTTTTGGATGAAATGAAATACCTATGCAAAGATATTCCCCCCATGGATTGCTTTAATAGCCAACGGGAATCACATATGCATTGGAACACGCCACAATAAGCACGACTAGCCACAATTAAAATACAATTTCTCCCACGTAATTCATCTCAACCTTTGTTATCTGATGGCAGTTTGGCGACACAATAACCGAATTTTACTGGTATGCTAATCATCCCAACCGCGATACATTATCTTATTTATTTCCCAGAATTTCGGTTGAAAAAAAACACTCATCAGATGTACTCTTCTGTCCAGTTGATTTATTGTTATCACTTAATTCAAGTGCTGTAGTACAATTGTCATATTGAGCAGCCTGACACAGACAGTCGCAATCCGATTTGGTCGTGTGGCTTTATCTACTGTTTTGGCCGGCCTCTTAGGCTGATTCATATGTAGACCTATTTAAATAAATCCTTTTCCAAAAACGAGGAAAACTCGCTTTGAAGAACTGGGATCACTCCCCTTAGCTCAATCGGTGTATAAATCTATCTACAAATTAAATAAGTCAGTACAAATTCTGTGCTACGGAGTGCTCGTGAAAATCCAATCAAACGAAACGCGAACATCATCGGTGCGACAAATTAGACAAAACACGATACACTTCTGTAAAAATGTCTTCCTTTGTATACAAAAATAACACGAGGTGCATTTACACGGTGCGCGCGAGTAACAGTAAAGATTCATGTCTCAGTAAAGAACACCGATTCACTTCCTCCTGAAGAAAAACCTATCGTATGGGCTATCCTTGGCTGTTTTCGTCCCGTTAATTTTGTTGATTCCCTCGTAGGAGCCTCGGTTCATCTCCAGATCCTCAAAGTCATTGGAAAACTCCCGATCCTCTTCCAGTTCCTCGTCCTCTTCGTGGGTTTTGTTGTTGGATTTGATCATTGCGGACCGTTTGGAGAGCACCGGCGATCGTTTGATCATTCCGCCCTGAGCCAACTTCTGCCGACTGTCGACGGATCCTCCGTAGCCACTATCGCGGACAGCAGACTCCTGGTACTTGGATGTTGGAGCCTTGTTGCGTCCATTGATTTCCGGAACGGTGATGGCTGCTACCGAGTTAAAGGCCTTCATTAGACCGTGGGTCGTTGATGCGCTGTTGCTCGGAGTTAACGGGTTGATCGGTACCGATTCGTCGTAAAACCTTGCTGAATTGAACTTATTTCCGTTCGGTGTGTTTTTATTGGAAGCATTTTGGTTGTTATTCATTTCGTGTTTGGCCGCGCTCCTGGAGCCCATTTCGCTAGGGCTCAGCTGAACGGAACCAGTTCTAGGGTCGAAGTGCTTCTGCGACGCATCTTTGACCGTTGAATTGATTTTCTTCTCTTCCAACTCCATAGCCGCTACTGATGAGACGTGCCCGGGAACAGCGGTCCGAGACGCCGTCGACGTTGGCGTAGCAGATCCAGAGTCATCTTCTTCCTCCTCCTCCATAATCACCGACGATTGGATCCAGTCCCGAATGCGGTTCTTTTTCGCCGCTCGATCAACCGTTGTCTCGATACCGCACTGGGCCAACGTCGAGAGGAGTCGGTTCTTCTCATCCACGCTGCTGTGGAACGAGTACATCGATGGGCACAGTTCGTCCGGTTCGTTTTCGGCCATCTCCCTTTCTGCACTCTTGGCTAGCCATCGGTCGTCCAGATACTTCTGCACGTCACTCAGGGTTTTCAGTCTTCGGTCCGGTCGGGGATCGAGGAATTTTTTGAAAATTTTGCACGCTCTCGCCGATAGCAGCTTGAACAGCTTCGGACAGCGCTTCATTGGAAATGTGAGCGTTGCGTTGTGCCACAGCTGAAATCTGCAATGAGGAGAAGGGGATAGGTATGAGATCGTTTGGGATTGAGTGAGTAAGAGGGGACGAACCTGTTGAATCTGGGATCATCTACGGAGGCCTTTTGCCACGGTAAACATCCTGTCAAGCAAACGAAACATACAATACCAAATTGCCAAACGTCGTGTGCGGTATCAGTCCTGGAATGGAATAAACAGTTTTATAAAGCTTAGAACGATGGGTACACTCATAAAAAGTAATGTAAATATCATGAGCTGCAATTCCCTGGACACTGGCAAAACCTTGAGGTAGTTTAACTTCAACTACCAGATCCCAGGACTGGTCTGGTTCTTTACCATTTTGGAAAGCAACACACTAGTGTGGCCAGATCAGTGGTAATGCAGCCCAAAAGCGCTTCTGAAGTTCCTCCAGTTTCTTATCGATGAACATTATAATTCGGAGAAGGTGATCAATGGTCAAGTACAGTGTTTGCGAATAGTTGAAATGTTGCAATTGATCATGTAAACACAGTTGAAAAAGCTTAAATAGTTTATTATCACAAATCAGCTCTTATTTTGGAAGGCATTACCACATAGGGAAGTTGTTCCTTTATTCATCTCATGATCCATTATTCATACCGATCGGAAATGTAAGTTGGTTGTATGAATCAATCTATTCCTTCTAATATTGAGTTTGCTTAGTTTCAACTTAGAATGAAGAAACAGAACATCGGTGAGATCGTTCATTTATTTCTTCTTATTATTGTGATAATTGCATAGACTGTTCCGAAAATTATAAATACACTAATGATTAACCGTCAATTTAAAATACGTGCAGTATTCAACCAATGTTTGGCTGCGTCCTGATTTTTTACATCCAAAATAAACTTATGTTCTCCTTTTTTTCAATTCTTTGCACGGAGGTTTGAAAATGCGTGGTCTTTCTCCCCAGCAAAGAAAACGGATTGTGCACAAACGGTGTACCGTCAGTGGTCTTTCGATCATAAAACTGGTTTAGGAAGAAAGTGTGAGCGTCGCAGCAGTTCAAACCGCATTACGGAAGTATAAGCAACAGTGCTCTTCCGTAGATTTTCAGAAACGGGGTAGAAAACCCGGTCCCGCTGACCCTACAATTGACAGAAAGGTAAGGGACTGTTTCAAGCATCAGTCCGAGATGTGGCGAAAAAGCTGAGTACTTCGGTGACTAATGTTATGCGTGCCAAGGAGAGAATGGGCCTGCAGACTCGTCGGATGCAGAAGCAGCCAAAACGAAGCACCAAACAGGCTGAATCTGTGAAACCACGGGCTCACGACAAACTGCTGACCATAAAACCGGGCTGTGGACGATGAAACCTACATTAAACTCGATTATAAAACTCTGACGGGACCACAGTTTTATACCTCACTGAAGGGAAAGTTTGTTTCTGGATCCGTGAAAGCCATTTACACCGAAAAATGTTGGTAATGGTGAGGCAGACCATATGCGGATGTGGAAAATATCTCGTTCATTCATTATGACCGACACAATGATTACTCTGCCATTAATCTAAATATTCACTAAAGTGGTACATAAGGAACAATTAATCCACCAAACTGCCCATAGATTCCCCCTATCGAAACTTTCTGGGCTTCGGCGAAGGCGAAGCTGAGAAAATAGTGTTGAAAAATTTAAGAAAGATTGGCCAAATGTGGTGAAAATGATAGGAGAAAGCGCTGTGCAGAAGCTTATGAGTGGTGTTATGGGAAAAGTTAGAGAGCTCGCCTATCCTACGAAAAATTAAGCCAATTGAAATGAAGATGGAAAGAAAACATTGTTATTTACGATGTTTAACAATAAAATAATCAGAAATCATAGTAATGTGTTTTTAATTTGAGAAAAAAAGTTAATTCTGGAAGTGTGAATGGATTCCACTGTCGAGCGTTGACCGTATAAGTCGTGTTTCCTCTGCGTTTGCGAGACAGTTTCGGAAAGTGTTTCTTTTTTTCCCGTATCGATCGGATTTTTATTTTCTCTTTCTATTACCGAAAATAAGTGTGCAAGTGAACCAGTGTTAGTTTAGTGACACAATCAGAAAGCAGTGCTATTCGCGGAAGCGGCCATCCCCGGCGAGTCCGACGGTTGGTTCGTCGGTCAAACGTATTCATCACACCGAATCATCAGCCCGAAGTAATCAACACCGATCACCACCACAACAGCGAGAATCAACGTTGCCGTACACGCGGTGTGAGCTGCATCGGTGAAACCCGTTAAGTAGCAATACATGTTTGCCCTTTGTTTCGACTTTCGTCGTTTGCCCTTCCTCCCCTACCCCACAAATAGTTTTTCTTTTCTCCCTTATTCCCGTTTTCCTTTGTCTGTTTTGTGTATGTTTTTTTGCCTCGCATAAGTGATCTGCCATCATCCCCTCAACTTCCCCGCTCCACGCCTCATCCAAATGACTCACAATCTTCTACTGCCTCCGCCATAAGGTATACCCGGACGACTCAAAAAGTCCATGGGTTGTTTTTTTTCCGGCCCAAACAGAAACCTTTGAATGTAAATCAGATCCAAAAGATCTATTCAAGCGTTTTTCCCCCGTGACCGATATTTTAAAGGTGCGGCCAGACAAGCTGCGCGTCACTGTTCATGACCGTGGACAGGCGAACGAGATTGTTGCCTGTGAGCTCTTTACCCTAGAGTATAGGGTATATATACCCTGTCGCGACGTGGAAGTCGAGGGAGTGGTCACCGAGGCGAGCATGAGTCGCGATGCTTTCCTTAACAACGGGGTTGGTGTCTTCAAGAACCCCAATCTCCATACAGTAAAATTTTTGGATTGCATCCAAATGCATTCCACGAACATCGTTGGTACGAAAAAAACGTACACGCCGTCGGACTCGTATCGTGCGACCTTCTCCGGGTCGGCACTTCATGATTACGTCAAGATTGGGAGGGTTCGAATTCCTGTGCGCTTGTTTGTACCGAAGGTAATGCACTGCACCAAATGCAAACAACTCGGTCACACGGCCGACTTCTATGGCAACAAGCCACGCTGCGACCGGTGTACGGAGGGTCCCTGTTCTACTCCCCCGAAATGCGTTTATTGTTTGGGAACTCCGCATGCTCTTGCCGACTGCCCGAGGTACAAAGAGCAAGGAGAAAAACTTAAACGGTCTCTAAAGGCTCGCTCTCAGCGTTCCTTTGCAGAGATCTTGAAGACAACAACAACCAGTTCAACCTTCTCCCAGTTGATGAGGACGACTCTGACACAGAGGTCGGTGAGGAAAGTCATTTCGTTTTCAAAGGTGCTTCTAGGAAGCGAGCGAAAAATGTTTCGCTTCAGCCTAATAAAGCAACTCGTGTCGACTCCCAAGCCTCCTTGGAAAAATCAAGAGGTCGCGGAAATGCCCCGAAAGGCCCTCCGCCGGGATTCAAGTCTTTCGATTTTGAAAAGGACTTTCCACGACTTTCGGGTTCATCTAAAACCCCAGATGTTCCAGTTTCAAAACCAGAACAGAGTGGCGCAATGTTCACGCTTTCTGGCATTGTGGATAGCATTCTTGATGTGTTCAACATCTCTGACCCTCTTCGGAACATCATAAGTAAGATGCTTCCAATCTTGAAAACTCTTCTGAAGCAATTAGCTTCTAAGTGGCCTTTGCTTGGTTCATTCGTATCCCTCGATGGCTAAATTGCCAAAGGAGGATATGATATCCATTCTACAGGGGAAGTGTGGAAGCATTTTTCCAAAACTTGATGTTTTGAAAGTTTTATTGAACGACTTACAATGTGACGCATTTGCTCTAGGCGAGACATGGCTTTCTCCAAACGTTAATCTAACCCTTAACGATTTCAACATTATCCGGCTCGATCGTGCAGATTCGTATGGAGGTGTGTTTTTCTGGGTCAATAAGCTTCATTTCTTTTATAAGATCGATCTGCCATCAGTCAATTGTCGCATGCCAGGTGAATATTCGTGGTAAAAGACTCAATATTGCCTCGGTATACATCCCTCCGAGAACGGCCGTCTCTCGACGAGCTCTATCGGATATTTGCTCGGTAATACCTGAGCCTCGGCTGATTTTAGGGGATTTCAATTCCCACGGTACAGGATGGAGGGAGCTATACGACGACCACCGCTCAAGTATAATTTACGACCTTTGCGACAATTTAATTCAGGACCCCTACGGTAGTGATCATTTACCCATCAAAATCTCGATTTCCAACGGTTCATCGACGCAACGTCCAATTAACATCAACTACGATCTTACGAAAAACATCGACTGGAAGAAGTACGCGAACGCGATCCTCGAAGGACTTGATTCGGTTGAGACTCTCCTTCCGCTGGAAAAATACTCTTTTCTGTCGCGTCTTATCATCGATTGCGCTCTTCAAGCACAAACGAAGCCTGTTCCCGGTGTATCCACTCGTAAATGTCTTCCGACAGTGTGGTGGGATAAAAAATGTTCCGACGCAAATAATGAGAAGTCGTCTGTGTATAAACTATTTCGTAAACACGGTTCGGTCGAATATCACGAGCGGTTCATGGGCCTGGAGAAAACGTTCAAGAGCTTGATCAAAGCCAAAAAAACGCGGTTATTGGCGTCGGTTCGTCGAAGGTTTAACGCGAGAAACTTCCATGAAAACGCTCTGTAATGTCGGAAGGAGAATGCGAAACGCGGCATCGTCGGTCAACGAAGACACCGATTAATCCAATCGATGGGTTTTTGATTTCGCGCGCTAAGTTTGTCCTGATTTTGTACCGTTTCGAAAAAACGATCGCAATCCTCCGTCGGAAAAGAATGAAATGGACTCTCCGTTTTCAATGGTAGAATTTTCAATTGTCCTTCTGTCTTGTAACAACTCAGCTCCGGGAATGGATAGAATTAAGTTCAGCTTGCTTAAAAACCTCCCAGACGTCGCGAAGAGGCACTTGTTGAACTTGTTCAATCAGTTTCTGGAGCTCAACGTTGTTCCGGATGATTGGAGGCTAGTGTGAGTAATTGCCATTCAGAAACTCGGTAAACCCGCGTCAGACTATAACCGTCCCATCGCGATGCTATCGTGCATTCGGAAGTTGTTGGAGAAATTTATTCTTCTTCGTCTGGACAAGTGGGTTGAAACGAATGGCTTACTATAAGGTACGCAATTTGGATTCCGTAAAGGCAAAGGAACTAACGACTGCCTTGCGTTGCTTTCAACTGAAATCCAACTAGCCTTCCCTGAAAAACAGCAAATGGGTTCAGTTTTCTTGGACATCAAGGGAACTTTTGATTCTGTGTTTCTGACAAACTCCACGCTAGGGGGCTTTCACCAATTTTAAACAACTTTTGAACAATTTGTTGCCCGAGAAACATATGAACTTTTCTTATGGAAAATCGACAATTTCACGACTTAGCTACATGGGTCTCTCTCTGGGCTCATGTTTAAGCCCCCTTCTGTACATCTTCTATGTCAAAGACATTGATGAATGTCTTGCTGAAAATTGCACGCTAAGGCAGCTTGCAGATGACGGTGTGGTCTCCGTTGTTGGACCTAATGCACCGGATCTGCAAGGACCATTGCAAGATACCCTAGACAGTTTGTCTTCTTGGGCAATGAAGTTAGGTATCGAATTCTCTCCAGAGAAAACTGAGATGGTTGTTTTTTTTCTAGGAAGCATTTTCCAGCACAGTTCCAGCTTCAACTCACGGGTAAAACAATCCCTCATAGCATGCCTTTCAAGTATTTAGGTGTCTGGTTCGATTCCAAGTGCACTTGGGGAAAGCATGTTGCGTATCTAAAGCAAAAGAGCCAACAAAGAATCAATTTTCTTCGATCCATCACCGGCACTTGGTAGGGAGCCGATCCGGGAGATCTGATAAGATTATATCAAACTACCATCCTGTCGGTCTTGGAATATGGTAGTTTTTGTTTCCAATCGGCGGCAAACACACACATACAATTGCCTTCGAATCGCACTAGGCTGTATGCGTTCGACGCATACAATGAGTCTTGAAGTACTCGCCGGGGTACTTCTCTTAACCGATCGTTTCGCGGAATTGTCGTTCCGGTTTCTCATCCGTTGCGAGATATTGAACCCATTGGTAATCGAGAATTTTGAAAAGGTGCTTGAGCGAAATCCTCAAACACGATTCATGAGCTTGTACTATGAGTACATGACTCTGGAGATTGGACCATCCTCGTTCAATCCCAATCAGGCGGATTTTCCTGATCTTTTTTGCTCGTCTGTGAGACTCGATCTTACGATGAGACAAGAAATTCAGGGAATTCCAGAGTCCCATCGTTCGACAATTGTACCTTCAGTTTTCGCGAGCAAGTACCGCCACGTTACATCAGAGAAGAAGTTTTACACAGATGGGTCAATAATCAATGCGTCCACTGGCTTTGGTGTATTCAACGATCTTTATAGCGCCTCATTCAAGCTCCAGAATCCTTGTTCGGTATACGTTGCGGAACTTGCAGCTATATCGTACGCATTAGAGCGGATCGCCTCACTTCCCCCTGATCATTATTTCATATTTTCGGGCAGCCTAAGTTCTCTGGAGGCCATTTCTTTTGATGAGGCCGATGAAGCACTCGACGTATTTCCTGCATGAAATACGGTCGTCACTGAGTGCTTTATCCAACAGCTCACACATTATCACCTTAGCATGGGTCCCATCTCATTAATCTATACCGGGTAATGAGAAAGCGGACTCACTGGATAAGGTGGGCGCTATGGAAGGCGATATTTACGAGCGACAAATCGCCTTCAATGAATTTTTTACAATTGCTCGTCAGCAAGTTCTTATCAACTGGCAACAAAAGCGGAATGATGATGGTCTGGGAAGATGGCTACATTCTATTCTCCCACAGGTTTCGAGAAAATCTTGGTTCAAAGGGTTGAATGTGAGCCGCGATTTTATCCGCGTAATGTCAAGGCTCATGTCCAATCATTGTTCCTTAAACGCGCATCTTGATCGAATTGAGCTCACAGACAGCAGTTTGTGTGCCTGTGGTAACGGTTATCACGACATCGAGCATGTTATCTGGCTATGCACCTTATATCATGTGGCGAGATGCGACTTAGGGACGTTCTGGCCTGCCACGATCTCGAATATATGAAATTAATTAATCCTACGATTTGGTAAAACGGTAAAACGATTTCCTAAAACAGATCGATTTGAAAATCTAGTAGCGTTTGGTCTTGTAATTTTCCAAGTCTTCCCCCTCATTGTTGTTCCAACATAGCCCCCTATTTTGTGTTTCTTTTCAGTTATTCCGTCAATTGTTCGTTTCCATTCCGAGATCCAGAGCACTTGCTACAGTGCTTATTATGTGTACCACGTCCTTGTCCTCAATCCATTTCCAAGTATCCAACATGTTTAAATATTGTATTCCTTAACCTCGAGTAAGCCGCGAGTATTCGGCCCCGTCCTACTAACATTAGTATTAAATTCAAATGTAAATGTAAATTTATCAATGTACATAGAATAACGGCTCCGCAAAGCTAACGCATTTGAGCCTTGACAAATGAATGGATTATAAAAAAAAAGTGTGAATGCTCTTCATGTATCCAATTGATACACGCTAGTGTTCTTGCGGGGCTTATTGTATATGAAGATGATTGTGCCTCCAGATGAAGATGATATGAGAATGTACGTGTATGAACAGGCATTCTTGAAATAGGTTTTTGAATGTACAAAAGATCACTTTCCATATTGAGGGCTAAAAATGGCTAAAAGAAATATAAATTGATGAACATAGGTGCAAACAGGTTGCTTCCATAATATAGATTGTATGGACCCCCCCCCCCCCCCCCACACACACACTCAAGAACCATCAATTAACTTAATTATAAACGTATGAAGAAGTTCTAGGACTTGTAATATCAGACATGACTACACCTGGCAGAGTTCAAATATCTCGACGACATAATGAAGACTTATTTTGATTCGAGAAAACTGGCTCAAAAGACTCTTAGAGCACATAAATGATACACCAACGAACTAAACTACAAAAGACTCAAGAAATTACGAAGCTAAGAAAAGCGTAAACAAATATTTCGTGTAAAATTATGTTTACTGAAACTTACACATACGCAAGTTGACAAAAGATGTGTTGGATTGAATTTATTTTCTCATTTCTTTCAACTCATTCTTATGTGCTGAAGGACGCTGTGTCGATCGCAGGGTACCAACATTTACAAGACACTTTGGTAGTTTGTAACTAAAGTATTATTTCATCAATATATGGAATAATTGATTAGCTATGCAAATGACTTTTTTTCAATCGAATTTACTAAAACATCTAAATATATATGGCTTCAAGTTGACGATAGGAGATATCTTTTGTAGACTGCTATAATTTTCAAACGAGCTTCTTATGAATAATACGGTTCTTTGGTTTACAATGGTGAACATAAGACATAAATCAAATAATCATTTATGCTGTATACAAGCATTTGTTCTCTCTAGGATGATAAACATACATATACGAAACCGGACACGCATAAGATTTATAAATTATTGACTTCTGTAAATTTACTTCATGATATGTAAAATGAAGTGTTCAGTATTTGGTTCATGTTTATTTGAAAGAGAACGTAAATTTAAGTTTTCCAGCCACTTCGTTTGGGTGCAACAAAACAGATATAATTTTATATGCTTTCTTTCGAATGTCCGATATTATTAAAAAAAAGCTTCTCTGAAAGAACGAATCAATAATGCAATGCATTAACAATTGCTCGCAATATAGACTGTTCCAGAAATTATAAACACACTTAGTGTTAGCGGTCATTTTGAATTGAATGAAATTTTTAAACTGCCTTGGCTGCGTTCTTTTGTTTACACATTTCTGTGTGTGTCTAAGTTAGTTTCTGGTGGACTTTTAAAATGCGTTTTCTTACTCTGGAGCAGAGAAAAAGTATCGTGCACAAATGGTACACTGTGAGTGGAATCTCTTTAAGAAAGTTGGCTAAGGAAGAGAGTGTGAGAGTCGAAGCGGTACGAACTGCAGTTAGAAAATATGGAGAACAATGTACTTTTGATGTACCGATGAGTGGTCGGAAATCAGGTCCTATGAGTCCTGTTATTGACAAGAAGATCAGGGGTGTCTATAAGCAGAAACCATCAGCTTCCGTTCGATATGTGGCGAATAAGATAAGGACCTCGACGTCTAACGTGATGCGTGCAAAAGAGCGATTTGGTCTCAAGACATACCGGAAGCAGAAGACATCTAAAAAGAACTCAACTCAGGCTGCGTTTGTGAAACCGAGAGCCCGGAAACTATATGATACAATTTTGTGTAGAAATTCTGGGTGTATAACCATGGACGATGAAACGTATGTGAAATTGGATTATAAAGCGCTTCCCGGACCACAATACTTCCCAGTACGCAAGGACAGGGATATCCCCGAAATGGCGAAGGCCATTTTCACCGAAAAATTCTGGCAAGAAGGTGATGGTGTGGCAGGCAATATGCGAATGCGGCAAATTTTCTAGCTCGTAAGTAACATAGGGGACAGTGAACACCCAGAAGTACAGCAAGAAATGCCTCCAGAAGTGTTTATTGCCAATGATCAAGATGCATGATGGTCCAGTCATATTTTGGCCTGATTTGTCATCATGTTATTATGCCAAGGACACACTAGGGTGGTACAAAAAAAAAACAAAATGTATGTTTTGTGCCGAAAGACATGAATCCGCCAAAGTGCCCGGAGGCACGACCAATCGAGACTTTCTTGGCTTTGTCCAAAGCAAAGCTACGGAAACTCGTAAAACCAGCGGAACCAGGATTGGACAACAGTGGTGGAAATTGTGGGAAGAGCAGCTGTGCAGAGGCTTATGGGTCATGTTCGAGGAAAAGGGAGATGTCTTGGTTATAATTAAAGATTTTGATTGGAAAAGAGTAAAATGTTGTGTAAAACGTCAGTGCTGATATAATTTGTCAAATAAAATAATTGAAATCTTAAAAAGAACACATTTTTAGTATTTTGAAAGTGTGTTTATAGTTTCTGAAACAATCTATAGTAATGCAAGTAACCAAAGGAATCGTGGAACTTCTCTTTTCTTCAAAGGATGAAAATATGTTATGATGTATGATATGATGCAAGGTTTGTTGGATCTTGCTCAGGAGTGACCGTTTCAGGATCAAGTCACCGGATTGTCATACGGTAATCCTTCATATTCCTGTGTATTCTTTGCACGACTTTTAGTATCATTCCTGCTGATATCCTATTGGAATCTTTTATAAGTATCCCATTTTCGGAACATGATTCCGGAGATCCGGTTTTCCCGAAGAAAGATGTTCATTATTCATATTACACTACAAGACAGTTTTGACAAGGTGGTTGAGTTACAGAATCCAAAGTTGCTTAAAGATTCCAAATCGGTTGGATATTTTCATTGTTATTTTAATTTTAGTTCCGTGGGCAAATATGTTCCACACAACGGCTTAGTTTCCTATCTCAATAAATTAGGCTGTAATTCCCCCAGTTTTAAAATAATGCATTTCTAAAAGAATCCGTTCGGATTTCTGAGAGGGTTATGGCAAGGTGATGGATTGTCGTGTTTGCTATTTAACATTGCATTGGAGATTGTGATTTGAAAACCTGGGCTAGTCACAAGTGGTACGATTCGGAAAGTCCGTCTAACTATATGGCTTCCACGACGACGTTGATATCGTGGCGATGGGGGAAACGTACATCAGACCTAAGGCTGAAGCTAGTGTGATAGAGCTTGTCATTGATGCGTCGAAGACAGAATACATGAGAGGAAGAGGGGAAGAAGACAATTTTTAGTCTCCCACCATGAGTTTAGATCAACGGGAGTGGAAACGAGGCGGAAGTCGAATCGTTTATCTGGGCTCACTGGTGATCGCAGATAATGATAACAGCAGAGATATACAAAGGCGCATTATGGCTGGCAATCGTGCCTACTTTAGAATCCGAAGGACGCTAAGATCGAACAAAGTTTGCCGAACTGCAAAAAGGACCATCTACCAAATATTGATTAGGCGGCCATGAAATATTGACTATAAATCAGGATGATCAACGCGCTCTCTGTGACTTTGAACGGAAACTGCTGCGAGCGATCTACAGTGGATAGGAAACGTGGAGGAGACGAACGAAGCAAGAATTGCATCAGTTGCTGGGAGAACCTCCCATTGTACACACCGATAAAATTGGTCGATTACGGTGTCGCAAGAATGTCAGACGACAGTTCAGTTAAACTGATTCTCGGTAACAGTCCGACGTGCACAGAAAAATAGGCGCGCAACGAACAAGGTGAATTGATCAAGTAGAAGGCGATCTGCGGACTCATCGCAGGCTGGCGAAGTGCAGTCATGAACCGAATAGAATGAAGACAATGTCTGTGTACATTAGAGGCCACCCCAACCTTAACCTGATGGGTAGTTAAGTTATAAAAGAGCTAAGCTTACTTGTATTTATCATCGGTTTTCACCGTCAGCACCTCCGGTGGGCTGTACGGGAGCCACTCGTTCCGTCGGAGCACTTCTTCTCCAATTCGTCGTGATTCACCAAAGTCACACAGCTTGATGCGGGCGAAGTCAGACCGGAAGACAAGAACATTGTCCAGTTTGATGTCCCGATGGATGAGTTCTCTGAAATGAAATTGCCATCAGTTAGTGAGTGTTATGATATTGGCTTTATGAATCTCACATTACCCCGGAGTAACAAATGAGTGACGATGTACAATTCACTAGCTGAGTAAATTGTTACTCGTTTGAAATTCATTCAAACTACCGGGCTTGAATCTGAAAAGCTTTTGTCCCTTTTATCATACAGGCATAATTATTTATTATTTTTTTTATTTATTAATTAATCAGTTAATTAATTTAATAATTAATTTATAAATACAATTTTTTATTAATTTATTTATTTATTCATTCATTTATAAAATTATTTATTTTTATATATATTAATTAATTAATTAGTTAATTAATTAATTTAGTTATCTATTTATTATTTCATTAATTAATTAATTAATATAATTATTTATCTTGTTATTTGTTTATTTGATTATACATGTATTGATGTATTTATTTGTTAATATTTATATAAATCTATTATTTAATTATATATTGATTTAGTTTTTTTCGATTGATTTATTAATTAATCAATTTATTTATTTGTTTATTTATTTGTTTATATATTTATTGATAAATTCATAGAATTTTTAAGTAGTAGATTAATTCATTTATTTTTTATCGATATATGAATAAATTTTTTTTTTATTTATTTTTTTATTTATTTACTTATTCATCTATTTAATATTTTATTGCTTTTTATTATTTTATGTGTCTATTTATATTTGATTTTTTTCATTTATTTAGTTACTATTTGTCTCATAAATTAATGTCTGTTTTAATTTGTTTAGTAAATAATTTATTTATATATATATATATATTTTAAATATGTTTTTATTTTTAACTTATTTATTTATTAAATTTCTCAGTTATTTATTTATTTATTTATTTATGAATTTGTTTATTTATTTTTTTATATATTATTTTATTTAATTATCTAAAACTTTCCATTTGATATCACTTAATGAAATTTAATAGGAAAACTCAATAAAAACTAGGCGTTCAACCCCCAACCATACACTACAATACATATAACCTTTAATAGAAAGAATACAATGTAAGTTAAATAAAATTTATTCTAGTACACATATAAAACTTGTCAACAAATTAAAACAATCTTTCGTGTTAGAACCAATCATCTGGCATCTTACTCACCAATGGACAGTATAGACTGTCCTAGAGAGAAAGGGCACGCTTTCAGTTCGCTGAAAAAACATTTGTATTCATGTCAACTTTTTTTCCTACATATGGTTTCTCAACATTGTTTTTCAACAGTTCATGAAAGATTCATCATGTTTACGAAGCTGGTGCTGGTCATGTTTACGGAGATACCACCGCCCAAAATCGTTCGATGGGACGAATTTCAGGCCATTTTTGGGGACTCATGTGCTTAGGTACAATTGTCACGTTTTCCGATTTGTACCACTCCATGGTCAACTTAGCGTAATGACACGAAGCAAGGACGGGGAAGCAGACTATTAAAGGATTGTCATGTTGACGAATCAGCGACAACAGGTATTTTTTCACCTTTTTGCCAAATGTTTTAGTGAAAACTGAAATGTCCTGTGCCTTGTTAACATCATTATCTTCAAGAATTGGATAATATTGCGATCCCGGCAATGCTTTAAAGTCCAACTTCGAATACGTTTCGCCGTCAATCATGATGAAGTACTTACTCTTGGCGAAAATTGTGTCATACAGTTTCCGCGCCCGTGGTTTCACGCTGGCTGCTTGTGTCGGAATTATTCAGCTTCTGCTTCTTGTACGTCTTCAGCTTCAACCTCTCTTTGGCGTTGGACTTCGAGGTGTTCAGCTTGTTGGTCAAATCGCGAACTGAGGCCCGTTTTGCCTTAGAAAACGCTTGTCCGATATTGTTGTACAATTTTGGGTTCACCGCTCTTATTTTTCGCCCACTTCGTGGAAGGTCCACAATACTTGTCTCGAACTTCTGGATCGCAATACGCACTGCTTTCCCACCAATGTTTTCCAGTTTCGCCAACTTTCTTAGTTATAATCATGGAATAGTGCTCCACTTGTGCACGAGGGCACGGAAATCTTTCCCATATCTCGAAATGCGCGTGAAACTTAAAACGTTTTGATGTAAACAATGATATGGAGCCGACAGACTATCCGAGTAAAAATGTATGTTCAAATGGCAGTATTAGAAAAGTATGCCCTCATTTTCTAGGACTGTTATAGTAGGATTCCCCCATTTCTGAACTAGCACCTTTCCATCCAACAACGCTGAATCCAGTTACGGAAGGTTTCAGCTGTACACTTGAAGTCAAACAGTGCGTAGAATTGGTCGAACCCAGATGACTTAAATCGTACAGAATTGTGCTGGCCGTAGTTTGCAGCACGAGGTGCGAGATACATGAAATTCCTAGTTCGCTGAAACCCGACCAAAATTGCTGAAGAGTTTGTTTCACCTAGCAGCACTTTTCCCACAAAGCCTACTTGCATGACTGTATTCACGCCTGTGTTCCAATGTTTTGATAACCACGAGTTAGCAACGATCCTCGTACGCTGGAAGGTTGACTGAAGATCCTAAAACTGAAGATTTCACGGAAGATGACGGAGAGCAAAACGAACCAATTTCATTTGAACAGATTGAATCCTTGCAATTTAGATTGCTTTATACGGGTAACACACCACGGCTCCAAATTCTAGAATAGAACGCACGAAAGCGCAGTACAAAACTATTAGACAGGCGGAATCACGAAACTTGTCGGAGATCTGAAACATGAATCAGAGTGGTTTGTTGGTTTTGGTAATAATATCCGCGTAGTGTTGTCTAAATGACAATCCGGAGCCAGGCGTGATTCCTAGGTCTGGGACAGTATAAACTCTCAGTAGAGTTTAGTTGTTTATCATGTAGTTAAATGCAATTGGGTTCAATTTGCGATGGAGTATGGTGATGGAGCATATATCATTTGCGTCGAAATCCATGTTGGTCAGGCGAAATGTGGTGTCTGCAGCTAGCAAACAACAAGTCGTTGACGATGATCTCGAAGACTTTTGAGCAGGCACAGAGTGATTCTTCGACCATTTTCGGCATTTTGTTTATCTCCTTTCTTGAAAGTCGAGACCATGGACGAAGATTTTCAACGCGTTAGATATTTTTCCTGGCGTACGAAAATATTGGAAAGCTTCGAAAGAGGAATAGTAAGCCCTGAGGGGCATCTCTTTAGTGTACACGAAGGAACTCCGTCAGGGCCAACCGCGTTCGAGAATTTCAGCCTCTGGATTGCGGATTCAACTTGATTCAATGTAACCGCAGGAATATTAAATCAAACGTATCTCTGGACATATCTAAATATGAGTGCTTCGCTGACTTGCACCAACGTAGGCACGGGGTCATTAAACATTTGTCAAAGAATGTGCTGACAATTCAGTCCCCAGATGAATTTCCACCTGTAGCCTTCATCATTCCTTTTCGTATTCGAAAACGACCAGAACAACCTTGGGTCGCACCGTTAGATTGGATTCATCTTGAATAATTTTTGTGAAGAAGACGATTGTACATCCCGTAAAAAATTAAAAACTGAAACACTTTTTTAAACTATCATTAGTAAAGGCGAGCAAATTCCGTTAAATTCCACTACAGATAGCTTATCTTTTGACAGATAGGCGAAAGTCTGCGACTTACAGACTTCTTCAGAGTCGAGTGCTCGACGGTATCGGGTGTTAGGTGCAGAGACGCTTGGTGAATTGATTTCGAGTTTACAGTTCTTACGAAGATCCTTCGATCTCGCACGCTTCAAGTACCGTAATTGAGCATTGTAGCATGGAAGTTTACGGGCAGATCTCCTCAGAGGAACGAAATTGGATCACAATCTCGTCAAAAAAGTCCACCGTTTCATCAATGGTGAAGCACGCGTTGAGGAGCTGCGTATTGACCTGGGCCAGAGATTGAGCCAATGGAGCCAATGGTAACCGGCTTGGTTCGATGAAAAATACACCAAAGCGCCGCAGAGGTATGGATAGAATTTCGGTTGCAACTCCCAGCGTTACGAGTAACATGGGAACGAAAAAAGTCAACGCGATTAAAACTGTTCGTCTTGCTGGTCGCCCCACTGACGATCTGTTCTGGATTCATTTATCTGCTTTCCATCCAACAACCACAGAGAACCAAATTGCCACACTTGTATTTGAGTTACATGCAACCTAAAGTGGTTAAATTGCTGCCAAAGGGAAGAGATTTAGGTTCGCTTCAGTTTGTGTCCTTCAAAGTGAGTCATGGCCAGAAAACATTCATTATCGTGAATTCGAGGATTACCGAACAAAAAACGCACCGAGAGTGGTTACTCTATCGTCGATGGAAACTTCGGACCATATTCTGTCTTCAGCAATGGAAACAACGAATTCGTCAATGACGGGCTCATAGGAACAAATGCAACTTCTTCGATAACACCGGGACGCACATCTGCCGCAAGCCTGCCCATCACAATCGAGCCCCTCCTGCCAGTGACCTGCAGCCGTCCCGGGCCTGTGTATGGTGTCGGTGAGGAGGTCTTCCAAAAACCCCGTGCAGGCAAGTATACTGTTTTTCTGAACCGTGCGTGCCCTGATATGCTTCTCGTTTCCAGTCTATCAGCAAGGAAGACAAACTGCACACCCTCTTTCCAAGCACAAGGACAAACCCCAAGCTTCACGGAATCTTCTGATTCTTCTCTCACTAATGGCGTTTCCAATTAAATTCACACCCAGCCACCAGAATCATTCGAAGGGCGACACGACGAAGTGAGCACGCTATCATCTATTCTAACACCGAGACGCACCGAACATTGCATTATGGAAGCCCTCGATCCCCCCCCGCCGTAGTCGACCCATTCCCGCCAGTGACCTGCAGCCGTCTCGGTCTTACGTGTGGATGTGGGGAAAGGGTCTTCCAGAACGCAAATTCAGGCGAGTACAATTCCGTTAACCCCCAGACAAGACCTGATCCGCCCTCCAATTCCAGCCTACTTTTGGTTCCGAACACCGTATGTCAGCGTTCATCATCCGGCAGCCCAGCGACCGGTGAACCAAGGTGCCTGAATACACGAAAGTTACGCATCTACTACCAGAACGTCCGGGGCCTGCGCACGAAGATTGATTCGTTCTTTCTTGCTACTGTTGGTTCGGAGTATGATGTAATAGTACAAACGGAGACGTGGCTTGATGATAGCATTCTGTCAAGGCAGTTCTTTGGAAGCTCATTCACGGTATTCAGGACAGACCGAAGCAGATTAAATAGTCGGAACTAAAGTTAGTCAGACTGATTTCTGACTGACTGACTGACTGACTGACTGACTGACTGACTGACTGACTGACTGACTGACTGACTGACTGACTGACTGACTGACTGACTGACTGACTGACTGACTGACTGACTGACTGACTGACTGACTGACTGACTGACTGACTGACTGACTGACTGACTGACTGACTGACTGACTGACTGACTGACTGACTGACTGACTGACTGACTGACTGACTGACTGACTGACTGACTGACTGACTGACTGACTGACTGACTGACTGACTGACTGACTGACTGACTGACTGACTGACTGACTGACTGACTGACTGACTGACTGACTGACTGACTGACTGACTGACTGACTGACTGACTGACTGACTGACTGACTGACTGACTGACTGACTGACTGACTGACTGACTGACTGACTGACTGACTGACTGACTGACTGACTGACTGACTGACTGACTGACTGACTGACTGACTGACTGACTGACTGACTGACTGGAAGTGCCTTCTGACCGAAGCACCAGAACCGCCAGACCGAAGCAGATTAAATAGTCGGAAATCGCGTGGTGGAGGAGTTTTGATTGCCGTCTCCCGTAAGCATTGTTGCTTCATTGATGCAGCGCCTGTTAGGCCCCTTCCACCATTTGTGTAAAAAAAAAATTACAAAAAAATATCCTCTAATACGGGGGGTGTTTTTTCCCCCCCGACCGCCGAAACGATGTAAACCTCATTCAGCTACATGTTGATAACTAGAAAATTCGAAGAATGATTAGTAATTTCCATTTAATTCCAACTACTTTTATTGCTTATCTTGACAGATACGCGTATTTTGTCTACAATGTGCAGACTTCTTCAATGTCGTGTACTAATACTCGATTGGAGTATTAGTATATGAAGAAGTCTGCACATTGTAGACGGAATACGCGTATCTGTCAAGATAAGCAATAAAAGTAGTTGGAATTAAATGGAAATTACTGTGACAAAGGTGCTGACTAATGAAATCGTTTCTCCTGCCATTCCCTCTGATCTCAGCCTGTATGCACCAGTAAGGCATCTCAGAAGACGTACCTTTCTTCATCTTGAGTCCAGAAATAGTCGCTATGGACAGCACGATCCGGTAAGGTTTATGTCATCACGATTTAACGAGGTTGCTGAACTATTCGACTTCAACGAACCTTCCAGCGCATTTCTGCATCGCCAAAGAAACGTGTTACGTTGAGTTTAAGTTTTTAGTTATTTTAGTTAATTTTATTCATTAAGACCCGATTGGTCAGATAGATTTTTAGAAATATACAAATATACAAATATCATCCGTGGTCACATTTTAAACGAACCCAGGCTGGTTGTAGTCGTCAAATAGTAAATTGATATGGTTCACAATGCAGCTTAAACCAGATTTCCGGTCGGGATGTAAGAACACAGCGCCGATACTTAACATTCTATGCGTAGTTGTTATCTTGGCCCATAACTGTTCGAAATTAGGGTTGATAGGAGAAGCTAAGCTAAGCCTTTTCGATATTGCTACCAAGACGCCGACACCACGAAATTTAGTGCTAATTATGCGATTTCGATTATTGCAAAAAAAAAAAAAAACGGTGAACACATCTTTAAACAGTTGAGAGGAATGAATTTGATCACCGAGCCAGGTTTCGTTGAGAACTATTACGTCGTAGTTTGACGGCACTTGACGGCAGCTAAGCAATTTTTTTTGTTCTTGTAGAGGTGCGTCCGAAAGCGATGGAAGAATGTTGGAATCGGATCAGGTCTTGTCGGGCGAACAGCGAAGTCATACTTGCTTATGATAATGTTTTGAATTGCCCTTTCTCCACACCCACACATAGGGCCAGGATGGCTATAGGTTACTGACTGGAATGAGTCGACTACGGTGGGGGAATCGAGAGCTTTCACCAATTGTATTCCAATAGAGACGCTCATGTTCACTCGGTTTCAAATATAATCTATTCTAGCTGAGAAATTTACAAATTCTATAAATTCCCCGACCACCCGGGAGTTAAACCCGCCAACTCTAGAGTAGTCTGACTTTGTAGCTGCATCTTCACCAGCTGTCGAGTACAGCACAGAGAAGTTCCCTTGAACGAATTCGTCTTTTTGATATTTTCATATTTAAGTGATTGAAATAGGAAAAAAAAACATGGTTCCATCAAAGCAAATATCCAACATATGAATTGGAATAAATTTCATCTCGTTTCGAATGCCCACCAACGGCCGTTGGTTTTCCAATTATGAAAAGAAACTAGTACACCGACCGCTAGTCACATCGTAAATATTCCAGTTGCGCATCACATCCAATCGGAAAATGATAAATTTGGTTTCTGCCCCAGAAAACATCATCTGTCGTCGTGGTGATTTAATTTTAGCTCCAACAAGTGAATTACGGTCTGTCGAAATCTCATCACTTTCCCGTCGCATGGTTTCGGTGTATCAAAGCGAATTTGATACCCTCCCTCCGCTTTATTGCCCAAATTTACTTTTACAACGTAATATCACCACGCTACATTCTAAATGCCATTGGCGCAAATCACGTTTAATTACCCGCAAGCCTAAGTGGAAAACATTCACTCACTTTTGATGCATATAATCGATGGCAGAAGCCAGCTGCCGGGCGACCCGCTTGGTGTGCAACTCACCAATCCCACTATCCGACACGTTGGATGTCAAATCGCCTGAAAACAAACGCATATCATTATAGAATGTGGATTATTATGCACTATCCAAAGCAACACTCACCCAGTGGGGCATATTCCTGGGTGAATACGTAGAACCCGGCGGTCTCGAACGCCACGTCGTACGTGGTGACGATGTTCTTGTGTGCGCCCAGGTGCAAGCTAAAGTGGAATTCTTTGTAGAAATCGTTCAGCGATACGAACGGCTTCGGCAGCAGCTTGAGAACCATCTCCGTGTCGGTGGCCCGATGCTCGACTAGAAGGATCTTGCCGAACCATCCCTCGCCGACGATCTGCAGGATGTCGAACTCATCCGACAGGGTGACCTTGTCGAGTTCGAACTCCCGGATCTTGTGGATGTTCCCGCTGGATTTCCGGCTGGAGGACATAGTTGCGGCATTGGTTGAGATGCCGATTGGGATTTGGCAGATCTATCGTCTATCGTAGTTGGTATGACGTTGCGTGCATTCCTGAAAGGAGAACAACAGGGAAGGAGCGTTAGAATGAAACTAACCGAAAACAAAATCACAGACCAAAACAAATCAGCTGTTCCCCCGATTACCCGACCAATCTTCGGAAAGTAATCGAATATTCACTCACGCGAGCTGAGGTGCCCTTTTGCTTGAAAGATTCATGATTTCATCACTATTTCATCCAATGCACGCCAAACGTTTGGGGTGGGGGAGGAACACCTGCAACGGAGCTTGTCGATGGGTATAAATGCCAAGTCGCAGTCTAGAATTCCGACTTTTTCCGTAGTCTGTCGGTCGTGAAAGGTAAAATGCTACCTAGACTTAAATTACTTGTGCTGATTTTAGTGCTATGCAAAGCCGGTTCCACCCGTGGGGATGATTTCCCTTCGCTGATTTCCGCAAATGCATCGATTGGTGTGTCTGATTAATTACCCCATTTACGATTCGGAAACCTTCATGGCATTGAAATTATTTACAGCGGTTATTTTGGATCGGGACTACCTGGATAATCAGTACGAGGAAATATTGGAAGGTACCAAACGGTTGTTCGAAAGGATTCTACGCGACAACTTTCGGAATGGTGGTCTCGTTGTGAAGTACTTTTCCTGGACCAGTATTAATTTGAAAAGAGGTATGGTAGCTGAACCGTCGGAGTGAAGATTTGAATTGACTCTCCTGTGTGAATTTCGACAGATTTTACAGCAGTGCTTTCCGTTTCGAACTGCGACAACACTTGGGATGTGTACGGGAATTCGGTCAAGGAAAACCTGGTCATCATGAGTATTACGGATTCTGATTGTCTACGACTGCCACAGAACAATGCGATCATGGTGCGTTACAGAAAAAAGGAGGGAAATGATTGTGATTGGAAAATCATTTTGTTTTTAATTGGTTGCGTAATTATAGATTCCAAAAGCGATACCAACGGCTGGAACGTTTGAGGATCTTCCTCAAGTCATAATGGATATGAAGGCCATGAAGGCATTCACCTGGAAGTCTGCCATCTTGCTGTACGATGATAGTTTTGGTAAGTTGAGTGATAACCGAAAATTCAAATAAAGAAGCCATCTAAGGAGGAAACGATGAATCATGAAGTGAATCCTATCCAACGTATGTTTCAAGTAATTAATCGAATTTCTGAGTTAGAACTTCATGGTCGAGGTTATCAATTTCCAAGGTAAACTCTCAAATTAACATAAAGTTCATTCAATCAGTTCAAAGGAATTCCTTTTAGCTCTAAAGGTTTCTCAAATAATCCTCAACGAACCTAAAATCAAAATTATTCTGAATTAATTTAACGACAATAACACATCAATGACATGCAATATTATTTGATTGAACCCGAAATGCTAATTTCATAACTATGTGGTAGCTTTATATTTTTTGTGAACTTTAAGTACATTAAGTTTCAATCTGAAATTGAAAGTTTACGCAAAATGTTTGCCGAACTTTTTGTAAACTTCCACTGAGGTCCAGAATGCGAATTTAGCTGGCAAGACACGTTTTCAGCCTATGTTTGAAGTTTTGGAGCGAAATTGTCTTCTACAAAATTGTTTCTAATAATAAGGCTCTTCTTTTAGTATGGATGAAAACTAGAGTGGCCCTTGTTTTCAGTGAAATCGAAAATCTAACTTTTTTATTTGCAGAAATAAAGGCGTATATTCTTCGAAAAAGTTGTAGATGAAAAAAATTTAAGCAACTTTTACTGAGCAAATTTTTCAGTAGCTTTTGAAATGACCGAATTAGAGCAATTTTTCCTACGTAGCTTAGGGTGTCCATATAAAAATCAGTGATTTTGCTCTTTTTTTTTAATTTTACATTTTTCAGCAAAGCTGTCTTGAAGATACCACTTTTGATGTTCTGAAATCGTCGCTATCGTATGTCAAACAAAAGTTATTATGGATTGTGTAACAAAAATAGGCCTTTTTAAAATGTTGATCCCTCTGGTTTTTGTTTTTTCTGTTTATTGTTTTAAATTGATTAAAACACATTTGAAAGGGTGTAATTTTATAAGAAAATCGTAAATAACTCGCTGACGGTAATAGATAACAGCAAGATTTAAAGGTCAAAAGTTGCATATTTTTATGTTATAAAAACCATCTCGAGACAACGGGCTTCAAATGGTGAGTTGACAACTTCGAAGGAGGGTGCAACCGACCTCTGGTCCTCACAAGTTCCTACGTCACGCCTCCACGAGTCATATGATCACAAAAGACTGTCAGCTGAAACATGGAGACGCTGGTTGGCGTAGCCTGTGCATTGTTGTCATTTTGACAATAGCGAAGTGAGGGGGTGCGACCTGTAAATCATATCATATAATTTTCCATTCTCATATCAATTAATGATTTCAGCAGGCTTTGGAATCATCTTTGCATTCCAAAACCATTTATCTGAATTTGTTTTTCAGCATTTCAGCATAACATTTACTTTGATTTTGCACTTCTGAACATTAACTACTATATTCTTAAAAGACTGGCATGCGCTTATGGGCAGTACAGGATTATATTTTAATATTGTGTTTAGTGGTATTAGGATTAGATAAGCCATTTATTTCAGAAACCATCACACTGGGCTCTGCGATCGCTCCAATTGCTATCATAGAAATGTAACTAGAACAATATAAAGACATGTCTTAACATATAATATAAAGACATGTTGTCTTATAAAATAATATCTCTCATTGAAATTATAGTTTTGATATTTGGAATGATATTTCTGTTTTCAGCTTTTCCAGGATATTAATACATATCTGATTATATTTTTGCAGTAACAATCCAGTGGATGTCAGATATGTTTTGTACATACGCATATTATGTTCTCGTATTGACTAACTGTAGCCGCTTTTTACATGGTCAAGTAAATTAATTGTCTCTTAAAATGCCATGTACAGCATTCACGTTGGAAATTTGTATTAATAGCATTTTTGTCTTCTATGATATTTTAATTTTTTTTGTGAGGAAAGTAAGACCTTGCAAAGAGCGAGCAAAGTATACGTATTTCAGTTTTGATTCCTTTCATATTGGATCAGTTTCTAAAAGCATATGAGTCCTATACGTACAAGCAGTGAAATATGCGTTTGCAAGTTTTATTCTTTGAATATATGGTACAACAAAGCGACTGGTATGCTTTTATGGTAAGTTATTTAAATTTTAAACAGCTATTTCATTAGGATTAGAGTAGAAATTTGCTGTACAGTACATTCACTAGTACAAATGAAAATTAATTGTAGCCGTGAATTTTCGTACAATTTGTATCCTAAATTTTTTATAAATCATCATTTATGCTAAAAAATTTCCCTGTTCCTATAACAACAATATATCTGGGATTGGGAGGGTAGCCTAAGGCAATCGAAGGATATGTTGACTGGACAAGGGTTCGTGGAGTCGCCAGTCCCTTGTCATGTGAAGACAAGTGGCCTTCCTGCCGTGGTCTTACGAAGGTCCTCATTGAGAGAAACCGACTGGCCCTGCTACAACAAGCAATCACGTAGGCTATTCTCTCGGGTCAACCTACTGAGGATAGTCCTGCAGACATAGGTAGTCCTTGCACTGATGGTGGGTTCTTATCACATCACATCACATCAAAATAGTTTACTTAAACCTACATTTTCCATTAGGTGGGCTCTGGAAACCTTTAAATGCGTTTATCTCCGTAAATAAGCGTCTAATCGCTTAAATAGGGGGTTTGAAATCGACGATTTTCGAAAACCCGGTTTCGGTTCATAAAATTTTATATAAACCTAAACCGTCATCAACAATCATCGTCAACCATCATCATCATCATCATCATCATCATCTTTCAGCAGCTAGTCTGACCGATCGAGAACACACGTGTGCTGAAGCGAGACCGTTCTACCAACGACCAGGGTTGCCACATGCACAGATTTATCTTGACTGACACAGATTTTTTTCATTTTTTTTCATACAGATATCTGTATGGAAAGATTACAGCTTTTTGAGATAAACCAAGATTTTTAAGATTTTTGATAATTGCTTGTCCACTTAAAAACCTCAGATTTACTATATGCGTACATTTCAAGATCCAACATTTGACCAATTCTACTCTCATTGTGTTGCTTCATTGCCCATGAAGCTAAACAAAACAATTGCCACCGACACCAACAACCAATAGGAAACTAGCGAATTAAAATTGGCACCTGACACCTGGCACCACGCAATACATTCTTCCGCTTTCCTGTACAAGAATCTTTGTTTTTGCTTTGATTCGCGTTGTTAATTTAACAGAATATATGAAACGTTCTTCGATGTGAGCTAAATTTTTAGGGGTACACTAAAGTGGCAACTGACAGTTTGAAAGTCAGCTTGTGCGTGTGCCTCAAAATGATTTCTTCATAAATTTTTTGAGATAATCTTTTAATTTTTTTTATAGAATTTCTCAAAAAATTCTATGTAAAGTTCTCAAACATTCCTTGCGATATTCCTTCTGGAGTTTCTATAGGTATTCTTCAGGAGTTTGTAGGCATTCCTCTAGGAATTTTCTCAGGAGTTTCTTCTGGCATCTCATTGGCAGTATTTCAAAACATTCTTGTGGTGATTTTTTTGGAACTTGTACAGTTTTGTGAATTTAGAGAGATCTCTGGAGGACACCTGAAAGAATTACACAAAAACTATAAGATAATTCTTGGAGAAAATCTTGATTTGTTTGGAAGAATCTAAGATGAATGTTTTGCATGAATTCCATAATCTTATTTATTTAATTCTGAATTTCAAAAAATCTGCAGAATTATTTTTTAAATTTTGTCTAAGATGTATTCCGCTGGAGAAGTATTTTTCTCAATGTTCCTTAAGAGAATTTCCTACAGAGATTTCTGCAAATAATACTGTTCTTCCAATTTAGAAGAATTTTCATGCATTCATTCAGAGGAATTTTTGAAAGTTAGAATAATGTTCTCGATGGTTATTTTTGCTATTCAAAGCATAGTTGTATCGAACGTGATTTTTTGTTATCTTTAATGAGCTTTGGATCAGATGGAGCATCGGTAATAATGGGTTCTGACCGATCCGTCCAGAAGCTGCTGAAACGTGACTGTCCCCATTTTATAAATATCAAGTGTACTGGCTTCTTGTGCAATCTACGCATACGAAAAGCTGCCTTTGTACCTGGAACAGTAGATCCGTTTCGATACAATCCAAGGAATTACAGACGATACAAAGTATCTTGGAATTGAAACCTTTAAAAGTTCTGCATCCATTCACCACCAGATGGCTATCGTTCGAGTCAACTGCAAAACGGATTTGGAACGGTTTTCGGAGCTCGTGTTGTTTTTCTCGTTTCAAACCAACTGCGACAACCATCAAACCACACAGCGCATTTTCTGTCAATCTAATGACAGGATGCCCATTATCAATACAGTGAACCGTATCTTCCAGTCAGAATTCTCGAACATGTGCCATCAGCTGAAGTCTCACCAATGGTTCTCCTTGTAAATATGTGTGAAGATGATTACCTAAGACATGTGACCGATTTCAGAGTTTTTTATTCAGAGAAACATTTTCGTAAGAAATCGGCAATATATATCGGGGTAGCAGCAGGAGAAATGTTTAGTTCCGGAACTCTCGATGATACCAAAAAGGAGACTTTTTCGATCTGCTGTGCTGCCTATACCGAGTTGGTTAAACAGATCACTAAGCGCTTTTATCTGAACGAATCCAGCTCTGATTACTTCATCAAGCGTTGACCCCAAGATGCTGCACACTTTGAAGGAGTTCTACTGGATCAGATCTTCTTTGAAAGCGGTGATGAACAGGCCATGGAAAATGAGTTTCGTGAGCTGAGGACGGCAACCATCGGCAAGGAAATTGAGGTGGAAGAATCAGCTGACTGTTTCAAACGAGCAGATGGGAAGAATGCTTTTCACTTGCTAAGAAAGTTCATTGCGAACTTTCTACTAACTCCTGTACTAGGGTAAGGGGATGTAATGTTAGCCTAGCTCCTTCATTCGGCCTATGTACCAAATGTGTCATTAATTCAGCGATAATCAACAAAATCATGTTGCTATCAGGATGATCGATTGCACCTTAAGCAATTGAGACATTATTAATCAATTTATAGTTGTTGATTTCCGCGTAACATTCGATTTCCTTAACTTTTTTGACATCATGATATCACTGGTTAAGCTGAACAGATTATCTACACGATCTTTGAATGATTTAAATTTGGTTAAATTTAACCTATAAACCGAGTAATGCAGCCAAGATGAACAGACAGTAGTCACACGTTATAAACTTACTATTCACATAGCTAAAATAACAATGATGTTACAAGAAAACTGTAGACCCAATGTTAGAGACATATTTATTTCTATGTTCCCAACTATGGCCTGTTGTATGAAAAGCATATTAAAAATGTTGTTGCTGGTAAAATTTTCAATAAAAATGTCTGAGTTTCGGTTGTATGTTTTCCTAATGGCTCATCTAAACACAAACCAAAGAAACAAAATCTGTGTAGAGTGAATTATAATCTTTTCATTATCGGATGGCCGATAAATTATATGCGAGAATCATTTAAGTATTTCTCAACTGTTTTGTATAGTTTATTCTTGAAATTTTGTGTTGGGTGAAGCCAATACAGCTGGCAACGCCTTAAATCAGAAAATCAGAAAAGAAAACCATACGAAAACTACATTTAATTACAAATCTATCGAATGGGACGAAGTTGCATCCTTGAATAGACCCAATTTGGTGCTTATAGACCAGTGGTGCTCATCCTGCGGCCCGCGGGCCGCATGCGGCCCGCCGAGGCGGCAAATGCGGCCCGCGATAGCATTTGAGAAATATGAGAACTTCATTGAATATGTAGCTATTTGCTGTTCGATTTGAGTTGCATTTCTTACTGTGCAATAATTGTGATTCTCATAGTTTTATGTGAACAATTTTTACCGTGCTTGTTACACAGATGATGAATGACCAAAAAGGCGGGATAGAAAGAAAGAGAGAATGCAGTCATATTTTCGCTCCCGCAACCACAGGTTCATTCACTTTCACCATTCAGTGTCTGTTGTCAATTGGTTCCGTTCTGTAGTCGCGTGCGTAGTTCTGAGAAGTTTCGAGCAATTATTCAGTGAAAATGGAAGCCAGCACTAGCAAAAAACGGAAAGTGGCAGATGAAGGACGTGTTTTCCAGGAGAAGTGGTCTGAAATGTTTTTCTTTACGTGCATTAATCAAAAACCGGTGTGTATGATTTGCAACGAAGCTGTTGCAGTTATGAAGGAATTTAATGTGAAGCGTCCTCGAGTCGAAACATGCGTCAAAAATGGATAAATATGTCGGTGTGGCGCGGGCTGAAAAATGTGCTGAGTTCAGGGGAAATTTGAGTAGCCAGCAAATTTTTTGTGAGAAGAAAGCAAGAACACGAGTTGTGCACAAAGGCAAGTTTCATTATCGCAGAAAAACTCGCTTCCCATTCGAAGCCATTTTGTGATGGCGAGTTTGTTAAGAAATGTATGGAAGCTGTGGTTCAAATGATTTGTCCCGAAAAAAGTCGCATCTTTGCGCAAGTGAGTTTGTCGAGGCTGACCATCACCAGGCGGGTTGAAGACATTGCTGAAAATCTTGTGTTGAGTTTGAAGGAAAAAGTTGCCAGCTTTGAATTTTATTCAGTGGCGCTGGATGAGAGCACGGATATATCTGACACAGCTCAATTGGCAGTTTTTATCCGCGGCATATCTAAGAAATTTGAGGTGACTGAGGAATTGGCAAGCCTTTTCCCCATGAAAGGAACGACGAAGGGCATTGATATCTTTAATGCTCTGTGCTCTGTTCTAGAAAAGTTTGATCTACCGCTGAAGAAAATGTCCGGAGTTGTTAACGATGGAGCTCCCGCTATGTGTGGTATGTATTTTGTTTTCCATCTTATTTAAATTATTCAAGCTTATACCGCAGTGTAAAGACGTGCAAGCTCCTTAAAATTCTTGCCTAAAATGTTGTGCTATTTTGAACGTCGCCTTTTGACAGTACTGGCATTATCACATTTATTATGGACATTTGATGTATTTGGCGCTGGCATCAGGCCGTAAGTTTATTTACTTCTTACTTGAAGGGTTGCATACAAATTGATGCAAAATATTCAGCTTTATCAGATTTACGGCCTTGGAAAATTTAGTACCAAGGATGGTGTTAAATTTTAGGTATTTTTCTTCATACATTTATGTATGTTTAAATTTATTTATTTATTTATGAATTATGTTTGAGCTTGTTTGTCTGTTCTCTGTGCTTAATCATTTTATTACTGAAAAAAAAATGTTTATTCATAGGAAAACATGAAGGTGCAATTGCCCATCTTCGAAAATTACCAGAAGTGTCAGTGCAATTCTCCCAGTACCATTGCATCGTGCACCAGGAGCTCTGCGCCAAAAGCGTGAGATTCAAAGATGTCATGAAAGATGTCATCAAAATAGTTAATTTCATCCGATCGCACGCATTGAACCATCGAGAATTTCAGGCTCTTCTAGTAGACACGGATGCAGAATATGGTGACGTACCATATTATACTGAGGTACGTTGGCTGAGCAGGGGAAAGGTGCTGCGACGCGTATTTGATCTTCGGAAAGAAATCGTCGAATTCATGGAGAGCAAAGGTAAATCAGTGAAGTTTTTCGATAATGCGGAGTGGGTGACAGATCTGGCTTTCCTGACTGACATTACAACGCACCTGAACGATTTGAATTTAAGTCTCCAGGGTAAAGGCAAATTGGTGCACAGCATGTTTAATCAAATCAGTACATTTGAAAACAAACTCGTGTTGTGGGAGAAACAGATGAAAATTCTAAATTTTGCCCATTTCCCTACTCTCAGAAAATGCAATGTGACATTGACTAAAAAATACGTTGACGCACTCCAAACAATGAAAAATGATTTTTCTCGTAGATTTGGAGATTTCAAAGCGCATGACAAAATTCTGAAACTTTTTTCTGCTCCATTCAGTGTTGATGCTGAACAAGCCCCAGATAATATCCAAACGGAACTAATTGAGTTACAGTGCGACACGGAACTGCGAGAAAAATTTGATCGACATGATTTGTTGGAGTTCTATGCCAAATTTGTTCCGGAAGAGCGCTTCCCAGAGCTGCGAAATCATGCTCTTTTCGTAGCTTCTTTGTTTGGATCCACATACATTTGTGAACAACTGTTTTCCGTGATGAAGCAAGTAAAGTCAAAAGCAAGAAATAAGATAAGTGATGAACATTTGGACAATTCATTGCGTATTTCGACCTCTAGCATGAAGGCTGATCTCGATAAGCTTACTCAAGAAAAGTGTAAGTGAATTATGTATTAAAATGCGAAAAGTTTTTTTAATTGATTTTCAAATAAATTGAATGCGATATAAATCTACATTTTGTTGTTAGTAATTTTTTGTATTTTGGAAGAAAGAGCATTGCCTTACATTTCAGGTACATCTACTAGTAACGTGTCCTCAAAATAAGCTGTTTTTTTATTAATTATTTTAAGCCATTAAAAATAATTCATTGCGGCCCGTGGCATTGGCGCAAAATTTCATTTTGGCCCGCTGCAAGCATCTACCTGAGCACCACTGTTATAGACCGACATTACATCCATATCCCTCGAAACGAACTGTGTGTTTGTGTGTGTGTGTGTGTGTGTGTGTGTGTGTGTGTGTGTGTGTGTGTGTGTGTGTGTGTGTGTGTGTGTGTGTGTGTGTGTGTGTGTGTGTGTGTGTGTGTGTGTGTGTGTGTGTGTGTGTGTGTGTGTGTGTGTGTGTGTGTGTGTTACAAATAATGCCACATCGGTTTATCAGCCATTTGTTAACCGATTTCAGTTCTGTTGACGGCAAATGAAAGCTTCAATATTCCCATAGAACGCTGTTGATTTTTTTTTATTCGGACATTTCGTTATGAAGATATGAATGAAACAGTACTTGACGGCCTATTATAATAGTAATCAAACAGTTTAGTCTCCGATTACATACTGAGCTATTTGTGTACCGATTTTAGTTTGGTAAGCGCCAAATCAAAGCTATAAAATCTTCAAATAACTGTTCAAAATTTTATTATGATTCGATTATCCTTCATGGAGATATGACCAAACCAATACCTGAGAGCACATAATTGTGAGATGAAAATATACTCGTTGCAGTTCAACACCGCACAAGACCACTCACTCCAATCGATGCCGCTTGTATTCTATTGTTTCGCATCTGGTGCGTTGTATAGAACACACTATGCGACTCTATAGCATTAGAGCAGGATCGATTGGCTCGAGTTGTCTAGTTTTGAATTGCAACGAGTATATTCGAAAATTACACGTAGTCTTCTTTACTTTAACTACACAATTTTTAACGAACATGTACTTATTAAGCATCTTGAATCCATATCGATAATCAAAATTGACGCTTAGGATTGTCTAATAATTCATTCTATGGACTCATTATATGAAATTTCTAATATTTATGTAATCTCCCCTTTTATATAAGTAATATAAACAGGTCGCTTCGGTTCTATCCCCCTAACTTTAGTTTTAAGATAAACTTGGCTCTGTAAAGTTGATTCGATTGAGCCTGTACAAATAAATGATTAATAAAATAATAAACAGGTCGCTAAGCACTATTAATGACAATATTTTAATCACATCGATGAACAATACGTTCAGGATTGTCAAATAGTTTATTTTATAAACTGAAAATATGACATATCGAATATTACTGGATCTTCCTGGTATTTCTGATGAACATATGTATCCAGTACCATATTGGCCACATATGAGTTCGTAATTCGGGTGAAGTGTAAGAAGGGTTCAGTCTCACCATCGGTGGATTAATTCGGGTTTTTATAAATGTAAACGTTATACAAACCAATCAGCGCCCTTCCTAATGGATTTGGAAATGAAACTTTGTGCTTTTGTTTGTAATGAACCAATGTAAACACTATAGGTGTGCTCATTGTAGCATCTGTCAAATCCAAACTATACACTGAAGAAAAAAAGACGGGTAATATTTCCGCACCCATAATACGCGAGAAGATTTTCAACTGAGCCATGCAAGCGTTTTGAAAATCTATAGAGGAAAAATTGAGTTATTTTTGTTTATTTTTTTTCAGTATTTTGTTACAGTCGCTTTTTTTCAAATTTTTCATTTAACACCCTACCCTTGCCTTAAGACGTAGTCGATACGTCAAACAAATTATATTCTGAAAAAAAAATGGCTTGTAAAACTCGTAGCAAAACTCGATTTTTTCAGCAGGTTTTATCAATGTGCCTTTTTTGGGTACCGACGCATCCGTATGACGGTTTAAATTGTCCAATACCGGTGAAAGTGGATGGGGGTGTCGCCGAACAATGAACCTTTCAGTGATTTGAAATGGCTGTACCTTGATCGGCATTTTTCAACGGTGCAGTCGTAAAACACTCTATCCGGATCAAAATATTGATTCCAGATGTGGTTATTAAAATGCCACTGCAGCTCTTCCGCATAGCCCCCAACTACTTCTCGACAGAAGAAACATATTATGCTCGATTTTTCAAGCTAAAATGGAACAGATAAATAAATTAATTTGTACGTACTAAAAATATCGTGCAGTCTTACATCCTCCTGCTGCATTGTATCGAGAAGTTGCTCCATCATTTTCACCGGTTATTCACCGTTTTAACCGTTCCACAAACAACATACGACTTACTCCACTTGCGAATGAAAATAATATGGCGCAAGGCGGTTGACAGATAAAAAGCCGAGCCTCGGCTTACAACACTGCTAAGCCGATACTTCGGCATGATAGGCAGCTGAGGTCGGTTGAAGTTTGGTTAACGCACAGCCATTCAAGCTTGAGTCTCAGCGTGTGTAAAATTCTATAACCGTCAAATTAAAAGAAATCACCAAATAACAACAAGCAACAAGCAACTAGCAAATCTGTCATTTTATTGCCGCTAGGTGGCATCTCATTGCAAGTCAAAACATCGTGTCAGTATCGGATGGCGTGTGGCAAACATCGGCATAATATTTTGACATGCTAGCAGATGCCGCAACTTCGCCACATCAGTGGGCACCTCGTCTATGTGAACTACGCGGCTTTAGTGAACAAGCGATTGCTAACGCTAGCGCTTGCTAGCGATTTGAAAATTTACACAAAGTTATCGATTAATTTTGTTCTTGCTTAAACGTCTGTCTGTGGTTAACGTTTGTGCTCGGCTCCTAGTGTTGCCGGGAATCGGTTTAATAATGAAGTTATCCGATATTTCAGTATCAAGAGACTCGGCATCGTTAGAATGTTTGCCGAGTTATCAGTCATCGAGTCATTATTTTCAGCAGAATACTTAGAGAATGTATTAACTAATCGTAGTCATTAAATGATGATTTTTCTTTCTCAAGACCGTGACATCATTGCCCGCAGTGTACTCGCCCTATCCAAGGAATCGAAAGATGTCAAGCCTCTATCGTTGTCGCTGTTCCGTATTGAGAGTCATACTCACATGTGGGAAAGGCGTAAGGCAATCCGGAAGGTCTTGATCAACATACCCACCAGATACATCGGTAAACTCTTAACATTCAAACTATCACAAACCACTTACAACTTCCCTAACACAGGAACCAACTTCATTGCAATCGTCACAACACATACCATGGAACTGATTATGGAAATCGCAAAGGTATTGATTGTTCATTGAAATCCAAACCAGGCTCAACTCAATTCCCACTAGGAACTCCAAATGGTGAATCCCTTGGCCCAGTGGCTGTACATCGTGTCGGATACCTCCGCTGAGATGAACAACATCTCCGCAGTGCACTCCATCATCTCCGAGGGGGACAACATTGCGTTCGTCTACAACCTCCGGAGAAATGGAAAGTCCTGCGATTCACACATTCTGTGCTACATGGAGAACATGATCACTTCGTTGGTGCATGGACTGTCCAAGCTGATTCGGGAGGAGAAAGCTGTCTACGGGCAGATTGCTGACGAGGAGTGGGAAGTGATCCGGATGACCAAGGCTGAACGGAAGGAAGAGATCCTGAAGATTATGAGAGTAAGTCTGTGGCGTCGGGTTGTACATGATTCATGAAGTTGACGATTTTGTTGGTTTAGAATGAACTCATCGGAAAGGATAGCTGCAACCAATGTTCGATGTGGAAGGTTGAAGCCGGCGAAACCTGGGGCTACACTTTTCAGTCTTTTACAGGTTAGTTTCAAAATAGATCTTCAATGCTTTCAATTTCATCCAATTCTCGTCGGCAAAAGATGATCTACTCACGGGAGTTGCTGCTGGGCACAAGCGTCAGATCACTCTTCTGGACGTTGGCTACTGGACGCCGCAGGATGGTTTCGTAATGCAAGATTTTCTCTTTCCCCATGTGGCTAATGGATTCAGGGGGATTCATTTGCATTTCTTCAGCTATCACGTGAGTGTTTAGTAGTTTTGCTGTGTTTCAAATCTCTTAATGTATCGGTCCTGTATAGAATCCGCCATGGCAGTTTGTGACCTATAACGAAAGTGGTCATCTCATGTTGTCCCATGGAGTCGTGATGGACATCCTGAAGGAACTATCGAGCAAGTTAAATTTTACGTTTACCGTCATGATCGCTCAAACTAATTTGGAGTTCATTGGGAATGTAACCGACGAAGCAAACAATACGGTTAGTTTTGCTGGATGATTTTAGATTGGCCTTTAACTTTCATTATATCATACAGATTTCCAGAGATGTTCATTCAGTAACGACCGATGTTCCTTCGGAGATTTTAAAATTACTAATGGAAAATAAGGTGAAACAACAATCTTCCGATTGAAGATCTGTCATTTCATCACTGTTTTTTTTCAGATTCTTTTGGCTGCCATTGGTGCAACCGTCAGTCCAAAGCAGAAGAAATACATCAACTTCACTACACCAATCAGCATTCAAACGTATAGTTTTATCGTATCGAGACCAAAGTAAAACATGTCAACATTACTTGTGATTGATTTTTCACAAATTATTGCTTTCGTTTCAGGGAGTTGAGTCGCGTATTGTTATTCCTGTCACCCTTTACTGTTGACGTAAGAGGCATTCAGATGCACATTATGTTACACTCTAATGATATTTTGAATGCGTTTCAGACTTGGTTATGCCTGACAGCAACGGTAATCCTGATGGGACCTTTCCTGTATGTGGTGAATCGTTTGAGTCCTTTCTACGAGCATCATGGGAGATCCAATTCGATCGGTTTGGGAAAGCTTTACAACTGCTTCTGGTATATTTATGGAGCTCTTCTGCAACAAGGTAGTAATCAGTTCGTTACACTTGCTATATTTCATTTGGATAAATATGAGAATTATTTCGATTGTTTATGCGACTGACCTCGATTCCTCGAGTGCTCGACACTGAAGCAGTCTGTAAGTTGCAGACAAAATAGACCAATCTGTCAAAGGCTATGCTTTTTCCAGTGGAATTTCAAGGTATTTCCTCGCGTTTACTTGTTTTTTTTGAAAAAGCGTTTTTGTTTATTTCTTATTTTTAAAATGCCATCAAGTGAAGTGTTAGTTTTAATTTCCTTACAAACAACTTCCTTGAAAACATCTCTTATCTTTGTAAACAACATTTAAAGTCAACAAAACAAAACCTTTTTATTTCAAATTCACACCAATTCACTTGAAACAGTTCACTGTTTGGAAAATCATCGAACAAATTCAAGATGGCCACCTTTGAGAGAAATGATTTGCTTCAAACGATCAAAAAAGGCACTGCATGCTGCCCACCGGTGTGCTTCTGGTATTAGTGCCCATTCAACCACTAGATGTCTCTTCAGGTTTTCCAAACTTTCATGTTTTCTAGAGCAGACTCTGGCCAACATACTCCATACAGAAAGGTCCATTGGATTGAAATTGGGCGAATTCACTGGCCACTCCATGCCAGAAATGAATCCTGCAAATAGTTCTGCAATCCACAGTTGAGTCTGTTTCGCTTTCGCCTTGGAAAACTCAATGTGTTGAACCAAAATGAGCATGTGTCCACAGCTCAACAATATTCTATAGAATCAAAACAATCATGCAAAGTTTTTATAAATCGAAAATGAAATCTCAAAACAATTTTAATTCCTATTATTCTGAAATATGTTGGATTTAAAGGAAAACAAACATTTTGTATAAGTTGTTCAATAGTTTGAATTGGTTATTGTAGAGGTACTAATGGAAACAATAAAAATAAATAAATAAATAAAAAGGTAAATAAATAATCATGTTTCTTGTGAAAGTGAAAAGAAATCGAGGAACGCCAGGATAGAATTGCAATACTTTGCGTTCAATTTTATCAATGACAAACGCAGCAACCAATGAAATCATGTTTCAACAACAAACAGTTCAGATTTCCCCTCAATCGTGAACCACAATGATTGGTTGACAGCCTACAACGGTGGATATAAATAGAACCACATCGCGCAGTGAAGCTCATTCCATCAACGAAAGTTGAATCGATCGGAGGCTAATCCGAAACAGTAGTAAAAAAGTCTACCACGGACAAAGGAAAGCAGGGGACAGCGATTCGGCGTGTGTGCAGAAATCAAGTGCTTCAAGTACGGTGTTGCGGCAGCGATCCGACAGTTGGTTTATTTCTAGTCACAGTTTGCTAGCGCGAGTGGGTAAAACAAGGGGTTGAGAGTTACCCTTGTTTTCCCTTCGTTTGCAAGGTGCAGAAACCGACTTGGGTGAAATCGGCGTGGTGGTTTCCCATCGAATCAAAAGGAGTGAACTGTTACCATGGATCCTCAACAGGCAAACAAGTTTGTCCGGGCTCCTGGAGTGGCAACCGAAAATCTCGACATCTTAGTTTTGGTTTGCTGCCCGTTGCCAAGTTATTTTTTTTTTTTTTTTCAAAGTACCCCGGTTTGACTTAAAAAGGGGCGGGCCCCGAGAAGGGACCCTCCCCCCCCCAAAGGTTTAAAAAACCGAAAAAATCAAAAAAACCCCATTCATTGCCAAAAAAATACACAATGACAACTGTAATAACACCCAATACTTCATCATTTCTCAATAGTGATGAAGTAGCTCGACATGCACTAAACAAAGAATACGGGATATAGTACAATAGATCAGATTACAGGCCGCAGTGGTTAATGTCCCTAACAGAAGTGAAAAAAAAACAAACAAACAGATGCCTATTTAAGAATAAGAAGCTTCAAATTAAAAGTTTGAGGAGTGTAATTTGTCTCAGACGTTTAAAACTTAGTGTAACACTACACTGAAAAAATAATCATATAAATTTAAATCTAGAATAAAGCTTTTTGAATCATCAGTAATTTAAAAACAGTGATTGCAACCATAGGGGTATGTGACGAAAAGTTGTGGACAATTTGATGTTTATTTTTGAATATTCATCGTTGCAAATTAAGACTAGCTGATGGAAATGGCGTGTCATCGAGTAGTAGTTCCATGTACCGAACTTGTTCTCTGTATATAAGTTACTTAACATTTGAATTTTTATTAGAACATTTGAATTTTTATTAATAAGCATGAAGGTATATTTTCTGCTATAAAATGCGCCTGTAAGAACAAAAACAGTAGGCTTCAAAAATTTATAAAAACTTTTTCTTCCTAAAACATGTTTATTTGAAGATTTTTCATCCTTGCTTTAATTTGTTTTCTCATAACCTCAACATAGCATAGCATAGCATAACATCAAGCATACACAATCCTGGGACTTTGGTTGCGTTTTACAACAATGTGAATTTATTGTTCGTTAAGTAATGCAAATATTTATTGGTTATTTTTAATCATGAAGGTTACAATCGAGCAGAGTTATTACTAGAAGAATTTTCACTACATCCATCATGGGAAAAAAAGTTCCCCTGATTCAACAATATGAATCTATCTCAAACGGGTGTTCGAGGTTGGATGCAGTAAAGGGCCTAGAATGCCAAAGAGGAGAAATATCATAATTGGAACAACCGATCAATGTTGCTCCAATCGAGCAGACGATCTGTCAAAATTGCTATCGCCTGATTTTTGTGAAGCGGGTCAAACTTATTAGTTGCTGGAATCAAATATTGCAACTTGGTCATTTCAGTCAGAGTTTCTCCTCCTAATATTTATGGCTCGTTTGGATGCAGCATATCGCATCTGTTGTTCATAGCATAGCATAAAATACTTAAACACATTGTGACGGGAATCACCGAGATAATCCTATCCATTTTCATTCAACTTTTCGCCAAAAATGTTTAATGTAGTAGAAATTTAAAATATTTGAAATTTTAATTTCAATATCTATATGTAATTAATGTCAAAAATGTCTGTAGAGTATTTAGTGAAAATAATATAAATGTGTAGAAACGATCTTACCCAATCAGCATCATACATCACACTCTCGGCAGAACTTGAAGGAATGTTTTTTGTTTCTTTTTCCGTACCCGACCGTTTGTACGATTTCTATGAACGCGGGGTAGGATTTTTTGGGTAACAGGTATCGGCCGACCCGAACTGGGCTACCAAATCGGCCACGTTATCACTTGCCATCGGCATCGTTGATTCTTCGAGTACCCTAAGATTGGCAAGTATCAGCAGAGCTCGCAAGCTATCACCCGCTGAACACATATTTTTCACCGAATGGTTCTCGACGAGTAATGCTCTCGTCCTTTCGGCTTCGAATGATCAGCCTCACCATCGTCTTATTGTTTTTTACTTTTACTAATTAACACTATTCACAAAACACACAGTGCAGAGAAGCGGAAACACAAATACGCAATCTTTTCCAGTTTTTACATCACTATTCGGCTCATTATTTCGAGGCAAAACTTCGCTCACATAATACTCTGTCGTAACACCCCTTCATGTTCAATGCACTAGCGCCGTATTTATCACGTTTAAAATATTTAACAAAATAGACAATCTGAAACAACTATTATATTGGAAATTAAAAAGTGGGAAAAACTGAAAAAATGTGACAGGTCGTAGAAAATCAACCGCTCGCGGGCAGAGCCTACCTCGTTTTTTTTTCTTGTTTTCTCATCACCTCAACATTTCGCAAAAATGAAAAAAAAAAAGAATGTGTTGCATTGTAAGAATTTTCATGTTAAAAGAGGAATATTATTGATGATTTTATGAAAAAAAATAAGTGATTTTTTCTCAGTTTAAGTTTTGGCCTATGGTCAAAATGGTTCAAACTATCGTCGAAAAATTCAATGCAAAAGAATTCTTTTGAGAAAATGTATCCTGTTTGTCGTAATTCCGCTGATCATCGTCACCAGCGTAATCGGAAACTTCCCAATATCCGGAGCTCATTACTTTATTTGTCTTCCTCTTGAACACTATTCACAAGACTGATTTTTTTCACGTTCAATGCCTACTTTTTATGATACTCCTAGCAACGCAAACTTGTGATTCCACGCAACGCAGGGGGAAAGGATACTAGAAGGGTCGTTCAAATCTAACCTACTAGAGATGTTCATGAGAAGTGATGAACAATATAAACTTCTTAAAATATAAGAGTATTTTCTGTGGAGTAGCATTATTGTTTTCTAGATTTGGATAAGGTATGATTGATTAAATACATATTACGTGCTATACTCTCTACATTCACCTTCTTGCCTACTCTAATGCTTCATTTCATTTGGATGTATTATAGAAATTGTAACGTATCCAATAATTAAATCAGACTCGTGTAAAACGATTGCTGATTTATTATAAAATATTAAGATTACATAACTATCTAACGAAAGAAGTAGCAGGGGAATAATAATACATCACGGTAGTACAAGGATTAAAGGGTGTCGTTTCGTCATGATTAATAAAAATCGAACTATTGTCCTTACGTGAGGAACATCTAGTACTTCTTTTATTTCCTGCAGTTACTCGAAAACGCTATATACGAACATGTCCTTGAACCTCTCCGGCTTTCTTATGGTTCGTTGGGGTCGCCTTTCTTGGCCATCCGATTGGCGACCTCCATCCTTTTCATTTGCTGTTTCCATCTCCGCACCCTGTAACCTAGAACTTTCGATCCTTTTTGAACTATCGTCGGTTACGTTTTTGTTGTTGACGTCCGCACTTTTAAATTTTCTTGACTTTCTGCTGATCTGCTTCAGACGTCCGGATGATTCAACTGCCGACCGGTCATGATTGACTGTACCTTCTTCTGCACTTTCGTCCTGATAATTTACGTTTTTATCCTCTACATCAGCTTCATTACGTGTGCTTTCTGCAGGTTCCGCTAACGACATTCCACTGCATTCTTCAAATTTTCTTTTTTGACCTCGAGTGTGATTGACAATATCAGATAAAGAACCATCAGGCGCTTTAAATTCACTATTTACAGACCCTGAAGATTCAATATTTTTGAAGGAATCCAATAGTGATCGTGTACGTCACGTGCATACTGAATGCCACGCTCGCTTCGTACGACTACCTTAGCACCGTTACGCGATAGGACAGTGTATCGTTCGGTGGAAAACAACGGGTCTGTTTTGATTCGCTTTGGAACTGCAATGAGTACTTTGTCTCCTACTTTTATATCAGAATGTTTTGCTCCTCTCCGCGCATCTGCATATTGGTTGCTTATGAGCTTGGTAAAAGCATCCTTGTCCCTGACATCTTCTCTGTCTATCCGTGAGTCACATTTAGAGTTCCAGAGAGCCGGGAAAGTGCCACGGTATTTCCACCCGACGAGTAATTCAAATGGGGTGATCCCCAGCCTGGAGTGTGGTTCACTGTGTTGTGCACATGAGCATATTGTTGGAGGGCTAGCTTCCAAGGAACGCCGTCTATTCTAGCACTTGCTATAGCCTTGATGATTCCTTGATTTTGACGCTCGACTGCACCATTTGATTGTGGACTTAAGGGTATGGATTTCCGGATTTTGACGCCTTTACTTTCCCAGCATTCCGTAAACTCACTTCCTTGGAACGGTGGACCGTTATCGCTCTGCATGATCAAGAGAAGCCCCCATGTGGAAAAAACTTTCATGAGAGCCTGATTGGTGCTCTTAGCGTCCGTTGTTCTCATTTCCGATATTGATAGGAATCTGGAGTATATATCAACTACGACTAAAAATTCACAAGATCCACAGCCAGGCAAGAACAAAAAAACAATTTGAAGGATCTCCCATGGTCCTTCGGGAAGTTGTCGGCTAGAGAGGGGTATCGGAGGGTTCTTTCGCGACAACTTGAGGCACGTCTCGCATTGTTTAACAAACTGTTCAACATCCTTACTTAGACCCGGCCACCAGAAATATTCTCTCAAAATTCGCTTCATCGCTGCGCCTCCAAGATGCCCTAGATGTGCCGCTTCAAGCGCTTTGTTGCGCAACGTCGATGGAAGGATGACCCGATCCTCTTTGAATACGATTGAACCTAAGACGCGCAGTTCTTTCTTATGTGCTTCGTATTGCCGTAGATTCTCGCCCCAGTTTCCAGAAATAATAGCGCCTTTAATATCTATGGTTTCCTCGTCGGATTCGGAAGCACCCCCGATGTCTTGCCAGGTCAGATTCATGTTACCTGCATCAATCTCGTATAGGGCATGATGATCGTCAGCGTCCTCGAACGAGCAATCCTCTTGAGAGCTATCGATTAATCTCGATAGTGCATCGGCCATATTCAAGTTTCCTGGAACTCGTTTCACTGTGAACGAGAATGGTTGCAGTCTAAGGGCCCAGGCTTCAGCCCGAGAGATGGATCGTTTGCTGAATTAATGGCGTTAATTACTTCTTTTAAATCGCTCAGATAACTAAACAGTGTGAGTTATCAGTCCACGGATTCGAGTGTTTTTTTAAGCCCACTCAGAGTCTCTGTAGACACCAGTACTTGATATTACTATCGAACAGCCACTCAGAGCTGTACAGAGCCACTCAGAGCTCAGGCATAAACAGCAACTCAGAGCTGTGTAGAGCTACAAAGAACTTATAAATTCTTCATGTGGTCTGCTAAGAGAAACTAAACAATGTGAGTTATCAGCCCACTGCGTCAAGTTTCTCGAAGCTCCCAAGGCTGCTCTAGTCTCTTTGAAACGCACGTGCTTGATATCTTAATCGAACAGCCACTCAGAGCTGTACAGAGCCACTCAGAGCTCATTATCTCTTAATGTAAAACTGTTGAACAGCAACTCAGAGCTGTACAAGCCACTCAGAGCTCATGATCTCGTAATTGAAAATTGTTGAACAGCAACACAGAGCTGTGTAACGCTAATTACAAACCGCACAGAGAAACTTAAATACAGTGAGTCAGCTCACAGTGTGATGATCTACTCAGCTGTACAGAGCCACTCAGAGCTCATTATCTCTTATTGTAAAATTGTTGAACAGCAACTCAGAGCTGTACAAGCCACTCAGAGCTCATGATTTTGTAATATACAATTGTTGAACAGCAACACAGAGCTGGGTAAAGCTTATTTCTGTCCCGTAACGGTGTATCGCGAGAATACCGACATTACTTCCGTTTACTTGAGTAAGGCTAGAGCGGGAACAATACGGGGACACAGAAAAATAAGAATAAAACGGGAATGGAACCGGGTCAAATGCATTTTCCTTTTCTGCCACGGGTATCCGATAATTATTATTCTATTTTTATATTCGCTTTTGGGGACCACTCCTCGGTGGTGCGAAAAAAAAACAAACAAAAGGATTTAATTAAACTTACTTGAGAGCACCGGGTTCCCCACCGACTGTGCCATTGTCGTGATTCCGCTGATCATCGTCACCAGCGTAATCGGAAACTTCCCAATATCCGGAGCTCATTACTTTATTTGTCTTCCTCTTGAACACTAAAAAAATCAGTCTTGTGAATAGTGTTCAAGAGGAAGACAAATAAAGTAATGAGCTCCGGATATTGGGAAGTTTCCGATTACGCTGGTGACGATGATCAGCGGAATCACGACATTTAAAAAAAATTAAAAAAATTTTATAAAGCATAAAAAAAAACAAAAAAAATTTTTTTTTTTCCCCCCTTTCTCCTTTTATAAAAAAAAAAGAAATTTTTCACCCTTTTTATAATTTTCTTTTTCTTTTTTTTCTGTGCCCTTATTGCCAGATCGACTGTAATTACACAGAGAACCAACAGATGATCCATGGGACTAACTTGGGTGGTGCACTTCTCCGACAGTGAGACAGTTTCCATCGTTTCCATCCATCATCGTCGCTATGATTCAGTCGTGTTTAAATCAAACAACAAGTGTATGTGTGGTTCTAGGGAAGATGTACCTATATTAATCTCATCACTTTGCAATTCATCCTACTTGAAATAAAACGATATACACGTGACAGAATTAGTTAGTAATGTTTGTTGTAGTTATTTAACGTATGCAAACATTATTAGAAAACGAAACCGATCCTTCAACTGCCCAATTGTTTGATTCATCGTAGGATGAATATAGGAATAAGCAGATTAATATGGGGACAGTAACCCTATATGTATTCCAAATAATCAAATCGTCTGAGTAATATCAATGATCGACGGAAATGGGTACGCTGCACCCTACATCTTCAACTTGTAAAAACTGGTGATAACAAACTGAATGTTGGTCAAATAAGGAAAGGATACACTGAACCCAAACATCCTCCTTTTATCGAATGAACCCTCCGTCGGTTGATATCGAGACATTGAAATTGCATTTTCGAATGATAGATGCAGGCGGAGGACGATTTTCTAGAAACCAGATGATTATCATTCTTATGTTGAACAACTAATAATCCGCGAAGTGCATTGACCTCCCGTTCATATTCGAATGCACGCTGTATGAAAAATCGTCATTGCAAAGTGGAATGCGTATTGCATTTGAAAAGCCCTATAACGCAAATCTTTTGAAATGAGGATGACAACCATTCCATTTTACATCATTCAGTACAAACATATCAATCGCTATCAGAACTGGTACCATCACGAATAAAGGATCGAAACCAGCTCACTTATCACTGAGATAAGGAAAAATATTTCTTGACTCTTTCAAATTTTAAGGATTCTGTAAAGTGTAATGTGAAATAAATTTATGTCGTTGAATTGTTTCAAATGATTCATAAACCGCTAATGATCTACACAGTTTTGAAACAAACATCATATTAAATTTAGTTGATTGTCATACGAAACATGATCGTCATACGGATCTAACGCTTTCCGTGAGACAATCATCCGATATCCGACTGCTTTTCGTTAAAGGACGCAATCGAATTACTTTTCAGACGATCTTGGGTTCAGTGCAGGGTTGCCACATTATTTTTCGCTCCCATCTTTAATTTTTGCCAAAAAAATCTTTTTTATCTGTGTTTATTTGCAAAAAATCTTGGTAAAAATCTTAACTTCAAATTTTGTGTTGTAAAAGGAAAACAGATCAGTATACGAAAGATTCTGTTCTCGGGGGAAATCTATCATTGCACTCTGACAGACCAGACATGATAATGAATCATGGGGTGTTTGTTTTGATTACTTAAAGTTCCTTGATAGGTGAACAAAATTGGAACGGAATGAACAATCACTAATTGTTATGATCCGTGTAAATTAATTTGTTGAATTTAGAATTTTGTTCTGATGCTAATATTAGCTGATCAACTCCTCCTTTCCTCCTTTGGCCTCCATGATGTCCGTACTCAGGAGGTTCTGGATTTTGGACTCATTCAGATTGTATTCCGAAAAAAAAACTCGCTACACTCCTGCAAAAGAATGCGGAATTAGTAAAAAGTTTGCAATGAGCTTTCTTAGCAAGTGAAAAGCCAGCTTCCCATCAGACGTTTTCTTCAACAAGTTTTGAAGTCTTCTGATTCTTCCACCTCGTTGGCCTTGCAGATGGTTATCGTCCTCAGCTCACGAAAATCATGTTCAATGGCCTATTCCTCACTGCTTTCAAAGAAATTCGGATATTGTTCAATAATCGAGTTGAACTCCTTCAAAGGGCGCAGCTTCTCCGTTATATATTCCCCACTTCTTACGAAGATGTTTCTCGAAATCTGAAACTCCTAAATCCGTCAGGTGTTTTAGGTCCACACAAAAATTTGCAAGGAGCTCCATCAGCGAGACTTCAGAAATTCCATAGCTTTTGACTAGAAGATTCGATTCGCTTTGATTATAAGAGACAATACGTAGCTTAAGAAGAAGAGAAATGACAGCGTCATCGGGTCATTAAGATGACAACAATAAAACGGTTGTCTCGGTTTGATTAGAACGAGAAGAACAACAGGAGCTCCGAAAACCGTTCCATATTCCATTTGACGACTGTCTCCAATGATAGCCATCTAGTGGCAGACGGATGCAGAACTGTGTCATCTGGGATTTTTTGGATCGTTTGAGGCTGCAGGACAAATAACTACAGATATATCGCATCATTTGTTCCAGCTATAATGTCAGTTTTTTGCATGCGTTACTTGCACAAAGGGCGAAAAAGTGGCAGGTTCATCTGATAATTATCAAATGAGGACAGTCACGTTTCAGCAGCTTCTTGATGGATTGGTCAGAACCCAAAATTACCGAAGCTCAATCTGATCCAAAGCCCACAAACCATTTTTTTTTGTAATCGTAGCCATCGATCTGCAACTGTTTATCAATTGCGCAAAATATGTATAGGTTTTCGCACTGCAAGCTTATATTAAAGATAACAAAAAATCCCTTACGAAATAAATATGCTTCATATAGCAGAAAAAACTATCGAAAACATTATTCGAAATTCCCAAAATTCTTCTGCATGAATGCATAAAAATACTTCTACATTAGAAGAATAGTATTTTTGTAGACATCACTGCAAGAAATTCTGCCGCAATTTTTGGAACAATCTCTTGCGCAACTTTGAAACAAACACTTCTCCAACGGAATACCTGGAAAAAATATTGTATTAATATCTGGAGAACTATAAGTACGAATCCTTACAGGCATCCACACAAAATTTGAAAAATCTTCTTAGATCTCTCCAACAAATCAGGATTTTCTCCAAGAATTACTGCAGGAAAAAATGTTTAGTTTTTGTATAGTTCTTTCAGGTGTCCTCCAGTGATTCCTTTGAAATCCAAACATTTCATCACAAGAAAGTTTTGAAAAAACTGTCGATGCAATGTCAGAAGAAACTCATGAAAGAATCCATGGAGGAATGCCTACAAACTTATGAAAAATACCTAGAAACGCAAGAAGGAATATCTAAAGGAATGTCCGAGAATCTTGAGAAATTTTATGAAATTTTCTTCAAAAATTATCAAACATAATATAATCAAAAAATTAATGGAGAAATCATTTAGGACACACGCAAGCTGACTTTCATACTGTCATCTATCACTGTAGTGTCAGTGTCAAATGTGTTATTTTGCTTCAAGCCTAAACATAATACTGAAAGTAATATTTATAAAAAGTTGGATCCTAAACTATACTCATATTTTGAATTTGAGATTTTTGAGTGGAAAGACAATTGCCAAAAATCTTAAAAATCTTGGTTTTTCTCAAAAATCTGTAATCTTCACATACAGATATCTGTATGAAAAAAATGAAAAAAATCTGTGTCAATCTAGATAAATCTGTGCATGTGGCAACCCTGGTTCAGTGTAGGAGGGCGGGAGGGAATATGTTGACGTGATACTCGCTGTATTGGAAACCGAGGAGTCCTCAGCACTTTCATGAGAAATCATTGAGCTATTGGATTGAAAGGTTGGGTTGGTAGTACAGTTTTTTTTTTGGTAAACGATACACTGAATCTACAAGATGTGCAGTAAATCATTAAAACATTAGTAGCAAACCGATTTATACCTACAGTATTATTGTTTAGTACAGTCAACAGGTAAAATATTTGCTCCAATGACCGGCATCTTAAAACTAAAATCGCAAAACTTCAAAATTAAACAAACTGACAAATAACACCTCTAAAACTACACTTATTTGTTTCTCTATGTACATTAAAATCAAATACAAAGTAACAACTATTAAAAGGACGACTCATGCTGCGCATTGGCTCATGGAGACCATAGTTGGTTCTTGCCGCGGGAAGGCTCTGGAACGAACGTGCGCGTAGATTACGGCGGCGTATGTTGATGTCCAACATGCTGAGCATTCTATACATTCTATAAAAATCAATGTTTCCTTGCAAGAGATCGCCAATAAAACAAACTTTTGCCACGTTACGCCTTCCATCAAGTGGATGAAGGTTGATGAGCTGGCACTGACTGCTACAGCTGGGTAGATTGAACGGGTCTCTCCACCTGAGATGACGCAGGGCAATTCGAATGAATTTCCGCTGGATGGCCTCAACACGCTTCATTCTGGTTATAGGGAGACCAGACAACAGAACAATATTCCAGAATAGGGCGGACGATTGCGCAGTAAAGCGATTTCAAGCAGTAAACATCCTTAATTTTTTTAGCAAAACGGAATAGGAAGCCTTACTGCGATGATGCCTTAGACACGACGTATGCTACGTGGCCTTTGAAGGTCATTTTGGAATCGATGAAAGTTCTTAACCGTCGTTTCGCGCTGCAGCTCAAATCCTGCCAAAGCATAACCGAATTGGTAGAGTTCACGGTAGAAATTACCGAGCACTTGGACACATTCAATATCATCCGACTGATGCGACACCATTCAGCGAATTTCCCCAGCTGTTGTTGCAGAAAAACGGCGTCTAGTGGATGCTTTGTCGCGTAGAACAGCTTCAAAACATCGGCGTATGAGTGTTTTAGGCATTTGAGGATGAGATTGACATCGTTCATGTAAAGCAGGAACAAAAACGGCCCAAGGTGACTGCCTTGAGGCACGCCGGACGAAGCTGGAAATGGTGACGAAACGTGATCATCGATTCTGACGGACATACTACGATCGGTTAGATAGGATCGCAGCCAGATAAGCAAGTTGCTGCTCATGCCTAACTTATCAAATTTGGCTGTTGCTAACTGGTGATTCATTTTATCGAACGCAGCAGAGAGATCCGTGTAAATAGCATCTACTTGATGACCGTTTTCAAGTTGCTTGACCAAGAAAAAGGTGAAGCGCGTCAAATTAGTGGATGTCGAACGTTTGGGAATAAATCCATGCTGATCCGGCGAAATATAGTGTGCGTAGCTCTGCACTAGCTTCCGAAGAATTATCATCTCAAAAACTTGCAACCTTTCTCAAACAGTGGGAAAACATATAACTGTTTCCAACAGTTCGAAAATATGCCAGTGGACAAAGAAAGACTGAATACCTTTGCTAACGGAGACGCAAGCAAATCCACACACCGTTTCAGGACAAGCGATGGAATGCCGGTCGGATCATATCTTGTTGAGGACTTCAATTCCTTGCCAGCTACAATAGCGATGTCATTGGTGATGGCATAATGCATTCCGGAGGCAGGAAGACGGGGCACATTACTGGTGGCGAGCTTGATGTCCTGCGGGTCGAGCAGCTCGTCGGAGAAAACGTTGCTGAATTGGGAAAGGAAAATATCGGCAATACCGGCGTTGCAATCAGCTTCAAGCAAACCATCCGTTATCGAGGGGGGAAAACCGACTTCCTTCCGCTGATCATTGACGCGACGCCAAAAGCTTTTGGGGTTGGACTTAAGGCTTTTTTGTAGACGGTCTTGATAAACGTTATAGAGATAATCGTTTAAATGCTTGTACTCAGCATTCGCTTCCACGATTTTGTAGTATCCGTGCGATATTTGCTGTATCGTCTCATAGCTGCTTCACTCTTTTGAGGCGCTTGAGAGCGGAATTCGACCAAGCTGGTTTAGTTGATTCAAGGTTCATCCTCACTGGAACACACTGAACAATGGCATACATCAGTGCACCAGACATTGTCGATGCAGCGAGGTTGACGTAAGAAACATCGAGAATTTCGTCCCAGTCGACAAGTCCCAAGAAATCGCTCAATCCGCTGAAATCAGCCTTACTGAAATCGTAGAAAACACTTTCAGAGGAATCACGGAAGCGACACAATGGGTTTGCCGCAAGTTTCAAAATTAATGGTGGATGATGCCGACAGATTTTAACTAGCGGTGCTGGTTCTTCAATAACTGTGCAATCCTCACACAAATCGTCTCTAACAAAGCACGACCAAGCATGCGATTATTCTCGTTTTGAACGCCAGTCAGCTGCCTGAGTTGAACGGTACTATACGCATCCCGCAGTTCTCGTGATGTCATGCCAATCGTAGATCGAGAAATACTTGTCACTTGGATTCAACTGCGAAACGACCCTGTTCAACGAGTCAAGATGCTTTTCGATCAGAATTGCGTCATTTACTCGGTCGGAAGGAAAGTACGGAGAAAACGCAAACGTAGAGCGAAGCATCGTCGGTAGGGCTATTGGGAGGATTGACCGAACTGGATTTGAATCTAGTATGAACAGCTAGCAGAATACCGCCACCGATACTCTTGTTGCTGTTAGAAGGTGACCGATCATGTCGTTAAGCGGTGTAGAAATCATCAAAGAGTTGATTCGTCGTAGTACTCCCGTTAAGCCAGGTCTCAGTGAGAGCGTAGATGTCACAGCAACCATCACTAAGGGCCAATTGATACTCGGCGAGGGAACTGTTGATCCCACCAACATTTTGGTAGTACACCAGGACACTCGAAGTAGCAGCTGCAGCTTGTCTTGATCCTCGGGGGGCAGTCATAGGAATTGCAACTCCCGGCGTAACGGTTCGTCTCGTTATCTCAGATGGATGAGCGCCCGATTGATCAGCCGCAGAACGAGGCTGATGGTTGCGGCTAGAATGAGTGGTTTCGATCAGACTCTGAACATTCGTAGAAATAAAGGAATACTTGGAGGTTGCTGAAAGACCCTCTCACCGCGTTCGACTACAGGACCAGGACGACTATGCAGAACGACGGCAGCATGTGGCAGGGCTTAGTCGAAGGGCTCAAGGGTTTCCAAAGTGCAGTAAGGATGTTGTTGAGGCTAATTAAAAAGTGTAATGGTGGTTTTTCATTAGAAAACCAATGTATATTTTAATAACGCTCTTAATGCTAGATCATTTGGAAATGGGGCACTTCATTTAAGAGATAGCCGCGCTCCAAGAGGTCAAATATGTGAGTCTTTTACAGCGTTTGGTTGTTTGTAAATAGTTCTGCTCGGTCTATTTTTTCACAGTTTAAAACTAACGTGATTTCAAGGTATTCATCATGCAGGATGTGAAAAGAAAAATAATTGTGCACAGTTTCTGCTGGATTATCCTAAAAGTAATGTGGCGCGATTGATTTAAAAGTACAGCAAAAATGCCCGCAAAGTGCAAATCAAGCGTCTGAGTGGAACCGGTGATCGCCTACTGCGGGTGAAGATTATTCGGAAAATCAAAGCTGATCCCTATATCTCGGATTATGATTTGGTGAAAAAAAAAAACTGAATCCCGACCGTTGAACAACTGTGCGGCGAATCCGCCTTCGAGAAGGTTATAAATGTTACCGAGGAAGTAAACAACGCAACCGAAGCCACAAACAGTGGCCAGAACTCAGGCCCGTAAGTTGTACGACCAAGTTCTGACGAAACTCGATGGAAGTCTCTTGATCGATGATGAAACATATGCTTAATCAGATTTCACAAACAAATCCCCGGGGTTCAAGTTCTACAAGGCTCCTGCTCGTGGCAAGGTTCCTGGCAGATTCAAGTTTATTTTCGTGGATAAGTTCGCGAAAAAAAATTTGATTTGGTAAAGCATCTTCTGTGGCAAGAAAACAAGTGGCAAGAGTTTTTGTGACGGATAAATGAACTCGGAAGTGTACAAAAGGGAGTGCATAAACAATCAGATGTTACGCTTCGTGAGGTCCCATAATGGTCCAGTTACGTTTTGGCCAGATCTAGCCAGCTGCCATTATGGCAAGGAAGTGCTACAATGGAACAGTAAGTCCCATAAAAAATGCGAAAGTTTTCAATACTTATTTTTGGGTAGCTTTAAACATTATTTTTGCTGTTTTAATACGTTTGTGTAATCATCTGACTGTATACTCTGAGACGATGTAAACAAAACAGTGGTTCGCGAGTAACAAAGTTGAGAAAAATGTACGCAAAGAAGGTTGTGACTAGTTTGCTGCTCGCTCAAAAGCCCGTAAAACAAATTGTAACGATTGTGTGATGCCACCTGGCTACCGTTTACCGTATCCAACGTTCACTACTGGGGCCCAGTTCATCCCAAAAGAGCTGAATGCACCGAATTGTCTTCAGTTCCGTCCAATAGTATTGGGCGATAATTAAGAGGAAACTGAAGATGAAGGGATTAGCCATCACTGACATTGATTAGAGGAAGAAGGCTAGATGGTTCAGCTAGCCAAAACCATGACAGAAGAGGGTGTGCGCCGGCTGATGTGCCGTATCAACAGAAAAGTGCGAGAATTTATTATAACGATGAATGATTTGTTTTTGTTTCATGAAATAAAATAATATTACCTATATTTCATTCTAAGAAAGTTTTTAGATTGAAAGAAAAGTTTAGGGAACAGGGCATTTGAAAGTGCCCCCTTTCTAAATGACCTAGCCTTCAGAACCAATTTTGACCGATTAATACCAACATTAAGGATGCTTTAGGGGCCAATCACAAAATATGACGGTGGTTTGTTTAATTCGGAAAACAATGTTCTCAATCTTGATTGAAGCTACTACATCCAATTAACTAAAAAAATACAACTTCTTCAATTGAACTTCCCATAGGCGGCTTATATCTCCCCCACGCTGACAGCGGTCGCATTATAATCGGAACCTGGTGGTTAGGTAAGAGACCCATCTTCAAAAAACGTTTCAACTTATTTAGACCATGTTCTTCGTCCACAGTCGTCCTCGTAATTGTCACAACATACTGCGGAAACCTGGTTGCCTTTCTAACCTTCCCGAAGATTGCCATCCCCATCACCACAGTCAATCAACTGATCCGGAATCAGCAGGGGGTTTCGTGGAGTATTCGCAGAGGAACTTTCCTGGAGCAGTTTCTTCAAGTACTCATGGTTTTAAATTTTAGAGCATTTAATCACAAGCCCTCTCATATTACAGGAAACGGACGACCCGAAGTACATCAAGCTTAACAATCATGCCACTTACGTCAGCGAGGAATCCGACCAGATGGTGGAATCGATCCGTACCGGCCATCACGTGCACATCGATTGGAGAACCAATTTGAAGTATCTGATGAAGAAGGAGTTTCTGAAGAGCGATCGGTGTGACTTCGCCCTGAGCGTGGATGAATTCCTGGACGAACAGATTGCGCTGGCCATGCCGAAGAACAGTCCCTATTTGGATGTCATCAACGGGGAGTTAACCAAGATGCATCAGTTTGGCTTCATTCAGCGTTGGCTGTCCAGTTACATGCCGCGTGAAGACAAGTGCTCGAGTGCCAGAAGAAGCACCGAGGTGGAGAATCATACGGTGAACAACGACGACATGGCTGGATCTTACTATGTGCTGCTGATTGGGTTTTCCTTCGGAATGGGCATGTTTGTATTGGAATATGCGTGGCGTTTGTACAAACGATCAAAGGAACAGACTTTGCAGCCGTTTACCGATTGAGAAGATCAGAAGGATGGGGTTTGCAGAGTGGGGATGAAGGTATATTTGAAGTTGATGTTCATTGTGTTATTGATAGTGCTTTTCTGTAAGATGTTCACAGTAGCTGTGTTGTAGAAAATTCAAAGGTGGTTCATATAAAAAAAGTGAAACCTCAGTGAACCAGTCCATTAAGCCGAAGCAAGAAAGTAGAGTACATTAACATGTTGAGTGCGTCATCAGCAGATGTGCAAACGGACGACGAAAATAGTCGGCATGATACTCACCTAGCACTCACTGGGATATTCTGTCACCTGTTGAGCAATAGCCGAATTATACGTCATTCTGCGTGTAGCCGGCCGGTCAGCCGGAGATTTCCCATACGACCGGGTGTCGTTGAAACGATGACATAATTTGTGGGAAATTTTCGTAGTGTGTGAGATCAACTGGCAGACAGCTATTTGGGACAGCTGATGGCAACTCCCACTTCGTTTATGAATGAATGTGAATCAATTTACATTCATTTGAGAAGCACTTTGTAACCACCCGAAAACAGCTTTAGAAGCAATTATCGCTCCTCACCTAGTCAATAAGAATCCACAAATATCGGAAATATGTTCCAAGGCCATGTACGGATATTTCCTAGACGTAGTTAAACTCACTCACTTTCAAACAACAGCCCCATCCATTCGGAGGAAAAACGCATTGACAGAGAGAAACAACCGTTTAAAATTGGCTTCTGCTTTAGCTAGAGCTGAAACGGCACAACGACGGTGGAAACATGATTGGCCGGTGACCACCTCGGGGCTAGAAATGAGTCAAGGAAAATGAAAACGGAAGAATTATTGTTATTTGAGCGAAATAGAAAAAAGAAAAAAAAACGGCGCAATCACTTCGGCCAAGAAAATTTCAACGAAGATCTATTGTGTCTACATAATGAGATTATTTTAGGACAGACCTCAGAGATTGCATATTGCACACCACTTGTTAGCCATTGAGGAATTCTACTATTCAACTATGGATTTGTGTTAGAGTCACATGGTTGTCATAGGTTTATGATTAACAGATGTCAATTAGGTGGCAAAAATATAGAATCACTCGAAAAATCATCATCTGAGTTGAATCATTTCCGACGGGTGAGCGGAGACCTGTGCCCTGCTTGAAATTTTTTCTACCGTAGTCTTGTAAACAATGGGCTCTTGTTGGGTTGAGTAGATGAAATTGAGTTAAGCGTGCAGTAATGTTGATGTAGTAAGTGATTTATACTAGCCGATGAGAGACATGCGAGGCAAAAGAGGATTTGAGTGAGTGATGAGTACAGAAGAAATAACGTGATTTCCCAAGCCTTGTATCGCGTTGTTTCTGGGGGGAAGAAGGATATTTCTTCTTGACCCCAGAGGATGGATGCATCGTTTTTGTTTTTCATGTTTGTTGCACTTTAATGTTTATCGTCGAAGTCGAGGAGACCAATTTCAAATCCATCATGACATGGCACTATGCTACGAATGGACAAATTTCGCGACAAAAATCAATAACTCGAAAACCATTAACCTTAGACACATGATGTTTTCAGAAGATTTAATTTAAAAAATTAGATCTATCTTTTGGTTTGAGTGGTGACTAGGGTGATCCTCTTATGTTCATAATAAAAATTTTAACTTTTTATTCTTATGATTTAGAGGTTTTTTTCATTGCACAGAATTGTAGATATTTTAATTTAATGAAACTTTGCTGAAGAAATTTTACTTCTATTCTACGTATAGTTTTATAACAGTTTTATAACTATCCTTAGGGTGGGACTTATCAAAACCGTTTTTTTGGTGTAATTTTTTTTTTATTTCGATTTGAATTTGAAAACTTTGTACAGATGGCATAAAGGCATAAAATGACGCACATTTTAAGGATACAAGATAGTTGCTAGTTATTTTACAAACAAAGTTGTAGAGGTTGAAGTGTAAAAAACATACATTTGCAAATATTTGCAAACACGGAATACGTGAAGTGGAAGTACAATCTACAAGATGTATGCAAAATCGTTTGTAAACCCTATTGTCCCCTTTAGGAGAAAAACTCATTTTAAAATTGGTAGTTTTGCATAATTTTCGATCAGCAGCATTTATCATCAAAGAGCGAAACAACGTGAGTTTTTTATGAAAATGTTTTTATATTTACATGAACCCATCTCCTTTTATTTATTAACATTTATATCACAGACAAACAAACATTACACATTAAAAATTTTGCTCTATAAATTATCGTCTCTAACACACCTGCGCCATCTGTTGAGCACACTGTATTGGGTGATAAAGCTGAACAGATGGCGGTAGAGTGCTTACTGCAAAAGTAAGAAAATCGACTATACGTGCTACCTATGGCGACACTACCAACTAAGAAACATTTGAATTGACCGTTCAATGCGTAATCGATGAAGAAACTGCAAGTTAGTTAGTTTGTCTCTGTGTTAACATATTTCAAATTTGCATCGATTCATCGATTGTATCTTCAAATGTGGACCATTTATGCACTAAAAGTCATCCCTACAAAGTTTTCAAATTCAAATTGAAATAAATAATGTTTTTTTTTAAGTCCCACCCAAATGTAGCTGGCTTAAGTAGGCTAGCCAATATCGGTATACTAGAGCGTTCCGGGAATTAGAGTTTTGAAAACAAATGGCTTAAGCGTCACCTCAACAGAGGACCACTTGTCGTTTTGGGTGCCCGGCAACTCAAACCTCAGGGCGAGTTCAGATTAAACACAAATGCATGGAATGAACTAGTAGACGGAAAGATTTCGAATTTCCAGAAGGCACTAACCCAAACCGTATAAAAAAACTTATCAAGAGAAAGGCCTTTCACCGAAACAAAAGCACGGGATGCCTATTCTCATCACAGGTCAAGTGCTTTCCGAACACCTCGATCTCACACACTTCAAGACAAGAGGGAGGAATGAGATTCCCAAGCAGCCCAACATGGAGTACAACTAACAACAAAAAACTACAACAAAACGACGAAACGTGAGAAACCTCTTGTGTTTAGTAAACCTATATGACGGGAACTTTCTAAATTTCTAACCTAACAATTAACTAAGGGAACGTCCATTAATTATGTCACGCAAAAAGTGATTTTTTATAACTACCCCCCCCCCCCCCCCCCTTGTCACGTTTTTTCCAAAATTTTTTTTTTAATATTTTTTTCCCCACCCCCCCCCCCCCTCCCTCCCATAAATTAATTACCCCCCCCTACCCCACTTTTTACCCACCTTAAAAAAAAAACCTCGCCAGGCAAGGTGGCGGATCCGTCCCTGCCATGACCTACTCCGCAGTGGGATGTTTGGCAAAAGTGTCTGTGTTTGCTTCGAAATACTGCCAAAACAATGCCCTACGCTCAATTTCAAACTACTTCTATTCAATTTCATAACCTGCCGAGCTCTATCGGACCTATCGATACTTTCTCTTCACATCTTTGGTTCTAGCAGAAACTGCTGTTCACTACTGGGATCCCATGATGTTGAGAAGATATTTCCAATTTCAAAACATTATAATTTAAATTTGGCGCACTGTACGTAATAAAAACATAATTAATTAGTAATGTATTGGAAACAACATTTATTGACTTTTAAAACAGAACATCTTTATTCACAACTGCCGTATGTGCACCCTATCCTGTACATCTCCTAATCTCTATCTGTGCGGATTTGAAAGGGCTATATTTAGATTGCGCTTATACTTTACACTACGCATGCATGCGGACACCATTGTACGCTATTCACGGTTTTCGTTCTACTTTACCGACGCCTATTTTATCGCCACCACGTCACCCCTGCGACGCTCGCACCACGCAGAACACCGAATAGTGAAGTTGAATTCACTCGTCGTTCATCAAAAGATTCGACGTGGTGATTTCCCGATGAGTGGGTGGGAAAATCACTCTCTTGAAGCGCGCTATAGACATTCGCAGCTTCCTTCCAATTCCGGCTGAAATTGGGAGCTTCAATGTTGGCACGTGGGATCAGGGTAGAAGTAATAGAGGTATGCCGAGCGGGAAGTGTACCAAGCTATTAAACCCTATAAAATCCTCTAAATCATAAGAATAAAAAGTTGAAAAATTTAATTATGAACATAAAAGGACCACCCTAGTCACCACCCGAACCAAAAGATAGATCTTATTTTTTAAATGTAATCTTCCGAAGACATCATGTGTCTAAAGTTAATGATTTTCGAGTTATCGATTTTTGTCGCGAAATTTGTCCATTCGTACCATAGTGCATGGGTGAAACGTGTTGTTTTTTTCTTTAGAAAAATCAAGCACTACAAAACCTGGTGTGATTAAACTTCTCAAAATAAAAGGTGGCAAATAAAGTACGAATTCAATCAAACTTTATAAGATCGCAGTGAAGGAAATGTCCTTTAATAGTTTGGGTTCCATGCCAGAAAAATGTTTTATTTACATACAGACTCGAATCTTTCGGTCCACTTCTAACCATCTTCCTATGAGAAACCAGGTCCGATTGTCAGTCGGTCTGTCAAATTTAGAAGGCATCTGCATGGAGTTCAAGACTTCAACATTTCCTGTTCTGTAGTGACAACTTTAGGATGCTTACAAAGTTCGTGCTTCATTATAGCCCAATATTTTTCAATTGGTCGCAACTCTGAAGAGTTTGGGGGATTCGGCATGAAATTGACACCATTCGTCTTGTACCACTCCAGAACATCCTTGGAGTAGTGACAAGAGGCTAGGTCTGGCCAAAACATTGTAGGAACGTTGTGTGTTTTGAGAAACGGAAGCAGTCGTTTTTTTCAGGCATTCATTCATGTATATTTGACCATTTACAGTTGAAGTTGTCACGCAAGGCTTGCCCCGTTTACCACACGAACAAATCCCCTGCCAAATCATGAATTTCTTGAGGAACTTTGACACTTGCTGTTTCCTGAGAGACTCTGGAACATCGAACTTGTCTTTCGCAGTCACATACTGGTTTCCGGGAATTTGTTTATAGTCCGCTTTTACGTGTGTTTCATCGTCCATGATGCAGCAGTGGGGTTGCGTCAACATTTGTGTGTACAGCTTACGCGCACGTGTTTTAGCTGTCCTATTCTGTTTTTCATTGCGGTTTGGAGCTTTCTGAACTTTGAATGAACGGAGCCCGGCTCGTTACTTGGCTTTCTGCACGAAACTTTTGGTCAACTTTTGGCTTTTTCGCGACATCCCGAACGGAACAGTTGGGTTTGCGTTTAAAGGCAGCAACCACTCGCTTGTGATCTTTCACACAGTACGGAACACTTTTACACAATACACGCTGAGGTCATTTCACCCAAAATTTCGTTGAAATCAACCCAAAGAGCGAAATGTTACAGCTTATTGAAAGTGATGCAATTTAACTGTGGACACCCTTTATGAATTCGTGTAATCTTGCACTGTGTTTGCACAAACCATTGAAAGCTCTGTTTGATTTTTTTTCATTCAGTGTCCATCTTTTATTAAGGATGAAACAATTTCGTGCTGTGGTGATAAAACAGTTTTTGGAAGGAGAGCGCCTAGGCCTAATCTTCAAGAATTTTGTGTATCGAAACATACCGTGAGACTTCTTCGTTGGATGACCGGAAAAGATCCGGTCAAAACCGTTCAGCTAGAAATGAACGAGTGATTAAGACCGTAAAGGAACGAAATCAACAAAAATCTCAACGCTCTGGACGTAAAATGGACGCTGATCTTAATGTCTCGAAATCGACCATGCACAATGTAAAGGGCGAACACGAAATTATTGCTACACCGAAAATGTAATGCCAATTTTCTTCATAGGTTTAGAATCAAACCAAAATTTTAAGGAAGTTTTATACATATATTTACTTCAAAAATCAAAAGAAAAGTTAATCGATGGAGCCTTGAGTGTAAAATTGAACGCATTTTCGCTGGATGCCCTCCATCATAGTCTTTACAGTGTCATCCGGTACCAGTTTCTCAGTTTTTTTTTCATTTTCTTAACATGTCCTTCTCGTCTTTGACTGTCTTCTTGCTCTTCCGAAGTTCCCGCTTCATCATTGCCCAGTACTGCTCCGCCGGGCGCAGCTCCGGACAGTTTGGCGGATTCATGTCCTTTGGAACAAAATGGACAGAATTGGCCTCATACCACTCCAGGACACTTTTAGAATAGTGGCATGATGCCAAATCTGGCCAAAATAGTGGAGCTTCGTCGTGCTGCTGCAAGAACGGCAAAAGGCGCTTCTCGAGGCACTCAGATTTGTAGATCTCGCCATTTACTGTGCCCTTTATCACGAAAGGCTCACTCCTCAGTCCGAAAAATTAGGAACTACCACAGGGTAGGATTATAAATGATCCTTCCCTCGTCATCTGACAATTGAATTACCTACGTTTAGGTAGGAATTTATAGCTTTTAAGGTAACACAAACAAACACATATAAATACTAGACCTCCTTTGTTATATGACAGGTATGCAATAATGAACACAAACACCATTTGCATTGAGGTACAAACAAATCGACAAGGAGTTTTCATAAGGGCCAATGTCGCAAACGTAAACAGTGGCTTCTTCCGCAAATGTCTTGAAAATGCAAACTAGCTCAAGAAAACTACCACTTCTATTGCAAAGGGGAACTCATCTTCTGTACAATCATCGTGCTAATTCACTATGATTAAGTTAGCATTCTCGAGAAATTTGCGGAACTAGCCATTGTTTACGTTTGCGACACTGGCCCTTATGAAAACTCCTTGTCGAAATCTACTATAAATACTAGACCTACTGCGATATTTTCTTTAAGTCGAGCACTCGACATTGAAGAAGTCTGTACGTTGTAGACGATATAAGCCTATCTGTCAATTGATTACACATTAGCTCGCGTACACAATTTCATACTATACTAAGAATTTTCATACTTCGCGTACACAATTTGAAATTTGAAAAAGTGTTTCAGTTTTTTATTTATTTTTTTTAATAAGTGTTCAAGTGAAGTATTTATTTAAATTTTCATTTAAATTGGCATTCAAGGTACTACAATTTGAATCAGCAAAATCTCCAAATGTTGAGATATTTAAGCGGTTCCAGACGGAATGGCACCACTTAGACAAGAGTTCATACCATTCTGGTGTGATTGAAGCATTCGCTAAGTCATCAATAACAAACAACGAGAGGGCGACTCTATAAAAATTTTTTGAGCGACACCTAAAAGAACAACATCACTGCGAAGATTATCGTGAAGTTATTCAGCTTACGCTTATATTTTTGGGTGGAAAAATAATGAAAATTTCCATAACGCAAGATGGATGGGAAAAATTATTTATTCTTTAAAAGTGTTCCTTTACCGGCACTTTTTTGCGTTACCTAAGGCAACTAAACATCAAATAGCATGATTTAATGTATATTTAAACAGCTGGTTTCTTTCCTCGTGTGCTGCAATGTCGGAAACAATTACCTTGATTTGATAAAATCGCTTAAGATCTACAAGGATGTTGACGAAGTAGTTGCAAAATCAGTTCATAAAGATTTCTTGAATCATCTGCAGTACTTGGATAGCAATCTCATCGGATTGTGTTTGTTTGACGAAAAGTGGGATATTGCAGATAAAAAAAGGATTACTCAAGCGTTACATACATCAGATAATTATTTAATTTAATTTGTTCTACGGAGAATATTATTTTTCTAACAATATTTTGATTATCAGATACCCAGAATATTCTACCTGCCAAATTTATAATCGAAGCAAACGACGTTTCAACACTTGAGCTATACTCATTTGTACAAGGCAGTCAGGATACTAAAAATTCGTTCTATGCTCTAGACATTCCGAGATCCTTGCTGGAAACTGATATTAGGCAGTGGAATTGCAAAAAAAGAATATGCCAAAAGACGTATTCTTAGTTTGGGAGAAGTAAGTAACAATGCGGAGCGAGGTTTTGCATTAATTAAAACATTTAATTCGAAATTGTCAACGGATGAAAATTAAAATCAGTACATTTGACAGTTAGTTGAAAAATATCTAACAATATATAAACGTCCAAAAAATCTGATGAAAGCAGATGTAATTTAGGAAATTGCTTATTGCTACTACGACCATTTCTAAATTCAACAGTTCCCCATCGTAAGGGTTGGGGACACAGTTTGTATGCTTCCCATTTAACGTATTTTGAACACAAAACTCGGAAATGTCGGACCGCTAACTCTGATCGTTTTAATCTTTAAAGAGTCTTTCTTAATTTTCAAAGCAACAGAACATCTCACTAATGCTCGATAAGCAGATTTTGTATGAGACGAGAACACCGAACTGTTTTTCTTTAGCTAAGTGTTGCATTCCGAATGAAAAAATCGCAAAACTTTTCAAAAGGACCTACCTTACTCGTTTATAACTAAGTTCTCTACATTTTTCGTCAAAAATTATGCTAGGATAATGTGGTTGTCCGTACCAGAATCTTTTGACCTGTGTATAGAAATCTGTTGAAAGATAGAAACGTATTTTTTTAATGTTTTTTTTTTTCAATTGAATCATCTTTATAGAAAACACGTAAACCACTCTCACATATCTAATGTTAACAATACAGTAAAAACTAAACCTGTATTATTTTATGGACTTGAATATTACCAATTAACCTCTATCGTCTACAATGTAAAATTACATTTATGTGTTGAATCACTTAAAGCTTTAATATTTCATAAAAACTTGCAAAAATATCGCTTTTGCCAGAAACGAATGATTTAAAAGTTCTTTAATAAAATAATAATAATAAAAATATCACTGTATTGGATGTCGATATTTTTAATTGACGTGTTGAATTCAGAATTTGTATCTGTGAATGGTCTATGCTGATGAAAAAGATATTAAAATGCGTTGGACTTCAAAATATATTGAAATTCTCGATCTTAAAATTCTTGAAAACATTTTCGACGTAAAGGACTACCCTAATGGAAAATAATTGAGCCACCCTAATTAAACAACACGAATCAAATGTAGACAACGGCCTACGATGATGAAAAGAGGTGTCAAAATACTATTGTTTTCAATATGCCTTTCAAATTCTGATATTTTTGGATTTATTTTTTAAATTCATATCAGACATGATCGACCAGGATGGATTCGTATGCCCTTGTGCACTACCACATTTTGCTAATTTGGACCGCAAAATAAAGTGCCCACCTCATCATTTGTTGAATTTCGCTCATTAATTCGGTTCAAGTTAAAGTAAACACACTGTAGTCTTTTTTTATATATTATTCTTTTCAAGTTTCACTTATGGAATAATAATTAAAAAAAATTGCGAGTTGAAGAAAAAAGAGAAAAAAAAACAACAGAGACAAAAAAAGTTCACATTTCATTTTGGCTCCCGGGAAGATAAATTTAAGTAAAGGAAAAGCATTTTAATAATGTATGTGTCCTCCTTTGGCTTTCAGGACCAGCTGCATGCTCCCAGGCGCGCATCAGTGCTTCAAAATAGTTGAAAGTTTTGTCAACCCTGGCATCTAGAATCGCCCACAAATTCTCGATGGGATTGAGGTCCGGGCTTAGTGGAGGCCATTCCAGCGGTTTGATCCAACAAGACCGGAAGAAAGACTTGGTCTTCTTGGCAGCATGCTTCGTTCTATGTCCTGCTGAAATACGAACCTCTCTTCAAGACCCGTCTGGATCAGCGATGTTTATGTAGGAATCTGCCGTCATTATCCCGTCGATTTTCACGAGGCTGCTCCACTCCACGAAAAACACCTCCAGACCATCATATTTCCTCCTTCATGCTTTGCGGTTTTTTTCATTTTTTCAACTGAATCAAACGCGATCACGTGTAATAACACTGAAAAATTATTTTCGTAAAATAGCTTTCACTCGATTCGTAAACATGGATTTTGTACATAGAACAAATGTCTCATATAAAGAATGTGCACACCAAAAAGTAGTCAACGGGAAATTAGTGGTATTAAATGGAAAATATTAGAAAATCAAAAGTAAATCATTTATTTAAGACTTCATAAAAATACATATATAAAAAATATACAGTTAAGTCAATTTGACCTGTTATATCCAAATGCCCGCACCTTTCGTTTGACAACTTCCATCAGTTTTTGCACAGTGTCATCCGTCACCAATTTTGCAGCTTTCTGCCAGTTACGCCTGAAGCTTTTCTCATCAATTGCTACGCTATTCGTTTTTCGAAGATTCCTCTTGACCAGAGCCCAATACTTTTCGATCGGACGGAGTTCTGGCGAATTTGGCGGATTGCAATAATTTGGGACAATATTTACACCATTAGCAATGTACCAATCCTTAGCCAGTTTTCCATAGTGGCAAGATGCCAGGTCAGGCCAGAACAGCACCGAACCGTTGTGTTCCCGAATGAACGGCAACAGTCGTTTATTCAGACACTCTTTTACGTAAATTTGTCCATTTACAGTGCCAGTCGTGATGAAGATGTCGCTTCTGAGACCGCATCCACATGTTGCCTTCCATACGAGGTATTTTTTTGGGAACTTCGACATTTTTTTTTGCTTAAAACGATCAGCAACATTTCCTCTTTGCAACGAGGTATAAAACTGTAGTCCCGGTATCTACTTAAAGTCAGCTTTGCAATATGTTTCGTCGTCCAATATTATGCAGTCGTATTCCTTCAGCATAGTGTCATATAATTTTCTCGATCGAGATTTTGCGCTCTTGTTCTGGCTGTCGTTACGATTTGGAGCAACACCTACTTTGAATGATTTCAAGCCTGCACTTTTCTCCACTTTCTGGACGAACGATGGAGACATTTTCACTTTTTTCGCCACATCACGAACGGAGATATTCGGTTTCTTCTTAAATTCTTTAATCACTTTCTTCCTCTCCGCGACGAAACGAGAATCATGGTTACCTCCGAACCGACCTTTCTCTTTAAAGTTAAGCGCTGCTGAAAGTTTTTTAGCACTTTAGTAACCGTCGATTTTGCGATTTTTAATGACTTGGCAATATCGCCGTGCGACATATCTGGATTTTCCACTCTTTTGTGCAAAATTGCTTCGCGCACGCGTTCTTGATTCGACGCCATTTTACTGAATAGAGGTTACTGTAGCCAAACGACGTCTTCATCATAGCACACATACATTAATATTCATGTAGTAGTGATCGGATTAGCAAAGCGTACACGGAGAAGACTGCATTAGGGCATTTCCGACGACTACTTTTTGGTGTACACATTCTTTACTGTATGAAACATTCATATTGCTTTTTATCTGGAGGAATGCTATCATTACATCTTTTTGTATAATGCACGCAATGAATTTCGTGAAGACCAACCAATCACCAATGATTCTCTTTTATCGTACTCATGCAAGATGATGCTACTGGGATGGGCGGGAATAATTTACTTATCCCCAAATAAATATTAGAGCGCTGTCGAGAATTATAACTTCATACTCATTTATCAAGTATCTTCTTAGGCCTGATGAGATCATCCAATGATTCCATAACAGCCCTTCTCAAAAATACAGGCTCGAACCACATGTCAGAAACGATAAACAACTCTAGGGTTTTTTTTTTCATTAGGGCGAATCTACAATTGAGAGATTCTCTCCGGGCCCGCTCTCTTTCATTCATTACAGCGCCATTATAAAACTTTCGAGGGATCCTTTAATACAGATCGAAACACAACAGTGCCGACTAGCATACTCTACAAATAGTAGAATGAAAAACGTATAGGTGATTGGAATATGAATGAAAGTAATCAAATAGAGTCTCATCAATGTTAGATTCGCCCTAATGAAAAAAAAAAACCCTAGAACTCTTCATAGTTGCGTTTTTTTTATTCTTTCAATCCCTTTTCTAGTCGATATAGTAGATTTGTCTGTCATTCATGCAACCACCAGAGAGACGTACCTTTTTATTTTGTAACAAAATATTCGTAACTCTTTTTATTGTTTCCGTACAAAGCACGAATGTTCTTTCTGTGTCAACAAATGCTTCGTGCTTTTGACAGTTGCTCGTGTGCCATCAATTACGAAGGAAGCTTTATAAATAGTACGTATCAGTTTCGTTGCAGAAAACAACGAATAGATTTGTTAGTTCTACCTTTAATTTTGTATTATAAACTAAAATTAATTTTCAGTGAATGCACCAGGTCAAGCCGTTTGTTTCAAAACTCGTCAAAATATCCAGAAATAAACAATCGAGGGGTCTTGCGACGGAAACTTATCGAAAACATATTGAAGTGGGCCCTTGCTTTTGTCACTGTTTTTTATTCAATACAAATTGATTTTTAAGTTCTTGAAGTCGAACTTTTTTTATAATTATTCCATTATAGACTATTCCAGAAAGTATAAGCACACTTTCAAAATAACAAAAAAGTCATCGTCAATTCGAAATACTACCTCGCAATGCCCTCCGCTCAATTTTCAAAGCTACTTCTATTCAATCTTCACAGCCTGCCGTGCGCTAACGGAATTATCAATACTTTCTCTTAACAACTTTGTTCTAGCAAAAAAAGTGCCGTCTACTCCTATAGCCTCACGTGTGATGAGAGATTATTTTCTTCTCAAAAACAACATCATCAAAAAAGTCATTTTTTTTTAGTTTTAATAATTTTATTTGGCAAATCATATTTGTATTTGTGATTTATATGATATTTTACTCTCGTTTAATCAAAATATTTAATCATAGCCAAGTCTCCTAACTTTTCGTTTAACATGACCCATCTGCTTCTGCACAGTGGTACTTCACACAATTTTGACCACTTTTGGCCAATCTTTTTTTAAATTTTTGGATGTCGTCCGCTGGTTTCATGAATTTTCGAAGCTTTGCTTTGGTTAAAGCCCAAAAAGTCTCGATTGGCCGTGCCTCCGGGCAGTTCGGCGGATTCATGTCTTTCGGCACGAAACATACATTTTGACTTTTGTACCATTCTAAAGTGTCCTTTGCGTAATGACATGACGCCAAATCAGGCCAAAACACTACTTGACCTTCGTGCTGCCTGATCATCGGCAATAATCGCTTCTGGAGACATTCCTTAACGTATTTTTGAGTGTTCATCGTCTCCGTTGTGATGTACGGACTAGATGTTTTACCGCACTCGCATATTGACTGCCAAACCATAACTTTCTTACCGAATTTTTCGGTAAAAATTGCCTTCTCCGTTTCGGGGATGTCTTTGTCTTCGCTTACAGTATAGAATTGTGGTCCGGGAAGCGTTTTGTAATCTAGTTTCACATACGTTTCATCGTCCATTATTATAAACCCAGAATTTCTAAACACTAACGATTCGTAGAGTTTGCGGGCCCATGGTTTCATGGACGCGGCCTGCTTTGGGTTCCTTTTGGGTTTTTTTCTGCTTTCGGTATGTTTTTAGCCCAAGTCTTTCTTTGGCACGTATGACGTTACTCGACGAGGTCCCTAGTTTTTTCGCAACATCCCGAACGGAAGTCGCTGGTTTTCGCTTGTAGGCATCCCTTATCTTTTTATCGAAATCCGGACTAACAGGACCGGATTTCCGACCACTCTTCGGCGCATCTTCATACGTACACTGTTCTCTATATTTTTGAATCGCAGATCGTACCGCTCCGACGCTTACACCCTCTTCCTTGGCCAATTTTTCTCAAGGAGAGTCCGCTCACAGTGCACCATTTGTGCACGATACTTTTTCGTTGTTCCGGAGTAAGACCGCCCATTTCGATTGGTAACACAAAACTGAGCACTTTTGTGATGCTATGTCATTCAAAAATGTGCAAACAAAATGACGCAGCCAAAACATGTTGAAATATTTCATTGTATTCAAAGTGACCGTTAAAATAAGGTGTGCTTATACTTTCTGGAACAGTCGTTAGTAAAACTTGAAAATTGTAAGGATCAAAAAAATTATGAGTGATGAAAATGAAAATTATGATTAAGATATCAAAAAAGACTACGAAGCGTTAACTTTAATTTGAACTAAATAAATGTTAGAAATTCAAAAAATGATGAGGTGGGCACGATCCCCAAATATAAAAAATGTCCAATGTTTCATCATCCATCTCAATGCATCAGCTTTATTTTGCCAAAACATGTACACGCTCATTTGTCTCAATTATGACTCTTGTTTGACTTACTTTCGTCAATAACGTATGCATTAAAATAGACTAATTTCGAATGGCGATGGAAAACTAAACCACAACAAGTGTGCTACTAGCGAATTCTACTGAAATGCTTGGAAAACCGGCCGGGCTGCATTACGGCTATTGACTGAAACCTTAGCCATGACCAATGAAAATATGGATGTCGACATGTTTATTTTTTAGCTTTTTCCGCGGCCTTGACGATCAATTGCTCCTTCGTTATGACCATGGAATTATTATTTAAAGGAGCTCCTCCGTTAGGAGTGCGCCAGGAAAATTGTCTATCGGTCGCAGCCAGGAGATGTCGAACAGGTTGGCTATCTTCAATACAATGTTTATCTTCAGCCCGTCCACCTCCTTTCTTAGCATAATGGGCTGACGCTAGGTCTTCCCTAACGAACACGACCTCCTTCGAGTGATACTTCTTGTTAAAAGCGCCAATTTCCGGCATTCACTTCGAACTGTATAACACTCCATTCACCGCAAGTCCCAAAGGAAAGAACAACGTCTTCCTCACTTATCGTCAGCTGTAGAAGGACCTTCTTCGGGAACTTGGTGTGGTAGATATATCTGACGTAAACGAGGTAAACGTGGTGCGTGACGTAAAGTGCCCGGTCCCTTGCCAGGCGTTGTCGTCTAGCGTGCAGTAAGTCTTGCCATCCATTATGACCACGACGTCGCGCTTTGTCGGAAAGATGTTTTCATCAGCACCATCAGCCGCTCTTTCTGGTTGATAGTCTACTACTCAAACACCACTGCCCTCGATTGGCGCTTCCGCATAATAATGTCCATCTTGCCCAGGTACTTCTTCACAGTTTGGCCGATTCCACCGACCTCTCGGCCCAAAGCGCGGAACGATGACGCCACCTAGCCTCGGTATTCTTCTTTAGTTTCTGCTGCACTTTTCGGTCGCGCAGCTCTCTCGGGCGGCCGGTACCAGACTTGCATTGGACACTCTCGTCTTTCTCTAGAAGGGGAAGGATGTTGTAAATGTTAGATCGGCTATATCCGGCGGGCAAGAAGTGCCTCACGATGTCCAGCTTCTTCGCTTCGGAGTGGAGCTGGCAGTATGAGCAATCCATCGAGCGTTGGTGCTTGACTATTTCGCCATGGCTGCTGCAAATGAACTGATAATGCTGTCATTCTTTTCTGTAAACAACAGGGTTGCTACGATTGGCGATGCATAGGTGGATTCGCCACCTGGTGGAAGGGTACATGATAAACTGCTAAAATCAGTCGATTTCTTAATGCTTTCGTTATTAAGCTAAATTTGTGGCAATGTATGGAAATCGAACTATTCTTTGTTCCTAAATTGTTATGTTTAAAATCGATTGTTGAAATCTTTATTAAGATTAAATCAAAATAACATCCTATCTTACAGGTTTAAACAAAATAACATCCAATTTATAGTTTTATGCCAAACATCGAAATATATTAAAATCGACATCGAAATCTCTATCTTGGTAAGTTGAAAACCAAACCCATGATATTATTGCTTTGAAGCGAAAGGAGAGTTCTGGTAAACGTGAATTCATACGTTATCATCATTGCAATGCACGAACAAAACCATACGACAACCTAATTGTTTATTGTTACTTCAGATCTACCTTTCGTTACAGCTGCAAGTCCCACTCGAATTTATTGCACCCTTCCCAAGAAATCAACAAACACTCTACACCGCTGTGAGACATCTTCCAGACGCAAGTCCAACCTTCTGACAACCGGCTTCGACGTTGGACTCGGAGACGACGTGAAAAGTGAAATTAATAATCTGCTGGCTTCCTCCTTCAAAACACAGTCCCCAACCGCCAAAGAAAGGTACACAAAACTTACCTGTTTACAATCCGTCCGAGTGCAACTTCCCGAGCACCGATGGGAGGCAAGAATTTCCACCACAAGCAAAATCTCGATTCTCCGTCGAATGTTCACACTAACAAACGGGCACTCACTCACTTTCTTCGTCTTATTCTTGCACAACTGTCCGAATCGTATGTAGTAAGGCTTCAAGAGTGTGCTAGTTGGACGACGTCATCGATGCGATCACTGCCGATTTTCACACCGTGTTTTACTTTATGGCACGATCCCTGTCAAAACGGCGGTCGAATTTTCCAACGAACATGAATATTGTTTGCTGAATAAACAGTGTCGGTTTCCGTGTTTCGAACCCGCGAAACAAAATCATTAACGCTTCTGATTATTTGCCTAGGCTGAATTTATCGCCTCCCGCAGGGACGGGCGGGGTCTTCACAAAACTCTTTATATTCGGAACGTATTATTATTTCGGTTTGAAGATCAGATTTCAATTATTTTTTTCTGACGAATTCTTCTTAGCTTCAGCTGTTCTGTGCAGCCTCTTAAATCTATCACCAGCCACCGTGACGGGAATTTTAAAATCCACTGCTGCCTGCCCAAAGCGTTGTTAATTAACTTTCACGTACTGTCTCGACTAACTCTGCAGACTCGAACTGTGCATACGTAGATATGTACCGAGAAGACCGCGGCTTGTCATCTCGTTTCAGTGCTTGGCCTGCACTCTCTATAGATCTGGTGGAGCTTGAAGCAATTCTAAAATTATATGGGCATGGGAAATTTTCTTCACTGTGCTAGCTTTGGCTTTGGCTTCGCATGCGACATTTTTCGAATATTTGCCCTCGATTCCAACTACTAGGGCACTATCACTAGATCGAACAAAAGCTGATTAATCTACATCAGTAGACATCACCAACCAGTTCCAGACGGTCCGGAAATGTCGCGATTTCACTAGAGCGGAAAATTTTTCCACAGCTCAAAAATGAGTGAGAATGAAAATAAGAGATCGATCTCCAAGCGGACGTAAGCGACTCGAATGGGATGGAAGGAAAATCTAGACTGCGAAGCTGTGCGATGAGATCGGTTCAAAACGCTGCTGTTGCTGCTGCGACAAGACGGTGATCGTGAGTTCCCCCAGCTGGGTGCCGTCCAATGCGCAGTGATCACTCAGAATTTTCCCGTCATTTAGGTTCTCTTCTCGGAGGCAAATAAGGAAAATGAGGTCTATTTTTAAGCGATAATATTCAAACACTTGCCGATTTTTCATGTGTTGTGGAGGAAAGCGTCCCTTCCCCCCCCCCCCCCCCCCACAAAAACAACACTTTTTTTTTTTTTTTTCACAAAACAAAAAAAAAACAAAAAAAAAAAAAAAAAACAACCACACCCACCACACAAAAACCACAACACCTCCCCCTCCACTAAAATATATCACAAAAACAAATTATACTTCCAAAAAAAAAAAAAAAATAAAAAAAAAAAACACCCCCCCCCCCCCCCCTTAAAAAAAAAAAAAAACACCCCCAAAAAAAAAAAAAAAAAAAAAAAAAAAAACACACCCCACAAAATTTTTTTTTTTTTTAAAAAAACGCCCCCCTCCCCCCCCCCCACCCCATTTCCCCCACAAAACTTATTTAAGCCTCTTTTTCCCCTTTCCCCCCCCCCCCAGTTTAAAGATCTTGCACTAAGGAGTGTATCGAATATAAGCTATCCACATGCATTTGCGTTGTACGCATGTATTTGTGATGGTTTTTTATGCTCTGAACACTGCATGCTGTGCGTTTGACTGTCAGCTTTCTTTTGTTTACTTGTTTGTGCGGTTCAAATTCTGCGTTTTCAAAATGTCGCGTATTGAAAAGGAAGTGAAAATTAAGGTTCTGGACACATGGCTAAGTGAGAAGGGTATCACTATGCGAAAATTGGCGAAGTGGTTTGGAATTCATCATGCGAGTGTTAAAACCATCATTAATAAGTTTGGGGAACACAATTCTTTGGATGAGCTACCAGGAAGAGGCAGAAAACCCGGTTCTTCCAACCCGAAACTGGAGCAGAAAGTGGTATCTCTAATCATGAAGAACAAATCAATGTCAATACGTGATTTGGCCAAAAAAGCAGGAACGAGTGTCGGAATGATCCAGCGTATCAAGAGGCGAAACCACCTAAAGACCTACAAGAAAATCTCGAAACAAAGTGCAGAACAGAAGAAGCGAGCAGCAACAAGGGCCCGGAAATTGTATTCGCGTCTTTTGCAGCGTCAGGATGCATGCGTTTTGATGGACGATGAGACCTATGTAAAGGAGGACTCAAAAACCCTTCCAGGTCCACAATACTTTACTGCCGTCGTTGGAGAGGATGTGAGCGATGCGTACAGGTCGATCCAAGTGGAGAAATTCGGTCGAAAGGTACTGGTATGGCAAGCAATATGTTCCTGTGGTTTGAAGTCAACCATTTTTTACACTACCGGAACTATAAATGCGGAAATCTATCGATCTGAGTGTCTCCAGAAGAGATTGTTGCCTTTATATAAGAAGCATAGTACACCTCCACTGTTTTGGCTGGATTTAGCGTCGGCTCACTATGCCAAAACCACTCTCAATTGGCTTGCGGAAAAGGGTATAGATTTCGTTGAGAAAAATATCAATCCACCAAATTGCCCTCAGCCTCGACCCATCGAACGTTACTGGGCAATCGTGAAGAGGGTCTTCAAGAAGACTGGTAAGGCAGCTGGGAACATGCAGGAGTTCAAAAAAATTTGGGCTCAAGCGTCCAAAAAATGCGATGCAACACTTGTCCGGAACTTGATGAAGAGCATTCGATCAAAAGTTCGAAAATTCGTGAAGGAATAACTTAAATTTCATCCGGTCTTCATTATGTTCAAGTTTAACCTCGTACAATAAAGGATCAATTTTTTGTATGAATAAAATATCGGTTTTCAACATAATTTGAAAGAAAGTTTGTGGATAGCTTATTTTCGATACACTCCTTACTTTCCCTCTCCTTATCAACCACCACCTTTTTCGTTCCCCCTCTCCCCACCCCCCCCCCTCCCCCCCACATACGCCCGCCCCCCCCCCCCCCCCCCCCCCAAAAAAAAAACCCCCCCCCCCCACCCCCCCAATAAAACCTTTTTCTTAATTTCCTTCCACCAAACCCCCCACAAACCCTTTAAACCGTATTTTTTAAGACTAAGGAATTGTAGAGTTTTCTATGGCTAACAATGCAGAACCAGTGGTTAAATTGTTGGCTCCACCGTAGCCAGCTCATTGAAGAGGATTACTGTGCGCGGTTCATTCTTCTCCTCCATCCGTCTTTTTTCACAAAATACGCAACTTGAGTTTAAGTTGATGTTTTTTTTTTTATGTAGACTACGTCTTACAGCAAGGGTAGGGTGTCAATTGAAAATCTAAAAATAAGCGGCCGTCACGAAATACCGTTACAAATTAAACATCAATAACTTAATTAATGCTCAATACATTTCCAAGATGTTTACATCAATCGGTTGGAAATTTTTCCGCGTATCAATTCAACTACAAAAAAATATTCATTACCAGTTTTAAGCTATTGAAAATATCCAAAATATAAGGTGATGTCGTATAATGCCAATTTATCAGAGTAAATTTACTAAATGTACTGTACTTTACTATCACAGATTTCAAATATAAGCAAGGGATGGCTCACATGCAGCACTGAACGATATAAAACGGGTACACCTTCGCAATTTAGCTCAAGGCAGTATCATTTCAGTTTCATTCGAGTGCTAACCCTTTGCAAGTACGGACGTGTTTCGACCTAAAGGGTGTCCACGATGAAATTGCCACACTATGAAATTGCTCTAACTTTTTAACCGTTGGGTAGAATTTGATGAAAATTTTGGTGGATTTAGTTCATAGTGCATTATTTACATCCTGCAAGTCCTGTGATCAAAACTCGCGGAAATGGAGTCGAAAGAACAGCTCGTGCGTGATAAAATCTTGCGTATTCATCACGAGAACAAGGATCTCTCGCATCGTTCCATCGCTAAAACGTTGGGAATCGCGAATTCCACGGTGTCGCGAGTGATTAAGCGGTTCGAGGAACGGTTGACCACCGATCGGAAGCCCAGAAGTGAAGGAAAAAGTATTCCGTACAACACCAAAAATCACAACCGCGTAGTTGGGGCCTTCAACCGAAATCCGAACGCCTCCGTTCGGGATGTGGCTAAGAAGCTGCACCTAAGCCGAAGTTTTGTCCAGAAGGCCAAAACTAAGGCTGGGCTTCGAACGTTCAAGGTACAAAAGGCCCCTAATCGCGACGAGAAGCAGAACAAGTCCGCCAAAACCCGTGCCAGGAAGTTGTACCTCAACATGCTGACGAAAGTTGAATGCTGCATCATGGACGACGAAACATATGTGAAGGCCGACTTCAAACAGATCCCCGGCAACCTGTTTTTCACGGCCAAGGATACGTTCAGCGTTCCGGAGCATGTCCGCACTCAGAAGATGTCCAAATTTGCGAAGAAATTCCTGGTTTGGCAAGCCATCTGCACGTGCGGGAAGCGGAATGCACCTTTCGTGACCCAGGACACGATGAACGGACAAGTGTACATAAAAGAGTGCCTCCAGAAGCGGCTGCTTTCTCTCCTGAAGGCCCACAACGTCCCAACAATCTTCTGGCCGGATTTGGCCTCATGCCACTACTCCAAGGACGTGCTGAAGTGGTATGCGGACAATAAGGTCAATTTCGTGCCGAAAATGTTCAACCCTCCCAACACTCCGGAGCTCCGCCCCATCGAGAAGTACTGTGCGATTATGAAGCAGCACCTTCTTAAACGACCTAAGGTACCCAAGTAGCACCAAAAACATAAATATAAAAATTATATTTCCCATGTGTCATGCTGTAGATTTATAAAAGTGCAATTTGACTAGTTTAGTCATGTAGATGTACTTTTCATGCGATTCGAAGCAAGACTAACTTATGATGTCATATATCTGTTTGGTTTTTGAGTTAGGACATGTTTGATACATCTGACATCTTGTGTGTTTACATATTATGTTGTATAAATGTAGTAACACAAGTCTTCTATATTTTAAGAAACAAACATATTCATGAAATGTCAAATGCCAACACAACTAGTTAGGTATGTCTTGTTTGAGTCGTATTGGACGTTGAATGACCGTTTGTGTTCTTTTAAATAAGACTAAAGTCTATCAAATATCTATTTATATCACATGCATGTTTCATGAAACATTCAGGAACCTTATTCATGATCGAACAAGCAAAAACTGAAGTGTAATCGACCGATCATCAAAGTATAGCAAATCCTTTTAATTTAAACGCTTATTTTCCTACTCCTGAATTCTCTTATGTTAAAATTAGTAACTATGTCCCCTATCTAATTGGCACTAGTTCAAATAATGATGATGAGGGGATTCTAATTGTTCCATTTCTCACATGTTGAAATGGTCGAGTGATAAGAACACCAATCTAGTAAGCTTAGAGTTTATGGTTCAAACCTTGCTCATGAATACCTTGTTCATGAATACCTTTTTTAAAATCGACAATAATTTGTTTTACTGAAGCCCAAGATTTTTTTGTTTATTACCATTGTCGAACTTAAATTATGTTTCATAGGCTCCACCTTCTGCGCTATTTCAGTTCTATAGTAGTATTCTAAATAGTTTTAAATCACCGGAATGGCAACATTATTATTTGTCACATTAAAGCCAAAAAGCATACAGTTAAACATTTCGTGTTACTTGGGTAGTGAAGACAGTCGAGGAACTGAAGAAAGTATGGGTTTATATGCAAAAAACGGTTGATTCACAGGTTGTGCAGAATCTTATGGCCGGGGTTAAGGCCAAGGTGCGGGCATTTGCGTATGGACTGTAAATAAAATACGAGTAAAATGGTAATATGGAGTTTAATAGTTATATCTCAATCCCTAAAAATTTGATGGCAATCGGATGAAAACTCGAATTTTGCGAATCAATTTTGTGTGTGGCAATTTCATCGTGGACACCCTTAACAAACTGGAAATTTTTATTACCTTAGTGACTGCATATTGCAGTATTCTAAATAAGGCAGTGACTTTCAGTGTGCGATCGTAGTGATGACGACGAGTTCGGGGTGGGACCCTGGGCTTCCACCCTCAGCAACGGATGGACGGCCAACAGTTCCGGCATGGATGGGCGGCGTCGGCATCGGTCAGCTACAAATTTTGTCGTTGTATGCTACCGTAGCCGATACGAAGCTGAGACCATTCGTCGTTGGAAAATCAATGGAAGACCTAGTTGGTGAAATTGAATCAACAACGACAGAAGCTAACGGATCCAAATACGTGCTGCGCGTGCGTGATGCTGGTCAGGTACGAAAATTATTGAACATGAAGGCGTTGTTTGATGGCACACCAGTTAATGTGGAACTCCATCCAATCCTGAACAAACGGCGATGCGTGATTACCTGTCGTGAAATAGTGAGTGAAACTAATGAGGAACTGCTTAAGTGGATGGCAAATGACGGCGTTGTTGGAGTTAAAAGAATTACTCGTTTGCAGGATGGCGTAAGAGTGAACACTGCTACGAAAAAGAACGAAAAAGAAATCGTAAGACTGCGCTTTACGAAGGGGATCACGTATCCAGGGCTGGTAGCAGGTCACTTTTTAGTGACTTGGTCACTATTTTGAGTCTAGTCACTAAAAAGTCACTATTTGCATCCAAAAGTCACTAAAGTCACTATTTTCGCACCGCCGATTGTAAAAAGTTTAAAAAATCACTTGTACCTATTGTTCAATAGTCAACCAAATTAAGCGTTCTGGTTACACTATATAAAAGTCGCAAAATATACACAAAAAAACTAGATGCCCTGGCGAACGCTGTCCCGCCTCTACCTCAATTGAACTTGTCAAATGCAGAGCGCTGGTCGGTCACAGCACTCTATATTAGCTTGAATACGACGCACGTGGTCTCATATTACATCATCTTTCATTATTTTTCAATTTTCCAGGTATTTCATAATATATTTTCATATTTCTATACATATAAACCCAGTGAACCCCACGACGAATCGAACGGGATAGGAGTAAAACACTTAAAACGTTTATTCAATATGCAATGTTTATCAAAAGAATCAAGTCATTTTTGATTTACACTCACATTTTTTCAAAAATATTTTGTTAGATTCAGTTTTTTCAAAAGCGGACTACTCGTTTGGAATCCAAATTGTCGAGAAAAGTGGGGAAGAATTGTAAATCAGATAAAGGACTTATTTTCGATTACTCGCTTAGTAATTCTGAATCTAGATTTGATTGTTCGTATCCAGTGAACTCAATTCGATCATAAGTGAAATCGGGATACAGTGCAATTCGACCAGTTTATAAAAGCGTTATGATTTCAAAGTTCCATTAAAACTCGTATATTGAAATTTTATACTTTTTTAATGAAATTTCTGAGACAAATATTCTTAGTTTATGATACAGTAGATTCAAAAAAATAAATCATAATTCATCAATTATTTAAGTTTATTCTGACTTTGATTGACTGCTGTTAAAACGAATGTTTCTTGGCAAAGTTGTAAAACTTGTTTGGTAGAATTTGATCTAAATTTTTTGATAAAGTTTATGAGCTATTGATAAGCATACTGATATATTTCAATGCTATTTTCTAGGGATTCTTCTAGAGGGAAGAACCACTCATACATCTAATGTACGCTGATCTGGAAAGGTTGGTGCGAACCATCGTCGGTCTAGTTTGTAAGCCCAATGTGTGGCCCGCGAATACTTCACTTTCAGAGGACATGTTGGACAATATTGAGAACTTGCTACCAGCGGAAAAAGTTTATAATGGGCAGGATGCAATGGCAGAGCTGGACAAATTAAAGGAGATCGACAAACTCATGTTTTTCAACAATGCAAATAAGCATAACGTTGCTGCAATTTGGTGAATTCTGATTGATTTGGTGCTCAATAACATTAAATGATTGAAAAAAGTAGGAAATATATTTTTGAGATGTGCTGGGTCGTTCGAACTGCCCAAGAGTTCAGAACTTAAGATCTTCAGTTGTAACAGTAGCTTTATCCGCTATTCATTATCATGATAAGTACATTCAAACATATTCAGTGAATGTCCTGGAAGACCAACTGACATTATGAGATAATATTGGGATATTCTATGTCAAACAAACTAACTTAACTTTGAATAGCCCATAAAGCTATTGTTACACTTGTAGACCTGAAGTTTTGAAGGACAGTCTGAATGACCTGAAACAAGGTTATCCTTTGATGTATGTGGACGTTTCAGAAAATTCATTGAATATGTTTTAATATTTATAGTAGCTTTGCAAAGCCCAAAAGGCTACGGTTACTACCGTATGTCTTAAGTTCGGAACTCAAAGTCAGTTTTTATGAACCTGGACATCCCGAGATAATCTGATAATAACTGGTGAGCTTACAGAAGCTTCACTGAATGTGTTTGAATGCATATCGTCACCTTTCATAGATTATAAAGCTAACTTTACGACTATAGATCCTAAATTCTGAACTCAAGGGCAGTTTTGATGACCTATAATATCCCAAGATATCTCGTTATATCGGTTGACCTTTCAAACGACTCACTTAATTCAGTCAAATACATATTGTTACTTTGTTTAGTCCAAACATCTGTAGATTTTAAGCTACAATTCAAGACTTAAAATCTTCAGCTGTAGTTTTTAGGTTTGAAATTCCAGGAAAGTTTGGATAACCTAGAACATCCGAAGATTATCTGATAATGTCTGTTCCAAAATATTCAATGAATATGTTTCAATACACATCGTAGCTTTGCACAGACCAGAAAGCTTTTGTTACAACTGTAGGTCCTATGTTCTGATCTCAAGGATAGTTTGGATGACCTAGAACATTTCATATTCGATTATGATGTTTTTTAAATTTAAGAATATTAATTGAAAATGTTTGAATATTTATTGTAGCTTTGTATTGACTAAAATGTACTGTTACAACTGTAAATCTTAAGTTCTGAACGCCAAGACAGTTTGGATGACCTAGACTATCCCAAGATTATCTTCTTGTGTATTTTTCGAAAATATTCACTGAATATACTGGAATACGTGACGTAACTTCGAATAGCCCAAAAACGTACTGTTACTACTGCAAATTTCAAGTTCTGAACTCCAGGACGGTTTGGATTACCTAGAGGATCTCAAAGTTATAAAATAATGACTGTTGACCTTCCAAAAGATTCATTGAATATATTTGAATACATGTGGTCACCATAGAAAGCTCAAAGAACTACTTTTACAACTGTAGATCTTATGTTTTGGACTTAAGGACAGCTTGGAGTACCTAGAATATCCCAAGATTGTCACATTATGTATGTTGGCCTTCCACACTATTCAATCAATATGGTTAAATACATATCGTCCCTTTGCACACTCGAAACACCTACTGTTACTGTAGATCTTATGTTCTAAACTCAAGGACAGTTGGGATGACCAAGATCATCTCCGTTTATGTCATAGTGTATACTTTTTAAGGCAAGGTTTAACATTTATGAAAGTATGTGATCCGTAATCAACAATGTTCTGTATTCAAATTGATGCGTAGAAATACTTCCTATCTTGCTGTAAATTTTTTGAAAATCTTTTGAGAAATGACTGAGATATACTCAAAACCTATGCTGAAAAGCTCAATAATAAAGATATCTAATCTAATCTAATCTACTCAAAACCTGACAACTTTTCGTGACGGTCGCAATGCGATTTTTTAATGAATTGTACCCCAGTATAGATAACGAAGACGTAGTCCTACGTCAAAAGTCTGGTTTGCAGAACTCCTTAATAAAATATTGCCAATGCCTCAACCCACCAGCCGTTGCATCCAGTGAAAGCTCCAAGTATATTGTGAAAATCGCCAAGTTACTTCAGTTGATTCAGGTCAACTATGATCTTCTTATTGACGAATGGAACTTGTTAAAATGCTAGGTGCTGACCTTGCGTACAGATTACAGAATTGAGGAGTATTGGAACCAGTTGTTTACTAAGAAAACGGCTGTAGGTGAGCCTAAATACCCTCAGGTGATTAAGGTAGTGAAGTCAGAAGTAATTCTAGCACAGGCCATGGAGGAAGGCGTTTCAACCGTACGTATAGACCCGTCTCCGCAAAAACGAGCTGCGGACCAAGGCAGGAGGCCGTTGAGAAAAAAAGTCACTTGATTACAGGCTTCTTTACAAAAAAAAACCCAAAAAGTGATACTGCGCCGCAGTAGTATTCATTTTTTCAAACGGGGGTGATCACTTAGTTCATTTTTACTGTACTTATATAACAAATGTATAAAAGATTTAAAAAATACTAAAATTTGGAAGTCACTATTTGGTCACTATTTGGTCACTATTTTTATTATTTTAGTCACTAAAGTCACTATTATTTATCCATACATTCGCTACCAGCCCTGCGTATCAAGAAGCTACAAAGCAATTGAAGGCTGGAAGTGGATCATACGCAGCTGTTAGCCAGGTTCAACAGCGTCTGGTTAACGCTCGTGTTAACTCCCAAGCAGCTGAGGAGATTAAAGCCAAGAACGATCTAATCAAACAGCTTCAGGAAACCATTACTAAACTCACCACCAGGAACGAGCATCTGGAGAATAAAAATATAAGTAAGAAGGAGAAGAAGCGAGCCAAAACGGAACCAGGTTAAGGTAGTAGAGTCTGGATCCGAAATGGAAACTGACTCCAGCGTCAAGCAGACGATCACCGGAAAGCCCAGCGGATCATCAGTCCAAATAGTCGGCACTTCCTCTCAGGTAAGTGAAACTTCCTCTCAAATAAATGTTACCTCAAGAAAGTCAAGCGTTCCTCAAGGACAACACAAAAGCACTACACTACAGAAATCATTCCCCCAAACCTTAAAAAGAACCCTACTCACATTAACACGGCTATCGGACAAATGCAATGCCCCAAGGACTCTCTGACACCGGATCCCTCTCAAACTCCTCGCAATGGCCAACACAATAGACCCAATCAATAACAATTGTCATTCCTACCCATCGTCTCTATTACCCTTGCTTTGCAATGGAACTTATAAGGACTTCGCGTCAGATTACCGGAATTACAACTGCTTATAAATAAATTCAACCCCATAGTTCTGGCATTAAATGAAACAATGACACCCCAATCCAAAATATCACCTAATTTTATTAAAGGTTACAATCTGTACATCTGCGAAAGCCCTGATAACCCTTCCACAACAGGCTCTGCTATTGCTATCAAATCCTACATCCCTCACCGTCAAATCGATGTAGGTTCCCATCTACAAGCCCTTGCCTTTGAAATAGATTTCCCATTTAAAGTAACCCTAGTATCCATCTACATTTCACCCTCACACCAATCCAATCAATCCAATCAAACCCTTAAATCCCGTTTAGCCAAGATCTTAGACAAAATTACCTCCCCAGTTCTTTTGATGGGTAACTTCAACGGACACTCCACTTTTTGGGGGAGAAAGTCCAATGATCGTAGAGGACTTATAGTGGAGCAATTAATAGATGAATATGGTTTAACACTCTTGAACGATGGAAGTCATACCAGAATAAGTCCATCATCCGGCGAATCCTCAGCCCTTGATCTCTCCATCTGTTCACATAATCTTGGTTCCCGGTTGTCTTGGATGGTTCATGATGACTGTTGCGGGAGCGATCATCTTCCCATTGTAATCTCCCTGAATCAGGCCCCCCCCGTTTATATCTTGCCGTCCTAGATGGAAATATGAGTTGGCCGATTGGACCAACTACCAAAATGATGTATTTGACCATTTTACCAGGAATCCTCCAGCATGTCCTGATGAATTTATTAAACAACTTTTTGAAATCGGCCAACATCATATCCCTAGGACCAGCGGAATTTCTGGCAGGAAGTCTGTTCCCTGGTGGAACCCTGAAGTTCGGTCCGCTATCAAACTCCGCCGGAAAAAATTAAGAGCTCTTCAGAGAGTTACAGTGGGAAATCGCAAGGAATCTGTAGCTTTTGTTGAATTTAAAACTGCTAGGAATGCAGCAAGAACCGAAGTCATGAAAGCCAAACAAAATAGCTGGGAACAATTCATCTCCACTACAAGCATCGAAAGCTCTTCAAAAGAACTGTGGGATAAAATCCACAGATTATATGGCGACAAAAGAAGACAACCCATAAAACTCCGTATAAGAAACCAAATCACCGATAATCCTTCCAATATCTCTGAACACCTCGCAGATCATTTTTCCCAATCATTCTCCTCCTCTCATTACTCACCGCAGTTTCTAACCCAAAAAACAATCCTAGAATCGATTTCGATGATGACAATAATCTGGATTATAACCAGGATTTTTCCTACGAAGAGCTAGATTGGGCCCTGCGCAAAGTACACGGAACAGCCGCCGGCCCAGATGATGTAGGCTATCCTCTTCTCAAGAATCTTCCTCGCATTGGCAAAACCACATTAATTTCAATATTCAATAACATTTGGAACAAAGGCGAAATACCTTAATCCTGGAAGGAAGGACTCGTAGTTCCTATCCCTAAACCAAACAAAGATCGAAATAATGCTGACAGCTTCCGCCCCATCACCCTTTTAAACTGCATAGGAAAGATTCTTGAGAAGATGGTAAACAGACGTCTCATAACTCTTCTCGAATCCAAAGGTTTACTAGACAACCGGCAGTTCGCTTTCCGCCCAGATAAATCCACCGACGACTATCTGACCGAACTTGAGGATATCATTGACTCTCACCTGGAGAGGGGAATGCATGGTGACGTTGTCTCTCTTGATCTCTCAAAAGCATACGACCGTGCGTGGCGTTTTCCTATCCTCAAGTCTCTTGAGGAATTGGGAATCAAAGGTCGCATGGGTCGTTACGTACAAAGCTTTCTGGGTGACAGGAGATTCAGGGTCAACATTGGCAATAACCGATCTGAGTTGAGATGTCAAGAAAACGGTATCCCTCAAGGATCAGTGATAGCCCCCACCCTGTTTCTTATTTGTATGCAGTCCTTGTTTAAAACCATCCCTTCCAATGTCTACATTCTTGTTTTTGCCGACGACATCACCATTATTACTTTCCATCACTATAAGACCCTGGCCAGGAAAAACCTGCAGTCTGCTGTAAACTGTGTGGCCAAATGGGCCGATCAATATGGTTTCCTCTTATCCCCCGAAAAATCCCAACTACTCCACATAAGTGCCAATAGGAAAAAGATGAGCAAACTCGCCGACATTACCTTAAACAGTTCTCCTATCATTCCCCCCCCCCCCAAACCCCCCCCCCCCCCCCCCCCCTTTTTTTTCCCCTTTTTCCTCCAAACCCCCCAAACCACTTTAAAATTCCCCCCCCCCCCCCCCCAAAAAAACCCCTTACAATTTAAAACCCCCCCCCCCCCCAAAATTCTCTTTATCTCCCCTTTTAACCAAGGGGGGGAAAAATTATATAAAAAGCTACGCCCACTTATAAGACCACCTTTTTGACCCTGGAATCTCTTGGCCTAGTTCCAGACGGGAACCGCCGGAAAAACCCAGGCTGCTGGTCTTGAGCCAACGGCAGCCTCCGGGTTGTGTACTCAAGACCTCTTCTGGATTCCAGGTCTCAGGGCGTACGGACGTGGGGGAATTTTCGGAGTACGGGAACCTATACTTTATCAAATACTCACGGTTGGCTTTACAAATTTATTTATTCGTCGAACTGGCCAATGGCGGCTACGACGGTGTAAGTGATGGTGATGTGGATACGCTGGTGACTGACGGCGCCGGTATGGGCTTCGGCTCTTAGCAACGGTGACCGTTCGGAAGGGAGTGAAGGATGGACACGATGGCGCGCAGTTGGCTATGTGCACCGCACGTGAGGTTGGTGCCGGTGTGGGTGGACGGTATTACGGCCAACGATATCGGTGACGTCAGGTGGGCGTAAGTGCGGTCTAAGGCGTGATCTGGCTCAAAATTTAACGATGACCATGCGGCAATCGGACGTTGCACGAAGATGGCGACGAGCGGACCACCGTCGGTGACCCCTCGTGGGAACCCGGTGTGTGCTGACTTTTGGCGTTGTCCCCCAACAACCAAGTGCGATGAATATCGCCGTATACTTTGGTCGCACGGTGGCTCGGCGGCTTGAAAACTCAGCCACAATCGTAAGGGTCAAGTTCCGCCAAAACGATTTGACCACGACCTAACTCGGCTGTACTTTTCTCCGTTCGTATTGTGTTGTTTTTTAGCGACCTCTTAAAACCACTTGATAGGTTGGATTCTAGAACCCCACTGACTCGCATTCGTTTTCACCATCACCATCATCCCGAAGACACGAACTTTCTCCCTCTAGCGTTTTTCCATTTCCACCCCGTTCGGATTCAGTGCATCCAGCCACCCACTAGATACACAACCATTTTAGCTGTTCGTCATCTACCGTATGTCGACTGCCCAACGCATCGATCCAAAATGACCGTTGGAAATAGATCAAACTATATAATGTTTACCCTCCTTTCCCGTACTCAATTACGCATCATTTTAAACAAATGTTACCCGCCGGTAACATATACCCCACTGGTCAGAAAAAAAAGAAGCGTATACATATGATTCTTTTCTAGTTCAACTATATAATTTTTATTTTATAATAGGATAATATACTCAAAACAAAACAAAACATCTTCAACGAGAAATCAGTGGCCACTAATAATACATGCAATAACACTTACGTTCTAAACAAGACGATGCTTACATTGGTACCGCTGCCCTGCAAGGGAGTGAATATGAACAAAGGTCGAGGCATCGATCGTCAGTTTCCTTGCAAACAATCATCCGGCTCGGGGTTCATTCTGTGGAGCCTCTAACAAATATAACAATCATATCACTTTTCTTCACACCTAACACTCGACCGTTGGTCCAAGCGGATTACAACACCGATTCGCGTCGGAGGTTTAATGCAAACTGACAAAATACTCCTATGATTACAGTTAGGCGATATGATAGATGGGATTTAAACAAAAATAAAGACTTCAGACGAACATCGTCGGAACAAAATCATCGACACACGAAGGTAGACTTAAATTACTGATCGTGGAACAGATCTATCGCTACGTTTGTCGTTCGGTTTGACACTGAATGAGTACCCATATTCTCGAGCGCTACCGTATTCACACATACTTCGTATGGTATCGGTATTTTTTTCGTGCAGTTTCACGATTAAGAACAATATTCTTAACTATAAGGTTCAATATCGGGAACGAAGCCTCAGTTTATCGTTCCCTCTAGATCGTATATGATCAGAGTAGGTATGCGCCCCAGGTCTTAGTTTTCTATCATACTTCTTATGGAAAACTCTTGAATTTAGATATATTTAACGTAGATCATGGGTAAAGCACGCCCTATAGATGCCAGCGAAATCAAAACCCAATTCAAATACCCCGCGGAAAGTAATGGAATGAGAAAGTGATATCCTGGCTGAAGGTGAGTATGGTTTTACCCATTGGAAGTCAGTTGAAGGTCAGTTGAAGGTTGAAATGGCAACCATCTTTTTTTTTGAATTTTCAGCCATCTTCAGATACTGTGACTTCTGTTGACCTAGGCAGGTTTCAAAAATTTTGCTGGCCATATGCCTATATTCCGTCCCTCGGAATCGGCAAGTTCATAAGACGAGGAACCATGTTTAGCTAGGACAGTACAAGGTACGAATTGACTTCCCAATTTGGCGTTATAAAACTCTTGTGCATTGGAGAGTTTAGTGTTTTTCTTGTAAACGGTTTGACCAACCGAAAATGGTTTCGCTGGCTGACGCGTTCTTAAATTGTATGTATGGGTTGCCTCTGCGTGGGCTTTTGAGAGGTTTTTACGCACTATAGAATATAGCTTGGGAGCTTCCTCACATATTCTAGCCAGGCGTGCTTCAACCGTTGATTCATCTTCGTTTTCGAATCGCTCATGATCAGTTCCATTGAGCACAATTTCTTCACCTTTCACTACCCTGAACGGACTATAACCGGTCGATGAATGGACCGTTGAGTTAATAACGACTTCCACTTCGGACAACCGGGAGTCCCATTCTCGTTGGTTTTGCCTTGCGTATGACCGAATGGATGTGTTAATCGCTCGGTTAACCCTTTCTACGGGGTTTGCCTGCGAGTTATATTTCGATGTGAACCAATGTTTTATATTGAAACGAGTTAGCAGGGTATTGAACTCTTTTGACGTGAAAGTTGTAGCGTTATCCGATAAAATAGTCCTAGGAACTGAGTTCCTGAAAAACCAGTGTCTAGTGAGCTCTGCGCAAAGTGTTTTGGCATTTATTTTGGGAAAAGCGTGCAATTGCACCCATTTGCTAAATAAATCCATCGTTACCAACACGTATTGGTTACCTGACTTAGAGCGCGGTAAGGGTCCGATATAATCTAATGCGACTACTTCCCACGGCCGCGACGGTACACGCATACTGCCCATAAGGGGTGTGGTTGACGAATTTGCAGGCTTAATCTCTTTGCAAACCGCACACTTTTGGATATAAGTACGTATTTGCCCAACCATTTTCGGCCAGTAATACTGTTGACGTACTTTTCCTAATGTTTTGTCAATACCAATGTGCATGAAATCGTCATGACACGCTTTTAAAATCGCATGGCGGGACTCCGGACAAGGTATTATCTTCCAATCGTAACGATGATCAGTCAGATCGTTATTGAATACAAACTTCATCAATTGACCCTCGTAAACACGAAAGTCGGGATAATCATCCGGCCTATTTTCGACAGAAAGTTTTAAATCATGGTACCAGGAAGAAGAAGAAATTACAGACACTGCCATCACACTCCGCGATAGTGCATCTGGGACTACATTGTCTTTGCCTCGCCGGTGTACAATCGTCAAATCATACATCTGAAGGGATAAGCTCCAACGACTTAGTCGTGAAGATGTTTTCCATTTCGTCCGCATGATGAATGTTAAAGCCGACGAATCGGTGACAAGCCAAAAATGACTGCCTTCGATGTATCCACGAAAATGTTCAATAGAAAGGAGTGCTGCAAGCCCTTCCTTCTCGGTTGCGTGAAATGCCCGCTCTTGCGTAGTGAGTTTTTTTGAAAAGTATTCTATCACTTTTTCTTGACCCTCAAACTTTTGGGTAAGCACACCCGCGATGGCATAATCGCTCGCGTCAGTATGAATGTGAAATTCCCGATCAAAATCAGGGCTCGACAAGATAGGAGACGTAATCAACTTTTCCTTAACGGCCTGAAATGCTTCCTCTGCTTCAGGCGTCCATCTCACTGTCTTCGTTTGTGATTTGAGAAGCTCTGTGAGAGGCGCTGTAATTTTACTATACTCAGCTATAAATCGCCGGTAATAATTTGACATACCAATGAAGCGTCGTAGTTTAGTGATCGATGTAGGACGATCATATTCCACTATGGGCCTTATCTTCTCAGGATCGATTCTAAGACCTTGTGAAGAAAGGATGTAACCCAAAAATGGTATTTCGCTCAGGCAGAAGTGGGATTTCTCTAGCTTAATTGAGAGATTCGCTTCCCGTAGTCGTTTCGCAACTTCGATAAGAAGCTGTACGTGTTCTGTGAATGTCTCCGATACTATGACGATGTCGTCCAAGTATACGAAGACATTCGGTTCCAGTGCACCCTGCCCCAACACTCGATTCATCAATCGGGATAGCGTTGCTGGGCTATTGACTAACCCAAATGGAAGGCGGGTGAACTGGAACATCCCCTTACCTTGGACACTGAACGAACAAAATTTCCGCGATTCTCTGGCCAACGGTATTTGCAAAAATGCCTCAGTTAGATCAATTGTAGAGAGATAGTTAGCTCGGGGTAAACGTCCGAGAATTCTTCCAGGGTGAGGAAGGGGATAGGCGTCACGAACCGTTCTATCATTCAACTTGCGGGCATCAAGGCAAAGCCGCAACGCTCCCGATGATTTCTTGATCGGAACGATGTTTAACGACCAATCTGAATTAGATTCTTCAATTATCCCTCTAGCCAGTAATCGGTCAATTTCAGTAAATAAACCTTGCTGTATTTTAGGGGCGATGGGATATGGATAAAGTCTTATAGGTTTGTTCGATTTACATTCGTCTTTGAGTATAATTGTGTGTTCACAAAGCGAAGTGGTCTCAAGAGTGTCGGAGTCGGCAACTTTAAATAACTGCTTGATATTGTCTAGCTGTTTAAACTGAGCATTAGTTAATATTTGCTCTGGTATATCTCTATTTGAATCATTCTCCATGCTGGTTTCTGAAATCGTAGCGATTGTAGGAAAAATTCGAAACAGTCGCCAGAAATCCATCCCACAAATACAGTCCTTTGTCAGGCTGGGTGCCACTAAAGTGGGTAAAATTCGCGTTTTACCATTGAATGAGAACGGTATTAAGATTTCTCCTAAAATTTCTAAAGGTGAACCATCGGCCGTCTGTAATTCAACGCAGTGAACTGGTTTTCTGAGACGAACATTCCTAATTTTGTGAAAAATTCTTGAATTAATAAAGGATAAATTGCTGCCACAGTCAAGCAGTGCATGTATTGATATGTCAAAGATTTTAAGATTTATATGGGGTCGATTATCAGTCATGTTGTTAAGAGTAATTTTGTGAATTTGAGGAGGCATCTCTTCTTCATCCCTGTCGTCGGATTTACATTTGTAGAAACGATATATGTCAGGTAGCCACGATGAATAAGAGTGCTCCTGTTGCGCAACTGGAAGTTCCTGCGGCTTTAGGGCTTCCTTTTCCAGTTTTTTATGCAGTACGGGCAGTTTTCGGTTGTGAACCCTTTAAGTGCGCACCGGCTACAAAATACCCTACGAGGAACGGGACAGCTTTCTAGACTATGATCATCACCGCAATTGTAGCATTCGAATTCACTAGGAGGAGTGTATTCGGAAATTAGCTTGGCTAGAAAACCCGTTTTACTGCAACTTGGTTTTTGTTCCGTCGGACGAACTTCGTTTCTAGTCCCCTTGTCCATGGGATTTATTTGGGGCGACGGTTTGTTTTCTGTCTTAGGATTATGGAGCTTCGGTTTATTGTTCTTCTGATGGTTTTGATTAACAACCGAATCATCCTGACGGTTTTTGTTGAAAAATGTGCGTGTCGGTGCAAGATTTCCACTATTGGAATTGATCGCACACGTTTCTTTTCTAGGGGCACCAAACACCTTAGTAAAGGCCGAGAAATCTGTAGCGTCAAGATCCTTTCCTATAAACATTAAATCTTGCAGAGTAGTTACCCGCTTACCAACCAGCGCTTTGCGACCATCATAACGTAAATTGGTCTTCAAAACCTCTACTTTCTCGGGATCAGATATCGGAGTACTCATAGCTTGAAACATTTTACTCATTTGGAGGAAATATTGTTGAAACGATTCTCCTTTTTGTTGACGTGTTTGATAAATTTTCGTCCGCAAAACTGAATCCAAGTCTGGGTGTCTAAATTCTCTTTTCAACTCTTCCATAAGATGAGCCCAGTCTCTAAGAGACTGTTGACTTCTTCTTGTGGTATACCAGCTTAATGCCGGACCTTCTAGGAGGTGAATAGCCGAATCGAATAAATCCACCTCTGTGGCTCGCTCGGAAATGGCAATCTGCTGGACGTGCGAAAGAAACTCATTGAGCTCCAATCCATGATCCGTGCCGGAATATTTTTTTACTTTCCACTGGGATACAGGCATCATTTTGCGTGGATGAAATGCTGGTGGAATCACAGGTGGCATGGCCTGTTGAATATTCGGTGGGATTATCAGTGGCGCAGCTTGTGTTGGTAGCCCATCTATTGCAATCGATGGAGCCGATACTGGTAAACCTTGTTGTAAAGGTGGATGCTCATTTAAATTTGGATGTTGGTATCCCATTTCTAATGGACTGAATGAAAAATTGTCCATTTTTCGACAAAATGATTCATTTGTGTTAGAAACCGGGGCAGGGTACGGTATACTACCGGAAACCGTAGAAGTAGGCAGAGCAGTTGACCTCCTCCCAAGAAAATCGGTTGGTGACCTTCCACAGATCGGTACGGGGCAAGTTTGACTTACACACCCAGTTGACTTTGAGGCAGCGCTCGAAATAATTACATTGAAATCTATCAGCGCACCACTGTTAGTGGGTATGTGGTTGGATCTGGTAGACGGATCAAGATCCTCCTTCAGGAAGGGATTGGTCTGGTTGAGAGAAGTTCGGGGAGCAGGTGTAGGCACCCTTCTAATTTCGTCTCTTAATCCATTTATTTGATTTGACAGTGCCTTCATTAAACTGCCAATATCTGTCATCGCTTTACTAAAGTCATCTTTAGTTACAAACTTTGACAATTCTGGTTGCTTCGGAATTGTACCAGTAAAGACCGAATCTGACGCATTTGTAATCGGCGGGATACCTCCTATAGCCTCATCGAAAAGCTCTTCTGATTCGGAACCTGACTCCCCTTCAGTGTTGAAAAACTGATCTTCGGTCCAGAAATATTCTGAAAAAAGTTCAAGGACTCTGTTGAAATCTTCAATGCTTCGACTTTTAATTTCACCCAAGGAATGATTTTTAATTACTGCCAATCGATGACCCAAATGTAACAGTCGGGCTTTGCAAAAGTTCACTCGACCAACCGGATTAGACTTTAATGCATTTTGAAGTTCTGTAAAAATTTTCCTGCATAACTGCATGTCAACCTCTGGGTCCAAGTCATAATGGATAATAAACTCATGGCCCTCTCTTTCTTCTTTAAGGATTTGTTTCAATCTTCGACGCCGTTTGCAACGGGATTCATCATCTGCGACAGCGATATTCCGAAGAAGCAATTCGTAATCAAGTTCCCCTGCCTCTAGATGGTCCACTCTCAAACCACGGTAAAGTGAACCAAAATCAGGCCCAGATACCGACCGACGGGACATAATACGATTTGAGAAAATAAATGTGAAAGAAGAAGTGTCCGATTTCGATTAAATCAACAAAAGAAAATCTAGCCAGGCTTTTCAAACACCAAATGAACCTCGCACCTACCGGATTGATTGCAATTACTCCTTTACTATCGAAGCTGCCTTTGTTTGATTATTCACTCACTTGCAGAACACTTACCAATCGGCCTCACCACGTGGTTCAATCTGACCACCACTAAACAAACAAAAAAAACCACTAATTCCTCATCAAAAAGTGACCAGTGTGGATAATTTAAAGCAAAGTTTCTATTTATTGAAAACTCCCCCAACGTGCAGAAAGAAAAAAATATCCGAAGATATTTTTTCTCTCCTGAGAACCTTTAAAAGATTTTTTTTACGTTGGGCGCCAGGTATAAGACCACCTGTGCGCCCACGTTGACTAGCTGTTACCCGCCGGTAACACACTGTACAATAAAGCATTTCGCTATGCTTCCGGCGTTTTCAACACTAGTCCCATCTCTGCTATAATGGCTGAATGTGGTCAACTCCCATTTGAACACTATATGGCGGCATCAATGATGACTAAAGCCATTCGGTGGCTTGGACTGGGTAGACGTCAAGAAGTTCCTCCAAGTTGTTCCAATCCCTAACCAACCATGTTCTTTCCACCAGTTGTCTCCGTGAAATGAATTCCTCCACTTTGAAACATCCCTGGCTCCAAGAGGCCGAGAGATCTGCATTGGCTAATGGGGCCGCCTTCTGTTGGATACCAGGTCACTCTGGCATTCGTGGTAACGAGGAGGCGGACCGGTTGGCTGGTGTAGGTCGCGGACTGGATCCAGAGGATGTTCCAATTCCATCTCCTGATGCTGTCAGATGGACAAAGCGGAGGATTCGCGATTGCTGGAGTCTTTCGTGGTTCAACAGCAGGAATTTTGCTTTGAGAAGCATCAAACCCACCACTCTTCCCTGGCCCGACAGTAAAAATCCCAAAAACCACCGCATTCTCTCTCGTCTACGTCATACCCGTCTCACCCATAGTTACCTGTTAGATAAAGAAGATCCCCCAATTTGCACCACCTGTGGAGTCCCACTATCCATCCGCCATATTTTAATAGACTGCATTACCTATACCACCGAACGCTTGACTTTCAATTTGAGTAACTCACTTGAGGAAGTTTTATCGCCACCAAATGAGGAAGTGCTAATAGAATTCCTTACCCAAACTGGCCTTTCCAAACTAATATAAATCCCGCGAACAGGGACGAATGGCCCGAAGGGTTAAAGTCCCTCGCAAAAACAATAGAAGAAGAAGAATAATTTAACTCATTAGTGTCGCAGTACTTGAGCTGAGCAGTGTATGGAGCCATCAAGGATCAGCAGCTGGTAAGGGAGGCAACCCCGATGGCATTAAACCTGCAGTGCGGAGCGGCAAGGCGCCCAACGTAGCAGGTGGTGGAACATGCCACAGAAGGTGCACTGACGAGCAACCAGTGGTGAGCTAGTTGATTGCTCTAAGACTGTTGCTAGCAAGCCCTTGGCTAGGCAACTGTTGCTAGGCAGCCATTGAATATGCATTGGTGTGCTAGGCAGTCGGTTGCCCAAGCCGGTGATGATTTGTAGCCAGCCGGTGGGCACCATCACGAGGAGCAACATAACGTGCTTGAGTATGTGATATTCTTGGTAGCCATCTTTATCTGGAGCGCAAAAGGAGCACGAAGAGTTGATCAAAACGATCAACACTGCTCTAAAGAGTATATCGAAAGTAGTAAGTAACATTCAAACAGTAATTACTCTAAAATGGCTTAAATTTGGTTTAGCGTGTTTTGCAGTGACATGTTTGTTTACATGCCAATAACAGTTGTGCAGTCAATTGGTTTCAGTACGGTGGATCGTTTCAGTGATGAGTAGAATTGATCTGGACACGCGAAAGAAAATTCTGCACATTTGGTGCTCGGCAAATGATGTCACGTACAACAAATTGCAAAACGGGTGAAAGTGAACCACTCCATTTACAAATGTCAAGCTATCCAGCTAAACGTCAATGATAGATGTGGCAACCCAAAATAAAAAAGAAAACTCAAATCGGGTGACTAAGAGCGCCTCACTGTGGTGATTCAGGGAGCTTTCAGGGAGCATTTCTCGTTCATCGTTGCCCTTGGCCATGAACAATATTGATGGCTGCTAAATGAATTTGATTCGCGGAATGTCAACCGGTCGGTAGGTCGGTTACACATAATATTGAAGCTGTCAGTTTCGCGTCGCCATTTGGCATCGAGAACGTTAAAATCACCGATTATCACGATTACATCTCTACAGGAGGCGTTTTATAAATACCAACGTGCGCCTGGGCGAAGGTGTACATTGATGATCATCATCGCTCACTCTGTCAGGGCGAATGTCAACAGCATAAAGATACATGATGCGATCATTGAGATCCAGTGAAATCCAAACTTGCTCCACCAACATCCGTGATTCGTCTTCAGCTATGTGTACTTCAAGGCCGTTAAGTACAGTATAGTGCACTGCGATCACACTGAAATTCTCGTAGGTTGAACCAAACGCAGTTTCGGAGATGGTGTTACCATTCAGCGGCGTCTCAGTCAGGACAATTATATCATACAAACAATCTAAGCTAGTTCAGAAGGTATTGGATCACGCTAGAGTTCATGCCGCCAACATGGTGGTATTGAAGTTGTAACACATGCCCAATCGCTATCAGTTGTACGAAGGGAAGTGCTTGAAGAGTTCGCGGTATTGGATGAGTTTTCTAAGTGGCCGACTGGTCGTCACTAGTGCGGGTGATTCGTTTACACCGGTCCCAAAATTACCGGCAAAACGGTGGCAAGTGCGAGTCTTGATCTTGCAGATGTAGAGCGTCGAAAACAGATCTAAAGTTGGGGAAAGCATGGATCAATGAACAACAACTTGTCGGTTCTAATGTTGTACAAAATCTCATGGAGGGTCTTAAGAGAATAGTTATGAATTTGGATTTGGCGCGCAAGTTGAATAAAACGAATATAGAAAAACTTGGCAAAGATCTCGTAGTTGATGCTCCGGAAATTTCGAGACACTTTAATTATTTAAACTTACTTGCAAAAAAATTCTACGCCCTTCCGGCAGTTAACCGGAACATTCGCCATGGCGTACGAAACCATAAATGTAGGCTTGTTTTTGAGTTCGTTCAGCGTTTTATTTATCCTTTCCTCCTCAGTTTTCGCGACAAAATTGTTGGAGTAGATCTTACGCTTCAGGTTGGCCCAGAAATTCTCGATAGGACGCAGCTGGGGGACGTTGGGCGGATTCGCCGACTTGGGTATCACATCGATATTCAGCCGCTCCATCTCCTCCAACGATCGCTTCGAGTAGTGGGCCGACGCCAGATCCGGTCAGAACACCGCGTCTTCGTCCTGATGGTATTTCTTGATAAACTACGCAACTTCCGGCATGCATTTTGTACTATAAATTTCCCCGTTCATGGCCAGCGGGGAGCGAAAGAAGAGCGGCTTTGACATCCCCTTCTCGCTGATTGTCAGCCACAGCAGCACCTTCTTGGGGAACTTGGTGTGTGAAATGAACTTCACCTCGGAGCTCACTTCCTTCGTGGGGGAAGTAAAATACGAAGTGTCCTGCCAGTCGTTGCCATCCAGGGTGGGATAGGTCTCGTCGTCCATCACCACCGCCACGTGATTCGCCGGGAAAATCGAGTTGACTATCTTACTAAGCCATTGCCGCTGCGTCATTGCCTGCAGCTCCGAAACCAGTGGACGCGATTTCCATTTCCTGACATGTATGTTCATGTTCGCCAGGTACTTCGTCACTGTTTGGCCGGTTGAGCCGACCTTCTGGCCAAGCGCACGCAGCGAAGTACCTACTTTTCCCTCGGTCTTCCTCTTCAGCATCCTTTAAAGCTTCTTGTCGCTCAGGGTCGTCGGCCGTCCGGAACCGGGCTTTCTTTGGATGCTCTGATTGTTGTCTAATAGTGCCAAGATGTTGTAGATGCCGGAACGGGCGTACCCGGCGTCGACAAAGTGCCGCACGATGTCTGTTTTCGACGCGGCGGGGTGTCGTTCTTTGAACGCGCACACTTCTGAACGGAGTTGCTTCACTGTTTTTGCCATCACGGTTAGAGTTCGATTGATAGAGCTGTCAAATTTTGTCTGCTGACTCATGGGTTACTATGATTGATGCTGCATGGGTAGTTTTGTCAGTGCAGGTGATGGTAACATTTTAAAAAAATGCAAACGTTATGCCAAAATGGCACCTGATATCGAATAATTCTGAAATAATAAAGGATGGAACTGTCAAAATATGGCGACTTAAATATGACGTAGTTTTTAAAAAAACTTAAACACCCCTCATTTTGTAGGTGTATTCGTACGAAATGTTGACTCTGTTTTGTTTTTGCCATTTGCGATTCAGTTTTCAAAATGGCGTCAAACTAAGAAGAGCAGCGCATCCAAATTTTGCACGCTTATAGGCAAAATCCAAATTATTCTCACGCCAACTTAGCAAAATCACTTAATATTGCCAAATCAACCATGACGAATGTTATAAAAGTGCTCAGAGAACGTCTGACGACTACCAGGAAGCAGGGATCAGGAGGAAACTGAAACCAGGAAGCTGCAGCGACTGGAAGAATAGTGGCCAGCATTTTCAAACGCAATCTCAACCTTTCCATCAGAGATATCGGAAACAAATTGGGAAAGAGCGGGGGCGACTCCGGCGTAGAGGTTAGCATCCATACCTCTCACGCCAAAGTCACGAGTTCGAATCCCTAGTAGAACACTTGTTATCGTTCAGTATAGATGACATAAATGTTACTTGTTTTAGTCATAATCAAGTTGCTGCAACTAATTATGATCGTAATGTGCTACTTGGGATCTCACCCCGGGAAAAATAATATAATATCCAAAAGGGATTTGAGTGACTACGACAGGAGATGAATCAGCCCAAGGCTGAAAATCTCGATAATCTAGGAATTAAAAAAAATGGAAAAGTCCCACACAACAGTGCAAATAGCAAATAAACGAGCCGGACTGTCAACATATAAGGTTACTGTGCCGAGTTTGTTGACCAAGTTTGATTGCGTCGTAATGGACGATGAAACATACGTCAAGGCAGCTCCTAGGTCAAGAGTTTTATACGGCTCCCTGAAAAAGAAAGGTTGAAGATATGTTTAAGCAGAAACAAAATGTCAAAGTTCCCGAAAAAATATATGGTTTGGCGGGCGATTTGCACAAAAAAAGCGAAAGTTTCGTGACAACTGGCACTATCAACCATGATATTTATGTAAAGGACTGCTTGCAAAAACAATTATTGCTTTTCTTGAAGAAACATAGTTGTTCCGTGCTGTTTTGGCCAGACCTCGCTTCCTGACACTACGGAAAAATTGCTCAGGAATGTTATACCACCAATAGTGTGCAAATCGTACCCAAGAAGAAAAACCCTCCAAATTCGTCGGAACTGCGCCCAATTGAAAAATATTGGGCAATCGTAAAGAGACCTCATGAGAGCTAAAAAAAAACAGTTCAAGGCAAATTGGCGTTCAGCATCAAACAAGGTGGAAAACATGATGGAAGGTGCGGTACAAAACATGATGGAAAGTGTGAAACGTTAAGCACGACAGCCAGGCATTTGGAAAATTGGAAACCTAAGGAAATAATTTTCCTGTGTTTTGTAGACGACGAACTTCAAAAATAAATAAATATTGATCGTTAACTAATCAGTGTGCACTTAATCATTTTGACCATTTTTTTTAACGTTCCACACTTTAACTGCGAAATTGCAGCTAAAACACTAAGTATACTAAGGTATCATCATGTTTATTATTATTAATTAATTAATTATTAAGCTAGCAAGAGAACATATATAAGCCAATACCGAAGTGAAAAATTGAGGAAAAAAAAACGAAGTTCACCTTGATTAAATACAATTAGACTTAACCTAACTTGGTAACGCTTAGAGAATAGTTCAAATTACTTGATTAATGAGCATGAGCATGATTGACCGCCCGAGGTTGCTACTCCGTTATTGCCAGATTAGTTGTAGTTAACAAAGAACCAAAAGATAATGCTTGGGACTAGCATACATCCTCAATGTGTAAAAACTAGTGATCTCAAACTAAGGCAATACCAGCGCCGGCCTTGCCCCCGAATGCAGGTCAAGTAGGGAACGGGTAGGAATATGTTGACGTGATACTCGCTTTGTTGGAAGCCGAGACCACCTCTGCACTTCCACGAGAAATCACTGGGATGCTGGATAAAATGGTTGGGTTGACAGCGGAATCCGTTTTGGTAAACGGTGTGCTGAATTTAACTGACGTCGGTAGCGAATAAGATATTTAACTATGTTCCCGATTTATTCTCTGTACAGAGATGCACATTCAAGCTATTCAAATTTTGGCACCGATTTCAACCAACAGTAGGGATGCCGTTGGGGCCACTCACAAGTATGGGTGGTTAATAGAAAAAGAAGACCTTATGCTACACAGCTGTAACACATCTACCCTGTAATCACCCTCCCTACAACCTTTAAGCAGATAACATGTCTTTATGTAATAATTTTTCGTAGTAAAAAAAACATGATATGCAACTAATAATAAGATGCAACTATATACATCTATACAGCTCAACCATAAGTCGATGAATGTATACTGAAATGTGAAGGTCATGATATGATGAAAATAACATGATGTTGTAAAGAATTTCAAAACAACGTACATATAATAATGAAATGCAACTATATGCCTCTTCCACCTCGGTGCCAGATGATTGAAACTCTGAAATGGCGAAAATTCCTACGAGGTACGATGAAATAAAGTCAATCACCCGGCAGCCAGCAGAAAAGCAATGAAAACTCAAGCAAACAACAATGCGAAATAATTGTCATATGAGTATGATCACTGCCCAAAAAACGGAAACTCAATAAATCCAAAATAATAAAAAATTAAAATCGAAAAAAGACTAAAAATTCGAATTTTTCTACGACTGATGTTTCCCATAAATTATTCTTTATGTCTGTGAAATAGAAAATGTAGAGCCATAAACAATGTTGGTATTTGAATTAATTCACTGGATGAAGAAAAAACTATTTTCTGTATACTTTGTCGTATATAACCCCCTCTAAAAAACGTAAACAATCTTTCTATATTTTCAAACACTGAACGTGAGTAAGATAAGCCTAAACTTACAACTTTGCATAAATGCGAAGCTGAACATAGCATAAAAATATTGTGAAGGGATGTTATAATACAGAATGATAATTACAATTATATTTGCAATGTCTGCATGTTGCAGATTTTGGTCCTGCTGCAATTGTAGACGGTCCTGCATCATAGCCTCGAGGGAAAAACATATTTTAAAACCATGGATAATCTGAAACCATACACCGTACAAAGAAAACCTCCATCTCTCGTGGTAGGGAAGATTTCAGCATGCTACCTTACCGGGGTCGCGGTTCCTACATCGCGTTGGCGTATAGTTGACGCGATACAGTATTTCTCACTCAGCCGCTGGATGCCAGGACAGACGCTGCCTGAGCCGCACCTCCTTGGTGGACAGACGCTCGACCACGCACCTCCTCAGTCTTGCTGAAGTCAGAAGGACAACAGCGCCCAGGCTGCACTACCAGGCATGTACGCAACCCTCAGCTGGCAATCCATGTCATCTCCTGACCCGTGGAAGCATGAAGCAGGAACCTGTGAGGACCAGAGATATGTTGAGGGGACGCACGGTTCATCCCAGTTGTTGACTCATCATTCTGCAGGACATCTACTGGTCTGTTATTGAACAGAAAAATTAGGTATTTGAAAACAAAGAATCACTATAACTATCACAGACAAAACTTGAATCAAAAGACGCGTGATGTTCTTTTCTGGAGAGCAACAATGACATCTTTAAAAAAAAAAAAACCTCCCTAAACACTCCACCAGTCACACTCCAAGGACAGCAGTATAAGTGATCGAAGAGCCCGGCCTTATAATTCCTGAAACAAATGGCCTATCCAACCATAACATCACCAAACAAATTTATTCAAATACTATCACATAATGCCTATGCTCGCATGCCAGTTTTTTTTTATGAAAATATTAGCGGAAATTCAGAAGTGAAATCCACATGTTCATGCTGAAATGCTCAAAAACAAACTGAGCCTTCAATTGATGTAGATGCTGTCAAGCTAAATGGCTTCGAAATGCAAAGCTGACTCCAAAGCGCGCTGAAACCATCAACCAAACGAGAACGGGAAATAAACAACATGACTAAAAGGCACACGATCTTCAGTCGCACCCCCTCACCTAGCTACAGTCAAATTGACAACATTGCCCTGGCCACGCCAACCAGCGTCTCCATGTTATAGCCGGCAGTTCCCTATGATCACATGACTCATGGAGGCGTGGAACTTGTATGAACTTGTGAGGACCGGAGGTAGGTCGCACCCTGCTTCCCGGTTGTCAACTCAACATTTGAAGCCCTCAAAAAATGTATGTGCGATTAAAGGAATTTTCTCCACTGCCCAACATTCGCTACGAGGGCTAAAAACTATTCTGGTGTCAGAAATATGAGAAATACTTAGCTTAATTTCGTTTGATCCCGTATCCGATCCAAAAAGTCCGAACGGCAACCAGCAACGATTTCATCACACTACCACAACCGCTGCTCTACCCGCGATACTTTTTTTGGTTTGACTCAAAACAAGAAGAAATGGAGTCATCGGACTTCTGTTTCTTGGAGGTTTTCACAAACAGAGAGGGTTAAGATAACAAATTCACTATACACTTGTAAAATCTAATATAAAACTGAAAATAGAAAGAGACGAAAAAAAGGATTGCAACGAATAATACCCAAGGAAGAAATTCGAACCGGAACAATCGGCGTGGACCTAGGCTACGAGAATGAGACGAAATGTCAAGGCAAAAATTTTCACGTCTTACTTCGCGCACCGCATACTACGAGCCAATAGTTCAAATTACATGACTAATTGCTCAAAACTGTCTTTCATTTGTTTTAGAACATGATGGTATCAAAGTATCAAAAAACAAAAAATATGTGTCGATACTAATAATCAACATTTAAATTAATCATAGAAAATGTCTCCGCAGGTCATGGGCAAACCCCTCGATACGTGCTAAAGATCACTTTCTGCCGCAGACACACAGTCATTAGAATATAATTTCATTCTTAATGGCTTCAACACTACACGCCACCGGGTCTGAGAAAGGTGATACACACACATTTGCTTAGCTTATTCATAAATGAGTATGTGGGAATGATATACATTGGAGTTGAACGGAGAAAACGTGCGTTCGATGGGCAGCTAGCAGATGTCTACCAAGCGACTGAAAACCAACAACGAAGATGATGTGATGTAAGAAAGAAATATAAAGAATTTGACAAGTGGGAAATACAGATTTTGTCCTGCCATACATTGTGACTAAATAACAGACTGTGTCTAGTCACCGGGAAATGTAAGCTTCCGTGAAGTGGCAACGTTTTCCACAGGAGAGGGTCAGTGAATTATGAATGTTAATTTTTTCAAGTGACGCGTGAAAAGTGGGTTTGATGATTTTCTGCGTTGTATTATTTGGTGAATGATGCGTGAAAGGAATGAGGAAGCTGTGAGAAGCTGTATTGTTAACTTTAATCGCTCATCTTTTGTCACTGCTATGTGTATATGTTGTATATACTTTATAACTTTGCAGTATTCTGCTATGGATGTATTGCTGTAAATGCGTATCCAAAACGTAAAAACAAAGCTAACAAATCAAAACAATCTAGTAGCCAAAAATCATAGTCCAAACCAAAGTAATAACATCCACTTAACACGTATGTACGTCCCTAACCCTTCTGAGATAGAAACCTTCAAATTAAAGATACTCCATCGCTAGCCATCTGATTTTGATGAGGTTTTTTTTTTGCAATAGATCACAAAATTATTCTTGTTTGTGGATCTGCACTGGTTATTTCGAAAATGTCCGTAATTTTGGATTCCAAGGTGGGAGTACTGGGGTAAGTACCTGTCCAAGGATGGTGGACAAAATATCATGATTTAGCAAAACTAGGAAATATTTTCCAAACCCTGGCTTGCAACACATCAAACTTCATGATTTTGCAAAACTTTGAAGGACATTTTTAAGGTGTCTGATTATACTGGGGAGGCCCTGCAGGATCCGAGTTCCTCTGGGAAAGTGGCCATGTTCAAATCTTTTCCAAAACCTGGCTTGCGACATATCAAACTTTATCGCATCTCGCAACTAAAAATATGTTGTCCACCATCCATGGACAGGTACTTACCCCAGTACTTCCACCTTGGAATCCGAAACTACGGATGTTTTTGTTTGCAGTGCAGATCTTCAAACTAGGATAATTTCGTGATCTGTTGCAAAAAACCGCATCAAAATCCAATGGCTAACGATGGAGTTTTATTTGTTTTAATTTTTTTTTCTCAGAGAACAATAAATTTAACCGTGATACGGGGTATTTTTGATAATGCGGTTAAATTTGATAGTGCTAAAAACCCTGCATTCGATGATTTAATGCACGCTGTACATTATTTTTGAATGAAAATTTGAATCTCATTTCAAAGCCAAAGTTAGATCTTTATACCTTATGGATGTTTGAAACTTAATTTGTGTATGTTTTTACCATAGCAACCATGGCAAAATTGTTATGAAGGAAGAATTTCGACGGCAATCATATCCGCAACTTGCTGAAAACATGGGCAGTATGTAATGACTAGCAATTGCAAATTGTCCAACTGACGAAGCTTGTGCAGAAACTAGCAGAAAGTAGGTAGAGTGGCGGTTTTTTTTGGCGGTGAAAATTTGGAAAGACTGGAGCAGAATTAAAACGTCTCCAAACGTCAGCATGAATGTAGTACTTCAAATGTTCCACACCGATGAAAAAGATTAAAATTGTCATCCCTAAGCCAAAATTCTAGCTCTATCTCACGGGATCTCGACCATGGGTTGCTTACGAAAATATTGCAAAGCTTGTGATAGACTGGCTGGAATACGACGAGGAGACCAATGTGGTACATATAGCTGCTGCCAAAGTTGACGACTAGTTTCGTTTCTTTCAAAATTGTCCTGTATCCGGAAGTGTTCGAAAACAAAATTTTAAAAATCTAACGAATCGTAGTAACACTGGACGATGGAGAAATGTAAGGAGTGTATCGAATATAAGCTATCCACATACATTTGCGTTGTACGCATGTATTTGTGATGGTTTTTTATGCTCTGAACACTGCATGCTGTGCGTTTGACTGTCAGCTTTCTTTTGTTTACTTGTTTGTGCGGTTCAAATTCTGCGTTTTCAAAATGTCGCGTATTGAAAAGGAAATGAAAATTAAGGTTCTGGACACATGGCTAAGTGAGAAGGGTATTATCATGCGAAAATTGGCGAAGCGGTTTGGAATTCATCATGCGAGTGTTAAAACCATCATTAATAAGTTTGGGCAACACTATTCTTTAGATGAGCTACCAGGAAGAGGCAGAAAACCCGGTTCTTCCAACCCGAAACTGGAGCAGAAAGTGGTATCTCTAATCATGAAGAACAAATCAATGTCAATACGTGATTTGGCCAAAAAAGCAGGAACGAGTGTCGGAATGATCCAGCGTATCAAGAGGCGAAACCACCTGAAGACCTACAAGAAGCAGAAAATCTCGAAACAAAGTGCAGAACAGAAGAAGCGAGCAGCAACAAGGGCCCGGAAATTGTATTCGCGTGTTTTGCAGCGTCCGGATGCATGCGTTTTGATGGACGATGAGACCTATGTAAAGGAGGACTCAAAAACCCTTCCAGGTCCACAATACTTTACTGCCGTCATTGGAGAGGATGTGAGCGATGTGGACAGGTCGATTCAAGTGGAGAAATTCGGTCGAAAGGTACTGGTATGGCAAGCAATATGTTCCTGTGGTTTGAAGTCAACCATTTTTTACACAACCGAAACTATAAATGCGGAAATCTATCGATTTGAGTGTCTCCAGAAGAGATTGTTGCCTTTATATAAGAAGCATAGTACACCTCCACTGTTTTGGCCGGATTTAGCGTCGGCTCACTATGCCAAAACCACTCTCAATTAGCTTGCGGAAAAGGGTATAGATTTCGTTGAGAAAAATATCAATCCACCAAATTGCCCTCAGCTTCGACCCATCGAACGTTACTGGGCAATCGCGAAGAGGGCCTTCAAGAAGACTGGTAAGGCAGCTGGGAACATGCAGGAGTTCAAACAAATTTGGGCTCAAGCGTCCAAAAAATGCGATGCAACACTTGTCCGGAACTTGATGAAGAGCATTCGATCCAAAGTTAGAAAATTCGTGAAGGAATAACTTAAATTTCATCCGGTCTTCATTATGTTCAAGTTTAACCTCGTACAATAAAGGATCATTTTTTTGTAAAAATAAAATATCGGTTTTCAACATAATTTGAAAGAAAGTTTGTGGATAGCTTATTTTCGATACACTCCTTAGTAATTACTCCGGGATGCACAACACATAGTAGTTTGGAAGACCCCAATCCCCCCAACACAGTAGAGCCATTCCTGGCAGTGCCCAGCAGTCGTCCCGGCCATGTGTTTGGGTACGGAGAAGGGGGTCTTCCAGCCTGCTATTACCGGCAAGTACATTTCCAATTATAAGCCTTTGTTTCCTGATAGGTTGCTTCTAGGTACTCATCAAACTCGAACACCCAACCATCATTCATCGAACCGGTACTAGGATGCATGCCTGCTAGCTTTGTGGAAGGCCCCAACCTCCTAATCACAGTCGAGTCTTTACCGCCAGCGTTCAGCATCCATCCTAGACCTGTGTATGAGAACGGCGAAGGGGTCCTGCAAACCCTTAGCGCAGGCAAGTATACTTCCGTTTCGAACAACACCCTGCCTGTAATGTCAACTATTCCAGCTACTTGTCACACTTAATCTTCGACAAGTCCAGCAACGCAAGTACTTGAAACCTCCGACACTATTGGAAATCGCACATCCTCCAACCAGAATTTTGTCGATTGTGATGATCGAGATACCAGTGATGTCTCACCAATTCATCGTTATAATACCAGAACGTCAGAGCCCTCTGAACAAAAACGTGAGACTTGAAATTAGGACTATCCAACTGCGATTACGATGTCGTGTTCACCGAAACTTGGCTTCGGTCCGATATAAGCAATGTTAAACTAACTTCGGGTTACTCGCTGTTCTGATGTGATCGTAGCAAATCTACAAGCATCTTCACGCTTGTTGCAGTAAAATCTACGCTTAATGTACCGAATTTTTTTTCATCCGACTGTAGCCAGGTAGAACATGTCGCTGTCAGTGTAAAACTACCAAAGCAATCTTTGCACTTCTACCTCTGTCCCAACTGCTGCAGTTTAGTCAATATCTGACCGATCTTCGCCCAATGAAGTCGTTTTGATTCTCGGTAACTACAATCTTCCTCGGCTGCAGTGGAGTTTTGACAATAATGTAAATGGATACTTCGACAAACAAATTTCATTAGGGTTTAACTGACAGACGTAAACAACGACTTCTTCCGTATATTTCTCGTGGCACACAGGCTACCCAACCCAAGTAACATTGCTAACACCATCCTGCTTTATTAAGTTTCATTAAAGTTTTATTAAAGCCACTTGAAATCAATTTGGTTTTATTATGGCTCCCAGAGTTGCCAATAGGTTTCATAGTTAAGTCAGGTTTATGAGAACCTACACAACTTGTTTACAACAACCTTAAAACCTTGTTTCTCAAATTCCATTTACTCCTATCAAAGGTTTTATTTCGACTTTATGAACTCGTAAAATGCTGTATTGAAGTGCCGTTTTAGGACTCATTGATTTTATCTTATTATGGTCAGTTGAAAAATCATTTTAAAACCATTTTGCCTCCAGTAAATGCATTAAACGGAAAATTGGCATTGAAGGAAGTCACCATAAGACCAAATAGTTTGATAATAGTCATTGCGAAGAAAAATTGGCTTTATAGCAAAACTGTGATTTTTTTCCAATCGCCATATTGAAATATAAGAAATAATTAAAATGTGGAAAAAAAAAAATGGTTTGCAAATAAACTGTAGATCAGAGACTAATTTCGGCATTCTTTTAGATGATCTCATCCAATTCCAAGCACTTTTCAGGAAATTCATGATTAATTTATCGAATATATTTGTTTTAGTTTGATTTATGTTGTTGTAAATTCGCATAATTTCCGAGGCGCATTAATTTTCGGCTCTTATCGTGCCATTTGGCCGCATTCTGGTTTTAATAGCAGCCAATAGGTTTTATGAAGGTTCTCAAGTGGTCATAACATCTTTCACTAGAACATTTTCAAAATCTTTATGTTCTCGTAAAGGTTTTATTAACTTGTTTTCACAACCGTCTATAAAGTGGGCCATTTTGTACAAATTTCGGCTTTAATGAAGTATAGAGGAAGTGTTGGTAGACAAAACAGTTTTGAATGTGGTTTTATCAACAAAGCCGGGAGGAGTGTTATACGGCTGGAATAAAACTAAAATTGTTACTTGGGAAGTAAGCCTCCAATTCTATCGAATAGGTAAACTATTCCTCTTCGAAATGACCGTGGTGGATTGATTAGGTTAGTTTTTAATGACAGGATATTCGCGGAAAAAGCCATTGTTTAAGTTTTTTCAGTTAGGCCCTTATGAAAAAACTCCGTCGACTTATCCGCAAATGCATCGAGTGAACAAGAACTAATACTCACTGAATCCATATCTTCATATGGTATGGTACAGTTAAACTCATTTGCAAACGCGAATGGAAAACAACTCGGTCTTCGGTAGTTGTTCTTCTGTTTTACGACAAGCTGTTCAAATACTTCGCTTCAGGGTCTCTCGTCGTCAGCGTGCCATTAATGGTAACAGTAAGAAGCATTGGTGGAACGCTGAGCTCGCTGAAAACCGAGATTCACTTTGCCTTGCGGAAACGTCGTATAAAGGAGTACATACTCAGACTGGAATGAAACTTCAAATTAAAACCCCCCTTCATTCTGGAGCTTCGTTAAGGAGCAAAGAGCAAACAATCGTGGTAGAGGTAGAGCTAACGGCTTCGCAGTCCATTGGAATTGTGGAGAGATGTATGAGCTCCAGGAAACTGAAACTAGCCCACCACAAGACCGAGGTCACGGTTGTTAACAACCGAAAATCGGAGCAACACGCGACGATCAGTGCAGGTAACTGCAAAATCCAATCGAAGGGGGCTCTGAGGTACCTGGGGGTCATGTTCGACGATTTGTCATTCACCAGTAACGTCGACTACCGCTGCAAGAACGCCTTTATGGCTACATCGGCATTATCCCGCATGATGTCGAATAGCTCAGCGGTACAGGGGAGCAAGTGCAGGCTCCTGGCAAGCGTCGCCTTGTCTATAATGAGGCATGGCGAGCCGGCATGGGCCACCGCCCTGAGTACTAAGAGCTACCTCTGTTAGCTCGAAAGTGCTCACAGGCTAATGTGTCTGAGAGTGGTCAGCGCATACCACACAATGTCACGCGACGTGGTATGCGTTTAAGCGGGGATGATGCCCATTGGCATCACAATAAAAGAGGATGCAGAGTGCTTCGAGCAAAGGGGCACAACAGGTATTCGCAAGACTACCAGAGTTACATTGACGGCCAGGTGGCAGAGGGAGTGGAATAATTCCACCAAAGGTCAGTGGACCCACCGACTAATTCCGGAAATATCTGGATGGGTCGAACGGCGTTATGGGGAAGTAACCTTCCACTTGACACAGATACTGCAAGTATCTGCAAAAGTACGAGCACACCAAGTCCTCAGCGTGTCCCGTATGCACGGAAGCGGACGAAACTGTATTCTTCGTTTACCCTCGCTTCAACGACGTGAGGAGTTGTGCAGTTACCTGCAGGATGGTCGTGAGCGGTTGGGACACGACTCCGGACAATCTTGTCCAGAGAATGTGTTAAGAACAGGACACTTGGGACGCGGTACAAACGGCGGCCTCCCAGATTGTCTTAGAGCTACAGGACAAGTGGCGAAATGACCAGCGACAGGCCAGAGGGATCAAATAATAACTAAAGCCCTAAGTAGTGAGACATAAGCGGGTGCTTAACGCACAATAGCCCCCTCCCCGAAGTAATACTGAAAGGTGGTCCCGGGGGGTGTACCAAGGCTAGAGGCGCGGGTGGGTTTTTAGTGGGTCGGGGAGTTGGCACCCTCATTCCCACACCCTGAGTTCTTCAGAAGTCTGTAAGCAGATTTTCCATCCCGTGAAAAAAAACAGTCAATGTAATAGGCCTTAAGAAACCGATCGCTTCACGATCGTGTGATGATTTATTTATTTCGTCAAGCAATGTAGACTACATACAATGGTTACAGTGCTCTACTTACATACTATACATTATTTCTGTTGTCTTTTAGACGACATTTTACATGTTCTTTAGACATAGTGATGCCGATGATTTCGCAATGTAAGTTATACTGGCGCATCATTCGATTAATGGGGCCATTTTTTGCATAATTAGTTCTGTACGACTTTTCTAACAATAATTTCCGTGTTCTAAGATGCCGACTGGGACTATAAAAGTTCAATTGCGAGAGTAGTTCTTCTGATTTTATGCGTTGTGAAATAATGTCATTGACGTAGAAAAGCATTGCAGATTCGCGGCGTTCTTTAAGTGTCTGTAAATTGATAAGCATGCAGCGTGCTTCATAAGATGGCAGTGGAAATACAGTCCAATTCAATTTCCTTAGGGCATATAAAAGAAATGGCTTTTGGACGGATTCGATGCGTTCGTCGTGTATGGAACAGTACGGATTCCATACTAGGTTACAGTATTGGCCTGACATATGTAATGTATAATATTTTAATAGTATATGGATCTTGAAAATTGTGACTGAACCTCTTAATGAAGCCCAGCATGCTATTTGCTTTACTTATAATAGTGTTGTAATGTTCTACAAAAGTGAGTTTAGAGTCTAGGGTAATGCCTAAGTCCCTTACTATTTTGCATGTTTCTACTTTTTGGTTTCCTAAAAATATTTCCGTACGAGGTGTTTCGATTTTTCTGCTAAATACTATTGAGTTACATTTTTTCACGTTAAGTTGAAGTAAGCTTTTGCTACACCATGTGTTGAATAAGTTAATTTCGTTCTGGAATTCTTCTGCGTCACTAGAATTGTTTATTTCCATGAAGAGCTTCATGTCATCTGCATATATCAGTATTTGGATTTTTTTTTAAGTATGTAGGAAATGTCGTTTATGTACAAAATAAAAAGAAGTGGGATTAAATGTGAACCTTGGGGCACCCCCGAGGTGACAGAGATGGGGTCTGAAAGTTTATTTTGAAAACGAAAAATTTGTTTGCGATGCGTTAAATATGACTGCAGCCAATTCAACATTCCAATTTTTTGCAATTTGAAGAGTAATAATGGTATGTCGATTCGGTCAAATGCTTTACTGAAGTCAGTGTAAAGTGCTTCTACGTGCTTGCCATTGTCCATTGCATTCAAAATAAAAGTTACAAATTCAAGAAGATTAGAAGTGGTTGAGCGACCTTTGAAAAAGCCGTGCTGTTTGCTTGTAATTTGATTTTTTACTTGCTGAAAAATATTTTCATTCACGAGAGATTCAAAAAGTTTTGGGATGCAAGAGATAATGGCAATTCCACGATAGTTGCGGATGTCTGATTTCATGCCTGATTTGAAAATCGGAACCAAATAAGAGGATTTACAAATGTCGGGAAATGTTCCGCTCTTCAGAGATATATTAAAAAGAAGTTCTAAAAGAAGGGCAAATTCGTCTGAAAGGTTCTTTAAAAATACGGGTGCAATACTGTCTGGACCTGGTCCCTTAGAAGCATCCAAGTTTTTTAGTGCATTGAGAATTTCGTGAGGAGGTATTTGATTTACAGATATATTGTTGGAAAATTCAGGAATGAATGCAAAGAAGTCGCGATCACGGTCTTCTTCGGAGAATGTAGTGTATACTTCTTGGAAGAAATCTGCAAAAAAGCTTGCAGATTTCAGAAGGACTATCACCTACATTTCCGTCAAAATGCATTCTTGGGGGGAAATTGCTATTTTTCATTTTCGTTTTTACATAATTGAAGAAATTCTTAGGACATGATTTGACTTCAGTTTCGACTTTACGATTATAGGTATTCTTCATGTGCAGAATTAATGGCCGTGTTAAGTTGGTTGCATATGTCATAATAGTTTTGCAAATTTGTGCTAGAGTTTTTCTTTTTATATAATTTGTGTGCTTTTTGTTTTTTGTTCTTTAAATGTTTCAAATGTGGATTGAACCATACTGGTAATTTATTGTTTTGGGTTCGCCTTCTTCTTTTCATTGGTACAGTTTCTGAAATAAGGTACTGAATAATTGAATGAAATTTGCCTTCAGTGTTGACATTTCCTTCAATACTTATTATGTTCTGCCAATTTATTGTACATAGTCTACGTTTTGCTTCTTCGTAATTTGCTTTTTGATATTCCGGCACTTCCTCGAAATCCCAGTCGCTGGGGATGTGAGTATTATGTACGAAGAATGAATATTCAATTGCTGTGTGAAATACTTCATTTTTCCATATAGGTGACGATGAAGTACTCACACAAAAGTCTTCAGTGCAGTTCGTAAATAAGAGGTCTGAAAAAGCATTTTGCTGATTCTTTATATGATTAATTTGGTGAAAGCCAAAATGTGAAATTTTGTCTAATAGGAATTGTAAAGTTTTGTCTTCGCCTACGACTGGGAGTAGAATTGATTCATTTTCGATGTCAGGGATGAAGTTCGCATTCCGTTTATTAAAGTCACCATAAAGATGCAGTTTTACTTCCGGTTCCATATTTGACGTGATAATTTCGACATTTTGAAAAAATAATTCGAAAGATTGCTTATTGGCATATTCGGGTGGGAAATACATAGATGCAAAAATATGCGTTTCATCAGCAATGAGTGCTTTAACCCAGACATGCTGAACTTCTTTGTGCTTGATAGTTTTTAGTTCTTGAGAAGTAAAGTCTGCATTGATGGCAATGAGAACTCCACCTCCAGATTTTTATTGCTATGTTGCAAATTACGGTCATGCCGGAATACATTTGATTTATTTCCAAAAATTTCTTCGCTTTTTACGCTTTCATCCCAGCTTGTTTCGGTTGCCAGAATAACGTTGAAAGAAGAAGCTAGAAGTTTTTGTTGAATTTCTTTCATTTTAGCTGGGTCCCATTTCTTTCATTTTGGCTGGGCTTGATCTAACCACTTCTAGCCAGTAGAAGCAGCACAACAGCTGATAGAATTAGTCAACATTAAACCACCGCCGCGTTCGGTTCACCGGAAGGGTCCTCCTTTAGCAATACCATGGTGGAGGTCTCTGGGTTCGATTCCCGGTCTGGTCTAGGAATTGCGCTTTCTGTTGCTTCACTGGGTTGATTTAATTAACTGTGTTGCTTTATGTGCACGAACTCTACATGTTTCGTAGTCACCTACGCCAATTTGCATCATTTCAAGAAAACGCCGTTTAAAGATTGCGGTCACCACTTTCAAGTGGCATATCTTCTAAAATTTAAAAAATCGGCCTTCGAAATTTTTCAATTATTTTCTAAAGCATAAACATCTCGATTGAGACAATAAAGAAATAGATTTTCCAAAACGTCTTCGGGTACTTTATCCTTAATAAACGTAGAATTTACAGAAAAGTTGTTCCATTGAATTATCCTTTGTAGTTTTTTTTTATCATAACCACACAGAAAAAAATCTGAATTTTCATTATGATGTAAATATCAAAGGATGTAAAATTACACGATTTATAATGTTAGTTTGTAAGTTTTGTGATGCTCCATTTATGTGCATGATATTGAACAGAAACTCACACTACTTTTTCGAGCTATGCATCTTATATTGGTTGATATTTTTTAATTCATGTGTTATAGTCGGATTATTTACAAAATGCAAAATTTTATAATTTCACATGATTCTCTTGTCTCTATAGCTCAGTATCCAAGCGAGCATTCAATTTTATCTAGAAAGAATTCATAGTGTATCACATAGGCGTAGCCAGGATTTCGAATAGGGATTTTTTAGGATTTTTTTTAGAGAGGGAGAGAGAGAGAGGGAGAGAAAGAGAGAGAGAATTAAACCGTTTTCAACCAGTTGCTGCACAGACTGAACACTTAACATTATACAACGGACATAACAACGCCCGGTGGACCCATATAGTAGGGACATTATCGAGTTCCATCGGCTGAAGCGGGAATCGAGCCCTCAGTTTGTGACAATCTGCCTGAACGACGGGGGGATTAACTTTTCTACTCTCACCCAAAGTATTTTAACAGTACCCGTCCGATTTCTGCAACAAGATTGAACTATTCTAGACTTGATCTGTAATGAAAAAAAAAAAAAAATAATTAAAAACCCTGGATTTTCCCCGTGTTTTTAAATCGAGCCCCATTAAATAGAAACCCTGCTGAAATCCAACGGGTACTGTAATGTGTCGAAATATTCATTTTACAGTCATGTCGGATTTTTTTATGCGACAACCACCGAGTTTGTTCACAGATTTTACTGAAAATGTACTTTTCCTCGCGACCCGCTCGTTTTTATTACGAAATCGAATGTAGGGCTAACAAATCCCTTCGTTGTTTTCTGCAACGAAATTGATTTGTACTTTTCAAGAAACAACCTTCGTATTCAATGCCCCAATGCTGTTACATAATTGTTAAAAGCACGGAGCATTAGTTGACACAGAAAGAACACTCGTTCATTGTACGAAAACAATACAAAATGCTTCGAATATTTTGTTATCAATAAAAAAGAAACGTCTCTCAGGTGGTTGCATGATTGACTGACAGAATTTCTATATCGACTCAGTATGTAATTGAAAAAAAAAGCGCAAACCACGGGGAGTTCTTCAGATTTTTTTAAAAATATTTCTGACATGAGGTTCGAACCTGTAATTTTGGGAAGACTTGTTATTGAACTCGTGGTTGATCTCACTAAGCCATGGTGACTCGTTAGAAGTGACTTGATTAATGAGTATGAACTTATAACTCTCGATAGCACTTTAATTTTTATTTGGGGATAAATCAATGATTCCAGCCCACCCAAGCAGCAATTTGTTGGTCTTCACGAAATTCATTTCGAGCATTGTACAAAAAGGTGTAATGATAGCATTTCACCAGATGACAAGCATTAAGAATGACACCTGTTCTTTGTGCAAAATCCATATTTACGAAACGAGGGAAAGCTAATTCACGAAAATAAATTTTCAGTGCATATATTGACAAGGCAGCACCGCAAAAAAACCGTTTTTTCACTCACCGTGCTCACACCGTACCAATAGAATTTTTTTAATGGTTGTTCAAATAATAAGTGGGGAAGGAAACATATCGACCCTGTGCTCATGAAAAAGTCCGTACTGTGCGGGTGAAATCGCACTCCAAAGCGCCTGAAAAGTGTTCTCCAGGCTAGCAGAAATCGCGTACGTTGTAGAAGTGATATTTTCCGTCGCTAAAAAGTTTGGAAAAGTGGTTAAACAATATTTTTTTTGCTTGCTTCTGAGCCTCCATTGGCAGTGAAGAGGAGTTTTCTAGCTGATATTTTTTTCGCTCAACCTCTCCCTCTCGCGCTGAACTGATAGCTCTCTCTCTGTCTGTCGCTCGCGTTTGCTCTTTTTGGGAGAAGCGCAGTGGTGTTGGTGTGAGTTTGGTGGATTAGATTCTATGTTTTATTCGCCCACCCTGGATGCGATTCATCAAAACGTGAAGATAGGGAGGTACGTGGTTTAGTTATGGCAGTAGTTTGCATCGCATCAGCGACAACGACAACAACAACGGTATCATATAGCACGACGTCTGCGGCAGTAGCACCTCATCGCGCGTCGCGTTGTTCTGGGTCGCGGATTACTAGTGTGCGTGTGCAATTGGTTCCGGTGAGCTGAAGTTAGAAGAGTGTTGCGTGTCGCGAGATCGCGTCGTGCTCGCGATTCATTCGAAAAACTGCATACAATCAATTGCGCTGTTGTGTGTTGGTGATTTTTCCTCAAGCGAGCTCAGGTCCAAAGTGTCGTCGTTCGCGGGTATTGTGGGGGAAGTTAGTGTGTTTAGCAACCGTGTAAAGTTAGAAGTCATAAGCGAGTGTATTTTTCTTATTGATTCTGTTTCCTGCAACCAAGTGCCAATATCTAGAACTAGATTTTAGAGGACAATACCACAACTGTGCCAAAGTGAATTTTGATTCGGTGTGCAGGCTTAGTTTGTAAATTAATCGGTGCAAGAAGAGTGTATTAGACACAGATGTCATATTACTACTGGAAGGTTTCCAACACGTCGGCGACGGCCGGGTTGATGTGGACGAGTGCCGACGGCAGCAGCTGCGGGTCCAGCAGGACTTGGCCATCTAGGACATTGAGAAGAGCTGGTTTGCAAAGCAACAAATAATTTATTTCTACCATATTTTGAAGACAATATCCTGTTTTATTTTATTTTATTTTGTCTATTTTGTTTTGTTTTTCGTTCTGATTATTTCTTTTCAGTCACATTGGAGCGGTCCATTGCTTTTGGCGGATAGTGCTATATACTTTCAGATCGTTAACCAAAACGAACCCTGCTGCTAACCTTTCCCCAACCACCCAACATCCCAATGATTTCTCGTGGAAGTGCAGAGGATTTCTCGGCTTCCTTCAAAGCGAGTATCATGTCAACACGTTCCTTCCCATTCCCTACTTGACCAGCATTCGGGCACGGCCGGCGCCGGTATTGCTTCATAATGGGTCACCAGTATTTACACATTGAAGATGTATGTTAGTCCCAAACATCATCTGTTGGTTCTTTGTGATCCGTGGGCGGTCAATCATGCTCATGCTCATGGTTGTTCAAATAATAAGTGGTTAGCTTTTAACATACATACATTTTGAGTTTTGGTGGTTTATAGCTTATGGTTTGTGTCCTCTTTAACATTTTACAACATTTCTTGCATTTTAGGATCAACCGAACGAAGATCATATATTATAGATACGAATGCTTGTTGTATTTTTCATTTACATAAATATATACACCATTATATAAATATTTCATGAGAATGGGAGGGACCATCAGGGCACCCGATTGAAGCACCCTGGATGGGGAGAGTGGGAATGCCAACTCCCCATTGATAACAGTTTGTGAATAGAGGGCGAGCTCTTCTCCCCGCCCATTGGGGCATCCTCATGTTAGATAGCTTGCTCTTTTGACCAATTGTTCAATCTTGTTGTTGTAAGGAGATTTTTCATATCCCTGTGGATACGTATAAGTGATGTTGCATATCGATCCACCCAACCCCTTTTTGGCCCTTCATACAACGGCATGATTAGGATAATCAGTGGTTATTAAAGCTTGATCAAGTCTAACAGAGGGGAGAGCCCATTGCTGTCGCACTTAGTTTCCGTGCTACAATGGGTGGTAGTACATATCATCATACATCATACATCATCATATAGCTTATGGTTTGTGTCCTATTAACTTACCTTCAATTTAATTATTTTCTCTGTTTTATCTAAACAGGAAAATCATGCATATCTTTACAAACCGACGTAAGTTGCGATTGTAAGCAAGCTGTAATTTTCGTGATAAATTGTTGCTGCTTGTATTCTTTAAACACGAGTAATAAGACATAATATAGGGAGTTTTATTCATCAATGACGAAAAGGAATTCATATGCGTTCTATCTGATACTCCTCAATATTTTTAAAATACTTCCGGTACACTGGTGCATCTGCGTTTTGAAATTTGAACCGATTTATCTGATATGATCCAAGTGAAACACGACCTGTCGAGACGTTGTATCTAACACGGTGTACAGTGACGGACAAAACAATAAGACCACCGCTCATTGTAAAAGATACAGTTGCAGGGCTCAATCAATAAAGCAAAACATTTAATAATTTCAACTAAAAATAATAGTTTATTTAATAACACAACAAAACAAAATGGTTTGAAAGTAATAAAAACAATAAAGAAAAAAAAACTGCCCTTCCAGCATAGAAAAGTAAGAAAATGATGCGACAATAAAATAAGACCACTCGTTAATTCATTCAAAAAATCGTTTCCATCACCTTTGATCATTAGTATTTAGTGGTATAACCATTATTCCGGATCACTTCTCGCACTCTCTTCGGCATTGACTCCACAAGGTTTCGACATGTGCTGGCAGGGATGGCATACCATGCTTCCTGATTTTTGCTACATAGTTCTTCCTTATTTTTCGATTTTAAAGGATTCACCGACTTTTTGACTATCTGCCAAAGATTTTCTATCGGATTGCGATCCGGGGATTGTGCCGGCCATTGCATTACATCAATTTTGTGATCCTCAAACCATTGCTTCACAGTACGGGCAGTATGCTTAGGATCATTATCTTGCATAAATTGCCATTTCAATGGCATTTCCCAGTCAGCATGTGGTAGCATTACATCCTCCATGATCTCAGCGTAAACGTACTGGTCCATTATCTTTTTTATCCAAAAGAGTGGACCAACACCGTACCAGGAGAAGCATCCCCAGACCATGATATTACCTCCTCAGTGTTTAAATGTTTTTGTTGTGTACTGTGGTTTGAAAGCTGAATTAACAGGTCGGCGAACCCAGCGTTTTCCATCAGATCCGATTAAATTCACTTTTGTTTCATCTGACCAAAGGATGTTCCGCCATTTCTTACCATTTTCGGGTCCGATCCAGTCCAGATGTTCTCTAGAAAATTTTAGACGGGCCTGGAGATGCTTCCGTGTGAGCATTGGAAGTTTCCTAGGACTTCTTCCAATCAGATTCTTCTCAACAAGCCGTCGCTGAACTGTCCTGGAACTCACGGATAAGTTCAGATCTTCTTTGATCTTCGTTGCTGACTTGAATGGATCAATGCTAGAAAGTCGTTTGATGTGGCCGTCGTCCTTAGAGGTAGTTTTCCGGGGACGTCCAGTTCCCACTCGTGGTTTTGGGTCACGGAGATCATTGCAAACAAATGTTTTGGACCGTCCTAAGAATGCATCAATTTCTCGTTGAGTTTTTCCTTCTTTCGCCATTTGCCGGATATGAATCCTTTGATTCTCTGTGCAGTGATAGGTTCGGCCCATTTTTGCTGAATTTTTCCTAGAACTGACGAAATATGATGTCTTGTTAGATGAACAATATGATGAAGAATAATACGACTCATCGATAAACTTAACTTAACCTCAGAGGAACGACGGTATTTGCTACAAAAATCAGATGAAATGTGGAAGTGGTCTTATACTTTTGTCACACGTTTTTTGGTCCTTTAGCAGCTTTCGATGCGTCTGGCTTGGAATGTTTATTTCCGAGGCTGAAAAGCTTGTGGAAGAGCTCATGTCAAGTTAGTACATGTGCTCGCCACTTGGTGTCGCATACGTTTAATTCAAATTGGCGGTTAGGACGCATGCATGAAAATTGCTCTATGCTGTGGTCTTATTGTTTCGTCCGTCACTGTATGTAGCAATCATGGTATAGTGTCGTTGTTTCAAGTGGCGTGTATCTAAGTAGTATAAAATAATAACAGTGTATTATTGAATTATGTTTAAATTGTTGTTCAAATTCCAGAAAAAAACACCATTTTGCAGTTTTCTCTTCGTGGTTATTGCAACGGCATTTGTTTAGTTTTGTTCGTTTGTTTCTTTTAATTACATTTATGGTACTACTAGATAACAATAAATCAAAGAACTGCTAATAATTTACAAAAATCATTACACAATTCACACAATGTGCTGTCAATTCATCAGTAGAGCAGTTTTTCTAAATCAAATTAAGAATGAGAAGTAATGAACATCGACATTAATAGTAAAGGGCGATACGGTCAAAATTTGGTCAATATCAACTTGACGTATTTCTTTCAATTTTACATTTAAAAAACCTGAACACCCCTCATTTTGAAGGTGTGTGTGTGTGTGTAGAATGTTGCTCCTATTTTGATTTTGGAATTCACTCTTCAGTTGTCAAAATGCCGTCCAAGCAAGAAGAGCAGCGTATCAAAATTTTGCTCGCGCATCGCGAAAATCCGAGCTACTCGAAGGCAAAGTTGGCAAAATCGCTAAAAGTTGCCAAATCAACCGTTACAAATGTAATTAAAGTGTTTGGGGAACGTTTGTCGACAGCCAGGAAGTCTGGATCGGGGGGAAATCGAAAACCGGAAGCCGCTGAGACGACAAAGAGAGTTGCCGGTAGTTTCAAGCGAAACCCTAACCTATCTCTCCGAGATGCCGCAAATAAGCTGGGTGTATCGTCTACAACCGTGCATCGAGCCAAAAAACGAGCCGGACTATCGACTTACAAGAAGGTAGTGACTCCAAATCGCGATGATAAACAAAATACGACGGCCAAAGCGCGATCCCGGAGGCTGTACACGACGATGCTGACGAAGTTTGACTGCGTGGTAATGGACGACGAAACTTACGTCAAAGCCGACTACAAGCAGCTTCCGGGACAGGAGTTTTATACGGCAAAAGGAAGGGGAAAGGTAGCAGATATTTTCAAGCACACGAAACTGTCAAAGTTCGCAAAGAAATATCTGGTTTGGCAAGCCATCTGTACCTGTGGCTTGAAAAGCAGCATTTTCATAGCTTCCGGGACTGTCAACCAAGAAATTTACGTGAAAGAGTGTTTGAATAAACGTCTGCTGCCTTTCCTGAAGAAACACGGTTGTTCCGTACTGTTTTGGCCGGATTTGGCATCTTGCCATTACGGTAAAAAGGCCATGGAGTGGTACGCCGCCAACAACGTGCAGGTGGTTCCCAAGGACAAGAACCCTCCCAACACGCCAGAGCTCCGCCCAATTGAGAAATACTGGGCTATTGTCAAGCGGAACCTAAAGAAGACCAAAAAAACTGCTAAGGACGAGCAGCAGTTCAAGGCAAACTGGCTTTCTGCGGCGAAGAAGGTGGACAAGGTGGCTGTACAAAATCTGATGGCAGGGGTCAAGCGTAAGGCCCGGCAATTCGGATATGGAAAAGCGGAAGCCTAACTGAATATTTTTCCTGAATTTTATACTAATTGAACTTGAAAAAGAAATTTAATTTGATTTTTTAAATAAACGATTTCACCGATTTACACGCGTTTTCCCTTGACCAAATTTTGACCGTATCACCCTTTAGCTTTCTTCTTGGTTCATGCGAGTTTTCTCGACTTGTTATGGTATGTATTTGTTCATCAATCAATTATTCGTTCCTGCCGATGAACCTATTCAACTTAGTATTGTTTTATGCCATTGTCATACAAAACCGAGTGCTAACCGATCGCTTATGTTTGTATTCTATACGGTGATCCGTTTTGTTTCAAGCATTTTTCTATTTATGAACACGCGCCGAACCATCGCACATACATTCTGCGCGTTTTCTCCCATAGAAACGGATAAAATCTTTGAAGGTGGGGTATCTCTCGAATCTTCCGGTCCGCCCCTAAGCATCTTGCTATGAGGTACCAGGTGGGTCTCCACCGACTGCCTGTCGATCTGTCAAATTTGGAAGACGTCTGCACTGAGTTATCTCAAATTTTAATAATCCGTCCACTATATCGAAATATCTTGGGACTGGAGATAATGAAATCATTGGGTATAGAACCAGTCTCCCCCGGTTGGTGCTGAACCGATGAGCCTGGAGATCAATAGAAGCAAAAAGTGGCCAGAAGGCCCGAAATGCATCTACGCACTCCAAATCCCTCAATCGCAAATTTAAATGGATTAGCATAGATTGTTCTTAAGAAGCCTCTACTTGATTGATACAGTTGTAAAAATTGAAAGTTTACGAAAAAGAGTATGCTTCGAGCATCGGCTGTGAAAGGTTGTGTCGATGCTTAATTACGCACTATTTTGCTATCGGGCATGGCGCGTTTTGTATTGTTTCGGTTTTCTATAACTCAGCAATGCTAGTGATCGAGTGAGCACAGAAAAAAAAAAAATACAAAAATGCATCCTGGTGAGATGTGGTGGTTCGCCGGGCTGGTGGACCGGTGGTGAGGATCACAATTCATTGTCATCCATAATGTTGTTTTGCCATACTCGCCGTGTCACTTTGAGAAAGTAAGCCACTATACCTTTTTGTGAGTGGCTCCAATACCATCCTTACTGTTGGTTTAAATCGGTTCAAATCAGAAATCGGAACTAATATTGACATATTTCGCTAAACGCCGCGTGAATTCAGCTTATCGTTTAAAAAAAAGAAACCTGCTGCCACCCAATCTTGTTATCCAACATCCCGGTGATTTCTCGTGAAAGTGCAGAAGCGGTCTCGGCTTCCAATAAAACGAGTATCACGTCGACACATTCCTACCCTTTTCTTATTTGACATGCATTCGGGTGAAGCAGGCGCCAGTATTGCCTTAGTTTGGGATCTCCAGTTTTCACACATTGAGGATGTATGCTAGTCTCAACCATCATCTGTTGTTTCTCTGTGTAATAACAGCTGATCTGGGAGCAACGGAGTAGCAACCTTGGGCGGTCAATCATGCTCATTATCTTGCTCATGCTCATAGAAAGGGATAAAATCTTTGAATAGGATAAGACCACTGCAACTTCTCGCACTGATTAGCATGCTGTTTTGCTTTCTCACACGCTTATTAAATTTCTGGTCTGAAAATCGGATACGATTCGTCTCGTCTCACCTGTATTATATCGTAGCATGTGCTTCATTAACATCTCTTGGATACAGAAACAATATTCCAAAATACTGAATCAAACTGTAAGATATGATTATCATATATTCTCGATAATACGAAACTACAGTACCGTTAAACGGGATATTAAAGGGCGATACGGTCAAAATTTGGTCAATATCAACTTGACGTATTTCTTTCAATTTTGCATTTAAAAAACCTGAACACCCCTCATTTTGAAGGTGTGTGTGTGTAGAATGTTGCTCCTATTTTGATTTTGGAATTCACTCTTCAGTTGTCAAAATGCCGTCCAAGCAAGAAGAGCAGCGTATCAAAATTTTGCTCGCGCATCGCGAAAATCCGAGCTACTCGCACGCAAAGTTGGCAAAATCGCTAAAAGTTGCCAAATCAACCGTTACAAATGTAATTAAAGTGTTTGGGGAACGTTTGTCGACAGCCAGGAAGTCTGGATCGGGGGAAATCGAAAACCGGAAGCCGCTGAGACGACAAAGAGAGTTGCCGGTAGTTTCAAGCGAAACCCTAACCTATCTCTCCGAGATGCCGCAAATAAGCTGGGTGTATCGTCTACAACCGTGCATCGAGCCAAAAAACGAGCCGGACTATCGACTTACAAGAAGGTAGTGACTCCAAATCGCGATGATAAACAAAATACGACGGCCAAAGCGCGATCCTGGAGGCTGTACACGACGATGCTGACGAAGTTTGACTGCGTGGTAATGGACGACGAAACCTACGTCAAAGCCGACTACAAGCAGCTTCCGGGACAGGAGTTTTATACGGCAAAAGGAAGGGGAAAGGTAGCAGATATTTTCAAGCACACGAAACTGTCAAAGTTCGCAAAGAAATATCTGGTTTGGCAAGCCATCTGTACCTGTGGCTTGAAAAGCAGCATTTTCATAGCTTCCGGGACTGTCAACCAAGAAATTTACGTGAAAGAGTGTTTGAATAAACGTCTGCTGCCTTTCCTGAAGAAACACGGTTGTTCCGTACTGTTTTGGCCGGATTTGGCATCTTGCCATTACGGTAAAAAGGCCATGGAGTGGTACGCCGCCAACAACGTGCGGGTGGTTCCCAAGGACAAGAACCCTCCCAACACGCCAGAGCTCCGCCCAATTGAGAAATACTGGGCTATTGTCAAGCGGAACCTAAAGAAGACCAAAAAAACTGCTAAGGACGAGCAGCAGTTCAAGGCAAACTGGCTTTCTGCGGCGAAGAAGGTGGACAAGGTGGCTGTACAAAATCTGATGGCAGGGGTCAAGCGTAAGGTCCGGCAATTCGGATTTGGAAAAGCGGAAGCCTAACTGAATATTTTTCCTGAATTTTATACTAATTGAACTTGAAAAAGAAATTTAATTTGATTTTTTAAATAAACGATTTCACCGATTTACACGCGTTTTCCCTTGACCAAATTTTGACCGTAGCACCCTTTAAAAAAACAAATCCTTTTTCTCTTTTTACCTTAACAACTAAAAACAAAAAAAAAACAACACAAACTTCACCCTTTCATAAAGCAAAAAAACAAACACACAAAAAAAAAAAAAAAAAAAAAAAAAAAAAAAAAAAAATAAAAAAAAAAAAAAAAAAAAAAAAAAAAAAGGGGGGGGGGAAAGAGCCCCCCCCTCCCCCCCCCGGGCTACCCCTATGGTGTATCACATCATAAAAGCTTCAAAGACCAAACGCTTTGCACTTCAATTTCCATACAATCACAACCAGATGTCGCCATAGCATCAGGCAAACCGTTTCATTGCGCACTGTTCTTCGCTATATGAAAGCATGAAATCAAGCACCGTCACTGTTGTACCACGCGTCTCCACCATTGCACCAGCACAGAAAACCATTTCCCTAGCTTAGATTGATAGCGATTAAAATTCATAATGGCAAATTCTCCCAATCCATCTCTAATTATAGTCGAACAACCATTCAACACAGTACACAAATTAGTCCAAATTGGGCAGTTTTGTCACCAAACTGTGAACCAAACTCAACGCTTCCCAGGTTCGGATAATGACATTAGACCACAATTTCCGAAGCATTCTGGAGACGAACGTTGGAGTGGCTTCATCACGTCCACGGTAGCCCGGGCACGCTATCTGGTGATGGGAATTATTCAATTATCTCTCATCTCAGAAACTCCCGAGCCCAGTCAGTGGCTCAGAACTGATTTCAGATTTGTGGTTTCGACAGGTTGATACCAAACGGGAGACCATGCCAGACTCGAATTGAGTTATGGGTAAATGGTTTGAGACTCAATCCGAATCGATGGAGCTTAAGTCGATAGAGCTGTGTCCCAGGGGTGGTGTCGAGGGGGAGAAGGGTTTCTATAGACAGCGTGAGGAAAATTATCGCTTTTCCTCAATTTGTCATAGGTTCTGGAATTGAGGTAGGGAGTAAGAGACTGGGATCTACCTTTGGGATTTCGATCCCATTCGAGACAAGAGCCAATTATGAAGCATGAGTTTCAATCGAGACGCAAATGACGATTTGTCTGCATTGGTAACGATGATGCTTTTAAGGTTCAATTGGCTCTATCGGTTTTATGATTTCTGGTTGAGCTATTGTTCCGCAATCGTCTGTTGTGAGTTGTAGATCAAATGGGGAACAATGCTTGTCACAAACAGGGGACGTAGATATTCTATCATCACTAGCTAGCTTAAATTAGCCATCGACTTGTAATAATAGTGAACATTTCGATTTGGTTTGATATTGAATGTAGGAGTCTGCTGAATTAATAAATCGCATCGGCTGGGTAAACGTTTGAACGATGAACTTATGTGACCTCGGAATTAACTTCCGGATAATCAACCGGAACGGTAAATGTGAACAATCCATATGACTGGTACTAGAATTCTTGATATTTTTCTTATACAGTTTATGAATATTCCATCAAAAATCATACAGGGCTTCAAATGGTGAGTTGACAATTTCGAAGGAGGGTGCGACTGACCTCTGGTCCTCACAAGTTGCTACCTCACGCATCCACGAGTCATATGATCACAAAAGCCAGCTGAAACATGGAGACGCTGGTTGGCGTAGCCTGGGCAATGTCAATCTGACAATAGCGAAGTGGGGGGGATGCCACTTGCAGATCGTGTACCTATAAATCAAATTGTATATCCATACCTGTAATCAGGGTTGCTGCTCGCTTTTATCCAATAAATGCACTCGTTGACCGATATCTCTTCTCATACAATGTTTTCCGTAACGCGATGTATGACAAAGTAATAGTATTTGGTTGTCATTGAAAGGTTTTTTATTGTCTGCACTCGGTCTGGATTGTACACCAACTTTTTGGCGTGGAGTACAGCAAAGGTTTTGTTCGTGAAAATTGCCATTTTTTTATGGTAACCTGACTTAACCGCCTATTCAGCGTATTGTTGTTTGGTCTTTTGCCATCTGACATATTGTTGGAGCTATATGGGAGATTGTTGGTTTATGGTTGTCAGCTATGAAGGGGGATATCGTAGCAGTAACGGAAGCGGTCGTCGGCATTAAGGGGATTGGTCCAGGAATGGTTTGTGATTATGCGGGAGCTGTTAGGGTGGACCTGGGACGAGCCCAGTTACACACTGGCAGTAACCAGAAATGACATTAGTTAGTTACTAGGGCCGATGCCAGATTCATCATACCATATCATGTAGCTTAGAGTACAAGTACGAAAATCAGTTCATGTGTGTGATCATTTATGAATATAGTAAACTCTGTAGGTGTTAGTGTGAGAACGAGAGATAATATGAAACTCAGCGTAAATCGCGTTGCCGGAGACGGCGATGTTGTGGTGGGTGAGACGTCATTTGAATTTTGGTTTAAATCGATGCTACAACGTATGTTTGTATCCCATTGAAATAAACCATCCACATTTGTAAGTGGCCCCAGCGGCATTCTTACTGTTGATTTAAATTGGTCCCCAAACTCGATGTTTTAACGTATTTTTGTATCCTGCTGGAGTGAAGCACACACACTTGTGAGTGACCCCAACAGCATCACTATTGTTGGTTTGAATCGGTTCTCAGACACGTTCTGTTAAAGTATTTTTTTTTATCCTGCTGAAATGAACCACCCAAACTGTTGGTTTTAGTCAGTTTACAGGCTCGATGTTTTAACGTACTTTGAATAACATTGAAGTCGACCACCCACATATGTGAGTAACCCCAGCGGCATTCTTGCTGTTAGTTTGAATCGGTTCTCAAACTCGATGTTTTGACGTATTTTTGCATCCTACTGAAATGAACCACCTACAAAGTGATTTAATTTTGGTAAAACAGTGATATTGACTGTCATTCTAAGAACGGCAACGAACTAGTAAGGAACGCGTCTCACTTTGTATACATCATTTTCGTGTTTATCACTGCAGTGAAAATAAGATTGCGTATACTCGAACTTGGTGCTGTAAATCGGACTCCGTGTAATTTTCAATTCGTAATGTAGATTATTTGAGAAATACTGAAATATGAAATATTACCATTGATAATGCGAAGTGTAAAATTTGTGCAAAACTATTCGCAAAAATTGTGTGATGATTCGGAAGGTTCACTCCAATAAGTATACGAGGTTTGAAGAAAAAAAAACGTTAAACGAAAAATCCAAAAACCTGAGGGTGGTAAGTGCTCTCAAGGACGCGTAGCAAGACAGTTAATTGTTATCCATTGTATCTATGTTAATAAACTTTATTTTTAATATGTTTGCGTCGGCCATCGGTTGAATCGGTTGAATCGGTTGTGTCGATACTTTGTTCCGCAATATTTTGTTATCGGGCGTAGTGTTTTGTTTATTGTTTCGGTTGCCCATTGTTCGTTGCGCGAGTGATCGATTTAGTATAAGAACTCGTGGTTCGCCGGGTAAGATGGGTCGGTGAGGTACATAATTAATCGTGATCCAAATTATTCGTTTGCCATGCCCGTCGGGCCACCCTATCTTGGAATAAATAAACCGCTGTCCATTTTATGAGTGACTCCAGCGGCATCTGTACTGTTGGTGTAGATCGGTCCAAGTAGGCTGAGAGATGAATAACCTTGTTTTCCTTATAAAAACCACTATCACACTCTGTGAGTGGCCCCAATAGCATCCTTACTGTTGGTTTAAACCGGTCAAAATCGGCTCTTCAGGATTATTAAAATCAATTTGTTTTCCCAATGAAAAACCACGATCACACTTTGTGAGTGGCCCCAATAGCATCCTTACTGTTGGTTTAAATCGGTCGAAATCGGATATCGGTACTAATGTTTAAATATTCACTAGACAGCTTATCGTTAACCAAAACGAACCCTGCTGCCACCCTACCCTGTTATCCAAAATCCCAGTGACTTCTCGTGGAAGTGCAGTGGACTCCGCGGCTTCCAATAAAGCGAGTATCACGTCAACATATTCCCACCCTTTCCTTATTTGACCTGCATTCGGACGGGCCGGCGCCGGTATCGCCTTAGTTTGGGATCACCAGTCTTTACACATTGAAGATGCATGTTAGTCCCAAGCATCATCTGTTGGTTCTCTGTGTAATAACAACTGATCTGGCAACAACGGAGTAGCAACCTCGGGCGGTCAATCATGCTCCTGCTCATGCTCATGACAAAGTAATAGTATTTAGTTTTAGCAACATCTTTCACCCACCCCCAAACAAAAAACAATTCCCCTTGATATAAATAATCGCGCTTACCCCCCACTCACCCCCAGCCATGCCATGCGATGCATCCCGGCGAGTGAGTGGGGAATAAGCGCGAGTATCTATATCAAAACAAATCGCTTGTCGTGATGCGATGGATGGAAATTGTAGCAAATTCCAAATGCCATCACTTTGTCATACATTGCGTCACGGAAAACATTGTATGAGAAGAGCTATCGGTCAACGAGTGCATTTATTGGATAAACGCGAGCAGAAACCCTGCCTGTAATTCATATCATAGTATTTTCCATTCTCATTTAATTAATAATTTCAGCACGCATTCCAAAAACATTTATAGCAAGAGCCTTGAGCAACATGACAAGCATCAAAGGCTCAATTTGTTTGTCAGCATTTCAGCATAACATTTACTCTAAAATTTCACTTCTGAACTTCAACTACTATATTCATAAAAAGTCCAAAAACTGATGGACGTAATTTGCGAGCGTTCCCTATTATAGAAATATAATGTATTTGAGAACATAAAAAACAGATTTTTCGTCAAAATACAGCCCATATATTTTAACCTGCAAAATGCCGCCTCCGCTCACGAGTGTTTACTTGTTTGTCGTTCAATTTTTGTTCACCGTTCTCGTACAGAATGCCGAGAACTAAATCGCCACTATCTCGGAGTCGGAAGAGACAATTCCACGGAAATCGATATACGGGGGAAGCAAGTGCGGATCAAGTCAGTTCATCAGCAAAAAAACTGAAAGACACGGGCTACGACGACATTGAATTGAACAAAACCTCCACCTACGCTATTTGCAATTTCTTGCTGGTGTTCAACGCGTTGAATAAATTTTTAATTTGCAAGTCGTGTTATGGGGCAGTGAAATTTGGACGCACGGCTGGACCTGGGGTGGGGTTCAAACTCATCGTAGTTTGTTCATGCTCAAAACGTCAAATTTATTCGTCTCCGATGTCGCAAAACGTTTATGAATTAAACCGACGGCTTTTGTTTGCTTTTCGCGTTCTCGGGTGCGGGCTAGAAAGTGTGAAGACGTTCTGCTGTCTACTGGACATCAAAAACTCATTCAGCAGGCATATGTACTACAACTTCTTGGATAATTTGTACGCTGCATCGAAGACCGTCTTCGACATTATTCAATTGAAGGCAGTGAAGGAAGAAATTGCAGCCAACACCGCAGCTGGGAGCGAGCCAACACACTTATCAGTTTCCGGTGATGGTTCTTGGAAAAAGCGAGGATTTTCGTCGCTATTCGGTCTGGTCTCACTTATTGGTAAGCACACAGTCAAAATTTTGGACGTGATTGTAAAATCATCGTACTGCCAAGCCTGTCAAAATTGGTCTTTGAAAAAGGATACTCCGGAGTATTTAGAATGGCAGGAAAATCACGTCGATGATTGCACAGCGAATCATACTGGAAGCGCGGGCAAAATGGAGGTGGACGGCGTGCGTGAAATGTTCGGCAGATCGGAATCCCTTCTGGGTGTTAAATATAAATATTACATTGGCGAGGGGGACACTAAAACGTTCAAGGCCCTTGTTGAAATGGACCCGTACAAGGACTGCCCGGTGATCAAAAAAGAGTGCGTGGGTCAGGTTCAAAAGCGTATGGGAAATCGACTACGCACGTTGAAAAAGAACACGAAAGGGCTCAGAGGGAAGGGTGCTGGAAAATTGACTGATAAACTCGTCACAGAATTGTCGATCTATTACGGTTTGGCGATAAGACGCAACGCAGATTCTTCATCTTGTATGAAAGATGCCATCTGGACTACATATTTCCATAAGTGCTCAAATGACAAAAATCCACAACATCATTTGGGTCCGGAAGGAAGTAAGAGTTGGTGCAAGTGGCGAGTTTTTGAGGCAGAAGGGACATTGAAGACTTTCAAACATAAACCCCCGCTCGCAAAAAATGTTGCCGAAGCCATCAAACCGATATACGAGGCTCTCTCCGAAACGGACCTGCTGGAACGCTGCGTTAGAGCAAACACGCAAAATTCCAACGAATCTTTCAACGCGACAGTGTGGAGAATGGCGCCAAAGCACCTTCATTGCGGACATCAAGTAATCGACATCTGTATGTACATTGCTGCGTGTATATTCAACGAGGGAAGATCAGCTTTGCTGAAGATCATGCATACCATGAACATAAGTAAAGGGTGTCCACGATGAAATTGCCACACTATGAAATTGCTCTAACTTTTTAACCGTTGGGTAGAATTTAATGAAAATTTGGGTGGATTTAGTTCATAGTGCATTATTTACATCCTGCAAGTTTTAAAGTCCTGTGATCAAGACTCGCGGAAATGGAGTCGAAAGAACAGCTCGTGCGTGATAAAAACTTGCGCATTCATCACGAGAACAAGGATCTCTCGCATCGTTCCATCGCTAAAACGTTGGGAATCGCGAATTCCACGGTGTCGCGAGTGATTAAGCGGTTCGAGGAACGCTTGACCACCGATCGGAAGCCCAGAAATGAAGGAAAAAGTATTCCGTACAACACCAAAAATCACAACCGCGTAGTTGGGGCCTTCAACCGAAATCCGAACGCCTCCGTTCGGGATGTGGCTAAGAATCTGCACCTAAGCCGAAGTTTTGTCCAGAAGGCCAAAACTAAGGCTGGGCTTCGAACTTTCAAGGTACAAAAGGCCCCTAATCGCGACGAGAAGCAGAACAAGTCCGCCAAAACCCGTGCCAGGAAGTTGTACCTCAACATGCTGACGAAATTTGAATGCTGCATCATGGACGACGAAACATATGTGAAGGCCGACTTCAAACAGATCCCCGGCAACCTGTTTTTCACGGCCAAGGATAAGTTCAGCGTTCCGGAGCATGTCCGCACTCAGAAGATCCAAATTTGCGAAGAAATTCCTGGTTTGGCAAGCCATCTGCACGTGCGGGAAGCGGAGTGCACCTTTCGTGACCCAGGACACGATGAACGGACAGGTGTACATAAAAGAGTGCCTCCAGAAGCGGCTGCTTCCTCTCTTGAAGGCCCACAACGTCCCAACAATCTTCTGGCCGGATTTGGCCTCATGCCGCTACTCCAAGGACGTGTTGAAGTGGTATGCGGACAATAAGGTTAATTTCGTGCCGAAAATGTTCAACCCTCCCAACACTCCGGAGCTCCGCCCCATCGAGAAGTACTGGGCGATTATGAAGCAGCACCTTCTTAAACGACCTAAGGTAGTGAAGACAGTCGAGGAACTGAAGAAAGTATGGGTTTACATGCAAAAAACGGTTGATTCACAGGTTGTGCAGAATCTTATGGCCGGGGTTAAGGCCAAGATGCGGGCATTTGCGTATGGACTGTAAATAAAATACGAGTAAAATGGTAAAATGAAGTTTAATAGTTATTTCTCAATCCCTGAAAATTTGATGGCAATCGGATGAAAACTCGAATTTTGCGAATCAATTTTGTGTGTGGCAATTTCATCGTGGACACCCTTTATCCGCGACCCGCCCCACCCCCCCGGGACCCACCCCCCAAAAAAATGAGGAAGGGGAGCGACAAAAAACGACCGCCGCCCGAAACGCCCCCCCCGCCCCTCGCCTCCAGGAAGAAGCCAAACAGAAGCAATTTGAATTAGAGGAAGGTATATTGTACGGCCCTGGAATAAGCGACTAAGATAGAATAGAAGAGAAGAAGAAAGAAAGATAAAAGCGACGAAAATAGATTTTGGGTGTTCAAAAATTGCAATATTGTTTCGAATTTGCGTGAGAATAAAGATTTGTTTGGTTCACCGTTTTTCATTTGTTGTCTTTTTTCAAAAAACTAATGATAAATTCGTACCGCGAAAATAAATTATAGACATTTTGGACAAAATTTGGTACATCGAATTTTTTTCATCCGCCCTTTTGGATCCGCCATTTTGAGTTTCGACAATTTGACTTCAAATTCGTATTCAGCGACCCTGAAAACCTATAGGATCAAATAGTGGTCGTGAAAACTAATCAAATAAAAGAGTAATCCCAAGGCAAGCTTTCTAAAAACTTTGAACGCGTTTTTCTCGAAACCATGTTTTTCAATCTAACTTGCAGCCCCGGGCTTAAATTTTTAATCCGATTCCCTCCATTAAATAACTGTTTAAAAGGTTATAATTTTTTGTACGGCTTGAACTAAAAATTGGCTCATTAATAAAAAAAAAAAAAAAAAAAAAATAAAAAAAAAAAAAAAAAAAAAAGAAAAAAAAAAAAATAAAAAAAATAACAGACAACCGCCCAAGAAAGGGAAGCAAACACAAAAAAACCCCCCACAAACAAAAAAAAAAAAAAAGAAAAACCCCAAAACATGCTGAGATCACACTGTTTGACGAAACGCCAAATATTTGGCAAATTTTGGCAAATATATTTAACCAACGTGTGATCGCCAAATATATTTGACCAAATATATCAATGGCAAATATTTGGTTTGTGTTTGTCGTTCCAATTATTTGACAATTTGTCAAATAGTGTGATGCTCTTTGTCAAATATGTTTGCTCAATACTAGCAAACAATTTATTTGACACTCTGGAAATTCTTGAGTGGCAAACATGAGCAAATTCATACACAGAAAAAAATGAGCAAATTCATACACAGAAAAAATCCGTTCTGAAATTCGTCAACGTCGTGTCACGAATTCAGGAACAGGTATTTTTTTCCTTTACGAATATATATGCACATAAGTCATGGAAACGTGAACATTTTTCGCTAAAGCAAATGATAACGTCTGCGTAACGATGCTCTAAGTAGTGAATACACCAATCGTCTTGGAAACGAAACCTTTGTTCTAGAAATAAAAAATTAAGTTCCCATTAACTTGATCAATGCTCATGTTACCTCAAAATATCACAGGTTGAACATTATTTAAAAGCATTGAAAATATTGACTATTTGACTATTCCGAAGATCATGCACCAAGGAATAAAATGAATATGTACATCGGGAAATTTATAACTTGGGAAAAATGCAAGTTTTCCACACCGAACAGGCAATTGGCATCTAAAGATGATAGATTTAATTCACACATTATGAAAACAAACACTAATCAAATTCGCACAAATTCAAGCGAAAATGCAACAGCTGCGGACAATACAAATAGGCAAATGTTGCGACGCAGCTTCACCAACCACTAGCTCCAAAAAACACAGAGACAAATTTGATAGTAAATTTTACCATTATTGGGGGTAAGGATGACTATTGCAGTATAGTGATTTTGAACCGACTATGATCATGGGAAAAACGACCATTAAAATTAGTTGATTCAACATTTACCATAATGTCAGAATATTCCTTGTTGCCATGATCATAGTCAAGAATGCCATGAACGTGGTGAATTCGTCCATTTTCATGGTTACACTCAGTAGCAAAAAAAAAGCTGAGCAAAATTTTGCTTCCAAAAAACGCCATGTTCAACCTTCTGTAACTTTGTCAATTCTCAATATTTTTGGCTGGAAATTTGACAACCCGCATAATCACAAACCATTTCTGGACCATTTCCCTTATTGTTGACGACCGTTTCCGTTATTGTTACGACATTTACCCTTATAGTTGACAACTATAAACTAACAATCTCCTTTATACTTCAAACAATATGTCAGATGGTAAAAGGCCAAATAACAATATGCTGAATAGGTGGTTAAGTTAGGTTACCATAAAAAAAGCAATTTTCACGAACAAAATTTTTGCTGCACTGTATATCAAAAAGTTGGTATATAATTCAGACCAAGTACAGACAATAAAAAACCTTTCAATGACAATATGGCATACATTAACAATATGTGTTAATGTAGAGGTTGTATGGTGAAAATGAGATTAAACTATTCGATAACAATAACATAAAATGTGATAATATATCTTACATTCGAAATATAGTTTTGACTATATAGCAAATAGTTTTTCGTTATGCGGGAACACTATAACCAATGTATAGACCTTATTTGATCAAAATTTCCCTTATAAATTTGAAGTTTACATAACATATGTGAAAAAAGTCGTTTTTGGACAGACCTATTTTAAAATTCCGTATTTCTGTGAAAAATTTGAAGCTTATGAAGCATTTTATCATAGCCTACAAAACTATAAAAAATAATGTGGAAAAAATTGGAACTGTTTCCATTGAGTGGTTTGGACTACAGCTGGCGTCAAAGTTGACGCACCAACATGAAGATTTCCCCTTTTCACCCGATATTGACCATGCTGAAAAATCGGTTGAAAAAAAAAGCCGAATGTTATGAAAACTTCAAATTTATAAATTTAAGCAACATGAAATTTTGGTCACACAAGGTCTATACATTAGTTATAGTGTCAAATTTTCAGCCAAAAATATTGAGAATTGACAAACTTACAGAAGGTTGAACATGGCATTTTTTGGAAGCAAAATTTCGCTCGGCTTTTTTTTGCTACTGAGTGTAACCATGAAAATGGAAGAATTCACCACGTTCATGGCATTCTTGACTATGATCATGGCAACAAGGGCTATTCTGACATTATGGTATCTATCGCACACCTTAAGGATATGAAAGATCTTGGGAAAGTTCATTGAATAAATTCTTAAGACTTCACAACGACAAGGAATTATTTTCAAGATCTTGTGTGTATTATCCATTCAAGTCACGTATCCCTGATATTTTTTATGTTATTGTATGTTATATTGTAATGTTATATTGGTCAAAACATATTTCATAGACCTGCAGCATATCAATGCCAAACAATCATACTGATGCCAAAATGGTACCTGGCATCGAAAGCTCTCAATTAATAACTTTGGAAGTGCATTTAGAACACTAAGTGAAGGGCACGTAATAAGCGAATTGTGAAAGCAATAAGCTTGAAATGCTAAGAAAGAAGACGACACGAAGAAGAATTCAACGGACATCCATGGCGTCCTTGAAACTTCACTGTAGATATTGGACTTTCATGTAATTCTCGGCAGTATCCTGACATTCTAAGGACTCTTCAGAAGTTTTTTAGGCTGCACTTAAATTCTCGGGACTTTTTCGAAGATCTCGGGACTTACACGGTGTTCAATAAGTTCGGATACACTTTCAAAATTTGTTAAAAAAATGAAAACATGTTTTTTTATTTTTTGGATTTATGTTATTGAAAGCTATGTTTACAAGGAACGTTTACAACATTTCTCTTGGAATGACCCCCCCTTTGTACTCCTTAACGAGCTTCAAACGTTTCTCGAACGCGTCGCAGGCGGCACGCACGGACTGCATGGGCATTTCGTCCCAGATTTTGAGAATTACCGTCTTGAAATGATCCAAAGTGCTGACCTTGTATTCGTTCAGCTTCGCCATCATATAGGACCAAACAAAAAAGTCGAGAGGATTCAAGTCCGGGGAGCTGGGAGGCCACAAAGTTTTGTCCAGAAAGTCGGTTAAATTGTCCCGACACCAGGCTTGAACCACATTTGCCGTATGGGCTGGTGCACCGTCCTGCTGGAACACGTAGTGCTCATCGCCGTAGAGGCTTCGGAGACTGGGGGCAACAACCTTTTCCAAAACCTCAGTTTTGTAGTACGCCGCGTTGATTTTGACGTTTTTTTCAATAAACACCAAGGGTAGCTTACCACGTTTGCATACTGCCCCCCAAACCATCACCGACGCGGCACTTTGGAACCGAGGGATGTTTATATTGGATTCAGGAATGCTGTCCCTCGATGGCGCCCACACCCGGTCATTTTGCACATTGTGCGGCTGCTGCAGCACGAACAGTTTCTCGTCCGAAAAAACAAACTCCTGACCAGCGTGCCGAGAGAGGATCCTCTTAGCTCGATCCAACCGCTTTTTGCTGGTAGCCTCCGAAACGCCATGGACCTTACGTTTTTTGTAAGGCCTGAAACCAAGGTCCTTGGTGAGTATGGTGTGAGCGGTTCCAATGGAAACGTTGAGATCTGCAGCCGTTTTCCGGATTGAGCGGTTCTTTTTGCGCCGAATTCGCTCCCTCACGATCTTGATGACCCATGGCGTCCTCGCTGAACGCGGCCGACCGGATCTCGCACGGTCATTGGTCGAGGACGTCTCCCGGTATCGCCTGATGGTCGTGTAGACAAAGTTCCGCTTGACCCCATGCGATTTCAGCAGCCGGAATATATCGCCGGGTCGCTCACCGTTCAAAAAACGCTTAATTACGAAGTCCCGATACTCTTTCATCGCGCGTAACAAACAAACAACAACTAACAGAATGTCAACACCGCGCACATTCGGTAGCGTATGAATGAAGCTAAAGCTGACACCAATACCAATGCAGAATATGTACATGGCGCATACCTACGCAATGATGAAAACTTGTATTCGAACTTATTGAACACCGTGTAGTTGGATCTTTATAGTTTTTTTTAAGTTTTACAAAAACTCCCAAATTTAATCACACCACTGTCAGACAAAAGCAGCGAGACAAACAAACAATCAAATATGCACGCTAAGACTCAATTACCAATAAAAAGGTAATTGTTTCACCCATATATGGGTAACTGATGCAATACTTATAGTATGGGTAAATTGTACTCACAAAAGTGGCTGAACTTAACTTACAATATGAGTTAAGTGATTTTACCTAAATATGAGTAAAAGCACTTTACCCATATTTGGATGAAAAAATAAACATTGTCAGTTCGTATATTACATTGGATCGAGTAAGATGGTCATCGTTTCATTGAGGTCCATCACGGAAGTTGAAATTGGGGAGTAGAAGATGGAAGAGCTGAAAAAACATTTGGATCCGGATTCGTTCCGAAAATTAAACGGTGAATAGTAGGTTTTGACAGAGTTGTGACCTTGGAGTTGTATAAAGGAATACACTGCCAACACCATGATGAAGGGGAGGGGGAGGAATCACAAAATCTGAAAAAGTAATGCCGTTCATCTTTTCGAACCTGATGGGTTCTACCTTTCGATCAATAATTGTTTTGACCAACTGTTAATCACTTCTTCTTCATCACATCTCGGCAGTATTTGCATTACTACACTCAAAAAACAATGCACCTTATATTTAAGTGTAATCACCTATAGATTTGGTTAAAGTGCAAAGTTATTGCTCTGTATTGGTGCGGCACTTTATTAAATGTGGTCAATTAACCATATGTGCCATAAATATATAGTCTTTGAGTGCAAGATCTGAAAAGATATTAATTATAGTGTACATGGATGGCATTAACTTGTCCTAGCAAAAATCAAATGAGTTTTTTAATACGTTTTATGTGAAATGGTGCATGGATTTTATTTTTTCATAAAGAGTTTAGTATTGGATTTTTTGTACTTTTCATGTAATAAAACGAAATGTGTGAATAAAAGAGGTTTTATTTGTACCATCATAAAAACTTCATCACTTTCTGAAGCTATCGCGTTCAGCAGCTCTTCTGCGGGAATGGCAAAAATGCTCGGCAGATCTGAATTATTCACAATAAACACCGTTAACATGGCAAAGAAGAACATCTATAGTAATTTATTACCTTCACAAAATTCAGTGAAAAGTACCTAAACCACCACACGGTAATCTTCACTTTGCTTCTCCATTTTGCAGTTTTTTTTTCTTCTAGAACGATAAAGCAGCTGATTGTTTTTCGCACACGGATTCTTATTTCGTTTTAAGTGCGAAGATGGATAGAATAGAGCAAAGTGAAAACACACTTGAATGACATTTCTCGCTCCATTGAAAATTATGTGCGGACCATATCAGTCTCATTGTAAAACCTGTGTATTAAGTGACGGGTGTTAAACATTATGTGTGGCAAATGAAAATCATACTGGCTCACATGATTTCAATTTGAAGCAAAAATTGACCGATTTAAGTGCCAATTTTAATAAAATAATAAAAATTATTAATTTATTTTCAGTGTAGTTATGAAATTAATCATCAGAAGTTCGTCCAATTAAAGAGCAAATGATATATTTGTGCTGTATAATTGATAAAAAAAAAAACATATTAAATTGAACATCAGATAACCGATTATTTTATTTGTTATCAAAATATTTAATTAGAGAAATTTAACCGTATTTCCGTCTTATTTCAAATTATTTTTTTAGATTTACTTAAATATGCGTGAAATTTACATAAAATTGGTTACTCATAAATAAGTAAACATTACCATTTTTACTCAAATATGGGTAAATCAACTTTACCCATAAAATGAGTATGTGAACTTATCCGCGATTATGGGTAAAGTTTACTCCTATTTGGGTAAACTGATCTTAGCGTGTGTGATTGCAATCATTTGCAAACAGTGTAATACCTCATCAAATAAACATCCATATTTGACCAAACAATTTTTAGTCAAATATATGCCAACAATAATCAAAGTTTGATAGTGTGAACAAACAACTTTGCAAACAGCATTATTTGACAAAACTTAACGAGACAAATATTTGGCGTATTGTCAAACAGTGTGATATTAGCTTTATGTTACCTCTGCATAAGGATGGTTGTGTTGACAAATTGAATGGAAGAAAAATGGGAATGAGCACAAAACATTACTCTCAGCAAAAACATCTTTCGCCTTGGATTGGAAAATGTTTTTTTTCCTGTTAGATTCATGCGGATCATTAGGTTTATTAGTTGGTTTTTCATAAGAAACCATCAATTGATTTCATGACACCGCCCATGCTGCATCACATACAAGATGTAAACATAAATTAATTTACGAATTAATTTGCATCGAGATGATTCACTAGCAATGCGTCATAGTGAAAATCGTCTAAAACGCTCCCTAATAAACATGTACCGTATAGGAACGATATTATAGATGGTATGACCATACCACTTACAGTTGGGATGATACCCCGAATTGGTGGTTAGGCACTTAGTATGGTTGTTGTTTATGCGGGCTTCTATATAGAATTCCTGTTGGTTGAATGAAGTTCGGATGTATTTTCTTTAGGTATTGGTAAGTATTTAAATGTTCACTTGTGAATGTTAGTTTGAATCAAAATTGAAAAACATTATCATAGAAAGCCTTTTTTCCACTGCCTCTTGCTTCTCTAAGAAAATTCAATCAATTATCGCAGTTATCAATTCATTTACGAAGCGTCAAATTTTAGTGAGAATTCACCAAATAGAATATCCCTCTGTTATTGATCCCTATTTTTGATAAAATATAAGTGAAAATTTATTTCTCATCTGTAAGAAATAAGTCTTCCAGAATATGTTATATTAAAACTTTACATCTGTCACTTTATTACTTGGATACATTTTCGAAAAATTCATAGGCAGTTTGTTCCGTCGCAACAATATGGATTACAAAAAGCTCGCGTATTTTTTTCCGTAAAACAACAAAATACATAGAATGACGATAGTTTTTTGCAATTCGAGTTATTGTGGCGGAACAAATTCTTTTGAATTTTTCCAAAATGTATCACAGTGTATTGAGCCGAAAATGGAAATTATTTTCAATTCGTTGAAGGAAGAGTATAAGCATCTTTCATTAAATCGGTTCAATGAATAAAATTGGTACCAATATCAATAGTGATAGAGTAAACTTGACCTAGATCAATGTTAAAGTTTTTCATAACTTTTAGAATTTTGTCAAGAATAACTTCCGCTGTATTGCGGCCAAATATTACCACTATAAGGTGGATCGCTGCTCCATGTATTTTTTCCTATCTTTTATCTCATTCTCGCAAACTTACCTCGCTATTTAAAATTGATACTTCTCAATTGTTAGTGAATGAACATCGAATCGAACTCCATCAGATTGTTCACAGCAAGTAAGCTTACAAACTGATGCGATTAAATACTCAATATCTAGTACTGATTCTAAGTTATATCAATTCTAAATTATGAGGTTATGGCTACCGTCGAGAATGCTTCAGCATAAGCCCATAAGGTCGTATCGAGTTCGAAAGAAATTTCTTTTGCTAGGGAAACTGCCCCCATATTAATCTCATTGTTTCCATATTCATCCTACGATGAATCAATCAATTGGGCAGTTGAAGGATCGGTTTCGTTTTCTAATAATGTTTGCTTACGTTAAATAACTACAACAAACATTACTAACTAATCCTTCAACTGCCCAATTGTTTGATTCATCGTAGGATGAATATAGGAACAATGAGATTAATATGGGGGCAGTTCCCCTATATCAATCCCATGTTAAATTCCATTTACTGAAACGGAAAAGTAAAGAATCGAAAAGAAATTTCTGCAGCAGTATCCAGTTGAAAAGAACGAAAAATGAAATTTAAATTTGTAAGGTTTCCACGCAAACTAATGGGTGCTGTCACTTTTACTTTCGGAAAAATATTCCGCTCGATTATTCCGTAAGTGGAGGTGACATTTCGTTCCATGTAAATCAATTGTCAAAATTCTATTTGCTAATATTGAACAAAATTCCGTAACCTCTCGACACCGGCTTATAGCAAGGGTATGATTTGAAATTTGGGCTACAATCTCAAGCACAGATCTTCTCCTACGCGATAGTAAGTTTATACAAGCAATGCGTCCCGTGAACTTAGTCTAAATGAATTCACAAATCTTAGAATGCACGACATCCAAATGTTGCACTATGTTTCGGCTACCGAAATGTGGTAACTTTAGTGCTTTTTCAATAGGTTGCAAAATGTTGTGAACTCAGTCCTTGGAAAAAAAATTGAGCGGAAGTCCACACTCTGTTATCCACTGCACAATACTGGAGATATACACATTACGGTCCATCGAAACAACACATCCATCGAAATAACACTTCTAAACGTTTTTTTAACATCCGCGGCGTAGAGGTTTCCCTCATTCTACTTTAGAAGTCCAAACTCTACTGCTTTCCTTGTAAACGGAAGTAAAGGGCGAACACGAAATTATTGCGACACATTCAACAGGGCCTAACTTTTTTACCATTGGGTAAAAATCAACCAAATTTTGCACACTTTCTCATTGATGTGTATTGTTTACATGCTGTCAAACTCGAAGTCGTGTTTTTCGATGCAACGAAAATGGAGGTGAACCAACGCGAGTCGAGAGAACCAATTCTTTCCAAACACCTGGAATTTCCTGACCTGTCGCACCGGCAGTTGGGAAAAATGTTGAACATTCACCATTCAACCGACTCCAGAGTGTTGAAACGGTTCCAGGAGCGGTTGACGTTGGACCACGGCAAAGGAGCTGGAAGAAAACCGGGACCGGAGAACAAAAAGACGGAGGGAAAGGTGAAGCGGATGATTAAAGCAAATCCCAACGTCTCAAGCCGTGATTTGGCTAAAAAGATCGGCATGTCGCAGAGCTACGTCCAGAATGCAAAGAAGAGAGCTGGACTACATACAAACAAGGTACAGAACTTCCCAAATCGCGATGAGTGGCAACAATCGACGGCTAAAACTCGGGCACGGAAGCTCTACGAGAAGATGCTGACAAAATATGGCTGCTGTGTGATGAACGACGAAACGTATATAAAAACCGATTTTAAGCAAATTCCGGGGTTGGAGTTTTTCACCGGCAAGAGCAAATTCTATGTGGACGACAAATTTAAGAAGACGAAAATGTCGAAGTTCGCCTCCAAATATCTCATTTGGCAGGCCATCTGCTCTTGCGGACTGAGGAGTGAGCCTTTCGTGACAAAGGGCACAGTAAATGGCGAGATCTACAAATCTGAGTGCCTCGAGAAGTGCCTTTTGCCGTTCTTGCAGCAGCACGACGAAGCTCCGCTATTTTGGCCAGATTTGGCATCATGCCACTATTCTAAAAGTGTCCTGGAGTGGTATGAGGCCAATTCTGTCCATTTTGTTCCAAAGGACATGAATCCGCCAAACTGTCCGGAGCTGCGCCCGGTGGAGCAGTACTGGGCAATGATGAAGCGGGAACTTCGGAAGAGCAAGAAGACAGTCAAAGACGAGAAGGACATGTTAAGAAAATGGAAAAAAAAACTGAGAAACTGGTACCGGATGACACTGTAAAGACTTTGATAGAGGGCATCAAGCGAAAATGCGTTCAATTTTACACTCAAGGCTCCATCGATTAACTTTTCTTTTGATTTTTGAAGTAAATATATGTATAAAACTACCCTAAAATTTTGGTTTGATTCTAAACATTATAAGAAAATTGGCATGACATTTTCGGTGTCGCAATAATTTCGTGTTCGCCCTTTAATATGCCGTGTCAAATTAAATTTTGAGCCACTCTGCAGCGACCGCTCTTTACACAAGGGGTATATAAAGACAGTTTTTACGGAAACATTATCACGAGAAAAAATTCCACACATCCCCACTTAACTGCCTTTTCTCAGCCATTATTCAAAAATCGTCAAACCGGAAGTTCGTACGCCTTTTCATTCTCCCTCAAAAAAATACAAACTTTGCCTTATTGTTGTCAAAATCCAGGGGAGGGTCCCCTTAATAATAACTCAATATATGTTACTCCTTTGATTTACAATATTTGAACGTTCATCATCCAGTACTATGGAACCTATAACAACAACAACTTTCACGACATACTTGATGTTAACTCATATCGAAATAACATTATTTGATAAACCATAAGACATCCAAAGCATGTTTCACTCATACTCAATTGAAATGCTAATCTAATAAACAACATAGCACACACAAAGCTTAAACCAACGGAGCAGTTCCAGTTGGCGACAATTGGTGTGAAAATAGTTCCATTTTCCTCGCCATGCAGTAGAAAGCATAAAAAGTACATACTTAGGAAGAAGCAGAGAGTTGCCCAAAAAATGAATAGCTTGCCCACTAGATTTTGTTTGGACTATGGCCAACAAAGTACTCTACTCTATGCTGCATGTTTGAACTGGTGGCGAGCAAATCGGGGACTGCTCATGTTTTTGTCCTTTCTACTGTACGTGGAACTAGTACTGGAGCTACCAGGGAATGGGAAGTTGCAACAAAAAGTTAATTATTTTGTTATACAATAAACGTTATTTTTCCTCTGCTTGTTGGCAACCGTCCCAGAAGTGGGTGACGAAAATTTGAATTTCCAAACAGAAATGAGATTTTCAGTGGCTGTTGCAATGCGGTGAGCAATATTCGTGAATGACTTTATCAGGCAATTATCACACCATTTGCTTTCCGGCATAGTGATTCCAGAAAAATAGAATCGAGTAAGCGTAAGATAACATTTACTCCATTACTAACCGTATAATTGAGTTATATTGGAGAGAAACCGATTTACGACTCCGATAAGCTGATAATTTCAATCCTCTTTAAAGCTCTGAACGGAGAATATCTGGCTAGCGAAACCGGCGAGATCATAAATTCGTTATTTATTCTTTATGAATTGCAATAATGTCTCACTTTCACACGGCGCTGGTGCTCCGTCGCTGTCCCGACTAGAATCCTTTTCCGAACGATTTGCACCGAGGACGAAGGTGACTTGGTGGAAATGGTGAAAAATGATTTTTTCCCCTTCCATGTACCGTCGAACAGTGTGCTGGATGTCAGCAGCGAAAGCATCGGGTTCGATCGGAAAATCTACCAATTTCATCGCGAAAAAGTTCACTTTCTCCCGTTTTTCCCTCAGTTGAGGGGGGTGTAGTTTTATTTCGCTGGTTCGGGATCGAATAATGGCGAGGGTGTTAAATTCTCATATAATAGACAAATGGCTCAATATTTCATGTTTATGTACTGCTATATTCTTGTAGCCAGTGTCTGGGAATTTGGAAGGATAAAATGAATGAATGTAAGCTTTTTGTTGTATTCCTAGAGGTACGTGATCACCTGGATCTGAATTTTGTTTTCATTGCATTCAGTGTTTATGATGATGGTTCTTATAATACTAAAGGGTGAGTTGATAATTATTGCAATTGTGATTGCGAATTTTTTTGTTTTTATTTTTTGTTTCTTTATTCTTGAGCTTTTCAGCCTTGGGCTGGTTCATCTCCCATTCATAAAGCTATTTTTTGACGTAGGACTACGTCTGTGTTTTCATTACTGGGGTACACGTTCGAATTGCGAAAATTTGGAGCGTCACGAAAAATATATAAGTTTTGTACGTTAATAACTAAGTTATTCCACGATTGATTTCCAAAATGTTTGCACCAATCGATCGGGACATTTTCTGCGCTTCGATTTTTATATATTGATTTTTAACATTCAACTATTGAAATTAACGCAAATATAAGGTGATGTCTTATAATGCCAATTTTTCAGAGTAAATTTACTAATAGTGAATTCGTTTTTGATCCAGTTCCAAACTGGATCGGGTATCAAAATTGGGTCGGATTGTTGTGTGTTAAACGTCAGTGTGTATGGTTTTATTTGTAACTCGTATCGGATTGAGGTTAACACTGACAATAAGTTCGGGTATCGCAGGTTGGAACTGGTTCCAACCTAGGTTCAAAAACGAATTCGATATAAATGCACAGTACTTTCCTGTGACAGACTTCAAATTTAAGTAAGGAACGTCTCACATGCAGCAGTGCACGATATAAAAAGGGGACACCTTCAAAATTTCTTCATTCACCATTCCAGTTCGAACAAGCGACACGTACGGTCGTGTTTTTCGCTCTCTCGTAAAAAAGGTTTTTTCCCGTATCTCTATCCCCCCCCCTCGTCCGATTTCTCGCGATTGCGCGTCCGGTTCGTGATCTATCGCCAGCGCTTGCTAATTTATTAGCAGTAGCAAGCCAGAAGAAAGTGCTGCAAAGGTTGTGAAAATTTTTCCACTCGACCTGTTGCCGTGGCAATGGGTCGAAAAAATCAACACGTGGTGACATCCACGCCAGCGACATCAGCTCCTGAAGCCATACCGAAACCAAGCAGCAGCAAGCGTCTGCGGCATGACGACGCCGATTCATCGGATTCCAACGCCCGATTACTAGCGAGCAATCGGTTTGCTGCGCTCCCGGTACAGGAGGAACCGAAGAAAGTGAAAATCCCGCCGTTTTTCACCACGTCAAGAGACATCGCTGCCCTTAGGACGGAGCTTGCAGCGATTAAAGTGAATCCGCTGTACAAGCTTTGCAGTACGGGCACCAAAATCATGTACTCAACGGAGGCTGACTACCGTGCTGTTGGCACTCACCTAGTCGCCAAGCAACACGAGTTTTACACTCACGACGCACCCGGAAACAAGCCGCTGAAGGTGATTCTTCGTGGCCTTCCAGAATTCACTCCGGAGGAAATAGTCGCTGAACTACAAGCGGCGGCTCTGAAACCAGTAAAGGTTTTCCCAATCAGACGTCAACAACAGGAAAATCATCGGGACCAACTCTATCTGGTCCACTTGGAGAAGGATTCCGTCACGATGGCGGACCTGTTGAAAACACGGGCCCTTTTCAACGTCATTATCGAGTGGGACCGGTATCATCCGAGGCAACACGACGTGACACAGTGCGGCAGGTGTCTGGCGTTTGGTCATGGGACCCGAAACTGGCCATCAGAAGGCGTCCACCAAGTCTCGGCCTGGTCAACGCCGCCAGCCACCTCGAATGGACGACGAGAATTTTCCGACGCTCCGGTACCAAGTGCCGAATCTGCCACCAGTTCCATTGAATCATCGCCATGCAAACCGCTCGTCAGCATCCGTTCAGCAATGATTCGCGGCAACCGCCGCCGCCCCCATGCCGGCTCCTCCTCCAGGCTGGCACAATCCAAGTTGTAGTTCCTTCACGCAACCACCCACCGATGGACAGCTGTGACTATGACTCGGAGCAAATGGTCGAGTTCGTACAAGCGCTCTACCGCCAACTACGTTCGTGCCGCTCAAAGAAGGAACAGCTCAAAGCCGCCACATCCGTGACGATGAAATTTATTTTCAAGTATGGACCGTAATCGCACCATCAGCATCCTCAATTGGAATGCTTGTTCCATCCGGAACAAAACAATTGAGCTCGGTGACTTCCTTAACAGGAAGGTCATCAACATCGCCATCGTCACCGAGACACATCTAAAGCCGGAACACAGCGTTTTCATCCCAGGATACCGGATTGTGCGACTTGATCGTAGCGGCTCTAATGGAGGAGGAGTTGCGATCGCCCTGCGCTACAATATGAACTGCCATCTGCTGCCGAGTTTACAACTGCAATCTATCGAGGCCATCGGAGTCGAGGTTGAAACTGCCGTCGGCCCTATCCCCATCATCGCGGCCTATTGTCCCAACCAAGCCAGCACCGCTAACGCTAAAAAATATCTGTCGGACAGGACATTCCGTGTTTCGCTGCAAGGTGCAGTTTCCGATGCACAGGAGATCTCCGCCGGTGTTCCACAGGGAAGTATACTAGGTCCACTTCTGTTCAACCTATTCACCCCCGCTCCCTGAAAATGGATCTCTGTCGTTGTTCGCCGATGATACATCAGTCGTCCACAATGGTAGGGTAACAAGAGCGCTTACAGCGAAACTGCAGCGAAGCCTGAATGTTTTGTCAAAATACTTCACCGAATAGAAGATCTGTATCAACGCAGCAAAGACCCAGGTCATTCTCTTCCCACACTCCAACTCTCCCAAACTTGTTCCGCCTGAGGATTGTAAAATTAGCTTAAACAAAACAACGCCGGAATGGGCCAAATCAGCTGTCTATCTTGGCGTTACCATAGACAGCATTTTCAGGGAACAGGTTGACAAAACTGTCACAAAGTGTAACGTTCTGTTGAAGTTACTGTACCCATTGATCAACAGAAGGTCTACATTATCTCTGAAAAACAAACTTGCTGTCTACAAGCAAATCATACTTCCAGTCATCGAGTACGGCATGCCAATCTGGGAGAGTTGCGCAAAAACACATCACCTGAAGCTTCAGCGTGTTCAAAATAAGTTCCTCAGGATGATCCTGAACACCCCTCCGAGGACAAGAACATCTGAGGTCCACCGTCTGGCCGAGATAAAAATGCTCGATGATCGCTTTAGTGAGTCTATCAATCGGTACAGGGCACGCTGCCTGACATCGGATCACCAGATCATCCGGAATCTGGTTCCCCACCCCTAGGATTTTCAAATTGTAGTTTTAGTTGTAGGTTAAGTAGGTTATCAAATTTTAACAACAATGCCCCAAGGGCTGATCTGAATAATTACTACCTCTGAATCTGAATAATTACTACCTCCGCTACATATTAAGCTTGGGTTGATCAAAAATTTTGTCAAAAAGCTGGATATTCAAGGAGAACCATATTGTTTTTTGAGGAAAAAGTTTCCGAGATTGAGCGAAGCCAAGGTGAAAGAAGGAGTATTTGTTGACCCTCAAATTAGGAAACTCCTTAAAGACGACAATTTTCAGCAAACTCTTAACGCGACAGAGTTACGAGCATGGAATGCGTTCCAAAAGGTTTGTGGTCACTTCTTGGGAAATGAAAAGTCTCCGGATTATGTACACATCGTTCAAGAGCTGGTTGATTCGTATGCTGCACTGGGATGTAATATGTCACTTAAATTGCACTTTTTGCATTCTCATCTGGACTTCTTCCCAGAGAATATGGGAGCCGTCTCAGATGAACATGGAGAACGATTTCATCAAGATATCGCACAGACTGAAAAGAACTTTGCTGGAAAATGGAGCCCAGCGATGCTTGCGGACTACTGCTGGATGCTACAGAGGCAAACACCTTTGGAGAACTATAAAAGGAAAAAGAAAACAAAGTGAATTTAAGTTGAAAAATATAGAGAAAATTTCAACTAAATGACTGACTGACTGACTGACTGACTGACTGACTGACTGACTGACTGACTGACTGACTGACTGACTGACTGACTGACTGACTGACTGACTGACTGACTGGCTGACTGACTGACTGACTGATAGGAAATCTTGATTTTCGTGAAAATTCGCAATTTTGTGAATAAAAACTCATTTTTTTAAACACGAATGGATTCAGCGAAGTTCATTTAATAAAATCCAAACCCAACATTCAAAGGGCAGAACGAAAATTCATGTTTTCAAAAAAGGAAATCTTGATTTTCATGAAAATTCGTAATTTTGTGAATGAAAACCCGGTTTATTTCATCAATCCTACGTGTTACGAAAAATCTGTGTTCACGAATGGATTCAGGGAGGTCCATTCCATAAAAAATCCAAGTCCAACTTGCAAAGGGCAAAGACAATATTCTGGTTACTTGATTAGGTAGATCATATTACTACGGAAATACGTGTTTTTGTGAATTTTAATCACATTTTTCTCAAAAACTGGACGTGTTACAGGATTTCTGAGCCCATATTTGAATTCAGCGTGGCGAAATCTATAAAATTCAACATATATAACGGAACTGCCCCCATATTAATCTCATTGTTCCTATATTCATCCTACGATGAATCAAACAATTGGGCAGTTGAAGGAGTTAGTAATGTTTGTTGTAGTTATTTAACGTAAGCAAACATTATTAGTACACGAAACCGAACCTTCAACTGCCCAATTGTTTGATTCATCGTAGGATTATAATAGGAACAATGAGATTAATATGGGAGCAGTTTCCCTACTTGAGAGGGGGTGAAACACTGCCGACTAGTGTAATTAATTTAAACACATAACACAATGAACACATTAAACACTTAAATCAAAGCTGAAGAGCCCAATGGGCTAAGTCCCTTAAAAATTGTTATCTAGTATGTAAGACAAAGACTGAAAATAAAAATCAATTTTAATAGTAAAAAATTTCTTCATTCGCTCGGCAGCCATAGAGCTGTGCAGAGCGGCAATGAGGCCAGTACTGCTCTGGCAGCTGGCGGTTGCAAGTACCCTGTGGAGGGTACGCGGGCAAGCAACCAGCCAGGATGATGGCTCAGCGGCTGTCGCTAGCGAGTGGCTGACCGGGCAGCCATTTTTAATGCAGTCGTGTGCTATGCCAAGCTCGTATTGAATTTATCAAAGATTTGAAGGAAACATCCATGTTCCAGATGGTAGTCATATCACGATATGATGTACATGTATATGTATAGATATATATGTAGATGATTTCGAAATATTTGTAGATGATAAAGATAAATATATATAGATGTATATGGTCATGATATCGATATATTTGTTGATGATATAAATGTTTTTGATGATGATATTGATATGTTTGAAGATGATATCCATATATATGTAGCTGATGTAGATAAGACGCAACGTTGAGTGTTAAAAATCCGCAATCACTATGTCTATACAGACAGAACGGCATTTTACGGGGTAGAACCATCTGTGTTCTGGTTCCCAAATTTCAACCTAAATATTGTGTATATGATGTATTTCACACAAAAAGATCTCTTCAGGGCTACTATTCTGATTTTGAAAGAGTGTTATACTGAATTATTATAAGAGTTTGTTCATTGTATCCGCATGACACCCACCTAATTCGTAAATCCTGGCCGATCCTGAATTTCGCACAATTTCTGTTCGATAAATACCAAATATTTCTTAAAATCATGTTTTGGTATAGAAAATAACTCAGGGTCGTTTAAAGTGTACCTTCGAAGGGTGCAGTCTATTTGAGCGTCTGTTCTCCATGTTAGGAGCGGCTGATCATCGTCCTCGTGCCAGCGTGGGACTCTAAACAGTGCTGTGCACGATTGTCCTCCGGTGAGATTGGGAAGGCCCAACAAGCCGCCCTTAAAAATACAAAGTTACAAATGATACAGACAGATAACAAATTAATTTATTTTATTTATTTATTTATTTACTAGTCTTCGAAAATATCGTACAGACAGATGCTATAAACTAATTCTAGTCCTATATATTGACTTAGACTTATTAAAATCAAAATGGTCATATACTTCGTTAAAAAGACGGCCACAGACATCAAGCGGATTGTTCTGTCCAAAGAGAGTACGGTGAACAGGAATACGGATAAAATCAGCCCGTCGAGTTCTTCTGGCTGGGACGTTGATATTAATGTTGCCCAACAATATCGAGCAGTCTAATTTGTTATTAATGATGTCAAAAATAAACAGGCGTTGCAAAAGTATTCTCCTGCTAGACAGATTCGGCAGCTCTATCAAAGCACAGCGATGTTCGTAAGGTGGCAGCCGAATATGGTCATTCCACGGCAGCCGACGAAGTACGAATCGAAGAAAGTTGCGTTGAATTCGCTCAATTCTATTTACGTTTGATAAATCCAAGCATGGCGAAAGCCTTGGCCGTCGTTGCTGCGATGTGTTGTGAAAAAATTAGCTTACTGCTAAGTTGCACACCAAGGTCTTTAACGGTGCTGACTCTGGAGATGCTTGTCGATGCGATTCTATAGTTGAAAATAGTTGCAGAAAATGATGACATTACACTTTCGAACGTTATCTTCCATTCCGTTTAGCAAGCACCAGTTCAGCAACGTATCAATGTCAGCTTGGATGGCACAGCAAACAACTGGCGAAGAAATAACACGGTAGAACTTCAGGCCGTCAATGAACATAACTTTCGGGGATTTAATCGATCTACAAAGATCATTTACAAACAGCACAAAGAGAAGTGGGCCCTAATGACTACATTGAGGAACGCCAGAAGTAATATCAAATGAATCCGAATTTGTTCCAACAATGCACACGTAGGCTCTCCGCGCGGTTAGGTAGGAAAGTATCCTGCAAGTCAACCAGGTGGGCTGGCCCATTATATTCAATCTATCAACCGCCAGAAAATGCGGAACTCTATCGAACGCTTTGGTGAGGTAGATATGTATGGCATCAATTTTTTGCCGTTTTTTCAGTGCGTTGACCAACGAAGAAACATTTGTCATCAGATTGCTGAAGTCAAGTGCTTTTTCACAAATCCATGCTGGAATTGTGATGTACGTGTGGATAAAGCGAATAGTGAATATGGCTTTCAACAACATTCGGCAAGCAAATCAAAATTGAGATGCCACGGTAATTCTCTATGTTGTGTATACTTCCCGTTAAATGTACAGGAGAAATCGAAGCTATTTTCCAAGCACTCGGGAAAATATCTTCCGTTCAGGAACGATTAAGAAGAATTGCTGCACATATTGTACGGTGAGTGAGTAGACACAGTTTTTTATAAGAAGCGGAGAGAGGTGATCTGGACCAGCTCCTTTGGAAGCATCTATTCCTTGTAGCTTGATGAGCACATCCCCCGGAGAGAAATTGAGTAGCGCCGAATTCAGATAATACCGAGGCAAACTGTCCAAGTACGCTTCAGACGAAGGCGATCGGTCATTACTTAGCACACTTCGAGAGAATGACGAGAACATGTTTACGCAATCGATGGGAGTATCGGCCGTAAGCACGTTGCAAAAATGATGATGAGGAATTCCATTTGTCTCCTTACGACTTGTCACGAACGATCAAAACGACTTTTAGTGCGGTAGTTGAAGTCGATTTGGGTACTTACAATAGTATGATACAGGCATTTACCTCCTAATGTAGATTTTGATCGGTGCTTTGTGTATCCTGACATTAATGTGCTGAGATGCTTCAAATGCGGAGAATTTGGACACAGGTGCATGGATTGCAAAAACTGTGATACGTGCTCTAGGTGTAGCCAAAAACACAAGACATCGGAGTGCACGTCAACTGTATTGAAATGCGTCAATAGTTTGAAAATGAATAGAGAACGTAAAATGAACTTGGACGTCAACCATGCTGCATTTAGCTCTCAATTTTTGGTGTATAAAAGAATTTTTGATCTAAAGAAAAGCAGTTTCAATAAATAGCAACCGAGTTCCAGGAAGAATGGTAATCAATTTGATTTTTTGTATTTTAATATTACGGGGTTGTCAACAAACTACGTAGCACTACGTCAGATTGTTGAAGAAAAACGTCCACTTTTGGTTTTATTAGCAGAAACTCACATAGTTGAAATTGAAGCCTTTGATCTGGATTGCATTCCGGGATATAATGTTGCTGCTTGTTGATCACATTCTAGACATACTGGCGGTGTTGCTATTTACGTCAAGGATCAGTTCAATTCAATCTTCGCCTCAACGAAGTGGTTGATGGCAACTGGTTCTTGGGCATAACAGTTGTACGTGGCATGAAGATGGGTAATTATGATGTTTTGTATCATTCTCCCAGTTCTAGTTTTATTGAAATTTTAGAGAACTGGCTTGAGGTATTTCTTGATTCGAGTATATTAAATATATTGGCTGGTGACTTTAATATCAATTGGCGTGGCATTTAGCTATTTTTTCAATATAAGACAAACTGTTGATGAATATACGCGAATTTCCCAGCACAGTAGAACTTTAATTGATAATGTTTATTCTAATCTTGATTCTGTTTGTTCAGTTGTCGACACTGATTTAAAAATAACCGATCATGAGACAGTAGGGATTAACGTAATTGAGAATAACTTAAATAATAGCGAAGCTTTTGTGAAATTGAAGTGCTGGAGGAAATATTCAAAACAGGCTGTTTCTAACCTTGTTGAAAGAAGCGTGGATTTTCCAATCGCGACCGATTATTTAGATGAGTCTACAGCTGTTCTTACAAATACTTTGAAAACGTGTACAAATCAACTAGTTGAACAAAAATTTGTTTCTTTAAAGAACTCGAACAGCTGGTTTAATTTGGATCTTTTGCGTCTTAAACGCCAGAGGGACAAATTGTACATAAAATTTTGTAGATCTAATAGTGAAAATCATTGGAATAAGTACACAATCGCGCGGAATAAATATTCACAATGCATTAAAAAAAATGTTGTGAATATATACAGAGGAAAATTGATCAGCATCGAAACAATAGCAAAGAGTTATGGAAAATTTTGAAATCTTTATTAAAACCTAGCAATTGCAAACCGCGATCCATAACTTTTGACGGCACAATAGAACAGTATGAGCAAGCAATTGCATCTAAGTTTAATGATTATTTCGTCAATTGTGTTTCATTGATCAATCAATCTATTGAATTGATTGATGAACCTGATGAAATAAAGCAGTCAGTTAAAAGTAATTGCAGATTTGAAGGTTTTCACCCCATCACACTACACACTACCAAAATTTCATGTAAATTTCTGTCCTCTGAGACCGACACATGCAAGCGTCCTTTAGCACAGAAGAATGAGTTGAAAGAGATGAGAAAATGAATTCAATCAAACACATCTTTCGTCGAATTGCGTATGTGTCCGTTTCATGAGATATAATTTCACATGAAATATTTCTTTACGTTCCCCGACTTTTTACAAACAGGAATTACGTCTCGTGTAAAGTTCATAATTTCTAAGTGTGTAGATGAACTAAGAAATATTTGCTTTTCATTAGGAAAATCGGCTGGAGTAGACAATGTTAATGCTAGAGTTATTCAAGATTGCTTTCATGTCATTGGTCGCATTTTACTGGACCTTATTAATGAATCATTACAAACTGGGCACGTGCCTGAAGTGTGGAAAGAATCGTTGGTTGTTCCGATTCAAAAAATTGCTGGAAAGATTAAAGTCGAAGAATTTCGTCCTATCAGCATGCTGCACACATTAGAGAAAATTTTAGAACTTGTTGTGAAAGGCCAGTTGCTAAAATATTTAAATAGTAATTCTTTGTTGCTACCGGAACAATCAAGGCCATTCTTGTGAAACCGCGTTGAATTTAGTATCAGCAAAATGGAAAGATAACTTAGAGAGTAAAGATACGATTGTTGCTGTTTTTTGGATCTGAAAAACGCTTTTGAAACAATTTCTAGGCCCTTGTTGTTGAAAACAACAAAGCGCTTTGGAATTTCGAGTACTGCATAGAGATGGTTTGAAAGCTATTTGTCTGACAGAACTCAACGGACTGTTTTTAATGATTCTGTTTCTAGTCCCGTGGAGAATGACCTTGGAATGCCCCGGGGAAGTGTATTAGGGCCCCTTTTTTTTATTATGTATATTAATGACATGCGACGTGTTTAACGATTTTGTGGCATTAATCTGTTTGCAGATGATACAGTGTTATTCATTGCAGCTGAGGATTTAAATGAAGCCGTTTCCCATTTGAACGAAGATTTGCGTTTTCTAAGTAGATGGTTAAAATGTAAGCAATTGAAATTGAAATTATTTGTCTCCCCTGCAGGTTTACTGCATTTAAACTCATGCGCCAATGGCCACCCAAATTCAACATAGTGCATACTTTGACCTATGGAAGGGCAAGTCCATGGTATAAGTTATCAATAAAAATCCCCATTAAACATTAAGAAAAAAACACAAAAAAACACAACCAAACTGGCTACACTATTACAAAAATAAATCATAAACCTACAGGCAAGCTTATTTCCAGTGGAACGTCTCTACCTTCTAGCACGGGAGGATGAATTATGTGAAAAATGTTTGCCCACATCTTCTCCGGGTTGGTTTCCGTTGTTCCGACCGCTGCACTCTTCGTCAATAGGACAATTCACTATGGCTTAAAGTTGAGCTCACCGCACGTTTTCCTCATGTAACGCACGCACACATAAGCGCAAACAATCGTTCAGTTGTGGTTTCCCCTGAATATGTTTCACCCCGTGTTCAATTTTCTTTGTTTTGATCGCAAACGACAAAAAAAAAAATATCAGCACGTGAAAAAGGTGGTTCCCAAAACGTTTCCGGATGATAATGCCTATTCACACCACTATTCACGTGTCTTACAGGGGGACATGAAAAACCTAGAGGAAAACAATCTCCTAGGAAAGAGTAGAGAAAGCAAGGAAAGGAATTTAAATAAATTACCAACATAAATCGTCCCCATTCTGCTGAGTTTGTTTCAATGATATGATTCTCAAGATTGGGTTAAGGTGTATCTTTTAAGATGATGCAGAACGGGCCTCAGAACAGCAGCCGTCAGTTCACTATTGTGAAGATGCAAATCTCAATTTCTATATTAGATATTGATTATAGAACCACACTTGTGACCGATCCGAAAATCTTAGAAAACTAAGGTTTGCATCTTTAAAGCTGTGAGGTGAAATAGATAAAAAGAGATAATAGATAAAAAAAATAGAACATAACCTTAACTCTTCCGTTTTCGACAAAAAAAAAACACCTTTAAATGATCGACACCAAATTCAAATGATTATAACGCTGGCTATTATTGACCGATTTTAATGCTTTTTGCACCGTTAATTTCAAAAACTCATTTTCGCTCTATGGTCATTACCAGCAATGTTTGTTTGAGTTCATCTGGTAACCGGAAATCCAGGTTTCCGGGGCTGTGGTACGGTGGTACGGAGACACAATTTCGGAACATCTATTGAATTTCCAGGAATGGATGTCAAAATCTTTGGAACTATTCCAGAAACTATTTCTATTCCATTGTGGGCCATATGCTGACTTGTAAAACAACCATTCTGAAACAGGTTCCCGTGGGGCCTAGAGTGACCATGAACATTTTTAGTAGAAAACCCTGGCAATATGGGTATCACAATTCATGAAATTTTCCCAGTAGGATATTTTTCAACGTTTTCCCGTGGCCATTTTGTCTCTGATGATTTGTCCACGGACCTGTCGTGCCGAAACAGGTTCTTATGGAGCCTCGAGTGTCCATGAACATTTTCAGAACGAAACCCTGGCAATGTGGGTATCAAAATTCATGAAATATCTCTAGTAGGATATTTCTCAACAATGTTCATAGCCAGTCGAGGTCCCATGAGAACCTGTTCCTGATTGACAGGTCCGAGGACAAATCATCAAATGGCCACTTAACTTCGAGAAATAAATTATGGAGAGTGTGAGCTGTTTAGTGGAATACCTGTAACCAGAAAATAAGAAGAATGATTAGTAATTTCCATTTAATTCCAACTACCTTTATTGCTTATCTTGACAGATACGCGTATTTCGTCTACAATGTGCAGACTTCTTCAGTGTCGTGTACTAATACTCGACTCGAGTATTAGTACACGACACTGAAGAAGTCTGCACATTGTAGACGAAATACGCGTATCTGTCAAGATAAGCAATAAAGGTAGTTGGAATTAAATGGAAATTACTAATCATTCTTCTTATTTTCTAGTTCGAGAAATATCCTACTGGAGAAATTTAATGAATTTTGAATTTTGCCAGGGTTTTCTACTGAAAATGTTCATGGCCACTCGAGGCCCCACGGGAACCTGTTGCGGAAAGACATGTCCGTGGAAAAATCATCAGATGGCCACGAAACGTTGAGAAATATTCTACTGGGGAAATTTCATAAATTTTGATACCCATATTGCCAGGGTTGCCTTCTTAATATGTTCATGGCCACTCGAGGCTCCACGGGAACCTGTTCCTGAAAGACAGGTCCGAGGAAAAATCATCAGATGGCCACGAAACGCTGAGAAATATTCTACTGGGGAAATTTCATGAATTTTGATACCCATATTGCCAGGCCATCTGGCCAGGGTTTCCTTCAAAATATGTTCATGGTCACTCTGGCCACACAGGAACCTGTTACAGAATGGCCGTTCCAGGAACAAGTTAGCATATGGCCCACAATAAAATAGAAATAGTTTCTAGGAATTATTCTAATGATTTTGAGATCCATTCCTGGAAATTCAATAGATTTTCCGAAATTGTGTCTTCGTACCGGAAGACAGCCCGGATTTACAGGTACCAGATAAACTTAAATGGTCATTGCTCATAATGTCCCTAAAGTGAATAAGTTTTTGAATCCAACGATGCCAAAAAAATTAAAATCGGTCAATAATTGCCTGAGTTATAATCATTTGAATTTGGTGGGTATCCGGGTACCCTGTCGATCACTTAAGGGGTAAAAAAAATTGAAGGCCCCCCTTTTCTCCCCCCCCCTTGCTACTATACGAAATTTTATGCCAAAAGTTGCCTTCCAACTTTTATCTAGATGTCACTGAATTTCAGCTTCCTGTTTAAAAATAAACTATAAAATTTCGTAATATAAAACATGAATAACATAGTGAAGGTGAGTGGTGGGCATTCCCCAGTTTTCTCGTTTATGTTTCATCCAAATGAGTAGATATTTTGAATGCCTGTCTTTTAGAAGTAAACTCGAACCTGTTTGAAAAGATCTTGTTCTTTCTTTGAGCATTAAATTGAATTGAATGACATGGCCAAGAAACATGATCCGTTGGGTCCCAAATGACCTTGGGTTCTCACAGCTGCACTTGCCGTACACTAATACGCAAGTCTACCGATCTGCTGTAGGAGTCACAAAACTGGCAACCCAGTTCTTGAACGTAACGTGGTGAACACCAATGACGTTTATACAAGGTTCGGGAGTTACCTTGAATTGTGACTGAAAATAGACAAGCATAACGAAAAACAAAACAAGCAAAATAGACAAAATAAAACAGGATATTCCATATTGTCTTCAAAATTTGGTAGGAATAAGTTATTTGTTGCCTGAAAAGAAACAAAATTAAAAACAGAGATATACTAAGTAGAATCCTTGTAGTCCCCCGTATGTTTGAAGAGCTTAGCAATTTCTATGAAAAGATAGTAAGAGTTATTGTTGCGGGCTGTTGATGGCTGATTATAACTATGTATTGAACACTATTGAATGAGAATAGTAAGAACATTTCATTGAATAAATGACTACAATACTCAGTTGTTTATTAAGCTGAAGCCCATTCGAGCTATATCTGATAAACTCAGTTGGTAGTTCTACTTAATAGCCCCTTAATCCGGAAAGGCTACTGGTCTATACTGTTACTGTCACCCTTTATTGTAAGTATGTATGTATGTATGTAAGGTAGCCACCATCCCTTCTAAGACCTTGTCATGTATGCAGCTCCACTTAATAGCAAGATCAAATTGAGTTGCCGGGTTGTATTCACAGTAACGCTGTATGAAGGGCCAAAAACGGTGGGGCGGACCCGTAAGCAGAGACACTTACGCGAAGCCCGCGGGAACATGAGATTCTCCTTCCAACGATACGATCCAACAAATCGAATAACCCAATTCGCAATACTTATTAAGCTTTCTACGGGATGGCTTGTTAAGAAGGGCGCGTCACTCTCACTGAAACTGTTGGAGGAGAATTCTTTGCATCACAATCGAATCGATAGGATAAAGAAAATGATACTGTTTGTTCCCTCCTAGACGCCGGTTGTCATACCACCTTACTGTTCCAATTCTATTTTCACTCATACACTTGGATGCTCCTTCCTTTCCTAATATATATCTAGCAGTCATATATAGTAATATTTAAAATCTTGTGAATATTATAATTATAAAAATATAGTGAATGAATATTATAATGACAAATAATATAGTGAATGAATATAAGAATGATAATAGCACTTCCATTTGTGGACCTGAAAGTTAGACAATGTAGCTGCGAGAAAAAAAAATGATATTAAATTATCTCATAAAACCTATGAATGATCTGAAATTATATAGCAATATAAAAGTAAACCTAAAATTTCGATGTGCTGTTCCGTTTTTTTGCAATAATTTATGTAGTGAGTCTCATCGGAAATAGTGGATTTTTTAATTAAATGAATGGAAATGCAATTATGTCACATCATTTAATATCATAATATAAAAAAATAATCTGAAAATATAATATAAAATACCAATATCAGCAGGCCAGTAAACTATAGTAGAATACATATATCCGTAACTAAGCTGAAATATCCACACACCGAAAGACTTCCACTTTTGAAGTTTCTATTGGATTAAGATCTACTAAGATTAGAATTTGTTTTCACAATATTGGTAATAAATCATAAATAAAAAAAAAACAAAGATGTATTCGACATCTACTGGGTATAATAATTAAAATAAAAATTAGATGTGTATTAATATCATAATGAAAACACTAATAATAAGGCAAAATAAATTTCATATGAGTATGAATCCAAAAACTGAATCTTAATAAAACAAACATACAAAAAGATAAAAAAATGAATTTTTCGATAGCTCTTGTTCATCTGAACCCATAAATGATACTTTATGTCTGTGAAATAGGAAATGAATGATTGTAAACTGCTAGGTTGTAAATTAATATATATTTTTGATGAAGAATGAAAGAGCTTTTTTTTTAAGTAGAATTTTTCGAATATGATTTTTCTTAAAAAATAAAAAAAATATCAAAAACCTTTCTATCTTTTCAAATACATAACGTAGGTTAGATGAATGATATAACTGACAAGGATGCAAAAAAGATGAAGCTGAAAATGACTTATAAAAAAGCATACAAAATGTAATGCATGGATGTTATAATATGCAAAATGATAATAATTTCATTTTTATTTAAATGTCTGCAGATTGTGGTCCTGCTGCAATTGTACCATGAACCGAAAAGCCAAGATGTTGTATCATAGCCACGAGAAAAAAAATTGATTTAAAATTATTTTACAAAACTTGGGATATCCATGGATGATCTGAAATTTTATAGTATATAAGGAATCATGGGATATAAAGCATAAAATGAATCTAAAATTTCGATGTGCTGCTCTGCTAATAAATGTGATATAACCACAAAGGAACTGACTCTCAGCTTCGGGTCTTGATTCCTACCGAGCCCTTGCGTACCCCCAAGCCGGCCAGTTCAGCGCAAGGGACTTTCACCATTTATTGTTAGTGAGTACATATAATGTTTGAAGGTTAATTATTGGTTTGATCCTGGGAGGGAGAAGGTAGAATCAAAAAATGTGAGTGTCAGCGGAGCCAGATTCGAGCTGTCACAAGCTGTCAAGTGAAGCCAAGAGAATTAAATATCAGTCAATGAAAAGTATTGATACTGAGTATAAACTATTTTCTTGCTTGAAAATAATTTGAACTAAAATTTTTCGTGTTTGCACTGCTGAAAAGATAGGATTTTTTTGCAACTCTGTTGAGTGTTAGGCATATTTCTTCATAAATATGACCATTTTTTTTAAAATGCCGAAAGACATTTATTCTTCAACCCAACTATACGAGAAGGAAATCTGCAAATGTTGCTAAGGCTATTGTTAAATTTAACGATAACATGATAACTTTTAAAAAATAAACTTGATCGTTTCGATCATGAAATAAATTTTAGTAAAACGAAAAGAGATGTATTATGGAAACTATCGTCAAAGCAAATATATGTAAGTCAATTCAAACGTCAACTTTTGTTTGCTCTGTTTACAAATATATGTTAAATTTGTTTCAAAAGTATTTTATGTTAAAATTAGCGTTATGTCAATGTTTGATTTAAAATTAATCATATTAAAAATAAATGTGAATATTTTTGGATTTTACATAGACACCTAAAAATAAACATGTTTCTTTTAAACATGCTCTACATTTCTGTTAGTAAATCAGTCAGGTATTTATATTTTTGTTTATTAAAAGCTTTTATTGAGTTCAATAACCTGTTGGTTAAGGTCCAATTGGATTAGTTTCGGGATTAGACATTGTGGCATTCTGTAATATCATTGCTGGGGCTACTCTCCAGCGGTTCCTACTTATGGGGAAAGTTAATGGATTTTCGTTGTTCTGACTTCACACCCATTCTAGTCATACCTCAAATTCAAGTTGCATAGTGATATTGGTCATATCGGAGAGATGCAAAATAGCCAAAACTGAGAGTATTGAAATCATTCGAAATGGAATGCAGACGAAAATTTTTATTCGAATCATTTTATGATTTACTCAATTAATATTATTCTCCATCTTGAAATATAAATAATGATCGTAATAATAATAATAAAATAAACATATTTTATTAAGAATATTTTTATAGGAACAATTTTTACATAATGTTTAATTTTAACAATTATTATTAATATTATTTTTATTATTGTTGCAATCATAATTATATATATAATAATAATAAAAAAAATATTTAATTTTCACAAAGCCTACTGTTATATGAACAATTTTTACAGAGAGTGTAATCTTAATTAATATTATTATTTTTATAACTGTTATCAATGTGATAACTATTACGATAATGATTTTATTGTTATGAAAACATTGGGTGAGTTTTTTGATTATGCGAATTATTTTATTTTATTCATTATTTTTTTATTATAATTTAGCATATTTTTGTTGTTATACTATTAAAATTGATTATTACAATCCTATTGAATATTTTTATAACAATGATAATAGTTATTATAATTATTCTTTTAAATATTTTTACAATTTTTATAATTAAAGTTTCAATTATTCATATTATTATGATGATTAAAAAAATTGTAATTATCATTTGATAAATTAATCAATATGATTTAACAATGGTGTTTTTATGATTTTGATCTAAATTTTATTGATTTCATTACGGTTATTATGATAATGATAATATGATTGTTATGATTGCTATGTAAATTCTGATTTTTAATCTGTTTAATGTTTTTTTTAATTCTACTTGTTAATTATGAAAAAGAATATCATGATACTAATGGTATTATTATAACATAAATATTATTCTGATCATATTATTATCATTAACGTGATATCATTAAATTGTTCTAACAAAAGTTTGAATAAAAACCACAATTAAAACCTTTATTTTTATATATGTCATAATAATTTGAATAACGTTTATTATCACAATTATACAATTATTACAAAAATATTACTATCGTTTTTATTGTAATTATTATTCAAATTAAAATATAAACATATAAGTCAATTCTGATAGTCATAATTATTATCACTAATTTATCGTTAGTGTTTATTAAGTAATGTTTAACACTTTGTTTGAAAAAGTGATCAAAATAAATATTCTTATAATTTTTATGTTGGCTTACAATATTATAATCATTATGATTGAAACTAATATGAGTAAAGGGGTTAATTATACTAAGTATTACGATTTTTATTATTATTCCTAAAATGATTGTTATAACTATTTTGATTATTTTTATTTTTATAACAAGTATATAATTACCATCATTTTAAGAAAACCCATAATATATAATCATAGTATAATAATAATAATAAATTACATTGTTATTTTATTAGGAATATTATGAATTTTTATTGTGACACTTTTTTTGTTGTTGTTGGGGCGTAGAACCACTGCGTCCACTGAGTTGAACTTTTGTGGTAATTGTGACACTTATATCTATTGTCTATTGTTTTACATTTATTTTTATTGTTTTTTTCTTTGAAACTTTGGATACATTTTTTTATTGTTATTGTTATAATTTGTGCTATAATAACAATTATCATACCAATAGTAAATAAATGATGATTTTAAATAGCTTCGTTACGATGATTTTTATTAGTTTAAGCATTAAAATTATTATTAATATTATTATTTTATTATTATTATCATTTTGTAGTTATAATTTTTTTTGTTATTATAATCAATATTCTAATTAATATTATTATTTTTAATATAAATTTAAACTATGAATTCTATTGGAAGGTTTTATGTAAGGATTATTATGATTATTAAAATTATTAGCTGAACAGGTTTGATTAATCTCCCTGTCCTCCAAATCCAGTGTTGCTCTGAATTTTGAAGTCCAATTGAATTCCTTTCTCACTCACTGGCTCCGATTTTGCTTCGAGCTGTTCGTTAAAAGAAGCTGATTCGTTCCCGACGGCTTTTTGATGCGCATCAAAATCCTCTTCATCTAATTCGTCTTCAGGTGGCATTTATTCGGGCCCCACTGCAACAATGTTCACGTAGTTGTTATCATGAAGCGCCGGTGAAGAGGACAGAGGACGAGATTTATAGAAATCCAACATGACCCGAAAAAAAAATGCTCATAGATTTACAATTAAATGTATTGTAACCACACAATAGAATCAATAGTGTGTACAATTAAAATTATTGTTCATGATAATAAGAAGACAATTGGAGATATTGTTTCCACAATAGAATTTAATGTTAATTGAGACATCGACAATAGAATAAGGGGGTCGTTATGTATCTTAACTATAGATAAAATCATTTTTTCCCGAACAAATCTGAGTCAATTACTATTGATTGTATTGTTTCACAATTGTTGAAAATTCTTGCATGTAGGGTGAATAGTAGATCTATTGTAATGACAATATGCATTTTTCATTTATCCAATACGTGAACAATAAGATTCATGTTCGGCAATAGATTGTAATGTTATTTTATATTATTGTATTGTCATTGTATGATTATTTCTATCCGGGGGGCCTGTGCACGCTGCTATAATTGTTTTGTCTTTTCTGACTTTTACTGTGAGCTGTGTTTTGGTGTTGTCTCACTCATTCTCATAGGACGCTTGAAAACATGGCTCACAGTAAAAGTCAATTTTTTATGAACCTGTGCACGCTATAAAACATTTGAGTTTTACTGTAAGCTATGTTTTCAAGCGTCCTGTGAGAGTGAGTGAGACAATACCAAAACAAGGCTCACATTAAAAGTCACAAAGACAAAACAATTATAGCAGCGTGCACAGGCTGATTCTATCGCTTTATAGCGACTACACTGAAAATTTATTTTTGTAAAGTAGCTTGCGGGCGTTTCGTAAACATGGATTATGTTCATAGAACAAATGTATCGTATATTGTATGACACATTCATATTGCTTTTTATCTGATGAAATGCTATCATTACACCATTTTTGTAAAATGCACGAAATGAATTTCGTGAAGACCAGCAAATCGCTGCTTCTCTTTTATCGTACTCATGCAAAATGGTGTTGCTGCGGCGGGAATAATTTATTCATCTCAAAAAAAAAAAATTAAAGCTCTGTCGAGAGTTATAACCATGCCTAGTGAATCCACGGAGTCAATATCAGCACTTTCCGAAAATTCAGGATCGAATCCCATTTCAGAAGCATTAAGAAAACGCTAGACAACTCCACGTGGTTGCGCTGTTTTTACATTTTGAGTCGATAAAGTAGATCTGTCAGTCCTTTATGCAACCACCAGAGAGACGTTCCTTTTTTATTTGTGACAAAATATTCGTAGCTCTTGGTATTGTTTTTGTACAATGCACGAATGTTCTCTCTGTGTCAACAAAAGCTTTGTGCTTTTGACAGTTGCGCGTTTGCCATTAACTACGAATGTATCTTCATAAAAAGTACAAATCAGTTTCGTTGCAGAAAACAACCAATGGATTTGTGAGTTAAGAAACTTCGATTTTGTAATATAAACTAAAATTAACTTTCAGTGTAGCTATCGGAAGGCAACAAAAATGCATCAATTGATGGAACCTCATTTTTTATTTGCAACATTATCGTAGCGGAAACAAACCTTTTCAAAATAAACTTACAGAACGTTAATTAAAGCAGATTGTAGCACTGTTATTATAATCAAATACCTGTAAAAAAAAAACTAATATTTTCAACTTACGCTACAGGCTCGCGAACTTGGTTTAATTTCGGTTGTCTCAGAGCCCAGCCGACAGAATTCTATCCATTTGGATCATGTAACATTATTACTGGGAAAACGCAAAAAACTTAATCCCGGATAGTTCCTGCTATCTGGGCCACCGTATTTAACTTTACACTTCATGTTGAACAACTTTGAAACGCCTACGACAGCCTGCGGCCAGCTGCAGAAAGCGAAACGAGCTAAACCTAACTGATTTGTGAACGAATATTTCCCGACAGCATGAAGTCATGCGACGGTAACACATAAACATTAGAGACACGCCAAACAAAAAGTACTGATTTACGCAACAGTTTTCTTGATTATGTTAGTGTGTTGAGAATTTTCATGTCCAATATCGATACTCATTCAATACATTGTATGTGTAGTATTTCCTTCTCCCTCCCAGGTTTGATCTGTAAACAATTATCTGAAAGCTCATTTCTATTTATCTCTTCCCCCCCCCCCCCCCCCCACCCCCCCCCCCCCCCCCCCCAAAAAAAACCACCCCACCCCCCCCTCCCAAACCCCCCAAATAAAAATAAAACCCCAAAAAAATCCATATATCTTTTTTTTTTATTTTTTTTTTTATTTTTTTTTTATTTATTTATTTAATAATAATATATCATCTGACAACAAGGTCTTAATGAAATATACTTAATTCTAACTTAGCCAAACACATTTTGAGATCTTAAGCGTTCTTTAAAAACATTTATAGATAAATTAAAGTCAAAAACATGATATCCAGATTGAAATCGTCGGCTTATTGAATTCACGGGGTCATTGGAGCCATACAGAGTGTTTCGCGGAGTAGGTTGTATTAGCAGTCGTGACCGCAATACTCGTTCTGGAGCATAGATCCTCATACGCTCCAACAAGGCAGGACCATCTATTTCAGCACGGAGTATTTTGGCACCAAATACCGCTTGATTAATCTTACGACGATTCACCAATGGTTCAATGCCCAGTAATGTACAGCGATTCTCGTAAGCTGGAAGGTTCATAGGATCACGCCAAGGTAGGTTTCGCAGTGCACGGCGAATGAATTTACGTTGCACAGATTCGATCCTAGAGATCCACACAGTTTCGTACGGTGACCAAACCACTGATGCAAATTCAAGAATTGATCTAACTAGAGAGCAATAGAGAGCGCGAAGACATGTAGGATCATTAAAATCTTTAGCGATTCTCAAAATAAATCCAAGTTGACGATTGGCTTTGTCAACAATGGCTGAATAATGCAGCTTGAATGTGAGTTGATGGTCCATGAGCACTCCCAGATCCTTGACTTCATCAACGCGCCCAAGTTCTTGTCCTTCAATCGTGTAGTGGTACATGATAGGCTTTTTGAGCCGCCGGTATGAGATTACGCAACACTTCGATACACTGACTTTGAGGAAGTTCAACCTGCACCAATGAGTGAATCGATCTAGTAATTCTTGTAGTTGCCTGCAATCGGCTTCATTCCGTACTACGAGATATATTTTCAAATCGTCCGCATAAATGAGTTTTCCACCGTTTGCCAAACGGATCGTCACGTCGTTGAAGAATAATACAAACAGCAGTGGACCCAAGTTGCTGCCTTGTGGTACACCGGAACACGGAGAGAAAGGAGTAGACACTGTTGATCCAATTTTCACATTAAGTCGTCGGTTGGTTAGGTACGAACGGAGCCAATTACATATTCTGTCTGACACGCCAAGTCGGAGTAGCTTTGCAAGAAGTATGTCGTGGTTAACAGTGTCAAAAGCAGCTTTTATGTCAGTGTATCAACCTGAGCTCCAACATCCAAGGCTCCGATACAGAAAGAGGTAAATTCGCATAAGTTACTCTCTATGGTCCGCTTGGGATAGAATCCGTGCTGATGTTCGCTGATGTAGTTTCTGCACGAACTGAATAGTACATCATTGATAATAATTTCAAGGCATTTCGATCCAGCCGACAACGAAGTAATTCCTCGGTAGTTTGAAATGTCTACCTTATTACCTTTTTTATGCACCGGCAGCATATAGGATGTCTTCCAGGCGGATGGAAAACGTTGATGCTGAAGTGACTGATTGAATATTGCTTGAAGAGGAGCGACCAATGATGAGTTACACTTTTTGAAAACACACGATGGAACGCCATCGGGGCCAGGCTGATAAGTTTGCTTTAGTTTCAATACGGCTGCTTCGATCATTGGTGCGTTGATGTCGAAAATGTCTAAATCGACAGCGTCTCTCGGCACTAGATCTACAGCAAATGCTGTCTCCTCCGCAGTTGGCATCCGATCTTCAAAAACGCTAGTAAATTGCCGAGAGAAAAGCTCACACTTTTCTTCAGTCGTTTGTGTTTTCGACTCTCCTAGGTACATCGAGGTCGGCAAACCACTCTCCTTACGCTTTGAATTTACGAAACGCCAGAAACGTTTCGGGTTTCGCCGAAGATCATCCTGTCTCCGTCTTACATACATTGTGTACAAGAACCGGTTGTATCCACGATAAATCCGACTGGCTTCGTCAAATTTTCGCTTTGCATACACAATCTTTGGCGGAAATACTTCCGTAATAACAAGGAGCGCCGTCGTCGCAGGGTACGAAGATGCGCATTGGACCAAGCTGGACTCCTTGGCGGCCTCTTTTGCGGTACAGCTTGACTGATACAGTTGTGCAGAATCCAATAAACATTGCTAAACAAGTGGCATGATTGAATACGATCGTCGAGCCATGTCTCGGTAAACACGTACACATCGTAGTCCAATTCTGATGTTGAGAGAAACAGTTGTTGTTAGAGAAACAGTTGATCAATTTTAGTCCTGAGGCCACGAACATTCTGGTAGTACAGGTGTAGCTTGAATGATTGATCGGTGACGTTAGACCTAATGAGGCCAGAGAATGCACCATTCCACGCAGAAGAGCTGCAACGTGAATGAATGTCAGGCAGAATAACGTTACGAGAAGCAGAATACTTGCCTGGCAACACTGGCTGGAAGACCCCTTCACCGATCTCGATCACAGGGCCAGGACGACTCCGATGACTGGAAACAGCATTAATCGCGACTGGATCGAGTGGCTCGGGGGCTTCCAAAGTACTGTATATTTTGCGTCCTGGTGATGCAGCATGAGTTTGAGCGTATACTTCGTTGGAATTCGGATTACAGATGGACGAGTCACAAGTCGCAACAGGAAAGTTAGAAGCTTTAGAACAAGCAGTGATAGCATCAGGAAGATTACTGGAACTCGAAAAACGATTTGGCAAGATAACGTTTCTATCATACGTATACTTGCCTGACAGGTGTTTTTGGGAGACCCCGTCCGTCACCAGCCACGACCACAGGTCCAGGACGACTATGTTGGTAGAAACACTCAGCAAGCGCGACTGGGTCGGGTGGAAGTGGGGCTCCCCTAATACTGCTGGTTGAGCGTCCTGGGCAAATTGAACAAACGGCCATGTCGATGATGGTGCTTTTGGATGTCCGCGATTTGTTATTTATTCCATCGGTGTATTCGAAGCGCTTGTTGTACCGCCATCTAGTGCAGGAGTCGCTTGCTCCTTGTTCAGATGCGCTATTTGCGCAACGTTTTTTGTACGATTATCAAATTCACGGAAGTAGATATTTTCTGGCCAAGATTTGGCACAGAGCGCAGTATCCCTCATCTCAAGAAAGACACAAATCTTAAAGTTGAGATATCCCTTCCTTTAGGAACTAGCTTCACCACCTTCGGAGTCGGTTGGTCATTGCTCATATTCAAGCACTTTCGAACAAATTCAAAAACATCCTGCTCGGTAGTGATTGGATCAAACGCCGAAAGATAAATCCATAACAAGTCGTCATTCAATTGAACGGTTTTTATTGACAACCCCGTTACTTTGTTAGTACCACGATTTGTAACCGGCTTGGATGTACTACGAGATGACGTCATCAGCGATACGCCTACGCTTTGGTGTGGTGGGTTTGTTCAGCAATTCCTTAAAACGAAACCTTGGCTCAACTTTCAACTTTGGCTGAAAGCATTGCGACAGCATCACTTAGCTTTGAGATGTCGTTTTTCAATAAGTCAACCGTTTCAGGATCGGCTGAGTTTATGACGTTTCTATCGCAGCGAGTAGTCATATTACGGAAGTGTCCATTCGAGAATAAATCGGCACAGTGGTCGCACATCCAGAAAACATTCCGCTCGTGCAATCCTAGAACATCTAGAACCGGGCTGTCCACATTTGCACAAAAATTGTGAAAAGATGCACCGCAGTAACCACGACAGACGATGCGATCAGAGTCGGTAACAACTTTTTGACAACGCGGACAAGCCATAATTTGATGCAGGATTAACGCCTAGATGTTTACCTAATAGGTCGAGTGATATAATCTTCCAAATGTTTGGCACAGCAGAAGCGGGATTAATACAAGGCTTTGAATTGGATGACGTTGGCAAACAATAACAGATCAAGAAATCACTTTTAATTATGATCGAAATGATGCTTCTAGCTCACTTTCTTCCGGGACTTCAGTTCAACAACGTAAACATAACACAGTACATGCACGGAAAACAAACGGTCAGATTTATAAAAACAGTTTTCACGAAAAAAAATTCAACATAAAATTTTTACAGAAAACTTCACGGCAGACCAGATAGACAGTGTTGTCAGTCAATGATAAATTTATAAGCTCATAACTGCATGCTAGTTTGTGATTTGAAAAGTGCCCAGATTCTTGAACAAAAAGTCCGGGCACTGATGCAGCACGGCATCCGCACTTTGGATTTGAAGATTGGCGTCGCTTCACAAATTCTCAAACAAATGTGCAAAAGCACGTTGGCCAAAATTTAGTGTCAACCAGTTCGTCCGTGTGATCTACTCCAAGTTCCTCTTCTTTCAAACTCCCTTTCAGTTAAATTTACCCATTGAGTTGGACACACCACAATAGAAAATATTGTGATGGAGCACGGACGTTAGATGTATGAAAAATAGTCTATAACCTATTTAGGACTATATCTGAAAAATCCAAATTTGGCAAGCACCTACCTTTAACTCCTAGTTGGAAAATCATGCCAATAAAAGTTTTACATCATATTCAATCGTAAAATGTGCATCAACCGGCATAATTATGTACAGCACATAATTTTTCTAGCTTATATTGTTTTTCGTGAGTTAACTGCACGCTGAGCTTCTACACAGTCCTACGCGATTTGGCACGGACGATGGCAGCATGATAATAATCATTATGATCACTATTCAAGTGTAACAACGTGGATAATTTGCACATAAAGTGAGTCATGAAAGCACTTGTCGCGCTATGATGCACCATTCCAAACTGCCGACGAAATAAACTGCACTTTATCGTGTGCTTTATGAAGCCCTGTGAATGATGCACGAGAGGATGAGTTTATGCCGGTAGTATCGTTTATTTGAACGAGGTGCAATAATGATCTAGCAGTTTCACTTGAAGCCTCCCGTAAGCTCGGTCAGAATTGCTTTTCAGGCGGAAGTTTGGCTTCTCAAATTGCGGTTTTTGGACGGCTTCAAAGTCGATTTTTTTTTAACTTTTTCATAAAAGCAGTAAAATTATGTGGTTCTATGTGTTCGCAGGATCAGATTTTTCCAACCCGAAAACTTTTAAAAGCAATCCGGAAATCGTACTCAACCACCTCGATTCCTGTACCGCAAACAAGCCACCTGAAAACCGTCGCAGAATCAGACAACCCAATTAGCGGGTACATTTAGAATCGAATGCGGTTACATTCATTGTGCTGACGTTGAAAGCTCCGGCAGTGGTCAATGACACATTGTAAACAGCCCCGGTGCGCACTCATCATCAAACTACTGCTGTCAAAAACCGCAATCCGTCCCGTGCGTATCTGTCGGCTGCTGAAATGAGGAAAATAAATAAATGAACCGATCAAATGGCTCGTGAAAGCGCACATCATCACTCTGGCACCAGCTGCATATTGGATTGTACACAAATGTCATGGAAAATTGGCATCCTGGAATTTTGACCAGAATAATCAACCGACCTACGACGTCCACCAGACGGTGAAATGCGAATAATTTAGCTCCTAATTACGTTTCAATTAGGACCCCGCTGCCTCTCGCTTCACAGCGGTGATGTTCCCGGATTTTTTTTAGAAAAAGCTTCCCCCGTGGGTTGAACATAATTCGAATATGTTCATGAACAATACATAGCCAATTCTGGCATCACTGGTTGAGTTTCGGAAATTAGAACCAATTTTCAAACATTGTCTGCTGATGATGGACATTTCGCTCATCCCGTGTCCAAAACTCTGTACGCTGCTAATTATGTCATTATTCAATGTTTCGAAACATTACGCTTGATTGAGTTCATAGCGACAAACCTGGCATGCGGCGGAATATTCAGGACCATCGTGACCACAACGGAATAATAATACGAGGGAGAAATTTAACACTTCATTAGTCGAAACTTGCAAATTATAGATGGGTGGGCGTGATGTTTCTGCCAACTGTGAGCATTATCGAACTGCATTGAAGCTGCTTTTGTCGTCGTCTTGGCTGGCAAGGACAGTGGACAGGACAATCAGCACCGCGACGACGATGGTCAGCACTCCGGTTGTGATAAGTAAACACTGCTTCTCATGTTTGCACATGCTTCCGGCTGAAATGTTTGATTTCGACTGAGGGTTTGTGGAAATTTAATATTTACTCTGCAAAAACGGACAGGTTACCTTTGGGTTCCGGGGCTGGAGAGGAGGGTTGATTTTAATCCGACAGAAGCTAATACTGCTAGAGCTATGATAAATACTACCAGCACCGTGATTACCGCGAGCCAGCTGATTCTTTTAGAACCCCGCGTATCAACCAGAGGCATTGTTGTTGTTTGATGCCAAACATAGAAAAAAAGCATACGCTACTTTGATTGACCACATTCTTGGCCTATCAGAATCACAAGGTATATGTCTGTCAAGCAAACCCTGTTTTATTGTGTCGCTGACACTAAATTGAACTACGGAAGTCCTGACTTCTGACTTTCGAATTTTCTTCCGACATATATGTCTGACATTTGACAGTTAAGTCATTTAAATTTTTGCTTGGAGTATCAAGAAGAAGAAGGTAACACAACGATTTGATGCTTTTTCTCCATAACATAAAAAAAGCATGCAGGTCTACGAAAAGTTCACGGTTACAATGAAGAAATGGCTTGTGGATCTTTACTATCGTGAACCAATTATTTTTCTCAAATCCATAAAGGTGTCATCCATATGCATCATTCTACATGAAGCTGGAATGACGTGGAAGTGCATCGAGCGGAGAGCAAATCAAATAAAGCAACTTGAAATAACGCGATTCACCCGGGACTTGCTGGCCATTCCTTGGGATTTGAGCAATTTGGTGTTTTTGGATGAAGTTAGTTTTGACAACATGTTGCGCAAGAAGGGATAAGGCATGGTTGGCCAAAAAATTCTGTACCATGGGGAATTTTGCAGGAAGCCACGGGTTTCGTTTTTAGGCTTTCTCGGTGTGTGTGAAACTTTGGACAGTTTCTGGACCGAAGGGACCTTCAACCGGAAGAATTTCTTCAAATTATGATAAGTTCGAAGTTATCCGGGAGTGTATTCTGTGTGGATTCTGGACGGTGCCAGAATCCATTGTGATGCAAACATAATACGATACCTGCGATCGATTGGAATAATACCGATATTTTTATCTTTATATTGCCCTTTCTTCAACCCTATTGAAGTTTTTTTTGGCCTCATTAAAAGAATTCTTAAAAAAGAACATCGGGAAGGCACTCCGATTTAACCCGATGTTTGTGATGCTATAAATCGGTTCCGAGTTTATCCTTGTAGAAACATATTTTGGCATTGCGGATAGGTTTCATTCTACCTGAAATAGGACTTCAGGAAGATGTGCAAAATTTGGGTTTCAGTATTAAAACGAGGCAAGCAAATGTGTAGAAAACGAAAACAATAAACGAATTTATTTAATTGCACTTGTTCTAACCTTATGGCAAGGAAAGAAGTACGAAACATACTGATAATAAATGCATTATGATGTAAGACAAAAACTCCTATCTATCAACATCACTGATGATCTACATCGTCACAATCAGCAACATCTTCTGCTAGGCACTGACTCAGCACCATCTCCTCCGGGCGTACGGCCATTTCCATGGACCTGAACAGATCGGCGCCTAAATTTTCCCGCTGTTCCAGCTCTGCTACCTTAGGGCAAGCTCCATCAAGAATTTTATTGCAGTCCTCAAGTTTCCGATGTCTCTTAACCATCCACTATTATTGTGCTGCGCGACAATCATACTCTTGTGCACTGCTTCCAGTCGGCTTGGTTCAGATGTTGCAACCAATCGGAAATATTTAGATAATTGCGTTGGCGGGGTGGAGGCTTGCTTCATCGCGTCCTGTGTGTGAACTGGCGCCAAATGAATAAAATTTGCCCATAGCAACCATGAGCTGTAATGACCTTCCAGATGAATGTGCTTGTCTTGCAGCGCATCCGCCAAAGCTGAATCGTCTCGAACCGAATGTGCTCCCGCTCGGTCAGGATTTTGGGGAGAAGGCAACTTTCGCAATATAGCTTGGTGTTGATGACTTGTTTGGACACTCGTCGACCATACATACATATATGTAAACTCTAACTGTTTTTCCTTTCCACTATCTCACATTTCTTGCAGTAAGAGAATCGATTGCGTAAAACTTCTTCTTGTTCGTGTCCTAGATGGTTTCGAACTCGTTGGCATCATTCACTCAGGGCTAGCATTTTCCGACCAACGCGGGATGTCATCGTCGAAAAGCACCTGCCGTTCAATTTTATCCATTGCAATATTCTACAGGCACTCGATAATCTCAGTCATGGTGTCTCCTTAAACGAGCTTCCTGGTCCATTCCTTTGGTCGCAACTGGGTTCGTTAATACTTTTGGAAGAAAATTCCCGTGAAAGAATACAAGTAGTCGTTCACCGAGTCTTCTTCTCCGTTCCCCGCAGTAGCTTCCGTGCGGTCGCCTTTTCTGCCGGATCCATTTGCTCCTTCCGATGCTTCACCTGTTAGTGAGATATCGAACGAAAACGCATTATTATTGGTTTCGTGAAAAGGATCAGCTTCAATAGTGTCACCTTCTTCGCCGGTTCCATTTGCCTCTCTTGTTTCCAAGTAGTCGAGTTCCTCAAAATTTTAATATTCCGCCATCTCTCCGGGGTTCCTATGATGGAATTAAATAAATTTGGTATTAATTAGAGGCATATATTGCTTAGGAAATAGATAAATTCACTTACTGCATTGTTTCGTCGGCGAAGTCAATTGCTACAAACGAGAACCGATTTTTAACTGCGTGCGTGCCGGGTTGTTGTTGTTTTGATTTGCTAGTAACAGTGTTGCGAGAATCTTGCATTTGAAAAAATATTCTCATCGGAAGTAGGCAAAGTTGCCAATATGTCAGCGACGTATCGACAATTTTTATTTGAATGCACAATATTTAGGCACGATCCTGATCGTTATTACAAAGCCAAAAGTAAATTTTTGCGATTGACGTAATTAATGGCCGTTTTCCCACACCCAAACATCCCGGGCACCTCCATACAAAAAAAATTGAAGGTCCATTCAAAAAACGTGACATGGGGGGGGGGGGGGGATAAAGGGTCCCTACAAAACCATTTTCGATTAAGCTCCTAAGCACTCTTTGAGGAAGAGAACCGTTGTCTTTATCCGCTGATATATTCAATTTGAATGGCTTCAAATGGTGAGTTGACAACTTCGAAGGGGGGTGCGACCGACCTCTGGTCCTCACAAGTTCCTACCTCACACCTCCACGAGTCATATGATCACAAAAGACTGCCAGCTGAAACATGGAGACGCTGGTTGGCTTAGCCTGGGCTATGTTGTCATTTTGGCAATAGTGAAGTGAGGGGGTGCGACTCAAGATCGTGCACCTATAAATCAAATTGTATATCCATACCTGTAATTCATATCATAGTATTTTCCATTCTCATTTAATTAATAATTTCAGCACGCTTTGGAATCATCTTTGCATTCCAAAACCATTTATAGCAAGAGCTTGGAGCAACATGACAAGCATCAAAGGCTCAATTTGTTTTTCAGCATTTCAGCATAACATTTACTTTAAAATTGCACTTATGAACTTCAACTACTATATTCGCAAAATTCTATTTCCAGCTTTTCTAGGACTAGTCGGTTATTAATACATATTTTTTTTTCAGTAACAATCCAGTGGATGTCAGTTATATTTTGTAAATACATATATTATATTATATTATATTATATTGCGTACATTACATACATAGAACCATTAACAAAGGGTAAGGGGGGAATACGGGTGCCAGACGAACTGTAGGCTGAATGAGGGATTCGTGGTTATCTGGCCCAAGTCATGGATGACAATTATGCCTTCCTTGATGGAAATCAACAGATCGAGATCAGCGAAGGTCTAATTATCTTCCGACATTCTACAGTGAGTTTGCGAATCCTATTTTTAACAAACCACCAGACGGAAATCCTAATGTGTATTGCTTACTGTTCATTTCCTGTAATAAGAGCGTCTCGTTGGAAGGAGATTCTCTATCCTTGCCGTGGGTTTCGTGTAAGTACTTCTGCTTATGGGTCCACACCTGCGTTTTTGGCTCTTCATGCAACGGAATAGTGAGGATTACAGGTATGTATGTCTTGCCATAAGGAGGAACTGTACGCCATGGCAAGTTCTGCACTGGTGGTGGCTTCCTATCACATCACATCACATCCGCTGATATATTCAATTTGAAGGAATTATATTCAACTTCCGATAAATTAGCAAACAAACTGTTTGTTTTGAAAAGCAGATTTGCCATAATCAAATGTTGGCGCTGATTTGTATGTTGATATTAAAACGTAATTCCCAAGCTTTCTGTTTGAACCAGCCAAGGTTTCAGTTTATCGGAACAAAAGAACGTACTGTAGATGTAGGAATGTTTAATGGTTGCACAATGCGTATCTACAGGTAGAAAAGAAACCCATATCTTATCCAGTTCGATGAAAGGTGCGAAAAAGTATCCATTTCCAATTTGCAAGCTCAGGTAGATGTTTAGAAACGTACTGCCAATCCATTTTAATAAATTTTAGTTTGTATTTATTTGGATGTTCCCGGTGTGGAGAACAGTAACTAAGAATAACTACAATGTGTCTCGCAATAGGTGTCACTTTTTTCAGTCTTAGTTTATTTCAGCTGGGTAATTTTAACAGCGGAATTGATTATACCCGTTTTGAGTGCATTCCTTTGACAGCTTATTGCTGAAGATAAATGACCGATTCCGTTTGTTTATATTTATCAACTACCATGGAAGTCATACGGGAGAAAGTTTTAAAATTACAATGGTGGAGCGTCGCAGGTCAAAACGATCAAACGTGCGGGATCAAAAGAGCATGTCTGGCAGTGTTGCGAGATTTCATTTTACATAACAACTAAATGCAACTAAGCATCAAAATCGTGTAATATTTAACAGCTTTTGCGGAGTCCTTTATGTGCATTGGTTTTCGTAAAATATTTATGTTTATAATATGTGATTATTACATTCATGCAATCAATAATTTTGTTCTGATGTAATTTGAAGAGCGATGTAACATTACATTAAGTAGATGTTATTGGGGTCCTCCCCTTAGCTCAGTCGGCAAAGGCACAGCTACAAAGCAACATGATTTCCGGTTTGGTCTAGGAATTTTACGTAAAGGAAAATTTCTTGACTCCCTGGGCATAGCGTATGATTGCACTTGCCACACAATCCTACTAATGCAAAAATGGTACTTGGCATCGAAAGCTCTTAATTAATAACTGTCTCGTCTTTTTCAATGCGTGACATATTGAAAACGAAGAATTTCAGCCGTGCAAATAAGTAAACAAACGAAAGATATCAGTCAAACGCACAGCATGCTATGATGAACAAGTTGACTCTAATATCTCAGGTCTCAATAGTGTATATGAGAATTTCAGCCATGTTTATACGCATACTAATACGATCCATATCAAGTCAAATCAGGTCTGGCATACTGAAGTTGTCTCCTTTACACCTATACAACAGTGCCTGTGATGTCAGACTTGTAGTTCCATTTTAGGAGTAAAGGAGATGATTAGTTTCACACTGCCAGGCCTGTGTTCTAAGCAATTATTGGGATATGATGCGTCAGGCTGCAAGGTTTGTTGAGAAATATTTCGGGGAAAAAGTGCACGTGGTAATGTATGTAAACAATACGTTTAGCCCGTACCGTTTACATTAATATATAACTCTTTACTCCTAGGCAAAAAGGCAATCAACAACTGTCACTATATGCGTAGTACACTATTGAGTTTTTTTACTTTTTTGCTCAACTGCTAAATCTCTTTTGATACCCCACTACTCCACCCGTATACCCTATCAACTGAAGAAAATAGATCACCTGAGATATTAGAGTCACCTTGATGATGAACACATTGAAACCACCACAAATACACGCGTACAACGCACATGTTCGAGGATAGCTATTTTTCGATACATTCCTTACTAGCGTTGAATATCATAGCCCAGAAAGAAAAGAGTCTCGAAAAACCAGTACGAAACCAAATTCATAAGAGGTGATGGTATTCAGTTATAAAATCAGACATCGGCAAAAAAAGCAAAATAATTTTGCAGCTGATGGGTATGGCTATTCCTGCATTAAACATGAAATGAAACTAAATGAAATAACAAGAAGAAGAGAGTTTGGACCATTTGCTATTAAATTTTTAGGACCCGGAAAGGGAACACCATATTTTCAACTTGTTCTAATACAGATTTGTATGGGAGCAAAAGTAGGTAATTTTTGTGTAAACAATTGAATTACTTACACTAATAGCACAGAATCAAAATTTTATTGAATTTTTCTTTGAGTTTTTCCGATCAAATTTTGTATGAATAAATTCATTCTGTTTAGTCGAACGAGAGTAATTAACGTTCAAAAACCATTTACTCCAGCGTAACGCTTTTCAAAATTTTGAAATGACACCCGGTTTAGAGAAGAGAAACGTAGTCCAACTTTCAAATATTGTCCATGATTTATAGACATTATTAGACGTGTGAGGTATATTTGAGTGGCTGGATCCCTTTTGACGTAGGACTACGTCTTTGTTTTCTATACTGGAGCACAGTTAAAAAAAATCGCATTGCGACCGTCACGAAAAGTGGTCAGGTTTTGAGCATTAATATCTCAGGCATTTCTCAAAAGATTTTCAAAATTGTTACACCAATCGCTCGGAAGTATTTCTACGCATGAATTTCAATAGAGAACATTGTTGTTTTTGGGCCACATACTATTGAAAAATTCATAAAGGTTAAGCTTTGCTAAAAAAATATACTAACTCCTTCAGGACTAAGGGGTCAAATGTGACCCCAAAAGGATAATGGCTGTATAAAATCACACAGACTGAATAAAAGTGTACACATATGAGTTCAAGACCTAACTGATGACCTAGAACATCCTGAATATGAAGAAGTTCTCCAATCCCACTTATTATTCATGTTGCTACTTCTAAGGTAACAAATTCTCGACACTAATATTTTTGTCTACTTCTACTTCTAGGTCCTACCGTCAACCAAATGTACCTGAGTTCAAAACTTCAACCTATGAATGAACCTATCGAAAAGTCAACAGTCATTATTTGATAACTTTATGATGTTCTAGGTCATCCAAACTGTCCTTGAGTTCAGAACTTAAGATCTACAGTAGTAACTATAGGTTTTTCGGCTATACATACAAAGTTACGCCAGTGCCGCTTCCTCGCATGCTGATGCTTGCAGTAATTCGCCGCTATTATGCCCAACCAGCCCGCTACATACCCATCACCTAGCATGTTTTGCTCATCAACACACATCGAACGCCACTTCAACCGGTCTGGGACGCACGTCACAAAGCAATATGGAGGCCCTGGACCCTCCTAGCCCAGCTGTATTTGCCCTTTCCAGCATTCAAAGTCGTCCCGGCCCTGGGTCTAGTGACGGGGACAGGGCTATCCGAGCTGCCATCCAAGGCAAGTATCTTTATTCTAATGACGTCGCCCTTCCTGATGCTGTTTCCATTTCTAGATCGATACCGGCCGATTCCGTTGTCTCCTTATCGAAAGCCCTTCTGTACTACCAGAACGTAGGAGGCATTAACAGTTCGCTCCCCGAGTACCAGTTGGCATGCAGTGACGCATGCTACGATATCTACGCCTGTTCTATGTTCGATGACACGTACGATGTGTACCGACTAGATCGATCGCCACTCAATAGCAACAAGAAATCTGGTGGTGGAGTCCTTCTTGCCGTGCGCTCAACGTTCAAATCTAGCCTCCTGAAGTCTCCCGAAAACTCAACGGTTGAACATCTCTGGGTGGCAATATCCACCAAAACCGGAACATTGTTTATGTGCGTGGTGTATATCCCATGGCATATCGATACCAACGGCTTCCACTATCCAGATACTTCATGTTCGTCATTCAGACCAGCATCTCTTTTCTTGCTTGATGCTTATTCTACCGCGAGACTTCGGCAAGTTAACGGCATTCCGAATAACAACAATCGTTTGCTGGATCTATGCTTCATTACTGAAGAACTGGGTCAAAGATGTTCTGTCATTCAAGCTCCGGCACCGCTTGTCAAAAGCTGCAGAAACCATTCCCCACTGCTACTGACGCTGGAGTTAAATCCTGAGTACAGCTTCCATGACAACTTCGAAAATGTTTATTATGACTTCAACCATGCTGACTACGAGGGAATGAACAACTTTCTCGCCGACGTGGACTAGAACACGACTCTTACAAACGGGGATGCAAATTTTGCTGCTTCGACTATGTGCTGTATTCTGCTTTACGCCGTTCGTGCCTAAGAAAATCAACCGTAAGCCTCCCAAACCTGCCTGGTCTAATTCTGACCTCAAACACTTGAAAAAAGTTAAAAGGGCTGCTTTGAGGAAACACAGCAGATATCGCACCGATTCCACGAGGGCAAACTACGCTCGCGCCAACGACGATTACAAATACCTCAATAACAGCTTGTACAACGCCCATCAGTTTCAATTGCAGAGTCGTCTCAAAACGAACCCGAAAAGCATCTGGCGGTTTGTGAACAAACAACGGAAAGAAACCGGCTTACCTTCTACTATGACTGATGGCACTCTTGAAGCTGACAGTATCATGGATATCGCCAACTTGTTCCGTACGCAGTTCAGCAGTGTCTTATGCGACGAAATTCTGGACGCCGGGAGCCTCGAAGCGGCTACTAGCAATGTTCCCCGCATGTCTGTATTTGGCTCTGCTTTCACTATTCATAGTGATATGATGATTTCAGTCCGGGAAAACTTCAACTGGATGCGGTCCTGACGGTATTCCTTCAATTGTCCTGAAGCGTTGCCTAAACACGCTTGCTGCGCCCTTGGCTACGGTGTTCAATTTGTCTGTAACTTCCGGCGAGTTTCCTGAATGCTGGAAAGAGTCATTTGTATTCCCAATACAGAATAGAAGAATAGAAGGGATGCAAACGGTCCGTCGCCAACTATCGTGGGATTGCTGCACTAAGCTCTGTATCCAAGCTATTTGAACTAATTGTTCTCCAAAGGCTGGTCAATGACTATTCACAAACTATTCCTCCAGACCAACACGAGTTTGTGCACAAGCGCTCGACGGCGACCAATCATGCGCGAAATGGAACGCGGTCATCAAATAGACGCCATTTACACAGAACTCTCTGCGGTCTTCGGTAAAATGAACCATCAGATTGCCATTTCTAAATACGGCAATATGGGGGTTCACGATCAACTGTTGAACTGGCTCCATTCATACCTGACTGGTAGAACTATGTCCGTGAAGATTGCCGATTACGCCTCATGTAGCTTTACGGTAACATCCGGCGTTCCTCAAGGTAGCCACCTTGGCCCATTCCTTTTCCTGCTATATATGAACGACTGGCATTCAGAACTTAAGATTTACAGTTGTAACAGTAAATTTTAGGCAATACAAAGAAACAATTTTTTTTTTCTTATTCCTTTATTACCGAGATTTTCAGCCCTGTGCTGGTTCATCACCCGTCGTAGTTATTTTCGTAACTTGTCCGGGTCTGAGATTCGTACTCGTGACTTTGGCGTGAGAGGTATGGATGCTTACCACTACGCCGGGGTCGCCCCCTTACAATATATATTCAAACATATTAAATTAACATTCTTAACGTCAAAAACATTATAAAGCACTATCACATGTTCTAGGTCATCCAAAATATCCTTGAGATTAGAACATAGGACCTTCCCTCCCTTCTTCTTTTCCTTTTCCTCCCTCCCTCTTATCTCCTTTATTATTCTAAATCTCATTTCTCATCACATAATTTCCTTTAAATTATTTTTTTCTTTCCCTCCCTCATAGTTGTAATACCATACATTTTCATATTCTTTTATTTCCATAATATTATATATCTTCTTTCTATTTCCACTCCTATTACTTAAATCTACATACATTTTTAATTTTATGAACTTATCTATACCATTTTTTACTACAATAACAATACATTTCCAATTAATAAATTTTTCCTCTATATTATATCTTTTCTCCCTCCTTCTCTTCGCTTTAAGTACATCATTATTAGAACACATTAATATTTGGAGGTTGAATATTATGAATAATCTTTGGATTTCTAGTTATCTACTTCTATTTACTTAATCTACATTAATTTTATTTTATTATTAATCTATACATTTTGCTACATACAATAACATTTGACCTCTATTTTGGGATCCATCTTATTGAATATCTTGGATTCTTATCCTCCCTTTTCATTTTTTTATTGAGTGTATCGAAAATAAGCTATCCACAAACTTTCTTTCAAATTATGTTGAAAACCGATATTTTATTCATACAAAAAATTGATCCTCTATTGTACGAGGTTAAACTTGCACATAATGAAGACCGGATGAAGTTTAAGTTATTCCTTCACGAATTTTCGAGCTTTGGATCGAATGCTCTTCATCAAGTTCCGGACAATTGTTACATCGCATTTTTTGGACGCTTGAGCCCAAATTTTTTTGAACTCCTGCATGTTCCCAGCTGCCTTACCAGTCTTCTTGAAGACCCTCTTCACGATTGTCCAGTAACGTTCGATGGGTCGAAGCTGGGGGCAATTTGGTGGATTGATATTTTTCTCAACGAAATCTATACCCTTTTCCGCAAGCCAATTGAGAGTGGTTTTGGCATAGTGAGCCGACGCTAAATCCGGCCAAAACAGTGGAGGTGTACTATGCTTCTTATATAAAGGCAACAATCTCTTCTGGAGACACTCAGATCGATAGATTTCCACATTTATAGTTCCGGTAGTGTAAAAAATTGTTGATTTCAAACCACAAGAACATATTGCTTGCCATACCAGTACCTTTTCGACCGAATTTCTCCACTTGAATCGACCTGTCCGCATCGTTCACATCCTCCCCAACGACGGCAGTAAAGTATTGTGGACCTGGAAGGGTTTTTGAGTCCTCCTTTACATAGGTCTCATCAAAACGCATGCATCCGGACGCTGCAAAAGACGCGAATACAATTTCCGGGCCCTTGTTGCTGCTCGCTTCTTTCTGTTCTGCACTTTGTTTCGAGATTTTCTGCTTCTTGTAGGTCTTCAGGTGGTTTTGCCTCTTGATATGCTGGATCAGTCCGACACTCGTTCCTGCTTTTTTGGCAAATCACGTATTGACATTGATTTGTTCTTCATGATTAGAGATACCACTTTATGCTCCAGTTTCGGGTTGGAAGAACCGGGTTTTCGGCCTCTTCCTAGTAACTCATCCAAAGAATAGTGTTCCCCAAACTTATTAATGATGGTTTTAACACTCGCATGATGAATTCCAAACCGCTTCGCCAATTTTCGCATAGTAATACCCTTCTCACTTAGCCATGTGTCCAGAACCTTAATTTTCACTTCCTTTTCAATACGCGACATTTTTGAAAACGCAGAATTTGAACCGAACAAACAAGTAAACAAAAGAAAGCTGACAGTCAAACGCACTGCATGCAGTGTTCAGAGCATAAAAAACCATCACAAATACATGCGTACAACGCAAATGTATGTGGATAGCTTATATTGGATACACTCCTTACAATCGATATAATGAGATATCTTGGGATGTTCTAGGTCATCAAAACTGCCCTTGAGATCAGAGTTTAGGATCTATAGTCGTGAAGTTAGCTTTATAATCTATGAAAGGTTACTATATGCATTCAAACACATTCAGTGAAGCTTATGTAAGCTCACCAGTCATTATCAGATTATCTCGGGATGTTCGGGGTCATAAAAACTGACCTTAAGGTCAGAACTTAAGATACACGGTAGTAGCCGTAGCTTTTTGGGCTATACAAAGATACGATAAATATTCAATCATGTTCAATGAATATTCTGAAACGTCCACAGACATCATAGGATAACCTTGTTAGTATCAGGTCATTCAAACTGTCCTTCAAAACTTAAGGTCTACAAATGTAACAATAGCTTGATGGGCCATACAAAGTTAAGTTAGTTTGTTTGGCATTGTGGGGTTGTGTCACCAAATCTCGACAGCAAACAACTTTTTTGGCGATGTTAGCTTCAAGCAAAAATTAGATACATATTTATTTATCGTATAAAGGATTTTAATATACATACCTGACGTACAATTTTAGTGTAGGAATCAACAATTTAGAGGAATCGTATTGCGTCCACTTTGTAGGTAAGCTGTAAGTTTGTAGTTCAAGTTTAGTTTCCGAATTCAAAGGATGCTTATTTATTACTTACAATAGGTTTAAGTTCAAAATTACACTTGTTTTACGGTGATTTAAGTTGTTTATGGTAGACTAAGTAGCTTTTAATTAAAAAATATTCCATCGAATAACAAATACTGCAAACGTGTAGCACCATCGAGTTGCGCACAATGGTCCTTTTTATCTGTCTCGGAATTGTCAGATCTCTATTGTTCCGACGTTTCTCGACAGCGTTTGTCATTCATGACATATGGATCAGCTGCGGCCTGCTGTAAAGCGAGTCGATGAATATCGGCTGCGTCGCTACTTCGGGAAGTGTTGCCGTGACAGGCATGGAATATCCCAAGATTATGTCTTAATGTCAGTTGGTCTTCCAGGACATTCATTGAATATGTTTGAAAACATATCATATAATTGTATAGCGGATAAAGCTACTGTTAAACTTGTAGATCATAAATTCTGAATTCCTGGACAGTTTGAACGACCCAGCACATCTCAAAAAAATATGTCCTACTTTTTTCAATCATTTATATGTTGATAAAGTTTGTCAGAAGCAGATAATTTATCATCTCCATGCGAAGCGCTAGGAGTGGACGGTAATTTATTGCTAGAACGAATAGACATGAAGAGAAAGAAACCCCATGCAGGGTAGGCAAGGGGGTAGTATGTTAAAGGGTTATGTGCCTGATCGGATACTACCGTTCAATGCCCTCCGCTCGTTTTCAAACTTGATCTTTCAATTTTCAAAGCCTGCCGTTGCCCTATACGGAACTATCAATACACTTTCTCTTCATGTCTATTTCGTTCTAGCAATAAATTACCGTCCACTCCTAGCGCTTCGCATGGAGATGAGAAATTATCTGCTTCTGACAAACTTCATCAAAGATCGTTACTTCCGCGCTTGGGAGAATACAAAAACAACAATCAATGTGTATTTATATGTTATTGAACACCAAATCAATCAGAATTCAACAAATTTAAAATTGCTAATTGCTTGTATACATTAGGCATGAAAGAGTTAGTTCAAAGAACATTGCATTGTGATGTATGATATGTACTACCACCCATTCTACAGCAATGGGCTCTCCTCTCTGTAAGACTTGATCAAGCTTTAACAACCACTGATTATCCTAATCATACCATTGTATAAATGATTTCAATCCATCCAGCAGGGCACTTTTCACAAAATTTAAAAATAGCATGTTTTTAACAAAATTTAAAAATAGCGTACCATAGCGTACCTCCGAGGATTTTGAACGTACCTATCAAATTCCTTGTTTATAGGTGCCCTGCTGAATAGACGGTCGATTTTGCGAAATTATTCATAAAACGCTATAAAAATTACGCCAAAGTAATGTACCAATAGCGTACCTTCTGAATCTGATGTTTGATTTACACGTACCTCAAAAATTTCCATACTTACTTATATAAAACTTTTTAAAATATATTATCTGTAAAATCTGACCTTGAATTCAGATTTCGGAGAGAATGCTAGCCCTAAATGACCTATAAAACATACTACTTAAGTTCATTCTACGCTACTCTATAGTCAAAAATGTATTTTCAATAAAACGTTTAAGGAAACACCCTTGAATGGCTACTTCCTGTTAAGCATTTTGTTTATACCTCAATGTAGATAAAAGGCAGGCATGTTAGAGATCACTATAAAGCATGTTTTTAATCATAAAGAGACAATCTGTACAGGAATAGGTTGAACATACGTTATTGGGAAGACTTGGTTGATTTTCCATGATAAATTTTTTTTTTCTGATTATTTTCATTAATACGAAGCTACATGATAATTTTGTGCCCTGCTGAGGATTTTATCTCCTCAAACTTTTCTTCAAATGTCCACAAACAATTTGTATGGGTTAAGATTGAACGTACCTCAAGGTATCTGAACTTTATTTAGAGGACATGGTTGATTTTCAATGTGCCCTGTGAGGAATAGCCCTTTAAACTTTTTTAAACTTTACCTTCAAGTTGATGCATCTTGGAATTGCAAACGCACTGCACTGAAATTCAGCAACAGAAACTTAACAAATGTCAAAAAGTAAAGCGCTTTTGTTTTCATTTCTTCTGCCTTCCGGGTTCGTTGCATATTCCATAGTCTCTCGCCATTTTAAGCCTATCTAGTTGTGTTTGAAAGCAAAAACCCGTTGAATTCTCTAGTAAAATGGCTTCTAAATCTTCGGTTGGTAAAAATGCAGCTAAACGAATTAAATTAACCGATTTCTTCAAGCGCACTCCACAAGAAAAGCAGGCGTTGGCCGTACCCGCAGGTAATTAGGAAAATTGAAACCATTTTATCCGTCTCAATCGTGATTCCTTATTTTAGCTTCACTGGCACTTGAACCTACACATCTTACAGAACCACCGATCATTCTTGCTTCTTCCAGCGATGGTACGTATTCCATGAATTGTTTGAAACCATGTTTTCATTTGCACCACGAAGCCGAATGTTGAGCAGCTCAACATGGAGAACGACAAGTGCCCAGATATTGTCAGTATGTCTTACGTCGGCAGCGAAACGCAAATACAAAATGCGATAGTAGTATGAAATAGGTTTCAATTAATCTAAAATAATAACATGCATTTAGGTTGTCCAACTGCCCAACAAACATTGATGTTGAATAAAGGTTTGTTCAATCAAATTTGGAGAAGTTGTTCAGCTTTTTCTTCTAGCAAGCTGAATAAATTCTCCAAATTTGTTTGAACAAGCAGTTATTCGACACTGATGTTTGCTGGGTGAACCAACATCAGGAACTCGTGGAATAAAGGTAAAATCTGAGTCACAGCTCAATCATGTTGACAACAGCTCTAGCGATTTTGGAATTTTGGATGACATTTCAAACCTGAAAAATAATGTACATTGTGAAGTGCAGGCGGAAAACGAAACTGAGAGTGTTGCAGGTATGTAAATAATAATGACCCAACTTAATCCAAAAATCTCATCAGAGTATTAAGACCTGAATCACATCACGGGAAGCCCAACGGCTGAATCGTATGAGTAAAAAACCTAGAAATTTGAGTAGATCTTATCCATAGTGTATTATTTACATCTGCCAAGTTTCATAGTTATACATTCAGTAGTTCCAGTCATGTCGTCGAAACAAGAAATTGTCCGTGAGAAAATTTTGTGCACTCACAATCAAAATCCAGGGGCGTCCCACCGGTGGATTGCTAAAAGGCTTGGAATTGCAAATACAACTGTGTCTCGTGTAATAAGAACCTTCAAGGAGCGTCTGAGTGTCCAAAGGAAGGAAGGGAGTGGTCGTAAAAGTGGTCCAATGGACAGTAAAATGGCCAGGAAAGTCGTACAACAATTCAAGAACCGTCCAAACATGTCAATTCGAGATGTCGCTAAAAAGTCTAAGGTGTCAGTCGGTTTTGTGCAGAAAACCATGAAGCGTGCTGGGTTACATGTTTACAAAGTGCAAAAAGCCCCAAACCGGAATGAAAAACAAAACATCACTGCGAAAACCCGCGCCCGGAAACTTTACACGAAGCTGCTCACCAAATCCGGTTGCATCGTGATGGATGACGAAACATACGTCAAGGCCGACTTCCGTCAACTTCCTGGGCAAGAATATTTCGTTGCCAAGTCGAAGTTCGATGTTCCGGAGGATGTTCGAAAGAAGAAACTATCGAAATTTGCAAAGAAGTTTCTAATCTGGCAGGCGATTTGCGGATGTGGTGAAATAAGTGCTCCCTTCATCACTTCCGGAACAATAAACGGTGCGATTTACACGGAAGAGTGCCTTAAGAAGCGTCTCTTGCCATTCATTAAGAAGCACAAAGGATCAACTCTGTTTTGGCCTGATCTAGCATCCTGCCACTACGCTCGAAACGTATTGGAGTGGTACCGAGCCAACGGAGTCAATTTTGTGCCAAAGGATATGAACCCACCAAATTCACCGGAACTTCGTCCAATTGAAAAAATTCTGGGCAATTATGAAAACGGAACTTCGCAAACATCCCAAAACTATAAAAACAGAGCTAGAATTGAAGAAAATTTGGGTAAAAACAACAAAAACACTGGGAAAATCGGTTGTACAAAATTTGATGGGTGGAGTGAAAAGGAAGGTGCGGGCATTCGGGATGGGAGACGAAATTGAATAAAACAAATGTTGTAAATCAAAACTCATTAGTAGTTCTTCATTCCTGAAAATTTCAAGAAAATCCGATAATCAGTTTAATTTTGATGAGTATAGTGCCTAAGAAAATCAACCGTAAGCCTCCCAAACCTGCCTGGTCAAATTCTGACCTCAAACACTTGAAACGAGTTAAAAGGGCTGCTTTGAGGAAACACAGCAGATATTCGCACCGATTCCACGAGGGCAAACTACGCTCGCGCCAACGACGATTACAAATACCTCAATAACAGCTTGTACAACGCCCATCAGTTTCAATTGCAGAGTCGTCTCAAAACGAACCCGAAAAGCTTCTGGCGGTTTGTGAACGAACAACGGAAAGAAACCGGCTTACCCTCTACTATGACTGATGGCACTCTTGAAGTCGACACTATCGTGGATATCGCCAGCTTGTTCCGTACGCAGTTTAGCAGTGTCTTCTGCGACGAAGTTCTGGACGCCGAGAGCCTCGAATCGGCTACTAGCAATGTTCCCCGCATGTCTGTATTTGGCTCTGCTTTCACTATTCATAGTGATATGGTGATTTCAGCCGGGAAGCAGATGAAAACTTCAACTGGATGCGGTCCTGACGGTATTCCTTCAATTGTCCTGAAGCGTTGCCTAAACACGCTTGCTGCGCCCCTAGCTACGGTGTTCAATTTGTCTGTAACTTCCGGCGAGTTTCCTGAATGCTGGAAGGAGTCATTTGTATTCCCAATACACAAGAAGGGATGCAAACGGTCCGTCGCCAACTATCGTGGGATTGCTGCACTAAGCTCTGTATCCAAGCTATTTGAACTAATTGTTCTCCAAAGGCTGGTCAATGACTATTCACAGACTATTTCTCCAGACCAACACGGTTTTGTGCCCAAGCGCTCGACGGCGACCAATCTAACCGTATTTACATCGTTCATCATGCGCGAAATGGAACGCGGTCATCAAGTAGACGCCATTTACACAGATCTCTCTGCGGCCTTCGATAAAATGAACCATCAGATTGCCATTTCTAAATACGGCAATATGGGTGTTCACGATCAGTTGTTGAACTGGCTCCGTTCATACCTGACTGGTAGAACTATGTCCGTGAAGATCGCCGATTACGCCTCATCTAGCTTTCCGATAGCATCCGGCGTTCCTCAAGGTAGCCACCTCGGCCCATTCCTTTTCCTGCTATATATGAACGACGTAAACTTGGTCCTCAAATGCCTGAAATTATCCTACGCGGATGACCTGAAGCTGTACTACGTTATAAAACGTCCGGAAGACGCCCACTTTCTTCAGCAGGAACTGCAAGTGTTTGATAACTGGTGCCGAATCAACAGAATGTCCTTAAATGTATCCAAATGCTCAACTATCTCCTTCGGCCGAAAACGTGCGATGTATCTTCATGACTACATCCTTCGAGGTACGCGCTTGAAACGAGAAACAACGGTCAAGGATCTGGGAGTAATGCTGGACTCCAAACTGTCGTTCAAGGTTCACATTTCGTATATTGTTTCCAAAGCCTCTTCGCAGCTAGGATTTATGTTCCGCTTCGCAAAAAACTTCAAGGACGTTTACTGTCTGAAGGCATTATACTGCTCTTTTTTTCGCTCCTTCTTGGAATACTGTGCCATCGTTTGGTCCCCTTTCTACCAAAACGCAGTCCAGAGGATCGAAGCTGTTCAGCGAAGGTTTAGACGCTTTGCTTTGCGACATCTTCGCTGGCAAGACCCTCGCAGATTGCCAAGTTATGAAAGTCGGTGCAAGCTCATCAACCTGGAACTGTTGGAAGGTAGGCGTATGGTAGCCAAAGCGTGTTTCATTGGTGATCTGCTTCAAGGAAATGTTGATTGTTCCGTTCTACTGGATCTCTTGACCATCAACACTCGACGACGAAATCTCCGTTTACAACAGTTCTTCGTGTTCCGGCACTCAAGGACCAACTACGGAAAACACGAACCTGTGCAAAGCATGTGCCGCGTTTTCAACAGCTGCTATAATGTGTTTGATTTTAATGTATCCCGTGATGTTAATAAGCGTTGTTTCCGTATATGTCTTTGTTAAGTTTTGTTAATTTTCGTATGTAATTTAATTTTTTAAAGGGTCATTGGGATGAACATTTTTATCTGTTGACGAAAATAAAATAATAAATAATAAATATACTTTCGACAAAAATTAGTCACTAGATACACGAATTAACCCAATACTCAAATTTTAACATTTTCGCATTATTTTCTGCCGCACACTGTAGAAGTGTACACTGTTTTGGGAAAATTTGTTTTCCATCAATTTTTCTACCAGGAAAATATAAAAAACATATGAATTTAAAACCTTATTGACGACCTAGAACATCCTGAATATGAAGAAGTTTAATGTAAAGCGTTGTTTTAGAATATTGTACATATGCATACGTATTATCAAATTCTCGTTACTAAACGTTTAATATTTTTGTCTACTTCTACGAGGTTCTAGGTCATCCAAAATGTACTTGAGTTCAAAACTTCAACCTATGAATGAACCTATCGAAAAGTCAACAGTCATTATTTGATAACTTTACGATGTTCTAGGTCAGGCTTGCTGATATTCGCATCATTTTCCCCTTATTCGCTCATCGTGTGCGAAGATCTTCGAAGCAGCGATATACAACCAATCCTCTCTAATGAAGAGCATACCAACGTAAAAGCATACTGCGGTGCCCCAAATGCAACCGCCCCCCCCCGCCAGCCCGACCACGCGAAGGCCCAATTTCCACCCAACCCACCCCCCCCCAACAACGCACACTAACGCCCAACCCCCCCTCTCGGACAAAAAAACCGAATAAAATTTTTTTTTTATTTGTGCCCCGCCCAAATTTAAAAAATTTAATTTTTCCCCAAAATTTTTGACGTATGACTACGTCTGTGTTTTCAATACTGGGGTACACGTTCGAATTGCGAAAATTTTGAGCGACACGAAAAATATATAGGTTTTGAACGTTAATAACTAAGTTCTTCTTCTCGGATCGGTTTTCAGAATTATCTCTCCGGCTCCTCACCAGGTGTGAAGTTATGAACCCCCAGGTGATCGAAAATATTGAGAAGCTCCTTGAGTTGAATACTCAAACCCGCTTCATGACCTTGTACCATTTGTACATAACACAGGATGTCAGCCCTTCGCCGAACATTTCCAATCGTGTTTGCTTCTCCGATTTCGACAATTCGATTCATTTTGATTTATCCGTGAAGCAGGAGCTTCGTGGAATCTCAGAGCATCATCGTCCTATGATTGCTCCGGTAATATTTGCTGCAAAGTTTGGCCAAGTTGATTCCACTAAATCGTTCTTCACGGACGGATCATTGATAGGGGAGTCAGCAGGCTTTGGTATATTTAATGAAATTTATAGCGCCAATCGTAAACTTCAAGCTCCTTGTTCCGTATATGTCACTGAATTAGCGGCAATACACTTTACGCTAGAAATTGTTGCCTCACTAACACCGGATCAGTACTTCATTTTCACGGATAGTCTCAGTTCTATAGAGGCTATTCGCTCATTGAGGCCGGTAAAGCACTCCTCGTATTTTCTCATGAAAATACAGGAGCTTCTAAGTGCTTTATCTTCGCGTTATCACCTTTGTATGGGTCCCTTCTCATTGTTCAATTCTGGGCAATGAGAAAGCGGACTCGCTTGTAAAGGTGGGCGCTATGAAAGGCGATATTTATGATCGACAAATCGCCTTCATCGAATTTTTTCATATTTTTTGTCAACAGTCACTCGTCAGCTGGCAGTATAAATGGAGTAAAGGTTGGGGCGATGGCAACATTTTATCATCCCAAAGGTGTCGAAGAAATCCTGGTTTAGGGGGATGGATGTGGGTCGAGACTTCATTCGTGTCATGTCTCGCCTCATGTCCAATCATTATGCTTTGAACGCTCATTTATACCGGGTTGGGCTGAGCGACAACAATCTCTGTGAATGTGGTAAAGGTTGCCAGATCATATTATTTGGTCATGTGCTGAGCTTCGTGGAGTCAGATCTGAGCTTCATGATTCTCTTCGGGCTCGAGGTAGACAACTCAATGTACCGGTTCGAGATATTTTGGTGTAATTCCTATTAACCTCGAGACGGCCGCGAGTAATCAGTTCTATCCCCCTAACTTTAATTTTAAGATAAATGATGTATAAAAATATGGAAACTTGGCTCTGTAAAGTTGATTCGATTGAGCCTGTTAAAATAATTGATTGATAAAAAATTAATCTGCTTACGTATTATCAAATTCTCGTTGATAAACGTTTAATATTTTTGAATATTTCTACGAGGTTCTAGGTCATCCAAAATGTACTTGAAGTCAAAACTTCAGATCTACAGTTGTAACAGTAGCTTTTAGGGCTATATAAGGTTACAATATGTATTCAATTATATTGAATGAGCTTTTTGAAAGGTCAACAGTTATTATTTGATAACTTTATGATGTTCTATGTCATCCAAACTGTCCTTGAGTTCAGAACTTAAGATCTACAGTAGTTACTATAGCTTTTTGGGCTATACAAAGTTACGCTACGTATTCAACCATATTCAGTGAATATTTTTGAACGTAAAAAAACATTATGACATAAACGGGGATGATCTAGGTCATCCAAACTGTCCTTGAGTTCAGAACATATGATCTACAGTTGTAACAGTAGGTGTTTAGAGTGTGCAAAGGGACAATAATTTAACAAAAATTTAACAATAATGATTGAATAGTGTGGAAGGCCAACATACATAATACAACAATCTTGGGATATTCTATGTACTCCAAACTGTCCTTTAGTTCATAACATAAGATCTACAGTTGTAATAGTAGGTTTTTGAGCTATATATGGTGATCAAATATATTCAAACATATTCAATGAATCTTTTGGAAGGTCCACAGTCATTATTTTATAACTCTGAGATCCTCTAGTTAATCTAAACCATCCTGGAGTTCAGAAATTGAAATCTACGATAATAACAGTAGTTTTTTGGGCTATACAAAGTTACGTCACGTATTCAAGTATATTCAGGGAATATTTTCGAACGTAAAAATACACCAGAAGATAATCTTGGGATGGTCTAGGTCATCCAAACTGTCTTGGCATTCAGAACTTAAGATTTACAGTTGTAACAGTAAATTTTAGGCAATACAAAGAAACAATTTTTTTTTTCTTATTCCTTTATTACCGAGATTTTCAGCCCTGTGCTGGTTCATCACCCGTCGTAGTCGCTCGAATACCTTTTGGGTATTTTTGTAACTTATCCGGGGGTTAGATTCGAACTTGTGACTTTGGCGTGAGAGGTATGGATGCTCACCACTACGCCGGGGGCCCCTTTACAATATATATTCAAACATATTAAATTAAGATTCTTAACGTCAAAAACATTATAAAGCACTATCACATGTTCTAGGTCATCCAAAATATCCTTGAGATTAGAACATAGGACCTTCAGTTGTAATAAAAGCTTTCTGGGCAATACAAAGCTACGAAGTGTATTGAAACATATTCTTTGAATATTTTGGAAGAACCATAGATATTATGAGATAATCTTCGGATGTTCTAGGTTATCCAAACTTTCCTGGAATTTAAAACTTTAAATCTACAGCTGTAGATTTTAAGTTTTTAATTGTAGCTTAAAATCGAAGGCGTTTGGAACTAAAAAAAGTAACAATAAGCATTTGACCAAATTAAGTGAGAATTTTGGAAGGTCCATCGATATATTGAGATATCTTGGGATGTTCTAGGTCATCAAAACTGCCCTTGAGTTCAGAATGTAGGATCTATAGTCGTAAAGGTAGCTTTATAATCTATGAAAGGTTTCTATATGCATTGAAAAACAATCAGTGAAACTTTTGTAAGCTCACCAGTCATTATCAGATTATCTCGGGATGTTCAGGGTCATAACAACTTTTAAGTTCAGAACTTAAGATACACGGTAGTAACCGTAGCCTTTTGGGCTATACAAAGCTACAATAAATATTCAAACATGTTCAATGAATATTCTGAAACATCAACAGGCATCATAGGATAACTTTGTTAGTTTCAGGTCATTCAATCTGTCCTTCAGAACTTAAGGTCTACAATTGTAACAATAGCTTTATGGGCCATACATAGTTAAGTAAATTTGTTTGGTATAGAATATCCCAAGATTGCGTCATAATGTCAGTTGGTCTTGCAGGACATTCATTAAATATGTTTGAATACATATCATAACATTGTATTGCGGATAAAGCTACTGTTGCAACTGTAGATCTTAAATTATGAACTCCTGGGCAGTTTGGACGACCCGGCACATCTCAAAAAAATATATCCGACTTTTTTCAATCATTTATATGTTATTGAACACCAAATCAATCAGAATTCAACAAACTCAAAATTGATAATTGCTTGTACACATTAGGCCTGAAAGGGTTAGTTCAAAGAACATTGCATTGTGATGTATGATATGATGTACGATATGTTCTACCACCCATTGTACAGCAATGGGCTCTCCTCTCTGGTAGACTTGATCAAGCTTCAATAACCACTGATTATCCTAATCATTTTTTTTAATCAGTTCGTTAATTTATTAGGCTCAGGCGTGTGTAACACTTTGCGGAGCCGATATTCAATATTGTAGTTAACAACTCTGGTATTTGTTGCTGCTCATGGTTGCGACATCCACCAGATCCTCGGTCCCTGTTATCCTAATCATACCATTGTATAAAGGGCCAAAAACGGTTGGGTGGATCGGAAGGCAAGTTCAAAGAACATTGCATTGTACCATCTAAACGGCTTATATTTAGGGGCTATACATAAACGACGTAGACTTTTCTGGGGGAGGGGGGAGGGTGTTGACCAAAGTCTACGCTCGATACAAAATTTCAAAAAATTGTATGGAGAAATGTCTACGAGGGGGAGGGGGGGGGGTCTCAGATTTTCAAAAATGACTCTACGTGGTTTATGAACAGGCCCGTAGGATCGTAGTCCTACGTCATCATTTCGGACAACTCAATGGGGCTGTACCTTGTAGTTTTTTTTGGTTTCAGTCGTTGTGAAGACCTAATTAGAAACCGCTTAAGCATAAGGGAGTGAGAATTTTAAAATTTGCTTCAGTCTAATGAACATATAAGAGATTTGACGAAATTTATGGATAACTAACTCGTGGACTGTTTGGTGATATTAAAATTGATTGCATTAGACTCCAGAAATAGTTATTTTCGTAATAATTTAGCTTTATTTACATCATCTTCCGTCACAAGGTGTTGCCGCCATAGCTAGCGGTGGATATAAATGGCTTACAAAAGGAAAGAGAGAACACGGGTTCGATTTCCTTTAATCGGGTTGCTTGTATATTCATTAGTATAACTAGCACTGATTACGTCATGTTAATAAATAATTCTAAAGTTAGTATTGCGCAAATGTTATGTGTCTCCTTTTTTTTTTCAATCGAGTTTCATGATTTATGTGGGTATATCGGTTTGTTTATGTTCACTTTAAATGCAATATAATGTGATTCGATTGATTCGATTGTGTGATGCAAAAATGGTGTTGATGATGATGGCCATTATTTTTTTTTATGTGTTTGAGAAATGTCTACAAGTACGTATTAACGCCTTACTACAGGATTTCGTTGATCTATGTATAGTAATTCTAGTGACTATTACAATACATTGCTGATTGATTAGTGCTTTGAGTGCCTTTGTGAGTTGCACTTGTAAAGGTCATCTAAAATCCCTCGATTAGCGGCGCTATGATTCGGTAGGCGTAGTTTTCTTATTTTTAGTTTTCTGGTTGTGTTCATGCATAGCAGAGTTCTACGTCAGAATAGTTTTGTTGCGCATTGATTAAGAAAAATCCATCGACTTCACGTACAAACAAACTATCTACATTGTCCCTATTTACAAACATGTCCTCTTTCATTTCCCGATGGGGGTTTAATCGAATTAAATCTACAACTTATATGACTACACACTCAGTTTAAAATCCTCATGCAATATGACCATCGTACCGTAACAATCCAGGAGAATATGCCTTCGTTTGTTGATGTTTGGAAAAGAGAGCGACCGAAAAATCGAAAACGCAAATCGTTACACGCAATTAAAGGTATTGGCTTATCACATTAAACAATATCACAGGTACAATATAATATACATGATAACGATCTTCCTCGCCCCCCTGGCCTCGATCGATCGAACTCGTCGAAATCAGCGTAATTAAGTTCGTTTTTGATTATGATAAATTGGGTGTGATTTTGTTTTAACTCCTGTCCTTGTTTCTCTCCTGGTTGTGTCATGATTTCACTCATTAATCTCGTCTCGTTTAATTGTGTGGCAATAAAAGCGATTGAACAGTTATCGTCACGTTAATTCAATTTGTTTGAATTGTTGAGGTGTAAAAGTCGATATCTTCCACAGGATATGGCAGTGTTGGTTTTGGATTTTTGTTGCATCAGATTAGAACTCCTAACAAACTTGAATCCTGCCTGGCCCATTAGCATTCAGCATCCAAATGTATCTAATCTTTTGCGATTATTGCTGCTGCTGCTGCAGTAGACGCAGGATGGACCAACTTCGTAGTAGAGTAACAAAGTTTGTCCTGTGCTAAGTGTCTACACACGTTGTCAAAAGTATTCCACATGCCGTCTTGCTCTTCTTAAAAGCATGCTTCTCACAGGCCGTCCAAATTAAACTGAAACAAAGAAGCCCTCCTTGAATGTACCGGGCGATAGAATTTCTTCCCTGAACTAAATTCGGAACGGTGTCGGTGGGTTTGAGGCCTCTACCTCTGTCAATGCTGTAATTTGAACAAGGTGGCTGATACTGAATGAGATGAAAGCGAAACGTACGTTGTGACTGCCGACTGTGTACTCACTTGGGTCTGGCCACAATTTGGTATGCAAAACGTGTTGGGCAAATGTGAGTCTGATACGTGCCGGTGCTCTGGAACTCCTGTGAGAGACCGTCGTACTATTTCAACAAAGTTTACCTTTCGTTTTGAATCCCTCCACACTTCCCAACCCCTCATACAGATATCTGAAAACCGACTCGCGTTCCCGCTTCATTAGTATTCCCATCCAATCTTCAATTTAATAGTTGCTCATCGAGCAGACCGGAATGCTAAAACCACGTTTTCATTTTTTTTTCCCCTTACTTCTCAACTCAACAAGCAACATCCTCCCATCCGCGATAATTCCTAGAAATCCTATCGACGAAAACCCTTCTTTCGATTTACACCGCGTTCATGACCAAACTCAGTATCGCTTCCTAAACAAACGAAATTAATTTACCCACGCAATCAACCCCTTTCGGCTTCCGGTGCCAGCTAATCGAATTTCATTAAATCGACCCCCCCCCCCTTGCGTTCCTTCTCGGAGACATAGTCACAACTTCTTCTACTGATAATCTTAATATCGCACTACGCAACCACTACTTCTACTGATAGGAAAAGGATTCCGCTGCCTTTTGTCATTACCGGTCGGACAAGCGAAGGCTACGTAACAGTTTAGGAACACCACCGCAAATTTACTTGACCTGAATCGGTTCCTCGTACTGGAAGGATCCCGCTTCGCTACACGAGCAGCAGGTATCGTCCCCGTCGTCCTCGCAGTCGTCCCGTCCGAGGCCACAACCGTTGCTAAGCGTCGTTGTCACCTCACCTTCGGTGTCACAGCTATAACTATTAAGCATTTTGTCGTTTTCAGTCTCTTCATGTTCGCTGATCGTCTCCTGTTGCTGCTGCTGCTGCTGATGATGATGATGTCCATTCTGATGATTATGTTGATTGTGATGTTGATTATGATGATGATGGTGATGATGATGATTATGATGCTGATGATAGTTTCCATTGATGGCATTTTCGATATTTACATGCACCTTGCGGGCAAACTTGGATCGCTGGGAGAAGCCACCGCTTCCGCTGCTACCGGTGCCGGAACCGTCCGAGGAGCAAGTGTGGCTTCCATTGAAGCAGGTTGCATTTTCGTGTTCCGTTGCATTGCCGGTGCTAATGCTGTGCAACAGTGGTGGGCGGTTTTGGAGATGAGATTCGGTCGATCCCATCCCGTTTGATCCCGAGGGGTAGGGAATCACCTTCATCGGTGGGCCACCTCCGGGCAGGGCATCGCAGCTGCCGCATAATCTAAAGGGAAATTAGAGCACGGTTGAGGTTTATTAGATTGTATCAAATTGTTGCAATTTTAAAGAGAGCCAAAAAGTCGTTTATGAGGAAAGTGATATTGAATGTGACTATGTTTAGTGTTCCATTAATTATCGAAATTTTCAGACTAACGCTTGTATTAAGAAAAAATAAATAAGAGACAAAGTTTATCAATTTTTCATGCGATTATTCTGCCTCCTGGTGGGGGTTCCACCGGCAATTCGTCAATAAATATAAGTAGTTAATGTACAGAAAAAAAAAAATTGGTAGCTCTATCAGTTCGTTTACGGCAGCCATGATGAAAGCAGTGAAGCAACTACGTTCGATTGTTTATAAATACCGCCGGCTCCACCGCGGAGCTAATAAGGAGTGTATCGAAAATAAGCTATCCACAAACTTTCTTTCAAATTATGTTGAAAACCGATATTTTATTCATACAAAAAATTTATCCTTTATTGTACGAGGTTAAACTTGAACATAATGAAGACCGGATGAAATTTAAGTTATTCCTTCACGAATTTTCGAGCTTTGGATCGAATGCTCTTCATCAAGTTCCGGACAAGTGTTGCATCGCATTTTTTGGACGCTTGAGCCCAAATTTTTTTGAACTCCTGCATGTTCCCAGTTGCCTTACCAGTCTTCTTGAAGACCCTCTTCACGATTGCCCAGTAACGTTCGATGGGTCGAAGCTGAGGGCAATTTGGTGGATTGATATTTTTCTCAACGAAATCTATACCCTTTTCCGCAAGCCAATTGAGAGTGGTTTTGGCATAGTGAGCCGACGCTAAATCCGGCCAAAACAGTGGAGGTGTACAATGCTTCTTATATAAAGGCAACAATCTCTTCTGGAGACACTCAGATCGATAGATTTCCGCATTTATAGTTCCGGCAGTGTAAAAAATGGTTGACTTCAAACCACAGGAACATATTGCTTGCCATACCAGTACCTTTCGACCGAATTTCTCCACTTGAATCGACCTGTCCGCATCGCTCACATCCTCCCCAACGACGGCAGTAAATTATTGTGGACCTGGAAGGGTTTTTGAGTCCTCCTTTACATAGGTCTCATCGTCCATCAAAACGCATGCATCCGGACGCTGCAAAAGACGCGAATATAATTTCCGGGCCCTTGTTGCTGCTCGCTTCTTCTGTTCTGCACTTTGTTTCGAGATTTTCTGCTTCTTGTAGGACTTCAGGTGGTTTCGACTCTTGATACGCTGGATCATTCCGACACTCGTTCCTGCTTTTTTGGCCAAATCACGTATTGACATTGATTTGTTCTTCATGATTAGAGATACCACTTTCTGCTCCAGTTTCGGGTAGGAAGAACCGGGTTTTCTGCCTCTTCCTGGTAGCTCATCCAAAGAATAGTGTTCCCCAAACTTATTAATGATGGTTTTAACACTCGCATGATGAATTCCAAACCGCTTCGCCAATTTTCGCATAGTAATACCCTTCTCACTTAGCCATGTGTCCAGAACCTTAATTTTCACTTCCTTTTCAATACGCGACATTTTGAAAACGCAGAATTTGAACCGCACAAACAAGTAAACAAAAGAAAGCTGACAGTCAAACGCACAGCATGCAGTGTTCAGAGCATAAAAAACCATCACAAATACATGCGTACAACGCAAATGTATGTGGATAGCTTATATTCGATACACTCCTTAAGTCCGTCATCGTGTCTCGCTTTGTGTCGGCTGGATACCGCCGAGTGGCCATATACAAGATCCTGATACTCCTTGAGAAAGGTGAGAGCATCGAGCGCAAGCCCGGCTCCGGCCGTCCGACAGTTTTGCGCGAAGCAAGCGCTGAAGCGGAAGACGGAAGGCAAGGTGGCGAAATCCTACCGCGCTTTGCGCTGGGAGGGCGTTGCGACCGACCAGACGGTCAAAAAGTATTAGGCCAACATGGAAATCGTCACGAGGGAGCGGTAGTCGAAGCCAGCCGTGTTGGAAGCACAAACGGTCGCTCAAAAGCAGCAGTTGAACGTTCTCGTCAAGGGTGTTTTCCCTGCGAAGCGCAACGTGGCTGTGATCATGGACAACGAGACGTACCTACCTGACGCTCGACAGCAATGACTGGCACAGAACCGGTCGTCCCTCAAGAAGGAGGTGAGAAGCGACATGAAGTACACCTCACACACGAAGTTCTCGATGAAGGTCCTCTTGTGGTTGACAATCAGTGAGGAGGGGATGGCAAAGACGATCTTCGGGACTCGCGGTCAACGGGGAGGTGTACAGATGATACCTCGTTTGGCATACGGATGTTTGGTCGAATGGATGTTTGACCGAATGGACGTTTGGCCGAATCGGCGTTTGGCCGAATACAGATTTGGGGAGAAGATACTCCATTCTTCATTCAAATTGTGAAATTCTCATATCCTTGTCCCATTTGTTTTGCTTTAGTTGGATCATATTATCGCTCACCATATTTTGATAATCGTCAGTCATTTTGAGGCTAGATTTTTCTGAGAATGTTTATTGTAACAATTGTTCAAAAAGACGAGTGAACTTATTTAGGTGACGAATTAAGGACTACGATTGGAAACTCGGAACATGGAACTGCAAATCGCTCTGCTTCCCTGGCTGCGATAGGATAATCTACGACGAACTTCAACCTCGTAACTTCGAAGTCGTAGCACTGCAGGAGGCTTGCTGGACAGTTCAGAAGGTATGGAAGAGCGGGCATCGAGCGGTTACTTTTTACCAGAGCTGTGGTACCACAAACGAGCTGGGTACCGGCTTTGTAGTGCTGGGCAAAATGTGTCAACGCGTGATTGGATGGTTTCCGATCAACGCTAGAATGTGCAAGCTGAGGATAAAGGGTCGATTCTTCAACTACAGCATCGTCAACGTACACTGTCCACACGACGGGAGACCCGATGACGAAAAAGAAGCGTTCTACGCGCAGCTAGAGCAGGTGTATGATGGCTACCCGCAGTGGGACGTAAAAGTTGTCATTGGTGACATGAACGCTCAGGTAGGATGGGAGGCAATGTACAGACCGGTAATAGGGCCTAACAGCCTGCATACCGTATCGAACGATAATGACCAACGATGCGTGAACTTTGCGGCCTCCCGTGGTTTAGTAGTCCGAAGTACCTTTTTCCCCGTAAAGACATCCACAAAGCCACTTGGAGATAACCTGGCCAACGAACAGAGAATCAAATCGACGGGAAATTCTTCTCCGATATCATCAACGTTCGCACTTACCGCAGCGCGAATAAAGACTCGGAGCACTACCTAGTTGCAGTATGTATGCGCTCAAAACTCTCGACGGTGTACAACACTCGTCGATTTCGGACGCCACGACCTAACATTGAGCTACTACGGGACACCGGAGTTGCCCAGCAATACGTGTAACAGCTAGAAGCAGCCCTACCAACGGAAGAGCAGCTTGGCGCAGCTACTCTTGAGGATGGTTGGAGAGATATTCGAACCACCATTGGTAGCACTTCAAAAGTGAAACTAGGTACTTCTGCATCGAATCGAAAAAATGACTGGTTTGATGGCGAATGCAAGCAGTTAGTAGAGGAGAAGAATGCAGCACGGGCGAGAATGCTGCAACACCGTACGGGAGCGAATGGGGATCGGTATAGACAGGCACGGAACAGACAAAACTCTATTCTTCGAAGGAAAGAGCGCCAGAGGGAAGATCGAGACCACGAAGAAATGGAAGCACTGTACCGGGCTAACGACACACTCAAATTCTACGAGAATTTGAACAAATCGCGCAAAGGCTACGTACCACAAGCTGATATGTGCAGAGACCTGGATGGCAACCTTCTCACAGGAGAGTGTGAGGTGATTGAAAGGTGGAAGCAGTACTTCGACGAGCACCTGAACGGTAATGTTATAGCGAACGAAAGTGGCACGGTAATAAATCTAGGAACACGCGCAGAAGAGGACAGGACCCCGACCCAAACCCTTCAGGAAGTTGAGGAGGAAATTGGTCGGTTAAAAAACAACAAAGCCGCTGGTGTTGACCAACTCCCAAGCGAGCTATTAAAATTCGGTGGTGAAGCACTGGCCAGAGCGCTGCACTGGATAATTACCAAGATGTGGGAGGAGGAATGTTTTCCGGAAGGTTGTATGGAAGGAATAGTGTGTCCCATCTATAAAAAAGGGCAACAAGCTGGATTGCTGAAATTATCGTGCGATCACGCTACTGAGCGCTGCCTACAAGTTGCTCTCCCAAATGTTATGCCGCCGCCTGTCACCAATTGCAAAGGAGTTCGTGGGGCAATACCAAGCGGGATTCATGGGTGCCCGCGCTACTACGGACCAGATTTTCGCGATTCGGCAAGTACTGCAGAAATGTCGCGAATACAACGTGCTCACACATCATCTTTTCATCGATTTCAAATCAGCGTATGATACAATCGATCGAGACCAGCTATGGCAAATCATGCACGAATATGGATTTCCGGAAAAACTGACGCGGTTGATCAAAGCAACGATGGATCGAGTGATGTGTGTCGTCCGAGTATCAGGGACGCTCTCGAGTCCCTTCGAATCTCGGAGAGGGTTACGGCAAGGTGATGGCTTGTCGTGTTTGTTGTTTAGCATTGCACTGGAGGGTGTGATTCGAAGAGCTGGGATAGACACGAGTGGCACGATCTTCAGGAAGTCTGTCCAACTATTTGGCTTCGCCGACGACGTTGATATCGTAGCACGTAACTTTGAGACGATGGCGGAAACGTACATCAGACTTAAGGCTGAAGCTGGTAGGATTGGGCAAAATACATGAAGGGAAGAGGCTCACGAGAAGACAATGTTAGCCTCCTAGCACGAGTTCAGATCGACGGTGATGAAATCGAGGTAGTAGACGAATTCGTGTATCTGGGCTCATTGGTGACTGCCGATAACGACACCAGCAGAGAAATACAAAGGCGCATTATGGCTGGCAATCGTGCCTACTTTGGACTCCGAAGGACGCTAAGATCGAACAAAGTTCGCCGAACCACAAAGTTGACCATCTACAAGACATTAATTAGACCGGTAGTTCTCTACGGCCACGAAACATGGACATTGCTAGTGGAGGACCAACGCGCCCTTGGAGTCTTTGAACGGAAGGTGCTGCGTACGATCTACGGTGGAGTGCAGATGGAAGACGGAACGTGGAGGAGGCGAATGAACCACGAATTGCACCAGTTGCTGGGAGAACCTCCCATCGTACACATCGCAAAAATCGGTCGACTACAATGGGCTGGGCATGTCGTAAGAATGTCGGACGACAGCCCTGTGAAAATGGTTCTCGAAAACGAACCGACAGGTACGAGAAGAAGAGGCGCGCAACGAGCAAGGTGGATTGATCAAGTAGAAGGCGACCTGCGGACCCTCCGCAGACAGCGAGGCTGGCGAGGTACAGCCATGGACCGATTACAATGGAAACAACTTCTGTGACAGCAGAGGCCACACCGGCCTTAGTCTGATTGGTAAGGTAACAACTCATCTTCCAATCAGATCCAAGAGAGGGAGATGGCCATTTTTACCGAAAAATTTGGCAAGAAGGTGATGGTGTGGCAGGCAATATGTAAATGCGGCAAGAAATCTATCCCGTACGTAACATCGGAGACAATGAACACCCAGAAGTACATCAAGGAATTCCTCCAGAAGCGTTTATTGCCGATGATCAAGTAGCATGATGGTCCAGTCATATTATGGCCTGATTTGGCATCAAGTCATTACGCCAAGGACACCCTAGGGTGGTACAAAAGCCAAAATGTCTGTTCTTCGGTGCCGAAAGACTAGAATTCGCCAAATTGCCCGGAGGCTCGGCCAATCGAGACTTTCTTGGTTTTGACCAAAGCTACGGAAATTCGTAAAACCAGCGGATGACATCGAATAGGGCGATAGTTGGTAGGAAGCGTGATGTCTTTTCCCGATTTTGGAATGGCAGTGACGACGGCATGCTTCCAGCTGACTGGGAAATAACAGTTCCTCAAACACGCGTTGACCAATTTTGTGAACATAACCGTCGCTTTCCTAGGAAGATGCTTCAGCAAGACGTTCCGTACTTGATCTTGACCAAGTGCTTTCTTTGGTTTTAGGACTTTAATAAGCTTTTCCAACTCTTTTGGACGAATCACCGGCACTGTTTCAAAAGGTATATCAGTACTAGTTATGTAAAAAACAGAGTCCTCTACCTCGATGTGAGTGGAACGGTCCAGTGGTAGTGCGTTAAGGTTGGCACGAGCGAAACTTTCAGCCAAAAGGTTTGCTTTCTCAGCAGGAGACGACACAAGTAATTCACCTTGCTGTAATGGAGGACTGTATTTAACGTTATTCCGCAAAGCCTTGTTGACCTTCCAGACATCCTTTGCTCCGTTTTCCAGGTGGCGGATGGTGTTGGAAAAAAATTGATTTCTAGCCTTCGAGCACTCGTCCCGGATTCGGGCGTTGAGAGATTGCACTATCAGTAAAAGGAATGGATCACGAGAACGAAACCATTGACGATGGCGCTTGTTGCGTAATCGAATCAGCTGTCTTGTTGTGTCGGATATCCTAACTTCTTCGTATGTTGTTACAGGTATATTGGGAACGGCAGCTGCTTCTGCTCCGGACAGAAAAACGGTGAAGTCTTCTACGCATCTATCTATTGCTTGTGGACTGTCAAGGTTGGATAGCAAAGGGAATGTTAAGTCAATTTTTTCATTCAAAGCTCTCTGAAATAAAGGCCAATAAGCACGAGAATAGCATTTTGCTAAAGGTGTGGTGAGTTGGAATGGTTCTGTGACGTCTACATCAAAGCAAACTGGTAGGTGATCGGAGGAAAGATCGTTGATTACGGTCAATGAAGACATGCTTACTATATTGTTGGAGAGGACAAGATCCAGCGTTGACGGTCGACGACTTCCTTGGGGGTGGTAGGTGAAAGTCTTCGGGGCGTGAATGAAAAATCCAGAAGAAACTGCTTTGGAGGCCAATATGTTTACAGCTTTATTAGCCGTCAGACAATTCCATAGACGATGTCGGGCATTAAAGTCACCAGCAACGAAAAAAGGCACAGATCGTCTCACCAACGAGTCAATGTCCTTACGAAACACCCCCCGCTCCAGGAAATGTTTCGGTGTCCACCCGGAAAATATGCGGCAATGATGTGAATAGGCTGTGAGGCATGGTGAATTTCCACACCAACGGTTTCGATTACGCTCGTGCTGAGATTTAAAGGGTGTCCACGATGAAATTGCCACACACAAAATTGATTCGCAAAATTCGAGTTTTCATCCGATTGCCATCAAATTTTCAGGGATTGAGAAATAACTATTAAACTTCATTTTACCATTTTACTCGTATTTTATTTACAGTCCATACGCAAATGCCCGCACCTTGGCCTTAACCCCGGCCATAAGATTCTGCACAACCTGTGAATCAACCGTTTTTTGCATGTAAACCCATACTTTCTTCAGTTCCTCGACTGTCTTCACTACCTTAGGTCGTTTAAGAAGGTGCTGCTTCATAATCGCCCAGTACTTCTCGATGGGGCGGAGCTCCGGAGTGTTGGGAGGGTTGAACATTTTCGGCACGAAATTGACCTTATTGTCCGCATACCACTTCAGCACGTCCTTGGAGTAGTGGCATGAGGCCAAATCCGGCCAGAAGATTGTTGGGACGTTGTGGGCCTTCAGGAGAGGAAGCACCCGCTTCTGGAGGCACTCTTTTATGTACACCTGTCCGTTCATCGTGTCCTGGGTCACGAAAGGTGCACTCCGCTTCCCGCACGTGCAGATGGCTTGCCAAACCAGGAATTTCTTCGCAAATTTGGACATCTTCTGAGTGCGGACATGCTCCGGAACGCTGAACTTATCCTTGGCCGTGAAAAACAGGTTGCCGGGGATCTGTTTGAAGTCGGCCTTCACATATGTTTCGTCGTCCATGATGCAGCATTCAACTTTCGTCAGCATGTTGAGGTACAACTTCCTGGCACGGGTTTTGGCGGACTTGTTCTGCTTCTCGTCGCGATTAGGGGCCTTTTGTACCTTGAACGTTCGAAGCCCAGCCTTAGTTTTGGCCTTCTGGACAAAACTTCGGCTTAGGTGCAGCTTCTTAGCCACATCCCGAACGGAGGCGTTCGGATTTCGGTTGAAGGCCCCAACTACGCGGTTGTGATTTTTGGTGTTGTACGGAATACTTTTTCCTTCACTTCTGGGCTTCCGATCGGTGGTCAACCGTTCTTCGAACCGCTTAATCACTCGCGACACCGTGGAATTCGCGATTCCCAACGTTTTAGCGATGGAACGATGCGAGAGATCCTTGTTCTCGTGATGAATGCGCAAGATTTTATCACGCACGAGTTGTTCTTTCGACTCCATTTTCGCGAGTTTTGATCACAGGACTTTAAAACTTGCAGGATGTAAATATGAACTATGACACTATGCACTATGAACTAAATCCACCCAAATTTTCATTAAATTCTACCCAACGGTTAAAAAGTTAGAGCAATTTCATAGTGTGGCACCCTTCCCCACCTTCTACCTTATTTTTTTTCTTCAAAACCCTCCCTCTTTCTCCCTTTTTCTTTCAACCCAACCCCCCCGTATTACCCCAACTACCCCCAAATATCCACAACCAAACCTATCCTTTTTTTTCATATTTCCAAAATCCACCTTTTTATTTTAGAGTTTTTTTTCCCAATTTACCCCATGGATTTTTAAATTCAATTCCACAGGGGTTATTATCCTTCCTCATCGTCTTTGAGTTTTTCAAAACAAATATCGATAGTTTAACTATATTTCATGATTCAAACAGTATGTATGATGTATGATATAGACTACCACCCATTGTAGCACGGAAACTCAGTCCGACGGCAATGGGCTCTCCTCTCTGTTAGACTTGATCAAGCTTTAATAACCACTGATTATCCTAATCATGCCGTTGTATGAAGGGCCAAAAAGGGGTTGGGTGGATCGATATGCAACATCACTTATACGTATCCACAGGGATATAAAGAATCTCCTTCCAACAACAAGACTGAACAATTGGTCAAAAGAGCAAGCTATCTAACACGAGGATGCCCCAATGGGCGGGGAGAAGAGCCCGCCCTCTATTCACAAACTGTTAGCAATGGGGAGTTGGCATTCCCACTCTCCCCATCCAGAGTGCTTCAATCGGGTGCCCTGATGGTCCCTCCCATTCCCATGAAATATTTATATAATGGTGTATATATTTATGTAAATGAAAAATACTACAAGCATTCGTATCTGTAATATATGATCTTCATTCGGTTGATCCTGAAATGCAAGAAATGTTGTAAAATATTAAAGTGGAGCGTTCTGTGGTTCGCGCTTAAGCACGTTTTCGTTCGTTTTCAACGATAGTAGCAATTCACTAAAATCTCGGTTTGAGGTATCCTGAAAAAGTTTATTAAATCTATTGAAATTTTACAAAACTAACATTTATACATTTTAATTTACTGTTGCCATGGTCACTATTTGTTACTTGATGCTGATTTTATAACAACAATCTGCTTTTATTTTTGCTGACCTAATAATTATTGCTATCGAGAAAGGAATGGGAAGATTGAAGTGGAAGGGAGTTAAAGATAAATGGGTAAAAAAAAAAAAGTAATCTTCAAATAATCTATGAAGCAAAATCAATAAAACAATATTACAATAGATTGAACAATAGATTGAAATGTAAAATCAAACACTAACCAAATGGCACACATCGCCGCATGAATCAGATCAGCTCAGAATTGGTAAAAAGTCCATTTGCAAACCGGAAAGGAAAAATACATTCTTCAATAAGTGCAAAAGCCTACCACAGGTTCCGTAATTTTCAAAAGCCTACCATAGCTGTAATTTTCTGCGTTATATACTGGACATGTAAGGAATGCTAGATGTCATAAATTGAAGGTATGTTTCGTGTTTAAGCCAGATACCGCCTAAATCAAGTTTGTTGTATGAAAATGTGAAGGTCATGATATGATGGAAATAATACGATGTTGTAAAGAAATACTACATAATGTACATATAATAATTAAATGCCGCTATTTGCCTTTTCCGCTGCGATGTTAGATGATTGAAACTCTAAAATAGCGAAAATTCAAACGTGATATAATGAAATAAAGTTGATCACATGGCATTCTAGCAAAATAGCAAAGACAATTTAGGCAAATAAATTTCATATGAGTATGATTACTGCCCAAAAACGGAAACTCAATAAATACAAAACAAACAAAAAATTAAAAATTAATGATAGGAAATTCTTCGATAACTCTTTTTTCCTACTGGGCCCATAAATGATTCTTTATGTCTGTAAAATAGAAAATGTAGGATCATAAACAATGTAAGTTTTTGAATTAACTATTTTGGACGAAGAATTTTTTTTTTTTTTAGAATTAGTCGTATATAATCCACTCTCCAAAAAAATGTAAAAAACCATCCCATCTTTTCAAATACATAACGTGAGTTAGGTGGGCTAAAACTTACAACGATGCAAATGCGAAGCTGAAAATAGCATACAAAAATATTGTGAAGGGATGTTATAATATAAAATGATAATAATAATTAAATTTGTAATGTCTGCATGTCTGCTGATCCTGCTGCAATTGTAGAAGGACTTGCATTATCCTAACCACAGGGGAAGAAAACAATTCAAAATTATTATACAATACTTGTGAATTCCATGGATGATCTGAAATTATATACCGTATAAAGAATACTTCCATTTTTCGTGGTAAGGTAAGATTTCAGCATGCTACTTTACCGGGGTCACGCTGCCTACATCGCCTTGGTGCGGCTGCCACCTAATGTATAGTTGACGCGATACAGCGTTTCTTACTCAACCGCTGGATGCCAGGACAGACGCTGTTTGGGCCGCACCTCCTTGGTGGACAGACGCTCGGAACGCACCTCCTCAATCTAGCTGAAGTCAGAAGGACAACAGTGCCCAGGCTGCACTACCAGCTAAGTACGCAACCCTTAGCTGGCGGTCTTTGTCATCTCTTGACCCGTGGAAGCATGAGGTAGGAACTTGTGAGGACCAGAGCTATGTTGCGGGGACGCACGCTCCATCCCAGGTGTCTACTCACCATTTTGCAGCCCTGAGTCGCCCTGGTGGCTGCACCTTGTGTGTCCTGGCTGATACCACCTTTAGGTTTCCCCAGGATGGCGAATCGCGATTTTTTTACTTCGATCGCGACGAAAAAAAACTAGAAAAATATCGGACCGCAGGAGGGCTTGTACATACCGTTCCAGTGTTGCCGAAAGACGGTGCTGATATAATTTGCCAAATAACACAATTGAAATCTTAAAAAAACAATTCATTTTTAAAAAAAATTAAGTGTGCTTATAATTACTAAAATGATCTATAAGCGTAAAATTTGGTACCAAACTGTATATGGAAAAAAAAATACAGAGGAGTATTCTTGCGCGCGAAAATTTCTCGCATGATGTCCTAATAAAGGGTGATACGGTCAAAATTTGGTCAAGGGAAAACGCGTGTAAATCGGTGAAATCGTTTATTTAAAAAATCAAATTAAATTTCTTTTTCAAGTTCAATTAGTATAAAATTCAGGAAAAATATTCAGTTAGGCTTCCGCTTTTCCAAATCCGAATTGCCGGGCCTTACGCTTGACACCTGCCATCAGATTTTGTACAGCCACCTTGTCCACCTTCTTCGCCGCAGAAAGCCAGTTTGCCTTGAACTGCTGCTCGTCCTTAGCAGTTTTTTTGGTCTTCTTTAGGTTCCGCTTGACAATAGCCCAGTATTTCTCAATTGGGCGGAGCTCTGGCGTGTTGGGAGGGTTCTTGTCCTTGGGAACCACCTGCACGTTGTTGGCGGCGTACCACTCCATGGCCTTTTTACCGTAATGGCAAGATGCCAAATCCGGCCAAAACAGTACGGAACAACCGTGTTTCTTCAGGAAAGGCAGCAGACGTTTATTCAAACACGATTTCACGTAAATTTCTTGGTTGACAGTCCCGGAAGCTATGAAAATGCTGCTTTTCAAGCCACAGGTACAGATGGCTTGCCAAACCAGATATTTCTTTGCGAACTTTGACAGTTTCGTGTGCTTGAAAATATCTGCTACCTTTCCCCTTCCTTTTGCCGTATAAAACTCCTGTCCCGGAAGCTGCTTGTAGTCGGCTTTGACGTAGGTTTCGTCGTCCATTACCACGCAGTCAAACTTCGTCAGCATCGTCGTGTACAGCCTCCGGGATCGCGCTTTGGCTGTCGTATTTTGTTTATCATCGCGATTTGGAGTCACTACCTTCTTGTAAGTCGATAGTCCGGCTCGTTTTTTGGCTCGATGCACCGTTGTAGACGATACACCCAGCTTATTTGCGGCATCTCTGAGAGATAGGTTAGGGTTTCGCTTGAAAGTACCGGCAACTCTCTTTGTCGTCTCAGCGGCTTCCGGTTTTCGATTTCCCCCCGATCCAGACTTCCTGGCTTGTCGACAAACGTTCCCCCAAACACTTTAATTACATCTGTAACGGTTGATTTGGCAACTTTTCGCGATTTTGCCAACTTTGCGTGCGAGTAGCTCGGATTTTCGCGATGCGCGAGCAAAATTTTGATACGCTTCTCTTCTTGCTTGGACGGCATTTTGACAACTGAAGAGTGAATTCCAAAATCAAAATAGGAGCAACATTCTACACACACCCACAAAATGAGGGGTGTTCAGGTTTTTTAAATGCAAAATTGAAAGCATCGAGACGTCAAGCCGGTTGATATTGACCAAATTTTTGAACGTATCGACACTTTAGTAGGAATTTGTTGTTCGTAATGTGACGAACTGTTCAAAGTGAAAACTTCCAGTTATCAGGGACTCGGTCACGTATCACGGTAATAATGATGCAATTTCTTAGAACGCTACATTATATTATCCTCAAACCTCACCATTTCTGGTGCTGAATATGCATCTCGGACGACGAAGGCGTGTGTCCTAGTTGATGCTGTAGCTGCTGCTGCTGGTAATCCAGGAAATCTTGGTGGGCCTGCTGCTGCTGTTGTTGGTGGAACTGCTGTTGATATCGATGGCTTCCGCGAGACTGGTTCGACGACGGAGCAGCAGGAGATTGACGAGGCGGATGAGGAACTGGGTGAAGCTTGAAGTGCTGTGACGATGATGGAGGTTGCTGCATGCCGGGTGGATCAGCGCTCTTCACCGGACTGTTGTAGATGTCGTCGTTGAAGTACACCTCACTCGGCTGAGATCCGTTGGTGAGGGAAGATGCGGAATGCGGTGGATGAGGCAGGTAGAGATGAGACGGTGGTTGCGTTTGCGATGATTGCCCTGGAGGGCTCCGCAGCTCGTTGCTACTGCTGCGGGAGGAGCCTCGTCCTAGCAGTGACGGATCTACGTATTGATATGAGTGATGAGCGCTTTTTGTGGTTTGGTGGCAAGCAAAGATGGGGTTAGAATGTGCGGGGAAGACAGAAATAAGAGAATTCTTTGTTAGAATTCACACATACAAACAACCAGTGAGGGTGAAAGGGTAGAGAGTAGGCTACTTACTTATAGCTGGTTGAGAGACCCGAACCGCAGCGTGATCCCTGGGAGCCAGCGGTGTTTCCAGGGACCAGCTCCGAAGGGTACACGTGGTTCAGATGTAGATGGTGATCTAAGGCTTCCGGAATGGGTGGCGGGTGTTCCGGTGGGGGAGGTAGGAAGTCGATCCAGTTAGAGGGAGCTACAGAACAGGGTTTGCGAGCGATTAGTACCAATTCGAGGGCAGAACACACCAGGATAGTAGAACAAGCAGGTTAATTGAATGGGGGAGATCTTACCAGTACTGTAGGGCATGGCGAAGGGCTTCGGATGACCAGGGCCGTATGGAATGTCCGAACGGACGCTCGATGTTGCTGATGAGTAAGTTTCGTGGCCCATCGGACCGTTCTGGTATGGAAGCTTACCGTTTTCACTCGGAATACCGTTCATGATCATCGTTGTTGCGTACGGTGAAGGATTGTCCGGTGACTGTAAAAAAATATCGTTTGGTTATTGAATGATCTACATTAAGTAACGTGACCTACCTTTCTACAATTGTAGAACGAAACTATGTTTCGTGGATCGACTTCAGCGTAGTCCGTGCCAACGTCTGTGTAGTTGGAGGGATTGTGTGAGCTTTCCAGTAGCTTCATTTCACTCAGCCCTGAGTCCTTATCGGTATCCGTTGACCTCCAACCGCGATCGATCCACAGGCAATCCTTTCGAGTGAGGTTCATATTTGCTAAATCGCCGCTAGTTATTACCGGAACAGTCACCATGGCCTTGCTCATATTCTGTCGCTTCTTCACAAATACAACCACACCAACAACGGTGAAGGTCAGTATGATCAGCAGTGCCAGCACAACAAACACCATAAACCATGTTTCGTGCATGAAGTTATGATGCCGGTAGCCTCCAATATCACTGAGAGAGTTGTGAGCCCTTGGAGGAGCTATCACGTGGGCTGGATCCATAATCAAGTACGCTGGTTTGGAGTAAGGTCCTGCTCCGATTCGGTTGAATGCCACAATTTGAGCTCGATACGTAGCCCCCGTAGTCAAATTGTTCAACATCACCGAAGTGGTCGTCGCATTCAGCGTCATCGAAGCGAGTGTCTTCGATGTGTTTCCGGATTTGACCTGAATCTTATATCCCAGCAGCACTCCGTTCTGGTTTTCCAGTGGAGGTGCTGACCACTTGACCCAACCGGCCGTCAAATTCAGCATTCCGGTCTGAATGTTCACCGGAGCAGCCGTCGGAGCATCCTCCAGCGTTTGTACTACCTTTGAGTTGCTCGGTTGGCCTTCGACGTTCTTGAAATACGGCGTCAGGAAAAACTCGTACCGGGTGAATTTATTCAAATTGTTGATCACATGGGTCTCGGCGGCATTGTTCGGGATGGTCAGCATGCTGTACTTTTGCGAATTGGTACCCAAATCGCGGTAGCGTACGTACAGACCTTCGATGTACTCCTCAGTGCTGGAGATGTGCAGCTGCCACTCCAGGCGAACTGATGTCGAACTTAACGCCACGACATCCACCAGTTCAAGGATCTGAAAACGAAATAGTGGAGTTAATGAAGTGGAATTCGTTTGCCAGTTATTTACGATTTGATTCCGGTTTGAGGGGTGTAATGGATCGCGGAAAAATTGATAATTTATGGACGGGATAATGAGCGAAATTAATGATAGTGTGCATAATTTATTCGGAAGTGGGAATGCAAAATTTATCTGATTAATTAGTAGATATTTATTAGCATTTGATTTTGTGTTTTCATAAAAGTGGAGCACTTCATGAGATAATCCGGTTGAAGTGAAAAATGTTTGGGAGGTTAGTTTTGCTCGTGGCTGGTGTCTAATCAGCCGACGAGGGTTTATGATTCAATTGAAATGTGATGAATTGATTATTCTGACTGTCTGATATTTAATTAATTTGGATTTATTTGGTGGTAGAGCAATAAATTCGGCTAAGCTGGTGTCCCGTTTGCAGTCATGAATTTTGAATTTTTGAAAGGAGCAGAAAAAATCAAAACCTTTCCATCCATTTCATGATAGTATTGAATCAGGCATCACAAAAACAATGAATTTGAAGAAAGCTCAAGTGTTTGCTAAAACCACTAGATCATGCAAGCAGACAAAAAGCAATCTCACAAATTCCCCCAAAATCCATCCCCTTTCCATGCACTCAAGAACCTACCCGGATAACATTTCACCCGAAAGCCCATCAATCTCAAACGTCATTTATCTCAAACACAAGAGCAAACGCTCTGGAACATCCCCTTTCCCGCATTCCTTTTCTTCGAGTTTAATTTATTTCCTTTTAATTCGTTTAATTTGGTTCCATCCCGTGCGTCCACCCCCACCCACTTCCGACCGTAGCATAAATAATCCACATAATAAAGTCAGACCGTGGAGCGAACCATGCTCCTTGGCGTCCTTGGCCAGAAAAACCACCAAGCTTCTTTCCTAAGTCAAAGTCTCGCCTTCTTTACTTGCATTAGCCTTCTTCATTACCATAAAATGAGGATAACTCTTCGGAGACTTTGACTATTTGTTGCCACCCAGCAGCAGCATCCGGTTCGATGCTTTTTTTTGGTTTTCGGGAGAGCTGCACGAAAAACACCACCCCTAATCTAATTGATGCTCCATGCGATCGTCTTTGCTTTCTCCCAAAAGCACACCATCGATCGCCAACGGAACGTTTAGTTCGGAAAGTTTCATCTTCCAACCTCCTTCCCCAAAACACACACAAACACAAACACACTTCGAGCGTTTGAATTGGCAAAATGGGATAAAATATTAACCTCAATCTACATTCCCCCCATTGGGGGATGGTTTACTAACTGTCTTAGCTCGCAGGACCGACATGGAATCATTGGCTAGGCGGTGGGAGGGGTCGAGTGGAACATTTTGTTAATTTTCCGGCAAAATTGATTGGAAATTTTCTGCCTTACGTCTGTTGTCTCTTACCTTCCCATTGAGCACCATTCGGGCGGCTTCCAGTTCTTCCGGCATGGTGACGCCATCGTCGCCGGAGAGGGTCCGGATCACATTGGACAGCGGAGATGGAGCCGAGTAACCGTAAGCGTTTTCCGCCCGGACCACAAAGATGTACGAAGTTGACGGTGAGAGATTTGTGATCTGGAACGAGTTTTAAGTCGATTAGAGTTTGATATGAAAGTGGTCGGAGGGGGGATGAATATTCGTCTCATAACTTACCGTAGCAGTGTTTCCTGGGACTCGCACTGCCCGGATCCATCCTTTCTTCTCATCCGGGCTGTAGAATTCCACCATGTAGCCACTGATGGGATTGTTCCAGAGTTTTTCCTGCAGTGCATCACCGCCAATCTTGGTCCATATCAGAGTGACGTTGCTGTTGGTGATGTTGACGGCTTTGGGAATCGATGGCGCCACCGGAAGCAAATCCGCACTATTGGATCGATGCGGCATAGTGGAGAGATTTTTCTCGACCTAGATTTGTTCGGAAAGGAGGAGCATGAAGTGGAATTGATTTTCTAACCGCAGTCATCGATCGGCAACTGAGAGGGATGCGACAGAAGGACTTACCAGCAAAAATGCACCCCAGGACGTTTCTCCCTTCTCGGAGTAGGCCACGCACGAGTACCAGTCGGTGTCTTCGGGTTGAAGGTCTGAAAATTGAAAGATAAAATGGAATCGTTGAAAATAGGATGCTTTGCAGGAAAACAACATTTTGAGGTTCATATGTAACATTAGAGAGCAATAAATGGTGAAGTGGCTAAAATGGTTATAAAGTTAAAAATTATTGGTTACACGACTAAACGCGTCGATAAGGTGCAAATGAGTCTGCAGAAGTTCTACGAAAAATGGCGGAGCAAATCGGAAACTTTTTGAAAACAGTCCGCTCCGCTACCTTGTGCTGTGCCCTGCGGGGAAAGTGGGAATCAGAATGGAATGTGGCCCTTGCTTTTTTCGAAGTTGAATTCGACGAAAAAGTAAAGATGGTTGTCGCTTTGAATAAGCGATGATCAACGATGATAAAGTTCCCGCCAGAGCTAGTAAGGTCAGCGACGACCATTCGACCTTTTCGAACTTTGTTACTGAGGCTTCAAAAAAGTTCTTTTTTTTTGTGATGAACATCTCCATCGATTTTATCGGTGAAATCCCAGAAAACTGGAAATCTAATGAAGAATATTTAAGAGGTAAGCAAGTTATGGTGAACCACCGAACAATCAAGCCGATAAAGTATTGGATTCTGAGTAGCGCCACATTGATTGACCCACGCTTTTTTTTCCAAGCCAGATTTATATTACCAACCAATATTTTGAATTATAATGTTTAGAGTAAATTGTCTGAAAAAGAGATTTCTTCGTTATTTTCCGAGCATATCTTATTTTGCAGAGCCTCAGGTCTAGCCAACATTTCTTTTTTTAGGCATTCTTACTCTACTTGCGGTGTTTTCGGTTGAAATGTTTCAATGTTTTAATGTTTAATTGTTTAGATGAATTTTGAATAAAAACATATCCCTTTTGAAAAATTACGTTTGTGTAAAAATTACCTATGCGGCCTTTAAAAATGTTTTGTCCACTTTACGGAAACGTGTGTAAAGTAGCATCCAAATCGAAGACTCTATGCCCAAGATATCGGCTTTCCACCATGCTGAGTGAACGCCCCACACCACGTAAGGAGCGTATCGAAAATAAGCTATCCACAAACTTTCTTTCAAATTATGTTGAAAACCGATATTTTATTCATACTAAAAATTGATCCTTCATTGGTTAAACTTGAACATAATGAAGACCGGATGAAATTTAAGTTATTCCTTCACGAATTTTCGAACTTTGGATCGAATGCTCTTTATCAAATTCCGGACAAGTGTTGCATCGCATTTTTTGGACGCTTGAGCCCACATTTTTTGAACTCCTGCATATTCCCAGCTGCCTTACCAGTCTTCTTGAAGACCCTCTTCACGATTGCCCAGTAACGTTCGATGGGTCGAAGCTGAGGGCAATTTGGTGGATTGATATTTTTCTCAACGAAATCTATACCCTTTTCCGCAAGCCAATTGAGAGTGGTTTTGGCATAGTGAGCCGACGCTTAATCCGGCCAAAACAGTGGAGGTGTACTATGCTTCTTATATAAAAGCAACCATCTCTTCTGGAGACACTCAGATCGATAGATTTCCGCATTTATAGTACCGGTAGTGTAAAAAATTGTTGACTTCAAACCACAGGAACATATTGCTTGCCATACCAGTAAAGGGCGAACACGAAATTATTGCGACACCGAAAATGTCATGCCAATTTTCTTATAATGTTTAGAATCAAACCAAAATTTTAGGGTAGTTTTATACATATATTTACTTCAAAAATCAAAAGAAAAGTTAATCTATGGAGCCTTGAGTGTAAAATTGAACGCATTTTCGCTTGATGCCCTCCATCAAAGTCTTTACAGTGTCATCCGGTACCAGTTTCTCAGTTTTTTTTTTTTCCATTTTCTTAACATGTCCTTCTCGTCTTTACTGTCTTTTTGCTCTTCCGAAGTTCTCGCTTCATCATTGCCCAGTACTGCTCCACCGGGCGCAGCTCCGGACAGTTTGACGGATTCATGTCCTTTGGAACAAAATGGACAGAATTGGCCTCATACCACTCCAGGACACTTTTAGAATAGTGGCATGATGCCAAATCTGGCCAAAATAGCGGAGCTTCGTCGTGCTGCTGCAAGAACGGCAAAAGGCGCTTCTCGAGGCACTCAGATTTGTAGATCTCGCCATTTACTGTGCCCTTTGTCACGAAAGGCTCACTCCTCAGTCCGCAAGAGCAGATGGCCTGCCAAATGAGATATTTGGAGGCGAACTTCGACATTTTCTTCTTCTTAAATTTGTCGTCCACATAGAACTTGCCGGTGAAAAACTCCAACCCCGGAATTTGCTTTAAATCGGCTTTTATATACGTTTCGTCGTCCATCACACAGCAGCCATATTTTGTCAGCATCTTCTCGTAGAGCTTCCGTGCCCGAGTTTTAGCCGTCGATTGTTGCCGCTCATCGCGGTTTGGGAAGTTCTGTACCTTGTATGTATGTAGTCCAGCTCTCTTCTTTGCATTCTGGACGTAGCTCTGCGACATGCCGATCTTTTTAGCCAAATCACGGCTTGAGACGTTGGGATTTGCTTTAATCATCCGCTTCACCGTTCCCTCCGTCTTTTTGTTCTCCGGTCCTGGTTTTCTTCCAGCTCCTTTGCCGTGGTCCAACGTCAACCGCTCCAAGAACCGCCTCAACACTCTGGAAACGGTTGAATGGTGAATGTTCAACATTTTTCCCAACTGCCGGTGCGACAGGTCAGGAAATTACAGGTGTTTGGAAAGAATTTGTTCTCTCGACTCGCGTTGGTTCACCTCCATTTTCGTTGAATCGAAAAACACGACTTCGAGTTTGACAGCATGTAAACAATACACATCAATGAGAAAGTGTGCAAAATTTGGTTGATTTTTACCCAATGGTAAAAAATTTATGCCCTGTTGAATGTGTCGCAATAATTTCGTGTTCGCCCTTTACCTTTCGACCGAATTTCTCCACTTGAATCGACCTGTCCGCATCGCTCACATCCTCCCCAACGACGGCAGTAAAGTATTGTTGACCTGGAAGGGTTTTTGAGTCCTCCTTTACATAGGTCTCATCGTCCATCAAAACGCATGCATCCGGACGCTGCAAAAGACGCGAATACAATTTCCGGGCCCTTGTTGCTGCTCGCTTCTTCTGTTCTGTACTTTGTTTCGAGATTTTCTGCTTCTTGTAGGTCTTCAGGTGGTTTCGCCTCTTGATACGCTGGATCATTCCGACACTCGTTCCTGCTTTTTTTGGCCAAATCACGTATTGACATTGATTTGTTCTTCATGATTAGAGATACCACTTTCTGCTCCAGTTTCGGGTTGGAAGAACCGGGTTTTCTGCCTCTTCCTGGTAGCTCATCCAAAGAATAGTGTTCCCCAAACTTATTAATGATGGTTTTAACACTCGCATGATGAATTCCAAACCGCTTCGCCAATTTTCGCATAGTAATACCCTTCTCACTTAGCCATGTGTCCAGAACCTTAATTTTCACTTCCTTTTCAATACGCGACATTTTGAAAACGTAGAATTTGAACCGCACAAACAAGTAAACAAAAGAAAGCTGACAGTCAAACGCACAGCATGCAGTGTTCAGAGCATAAAAAACCATCACAAATACATGCGTATAACGCAAATGTATGTGGATAGCTTATATTCGATACACTCCTTACAGCCGAGTTGAAGAACTACATCAAGTTCACGAATGAAAGCTCTAGGCTTTGATGGAGTTTTCAACATCGTCCTTAAGAACCTTGGACTCAAACCGATTACCCTTCTGGTCAACGTATTCAACCGATGCCTTGAAATCAGTTACTTTCCGTCCAGTTGAAAAAATTCAAAGGTGGTACCTATCTTGAAGCCGTGGAAGGACCCAACCAACCCGGCTAGCTATCGACCAATCAGCCTACTCTCCTCAATAAGCAAGTTGTTTGAGAGAGTAATCTACAGAAGGCTAAGGGCTGTATCCGTAATAATCCGGACACCTCAAAACATGAATAAAACATAAATTTCGCATTATATTTCCGTCGTAGTTGTTTATTTCAGATTCATGGGGTGTGTTTTAACAATTCGTGAAGACAAAACATAGTTATTCGGTATTTGCATAAAATTTTCGAACTTTGCGCTTAACTCCGTCCATTAGGGTTTGTACAGACTCTTCAGAAATCGTAGAAGCCGTCTTTGTCCAAATTTGCTGGAAGTGTTTGATGTCTTTGATTCCTTGCTTCTTTCCAGAAAGCTTCCGCTTCATCAGAGCCCAATATCTCTCGATTGGTCGTAGCTCTGGGCAATTTGGCGGGTTTGAGGTTTTTGGTACAATGTTCACTTGATTTGCTTGGTACCACTCCATCACAGTTTTAGCATAGTGGCATGATGCCAAATCGGGCCAGAACAAAGGTTTTTTTTTGTGACTTTTGATGAAGGGTAGCAATCGCTTCTGCAGACACTCTTTCTGATAGATCTCCTTGTTGATTGTGCCTGTAGTGACGAAAGATTTACTCTTTTTGCCACACGTGCAAATTGCTTGCCACACAAGGTATTTTTTGGGAAATTTCGATGCCTTCTTCGTTCTGAAATGCTCAGCTGTAGCATTTCTGGCCATAGCAGAATAAAAAGCCAGCCCTGGAAGCTGCTTGAAATCCTCCAGGACATAAGTTTCATCGTCCATAACAACGCATGAAAACTTCGTCAAATATTCGCAGTACAAACGTCGAGCCCGTGATTTTGCTGCCAAGTTCTGTTTGTCGTTGCGATTTGGAACTGTTTTTACTTTATACGACTTAAGTCCCAAACGTTGTTTTGATTTTTGGACAAAACCAGGCGACATCCCTATTTTACGAGCCACCGTTCGAATGGAGAGATTTGGGTTTTTCGTTAATATCCTTTTCACCTTTCGGTCCATGACAGGATCAGCGCGTCCAATGTTTTTGTCACTTCTCGGTTTCCTCTCCACCGTCAAACGTTCCGAAAATGATTTGAGCACATCGTGAACAGTGGATTTAGGCAAATCCAATGTTTTTGCAAGATCCCGTATTGACAAGTCAGGATTTGCCGTACGCCCGTACAAAATTCGCTCGCGCACTTGTTTTTCTTTCGTCGCCATCTTGAATACTAAAGATGAAATGTAAACATCAATCATAGTCTTTTCATCATAGACTCTCAGCTATACCACAGTGAAATTTTTCATTCCTACGTGCAATATTTCAAAAGTTACAATGATTTGAAGGTGTCCGGATTAATGTGGATACAGACCTTACCCCCCCCCCTCATCCATAATAAATTTTTCCATCCCCTCCCTCATCCCCCCCACCACATATCCCCACCCAGTACTCATAACGTCAAAAATCATTTCACAACAACCACTGAAACGATAATTTATTGCATGCTCATGCACGTCGTGAAGGTTTTCCATCCTCTACTGTAAAAAGACGAAGCAATACGTTTTTGAACCGGAAATCTCATCTACTTTTCTTGTGTCGTTAAATTGGACTAGACAAAACGCGCGCATAAACTCACGCATGAGTTCTGAGGATTTTATTTTTTCCGAACACTGGGTCACAAATGATGGAGAAGAATAATTTAATAAATTTTGTATTGCTGAGTACACACTTGTTAATATTCATTAGAACTACACTATCCAGCCTAGTAATGACAAAATCATGATCATCATGAGCAATAAAAAAAAGTCAGTTGCATTTGAACCACATTTTTTCGAAATTTTATAATCAATTAAGCCTGGAGCAATAATATCTCATCGATCTGAGTCTGAAAAGCAACACGACCAATGTCTTCCGTTTTAACAAAACAATTCAGTTATTTTGGCTATTATGTAATACAAGTATTCCATTTATGACGAAAGTGCATTACTCCTTTGATTAATCTTCAACTTGTCTTTAATTCAATATTCAGAGTTCTTTCTCCCCGGAGAAAGTCATTCGATTTGGTCATTGCACTTACCCCCAATCGCAATGTAATGCAATTCATCGTTGAAGAATCACCGACATTGTATCGCGAAACCCATCCGAGGACGCAGTTTTAATCAGATCTTCGAGAGCCTACCGTGCGTCAGTTGCTTTGGGGATCGAAGTTGAACCAGCACGCAACTCAATATCACCATTTCCACCGGTTTGTGTTTTCAACGGCACCGCGAATGGGCCACGCCATCTCGTGTGGCACGCAATTTCTAAACGCCAGATAGGCAGGCGGTACCAGCAGTTCCCGTTTAGCTCGCCATCCTCAGCAGAACTGTGATTTGCACTTCTCGGTGCCTGCTGAAACCCACCTGGCGCTTGTCTTGTCTTGCTCGGTGGGTCGTTTGTTGTAACTAGAACAAACGACGATTCCCCGCATAATAACCGTAAGACAGGCCACCGAGATGGGTGGGTGGGTTTTGCCTACATCCATACAGCTGACAGGTCCGGGCTTGTTATTTGCCAGCGGATTGACTTCAAAACATCCAACAGAGCCAAGAGAGAGAGAGAGAGTCAATCCAGGCGTCGCTGTTTGACATTTTCAAGAGGCGGGGGGCGTTTCTGGGGGTTGTGTCTTTTTCAAATGATGACTTCCAGTCGCCAAACACCGCCGTATTATGCAACCCGTTTGCGTGTATTGAAATTACCTACCAATATCGGGGCAGTAATTACTAGCCTGCGGGGACATCGGAGTGCGGGGAGTGCAAAATATTCGATTAAAAGGCGGCAGGGATCGACGTGTATGTAATTTTACCACCGACATGACGAGCCACTTTACGATCCTCTTCGTGGGTTAGGTGAAAGGTTAGCCAAATAGACTACCGTCTCGGAACCGGTGCTGTGACGAATCTGGAGTAATACAATTTGCTCGCTTATTTCATACTTCTGAACCATTCCCAATCGATTATCAAGTACCAAAATTGAATCTTTCCCAATGAGGGCAGGGGATTCCATTTCATACAAAGACCGCAAAATACAAAGAATCGTACGAATACGGAACGAGGCCATCCCCTCGAGAATACGGCAATGACAATTTGCAAAATGCTTTCACATATACCGAGAATCGAGATGAACATGCCTCTCTGATTTCGTAACTCACTCCTCGTCGCTGGCAAATGGAAACCGTATCTTCTTGTGCCGAATGCTAATATTGGCACTTGGCATTCCGGTCCGAAGTTGCCTCCCGTTCATCCTTCACGAAATTGGAACAAGTAAACGGGTGTAGTCCCAAGTTAGCACATTATGACATCGGCATCGCATATCCGTACGCAGTCGTCCTCGATTTGCGTTCCGAAATCTTCACTTCTTCGACATTGTTGTTCGGAGGATAGGAAAATTGAGAGACCCCGAAGCATTCCTCCGGAACGGGAAAAAGTGCAGAGTTTCACTGTTCTACCATTGTGCACTTCGGAAAGTATAATACTAGCGACCGGGGGTGGATGAGTCTCCAAGCGAGCATAAATAATTCTCCAGCTGCGTTGGCTGGTTATGCTTGTCATTGGGATAGCATTTCGGGGAGGAATCTGGAGCTTTTGCTTTTCCCTAAAGTTTCGGAGGATATGAAGGCGAAGTCAATCGAGGGAGAACAGATTTAAGCATACTTTTGGCCAGGATGATGACGGTACTGCAGATGTTTTCGTTGGAAACATTGGCATTGATTTTTCAGGTATGATGCTGGTTTGAAATGATGGAAAATTTATTCTTGTAACAAAAGTTATATTTGTAATGTAGCTCAGCTTAGAGGACCATACACTATCCAGGATATGCTGCTGTTGTCTAGTCTAGTCTTGTCTATAGACTGTTCCTATAATTATAAATACACTAATTACTAACCGTCAATTCAAAATGCGTGCAGTATTCAACCAACTTTTCACTGCGTCCTGTTGTTTACATCCTAATCAAACTGATGTTTTCATTTTTTTCAATTTTTCGCTCGGAAGTTTGAAAATGCGTGGTCTTTCTTCCGAGAAAGAAAACGGATTGCGCACAAACGGTGCATTGTCAGTGGTCTTTCGATCAGAAAACTGGCGAGTGAAGAAAGTGTGAGCGTTTGGAGAAACGTTCAATCCGCATTACGGAAGTATCAACAATAGAAGTGCTCTTTCCTAGATTCCCCGAGACGGGTGGTTGAAAACCCCGGTCCCGCTGACCCTACAATCAACAGAAAGATATGTATCAGCTCAAGCGTCATCCTTTAGCATCAGTCCCAGATGTGGCGAAAAAGCTGGCACTTCGGCGACTAATCCGATGCAGACCAAGGAGAAAATGGGCCTGCAGACTCGTCGGAAACAGTATGAAGCAAAACGAAGCACCAAACAGGCTGATTCTGTGAAACCGAGGGCTCGAAAGCTGTACGATACACTGCTGACCAAAAAATCTGCTGTGTTATCATGGACAATGAACCTACATTTAAGGAGTGTATCGAATATAAGCTATCCACATACATTTGCGTTGTACGCATGTATTTGTGATGGTTTTTTATGCTCTGAACACTGCATGCTGTGCGTTTGACTGTCAGCTTTCTTTGTTTACTTGTTTGTGCGGTTCAAATTCTGCGTTTTCAAAATGTCGCGTATTGAAAAGGAAGTGAAAATTAAGGTTCTGGACACATGGCTAAGTGAGAAGGGTATTACTATGCGAAAATTGGCGAAGCGGTTTGGAATTCATCATGCGAGTGTTAAAACCATCATTAATAAGTTTGGGGAACACTATTCTTTGGATGAGCTACCAGAAGAGGCAGAAAACCCGGTTCTTCCAACCCGAAACTGGAGCAGAAAGTGGTATCTCTAATCATGAAGAACAAATCAATGTCAATACGTGATTTGGCCAAAAAAGCAGGAACGAGTGTCGGAATGATCCAGCGTATCAAGAGGCGAAACCACCTGAAGACCTACAAGAAGCAGAAAATCTCGAAACAAAGTGCAGAACAGAAGAAGCGAGCAGCAACAAGGGCCCGGAAATTGTATTCGCGTCTTTTGCAGCGTCCGGATGCATGCGTTTTGATGGACGATGAGACCTATGTAAAGGAGGACTCAAAACCCTTCCAGGTCCACAATACTTTACTGCCGTCGTTGGGGAGGATGTGAGCGATGCGGACAGGTCGATTCAAGTGGAGAAATTCGGTCGAAAGGTACTGGTATGGCAAGCAATATGTTCCTGTGGTTTGAAGTCAACCATTTTTTACACTACCGGAACTATAAATGCGGAAATCTATCGATCTGAGTGTCTCCAGAAGAGATTGTTGCCTTTATATAAGAAGCATAGTACACCTCCACTGTTTTGGCCGGATTTAGCGTCGGCTCACTATGCCAAAACCACTCTCAATTGGCTTGCGGAAAAGGGTATAGATTTCGTTGAGAAAAATATCAATCCACCAAATTGCCCTCAGCTTCGACCCATCGAACGTTACTGGGCAATCGTGAAGAGGGTCTTCAAGAAGACTGGTAAGGCAGCTGGGAACATGCAGGAGTTCAAAAAAATTTGGGCTCAAGCGTCCAAAAAATGCGATGCAACACTTGTCCGGAACTTGATGAAGAGCATTCGATCCAAAGTTCGAAAATTCGTGAAGGAATAACTTAAATTTCATCCGGTCTTCATTATGTTCAAGTTTAACCTCGTACAATAAAGGATCAATTTTTTGTATGAATAAAATATCGGTTTTCAACATAATTTGAAAGAAAGTTTGTGGATAGCTTATTTTCGATACACTCCTTAACGTTTGCATTAAAAAAATGGACTGTTTTCGGATGGTGAAAAAAAATCGAAGACAGATAATTGCTTTTGATAGATTTCCCATGGAAGGTAATTATTTAAGCTTACTTGCAAAAAAATTCTACGCCCTTGTGAGCGGCCTTCCGGCAGTTAACCGGAACATTCGCCATGGCGGACGAAAACATGCGTGTAGGCATGTTTTTGATTTCTTTCTTCGTTTTATTTATCAATTCCTCCTCAGTTTTCGCGACAAAATTGTTGGAGTAGATCTTACGCTTCAGGTTGGCACAGAAATTTTCGATGGGACGCAGCTGGGGGACGTTGGGCGGGTTCGCCGACTTGAGTACCATATCGATATTCAGCCGATACATCTCCTCCAACGATCGCTTCGAGTAGTGGGCCGACGCCAGATCCGGCCAGAACACCGCGTCTTCGCCCTTATGGTATTTCTTGATGAACGACGCAACTTCCGGCAGGCATTTCGTACTATAAATTTCCGCGTTCACAGCCAGTCCGGAGCGAAAGAAGAACGGCTTTGACATCCCCTTCTCGCTGATTGTCAGCCACAGCAGCACCTTCTTGGGGAACTCACCTCGGAGCTTACTTCCTTCGTGGGGAAAGTAAAATACGAAGTGCCCTGCCAGTCGTTGCCATCCGTACTGGTGAGATAGGTCTCGTCGTCCATCACCACCGCCACGTCGCGATTCGCCGGGAAAATCGAGTTGACCATCTTATTCAGCCGCTGCCGCTGCGTCATTGCCTGCAGCTCCGAAACCAATGGACGCGACTTCCGCTTCCTGACATGTATGTTCATGTTCGCCAGGTACTTTTTTACTGTTTGGCTGGTTGAACCGACCTCCCGGCCAAACGCACGCAGCGATGTAGCCATTTTTTCCTCGGTCTTCCTCTTCAGCATCCTTTGGAGCTTCTTGTCGCTCAGGGTCGTCGGCCGTCCGGAACCGGGCTTTTTTTCGATGCTCTGATTGTTGTCTAATAGTGCCAAGATGTTGTAGATGACGGAACGGGCGTATCCGGCGTCCACAAAGTGCCGCACGATGTCCGTTTTCGACGCGGCGGGGTGCCGTTCTTTGAATGCGCACACTTCTGAACGGAGTTGCTTCACTGTTTTTGCCATCACGGTTAGAATTTGACAGATAGAGCTGTCAAATTTTGTCTGTTGACTCATGGGTTACTGTGATTGATGCTGCATGGGTAGTTTCCACACAGTTCATTTGGAGTTTTTTTATTGTGGTTATTCAGTTATTTTATTGCTCATTTTACTATTTTTATGGGAAAATCAAATAAAATTCCAAGACACATGCGAGTAGTTTAGTGCTCAAATTATATCATTTGGTGGAAATCAAGCCATATTTATTTGATCATATACTCAATAGCTGTTGCTTTATTTGACAGATTTACCGGTCACAATTAGATTATCCAAAGATCATTTCTCATCTATTATTGCTCATTTCTAATTTTTTAATGCTGATTACACATTATTTGTTGGCACAGTCCTTTATACTTAAGCGGCAGTTTTGGTGATTTTTCTGAATTACTAAGTGCAGGTAAATATTTTAGTCATTGATTACTCATGTTGCTGTCGTTTTCGTCGTTCAGCGGTTAAAAGATCAAAATTGATAGTTAACATTTATTCCTGTGACATTAAAATTAAAACTGATCCTACTATCAGCGAAAGCCATTTGAATCGTCAATTTGCAGTAGATTTTTCCCTTTTGATAGTAAAATGAGTATTCCAATTGATCTTCTGTCATAACAATGTAAACAAAACTACTTATTTGATAGAGAACGCAAGATAACAGCAAGATGAAAACTAAATTTGATACTATATTTGACAATTGTGAAGTGAAATCAATTATTGATTTCAATTTGTTGTTGATATTCAAATAAGTTTTGAAATTGCTTTTTTATGATGTTAGACTTTACTCGGGGTTCCAGTCAAGTAAAATGAAAAACCAAAAGTAAGTCCTGTGCAAAACCTCACCTGTCAGAGCCGTGTAGTCAAATCTTCTAAGCAGTACGTTTTTAACAGGCAGAACAAAGCCAGCAGAAAATGATTCACATGTCAATCTGTTTCTTCCTTGAAGGAATTGTGTACACACTTAGAAATTATGAATTTTACACGAGACGTAATTAATGTTTGTAAAAAGTCGGGGAACGTAAAGAAAGATTTCGTGTAAAATTATGTCTCCTGAAATTGACACATACGCAATTCGACGAAAGATGTGTTTGATTGAATTTATTTTCTCATCTCTGTCGACTCATTCTTATGTGCTAAAGGACGCTTGCATGTGTCGGTCTCAGAGGACATAAATTTACATGACATTTTGGTAGTGTGTACGACGTGCTAGCCGCAGCTACCGATGTTGAGGACTTCACAGCTAGGCCTGATTTGCAGATCCCTGATTTCGCCCAGTCAATTCTTTGAACGCCTTCCAGTCGACAGCCAGCCATCCCGGCCAACCGGTCCGGGAATACTATATTCTTCACTGTTATTCAACACTGTTTCATTCCGTTAATGAGATCGTTGGACCGAGTAGATGATGAAAACGCTACTCAAACCAATAGTTTGAAAAAAGTGTGAGCATGATTCCTGCCATATGACAAAAATTCCCGATGATTTTGGATTCCCGCATTTCCCGATTTTTCCGAGTCTGTGGCCGCCCTGCTTCGGTGAGTGCTGAAACGGCTGCTGAAAGTGTTTAGTTCTTTTTCAACCATTCGATTGAATCCAGGAAGGTGCCAGACTTCTATCGCCATTTGAAATTGAGTAAAAAATAAGTAATTGTTCTTCAAGGTTTCCTGAAGGAGAAAATCCTCAAGCTCGTCCATGTTCGCTCGTAGGAGTAGGAATACCGCGATCTTTAAGTTCTGAGAAAAGAGATTTGATTTCTTACTTGAAAGTGAAACGTGCCAAAATTTGCTCCATCTCATATCATCTCAAAAATGGCCTGCCTCATCGTCAGATCGCAATCAATTGGATGTCTTTGCATGGGAATAGATGCTTAGTCAAATAGGAGTCAATCTTAAATTTTTCAAGAAACTATTGAGCAATATTTGGGACAATATGCCTCAAGAAACGGTGCGTTTCAGTCGCAAAGCGTTTAAGAAACGTATCCTGCGGGTCATCAAAGAAAAAAGTGAATGCTCAACATGTGAATTTCGATCAAAACGGAAGTTTTTTGGAAATAAAGCTTCTGTTGATAATAAGTCATTTGTTCTGTTTTTATGATCATTTATTTTACTGACAAGTTACTATTGCCACCCTGTAGCGCTTTGAAAAAAAATTCTATGTTTGATGACTTACTTTTATGCCATGGCATGCAAATTACGATTTAGAGTTTTTTCTGTGATGTAATTTTGAAAGCAGATATAAATGTGTGTCTAACGGGCCGCTCCCTGTTTGTGCATCCAAGCAGACTTAAATTTACATGATTTTTTCTAAGTTTGTAGTTCATTCGTCAATCTACATTCCAAAGAGTATATAACGACCTAGGAAATTTGATGGCTTCCTTATTCGAATGAGAACAATAGCGCTCATGGCTGGAAGTTTTATCTTATCGCTATTTTCTAACGCTCTCGATTAATAGCTGTGGAAGTGCATCTCATGCATTTTCCACCACTGGTAAGCAGACTAAACAAAAAGCTCCTGTAAACAAGTTTATTTTTCATAGAATTTACTTTTGCACACCTATGGAAATTCCAATCCCTAAAATTTCCACCATACGATCAACTAAACGACTATTGCGATAGGGGATAAGCAAATAGCCAATAAAGTTGAATAGGCATAAGCGTTCTCCAATGCTTCGGAAACTGCCATTCCCAAGCAAGAATCGAAAATGCCATAAACTTCTATTTCTTCACTCCGGTTCCGCTGCTTCGAGCCCATTCTACTTCGTTTATGACCCAATTCTAGCTCTAGATCACGAAGATCATCACAATCAATGACCAACTTCCTCACGGATGATGATTCTATCGTGGCGGTAAATGGCAAGTTGAAGTTGATTTTCTCCGCTTCGAAGAGGAGCAACTTTTGCTGCCTCCAGCGACTTAAACGATACTTTCCGATGACGACGGTTGATTGAATTCAAAGTGTGGTGTCGAGGAAAAATTTCTCGCACGTCGTTTGCATCCGGAATGACTTGTGACGGCGGAAGATTCTACCGGTGCGATATGCCTGATGGTTTAAATAGCCACCACCTCGGTGACGCGTGATCCATGATGAATAAAAAAGCCATCAAGATGTTATCAAACACCCGCCTGTCTCTCCCGGTTTGTGGCGAAGAAAATCCTGAATAATTGCGTTCGCTTACTCAAGTTGCAGAAATTAATTACGAACGAGTGTCGTTTTTCATTTTCTGCAGCACCCAATCGACGGATAGAAACAATCTTCGGAAGAAATATAACTGATAAAAATGAGAAATTAATCCACTCGGCGAGGTGGTGAAGAATTGGAGGCAGCCACCCGCCGTCTTCATCGCTGGTGGGAGAACTGCCAGCCATCAGCGAGAACTTTCCCATTTTCAAGAAAATGGTTCCTTCCGGTTCAGATTGAGCGGGGTGCTTATCATTGTGCCATTTTTCAACACGCATTAAAAATAATCCTCATTGTTAGCAGTAATTACATTTTACGATGGTTGATAAGTGGCTTACCAGCCAGCAAAGCGCTGATGGAACGAGGGTTGGCAGAAAAAAATCCGGAAGAAAATCCGTAATGAACGATTACCCTTCGATGGTGACAAACTTAAAGCTTGCGATGGAAACCACTTTAAGGCGAAATTGCGAACCGGTGGAGGGTGCCAAAAAAGTGTCACCGAGATGATGGCACTTGGGATTCCTGCGACGATGATCGCACCAACGAGTGGCAATCTTTTTTTTTATATATGGAGTTTTGAGTGTTTTCAATCTATAAATATTAAAAACTGGCGAAACAAAATTGTGCCAAGCGCTTCGAGCGAGCATATCGTTTCGAGCAACGTGCCTGGCACTGTGGTAAATTGTTGGAAGATTATTTTTCGAGCAAGATTTAGAAAGCGTGCTTCAATTGCACGTGGATGTAGAGGCGACATTCCAACGACTACATAGAAGGACCAAAAACTGCAAACCACGACAGGACCAGCTGTGGCACACGAACCGCGAAGGATAGAGCGGAAGCTTTCAGGTTAAGTGCTCTTAAAAGCACCAACAACTCGGGGATTCTTATGCTTAGGCTCTGATGCTCAACAGCACCGCGATGATGCCCTTTACGGGTGCCCTCGTTCGCACGATGCCGCCGAGAATGGGCGGGATAATTATTTTCATCACGCATCCGCCGCGGTTGCTTCTGTGCCAGGTGATACATGTTTGCGTGTTTCTAGTTTAAATCATGAAAAAAGAAAATCCTGAAATCCGCTTGAATAGAGATGCATGAGCCCGTTTTTCATCTCCTGGACGGTAAAGGTGCAGCAAACTATTCAAACATGTCCCGAACCCGTGAATTACGTCGCTACTGTAGGCAGTAAATTTAGTTCGGAATGGCCATAAATTTTGCATCTGTTCTGTGTCATGCGACTTGCACCGAAGAAGGGGTGTCTGGATTTAATCTTGCCACTATCGTTAACGTTTGGTATTATTGCAAGTGAGAGGATTTTGCGGAGCATAGCTAATCGATAGATAACCTGAATATGTGTGTTTAGTGCCGTAGTATAAGTTTGAATTTTGTCTGATATCAATCTACGAATGAAACATTCGGAATAAGATCTAAATTCCTAATAAAACAACATTTATGCAGTTGGAACTATTCCATTGGCACCTCATGACTTATCAGCTAGACAACAGATCACCCAAAAGTTGAAGAGGTGGTAAAAATGCGCTACCCAAAAATTGAAATTTTTGTTATCATATCATGAGAAAACCACATGATACGTATAAAACAATTTTTTGTGCTTTTTATTTCAATTAAATTTTGAGTCGATAAAGTCATTAATGCACTCTATAGATAGACGTTTCTTTTTAATTTCTAGCAAAATGTTCGTAACTCTTTGTATTGTTTTTGTGCAATGAACGAATGTTCTTCCTGTTTCAACAAATGCTTCGTGCTTTTGACAGTTGCGCGTGTGCCATTAATTACGAAGGTAGCTTCATAAAACGTACAAATCAGTTTCGTTGCAGAAAACAACGAATGGATTCGTTAGTGCTACCTTCGATTTCGTAATATAAACTAAAATTAATTTTCAGTGTACGGCGTACCACTCCATGGCCTTTTTTACCGTAATGGCAAGATGCAAATCCGGCCAAAACAGTACGGAACAACCGTGTTTCTTCAGGAAAGGCAGCAGACGTTTATTCAAACACTCTTTCACGTAAATTTCTTGGTTGACAGTCCCGGAAGCTATGAAAATGCCGCTTTTCAAGCCACAGGTACAGATGGCTTGCCAAACCAGATATTTCTTTGCGAACTTTGACAGTTTCGTGTGCTTGAAAATATCTGCTACCTTTCCCCTTCCTTTTGCCGTATAAAACTCCTGTCCCGGAAGCTGCTTGTAGTCGGCTTTGACGTAGGTTTCGTCGTCCATTACCACGCAGTCAAACTTCGTCAGCATCGTCTTGTACAGCCTCCAGGATCGCGCTTTGGCCGTCGTATTTTGTTTATCATCGCGATTTGGAGTCACTACCTTCTTGTAAGTCGATAGTCCGGCTCGTTTTTTGGCTCGATGCACGGTTGTAGACGGTACAACGAGCTTATTTGCGGCATCTCGGAGAGATAGGTTAGGGTTTCGCTTGAAACTACCGGCAACTCTCTTTGTCGTCTCAGCGGCTTCGCGGTTTTCGATTTTCCCCAATCCGGACTTCCTGGCTGTGGACAAACGTTCCCCAAACACTTTAATTACATTTGTAACGAGTTGATTTGGCAACTTTTAGCGATTTTGCCAACTTTGCGTGCGAGTAGCTCGGATTTTCGCGATGCGCGAGCAAAATTTTGATACGCTGCTCTTCTTGCTTGGACGGCATTTTGACAACTGAAAAGTGAGTCCCAGAAATCAAAATAGGAGCAACACGCCACCCACACACACACACCTTCAAAATGAGGGGTGTTCAGGTTTTTTAAATGCAAAAATTGAAAGAAATACGTCAAGTTGATATTGACCAAATTTTGACCCTATCGCCCTTTAACTTGTTAGATATCGTTTGAAAGCTGAATAAATACCATTTTGTTTGACTTTTTGATCAACCGTGTATGTTGTTTAATTCTGGAGTTATGATCACTTGAATGCATCCAAATATACTTTGAATCGGGCTTTAGGTTATAGTTGGGAACATAGCATCAATTTTGTCCTTAAAATTGGGTCTATGGGTTTTTTGTGGAATCAATCAATCAATTCAAAAACATAACAGCTTATGTTTATTACGCACAACTTGTAGTCTCACAACTGTTTATTTTTTTGGGTAGATAATTTATTTCAGCTTTACGCAGGTAGCTATTTTATTTCAATTAATTAGTAAGAACACCCGAAAATGAAAATATTATGCTCACACTATTTGAGTGATCCTTGTTTAAAACATAAATAGTAATAGTCTCTACTATAAAAGTCATAGCTTTTAGAGGTTGCATAATGAACACTTTAAGCCATTTTCTTTGTTTGGCCTATACAATAACCACAACCTCTAGAAATCAACCCTTACCTAATTTGATCAGATTATGTATTGATTATTTTTTCATTTATAATATGCAATGACCGATTACATTTTTTATTATAACTCATAACGTATTTTAGCTGTTTTCGATATTACATTCAATTTATTTTTCTTTTAGACATTATCCCCAACATTCCAGTACATCACACCGTTAAACAAAATCATTACTTTCATATCAATAAAATGGTCCCGCTGGAAAGACAACATTTTCCGATGAAATAATTAATCAACAATCCAGCAAATAATAAGATGCTTTGGAGACGTGATGCAATCTACTGCGCCCATCAGCCGCCTGTCGCCTCACAATACCCGAAGCAAACTCATCAGCCAAATGTGTCACATTGGATTCAATTGTCGATTTTTTACTCTGACACATTCCTTATCAGCGCAACGGAATCTTCCCCGGTTCTCAGGAAGACAAAGTTTCAGATTGCCAGAATTCTAGCTTTACAAGACATCCAACTTTTCCTCATGCCTCACCAAACGGATGCGAGATTAAACGAAACGTGTAGCGAAAAAATACTGCTAAATTTCCAGTGACATTGCAGGAGAGCAGTTCCTCCGTGAGAGTAGAACGAGATTAAATTCACAACCCCTCGAAGAATCGTTGCACCAGCAGCAGCAGCAGTTAGTTTCACTTTTTTACGGCTCCCTGATGTTCGTCCATCGACATCGTTTCAAACTGTCTCTTCGTCGTCCGTCCGGCCCAGCCTCGGTTGGAAGAACCTTTGCTACCACCCATTCGTGGATGAAACTTTGAAAATTATTTCAGAAATTTTCATCGCTATTTCTTGGGGGAGAAATTCACTCTCTGAATGAGTTGCAATTAAAAATTAGTCTTTACGATGGAGCTGAACCAAAAGTTGCACGATGGGTTTACGCGATTGGCACAAAAGGACGGAGATGTCGCCGAGCTCAACAAGGAAGCGCTTTGTAATTGAATAAGTGTGCTTTGGTGCAATTGAAGCAACCAGAAGTAATGCGGGAAAACTTAAGCTCTGTGTGGCACACGTGCTGATTACCGCTTTTTAATTGAGATGGGGAATAGATTTACTCGCTTGGTTGGAGTCACTTTTTGAACGCTGGTGACAAAGGCTGTGGAAGATTTGGTATTTCCGACGGTTCGCATCAGTGGAAATTTCTTGTGAAAAGATAATGCCACCACCACGTCTATCGGTCCGCTTTGTAATGGAAAACCCTTTCATCTGATTGGTTCCCATTCCGGAGTTAACCGTGTGGAGAAAAGATCGCTAGAGAATCACTCGATTCAACATTGTACACAATTAGGATTCTGCACTACATCATGTACAGTAGAAGTTGTGGAGTAGATTCACACGCTAGACGTGACACAAGGAAGTATCTGGGAAATTTCGCGAGTATCGACTGCATCGGTGACAGAGTAGCTCTCAATGCGGATTGAATTTGCTTGAGTTGTCACAAGTCTGGAAATCGGGACCATTCGTGAAGGGTTCGCGTTCCGTAATGTGACTCTGGCCGCAGCAGAACGATTTGCTGGAAGATGCACTGTGCAAAATGTTGTTTTGTTTCGATCGGATATCCGATATGATTTTCGAAATAATTTCGGTCTAATGGGTCGTACCTTGATCGAAAAAATTCCTGGAATCACCACCACGTGGCGCTCTCAGTCACCCGAATTTGATTTTTTTTTTAAACAGTGCGCGAAATAATTATAGCGTACAGTATAAAATGTCGTATAGTTTTCAAATGATTAACCATATCAAAACATAATAAGCATTTTTGTAAACACTATGACGGAAACACATTAATAAAAAGATCTGTTGATATCTTGCGTTATTTATTGAATTCATATATATTTATTTACATAAAACTCATAGGAAATAATTATACCGTACACAACAAAAAACATTTTCTTTTCTCTGAAACTAAACTTGAAAAAAAAATTTAATATTTTGTTCGTCCACCTTTTGCTCTGATGACATCTGCTAGACGCTGCGGCATAGAGCTGACTAAGGACTGCAGGACTTTCACGTCGATTTTTGCCCATTCTTCTTGAATTGCGGTTTTGAGCTGTAATGGTGAATCAAACTGCCGACCGTTTGCATAGACATGTTGGGACAAGATACCCCAAAGATTTTCTATTGGGTTTAAGTCAGGGCTTATAGCCGGCCATTCCATAATCTCAATGTTTCGCGACGCGAGAAATGATTTTGTCTGTTTCGAAGAGTGTATCGCCGCGTTGTCTTGCTGGTAGATCCATGATTCACCCCACAAACTATCCCCAAAATCAATCAGGATGTTCTCTATAAGCTCTATATACTTCTCCGAATTCATTTTATGCGAAACGAAGCAGATAGGAGTCTTACCGTGTTGTCCAAATGCAGCCCATACCATGAGTGACCCACCTTGAAAATTTCTGGAATGACGCGTCTCAGGTTTTCTGCGAGTATCCCTCCAATACATCTGACAACCATCTGGTCCATCCAAACTGAACTTTTTTTCATCCGAGAATATGACAGATTCCCACTCTTTCTCCCAAAATATGTGTCGTTCCGCGAAATTCAACCTTGCAGTTTTATGTCGTGGAAGAAGCTTTGGTGTTTTTTTGTCTTCGCTGATATTGTATGTTGGTGTTTTCCTTGATAATTTGAAGGACTCTCCTTTTAGATACTGGCAAAGACATTTGAGCCTTGATTTCACCTGCACTCATATTTTTATCCACAGCCAATCGCCATATTTCCCTCTTGCCTCTAGCGGTCACTTTAGATGGACGACCAGTTCGCTTACGAATTCCGTAGTTTTCTGGGTCTTTGAGGTAGTTAACGATTGTGCTCTTATTCCGGTTCATTTCCTGAGCAATGGTACGGATTGATCGCCCACATTCTCTAAAAGCCGTAATTTTTGCTCGCTCGTCCGATGACAGCTGTTTTCCTCTCGGCATTTTTGCGGTGTTGACTGTTTTTTTTTTAGAAAAGGTTATCACAATCAACATACTAAGACTCAAGCTTCAAAACACATTAATCAATACAATAAATGATTTACTTACAATGACAACTTGACTGGATTTTTAACAATGTACGGTTTATATATTTCCTTCCGTAATTTGATCTTCGTTGGAATTACAACCGATAGCTGTTGATGGAAGCGCGTAAACAAACAACTGTTTGCACTATCATCTGACAGAAACACTCTCATATCCCTCAAAAAATATTTTCACCTTCACACATAAACAACCCTGAGGATGTTATTACCTTTTCAACATTTATTAAATTTACATATCGTTTCTCCATCCAAATTTATTTTCAATTATTTTTCAATTTCTTTTCCACTTCAAATTTATATAAGATTTTCCCTCCTTTACATGCAAAATTCGAGTGGGCAAAATTCTTTTTTTTTCCCCATTACTCCACTTTTAATTAATTTTTTTTTAAATTGTATGTTTGTCAGCAAAGTTCATTTTGTACACTGGTAATATAAAAACTGATGCCCTTGCAAACGAATTTTGAAAAGTAAAATCGTCTTTTCCACGAAATCTAAATTATGATTTGTGTTGCTTGAAGGTTGCTCTGAAAGATGCGGTAAGTATATTTTCAAATAATTTTATGGATGTTGCTGGATTTTATTACACATCGATGAAACCCGGTAGGGGCAAAAGTTCGAGGTTCTAACTTTGTTTGGGTCTTGTCATTTTTTCATAGGAATTCCAAAAGGAAGTCAAACAGAAAGGTGTGCACACCCGAAATCCTCGAACAGACAAAACAGAGAATCGCCAACGGAGAATCCAAGCTCTCTGTAGCAAAAAGTATCGGGATCACGGAAACTGCCCTGCAAAATCGGTTGAAGAAGGTATTAGCTATTATTATTATGTACGTTTTAGCTTTACACATATTTTAGGGTTTTGGTGTGCTGCAGCTTGGTTGGTTCCGGTCTGTATTCACTCCAGAGCAATAGAAGGAAATAGAGAGCTATTGCAAATCTCTGGATGAATGTTTTTACGGATTGTCATTTGCAGAACTACGGAGATCAGTTTTTCAGTATGCCGAAACCCTCAAAATCAACCATGGATTCAATAAAGATGCGAAGGCAGCAGGAAAAGAGTGGGCCTTTATGCGCCGGCACAATTTTGTCGCTTCGCACTCCACAACAAACTAGCCTTGGTCGAATGATGGGTTTGAATCGAGTGCAAGTTGGCATATTTTCCGACAATTTAAATGAAATGGCCACAAAACACGGGTTAAATCCAGACAGAGTATACAACATGGATGAAACCGGAGTGTCGACGGTACCTAACAACGTCCCCAAAGTGGTCTCCGCTATCGGTAAGAAAGCAGTAGGCAAGATCAGTTCGGGAGAGCGAGGAGAGTTGGTGACGGCTGTTTGTGCACTCGCTTGCTGAAAAGAGAAAAAGGATTCGCCGATACACACACACACACACACACACACACACACACACACGCGCGCGCGCACGCTCTTTTACGGGCGTGCATACCAGACGTTGCTTAGGTTAATGTTCTAGGGCGGTGGGGGTGGACTAAAGTTGCATTCAACAAAAAAAAATCTAGTTCGTTTGGCGTAAATAAGGCCATCATATCACCAGAGTTATTCAAACTGTCATCCTTGAAAAGCCAAACGACCGCGGGCAGAGCCTTCTAGATTTTTTTCCCTTCCATTTATGTGCATGATATTCAACAGAAATTCACACTTAGTTTTCGAGCTGTGTGGATCAGAAAGTGGTAGCTCTAATTCGGAAGAACAAAACAATGTCGATACGTGATTTGGCCAATAAAGAGAGAACCAGCGTCTAAAGGATTCAACGTATCAAGAAACGGAACAACCTGAAGACCTGCAAGAAGCAGAAAATGTACAAACAAAGTGCAGATCAGAAGCAACGCGCAGCAACAAGGGCCCGGGAATTGTATTCGCGAGTTTTGCAGGGACCGGATGCATGTTTTTTGATGGACGACAAAACCTTTGTTAAAATAGGACTCAAGGTTCACAATATTACATTGCCGTCGTAGGGGAGGATGTAAGCGATGCAGTGCTGGTATGGCAAGCATTATGTTCTTACGGTATTAACTCTACCATTTTTTACACTACCGGAACAATCATTGCGGAAATCCATCGATCTGAGTGTCTGCAGAAGAGGTTGCTGCCTTTATATCAGAAGCATAGTACCCCTCCGCTGTTTTGGCTGGATTTAGCGTCGGCGCTGACACCAAAACAACTCTCAATTGGCTTACGGAAAAGGATATATATTTAGTTCAGAAATACATCAATCCGTCAAATTGCCCTCTGCCCATTGAACGCTATTGGGCCATTGTGAAGAGGGTCTTCAAAAAGACCGGCAGCTGTGATTTTGCAGGAGTTTAAAAGAATTTGGGCTAAGGCGTCCACAAAATGTGATGAAACACTTGTCCGGAACTTGATGAAAAGTTTTTGATAAAAAATTCGCTAATTCTTGAAAGAATAATATTCATTACATCTCGTCTTCACAATGTTCATGTTCAATCCCATACAATAAAGAATCATACATTTGTTTGAATAAAACATCATTTTTTTATATGATTTGAAAGAAAAATATGTGGATAGCTTATTTTCGATACAGCCCTTAAATGACTTATTATCGTTAAAAAGCTGACGACTTTTTGTGATCCTCGCATTTTTAGATTTTCCAATTTACACCCCCACATGTTGCCGAATGGTGTTATCTAACATCAACAAAATTCTCATGTCCGCCCAGCCTGCTGTATTGCACACTGAAACCGGCCAGTACCCATTAATGGGTAAAATATCACCCATTTCGAACTAAAGTGGGTTAACTATGGGTTAACCCATTAATGGATAAGGCGCATGTACGTCAGGCTATTGGGTATTTTTTACGCATTTTTCAAAATGTTTGTTATTTGGGAAATGGGTATGAAATACCCATTTTCGAAATGTTTGTTATTTGCCAAATGAGTATGAAATACCCATTTTTCGTGATTTGTTTTGAATTGTGATATTGAATAATTAGCATTAGAGTAAACATAATAGATCGCAATAACTGAATGTGTATTTGTATTTTGACAACCCTTTAGCCTCAGACCTTTTACCTATCAGGCATGTTAAGTTTCGTTCGGGAGTTTTCACACCGGCAAATAAGTGGTCCATAGAAGCGGTCATCACATCGTTATCATCCAGAGAGGATATCCGTGGAATATATCTGAAAGGATTCTGAGAAGAGACACATACTCGGAAGTACGATTCTACTGATGAAATTGAAGCATTTTATATTATAATATTAAATTATTAACGTACCTCTTAGTTTTTGGAAGCTTTCGCTATCCAGTTTAACCTTCAGTTCTTCCATATTCTTCGCGTTTTAGTGGAATAGATTCCGCAAAGTTGTTCTATTTTCGAACCACGCACTTTCAAATAAACAAAGCGAGCCAGGAAAATGCTAAGATATTTTTTACCCATTAATGGATGACCTACCCTTTTTTGCTCTTAAAATAAAAATATAATTGGACGTATGTATGATTTTTTTTGTTTTTAAAGTCCCTTTTTTTTGACTGTTTCATATTTCTTAAAAGGGTCTTATTTCCCCTTATTGGGTAGTGGCCGGTTACAGTGCACCAAACCCACTAATAAGAAAGATACACTTCTTACAGTGCATTTTTGAATCCAACAACGCTAGTGGGTATCTGTGCAAATCCAAACCACATACCAAGTGTGATATGTAATTGAAATCTTCTCAAGGGCCACACTATGATCCCGAAGCTACACTTCCACGAAGCTCTTCGCTCCAGCCAACAAACAACGACTATGTCTTCATCGTCCTAGAACCATGTCACATCACCGTCTAGCGCCTCTGTGCTCGATGGTGACGCAAACTTCGTTCTAGATGCGTGGATAACGATAAGAACAAAGAGAGCCTCCCCACTTTCTCACACATTCGATTGTTTCGACACATAATCAATGTCTTTGACAACGTACACAGCAATGACAGTGCAGCTAGTGTGATTGCGATTGTGTCAAATTATTCTATTACACTTCGTTTGCTGATGATGACCGATGGGCTGCTGATGCTGTTGGAGAGAAAGCATTTATCACTCGAAATTGGTTTTATGACCCCGACGGGCCGGGCGGATTGCAGCAGGAATTACGAAACAATTTATTGATATTTATTATGCATGACGTCGGAACTCCCAGCCGGCTGAATTCATTGCTCTTGCTCCACCGCATCGAAGCCAGCAATGAAACATTTCAATTGTCAACACATCTCATTACGCAGAGAGTTTGTGTGTGGATGCAGCGTAATGCAATAGAACTGGTTGGGAGAAACGCATTTCCTCGATCTCGGATGCTTAGAAGCAATTCCAATGAATGCATATTGCCGCTTCTGTTGTTGAGTTGTGGCGCTTCCGAGATTAAGACCGAGTCTTTGAATTGAATTAATGCCAGGAAGATGCTGCATGTCCGCCGGTCACTATCAGGAGAGCAGTCTATTTTGGTCGGTGCTCGGCAGCCTGAAGGCATAGTGGGTTTGTTATAATTAAAATGGTCCCAACACTCGTTTCGAAGTTGGATCATAACACCTTCCAGAGGCTTCAACCAAGAAATTTTAGATGATTTCGTTAAATTTAAAACTCGTTTAACACATTCCACTCGTCGTTCGACTTGAATGAACATTCGGTAATCATAGCGATTCACTGCTGCGTCGAGTCCCATAAGCTCAAAAGCGGTGAAACGAAATGAATTATTAATTTTCATTCCGACTGAGGCAGCATCCATCCTACTCAACCAATGCGTGGAATTCAAGTTTAATGTACGATTTGAAAAGGCTTGTATTTTTTCTTCTTCTTGCTCTCAGGACTCCCGGTTAAAAATTTGATTCAAAGTGTTCATACCAACTCATATTTGCAAAAGCAAACGCAGAATTCTCGTTCGAAAAAAAAAATATTACCTCCATCAGCGACGCACACAAACACGATTTGAAAATCCAACCGTAAAAACTTCACCGGCAGATGAGAAGAAAACAAAAAAGGAAGAAGATTTATGGATTAAATTATGCATGACTAAAATGTTTTAAAGCCTTTTCCACTCGCCTTCTGTTCCCTTTATTTTTTGCATGTTGGCAGAAAGTTGTGAAAGTTGGGAAAGTTGGGAAATGCTCGGATCATGTGCATTCGCACTTGCTCACATGGCACACAGGAGTCGGTAGGTGAGAGCTTGAGTGATGCTTGTTTTTTTTTTTATGGTACGATTGTGCACTTTAGAGTGGAGTGTTGCGGAAAAAGTTGTACTTCGGTTTATGTTTGAAAAAGTTCGCAAATGACACTATGTTTGCGGATTTGGCTAGAAACATTGTGATTTGTTCTGTCGTGAAGGATGGTTTGTGAACAGGCTTTCATTTTCTTCATAACAAGCATCATGATATCCTTCCAGCGATGCAATAAAAATCTCGCTGAACTTTTAAAAGGGTCTAGTTAACATTTAGAGGCTCTCACGTCTCTTGTTTTCTATCGATTATAACGGTGTCGATATGAAATTTTTACAGCGCAACATATTTTAAAAACACAATAGAATTTAAACAATCGGAAATTATACAAATATGATAGGTAACATGACACAGATGTATTTTGTTCTTTCTATTTTGCGTAGCTGTTCGAACAACATTGCTTATCGCAACGTATTTTTGACATGATTGATGGGCGCTTACTTTGATGCTACATTCATTTTAATATTTTGCTTTATAAAGGGTGTTTCGATCCAAATTTGGTCGACTTTAACTTGACGCATTTCCTTTCATCATGTACTAAAAAATTTTGCACACCCCTCATTTTGAAGATGTGTGCGAGTAGCATCATGCCTCTATTTTGATTTTGAGATTAGCACTTCAGGTCGTCGAAGGAAAAGAAGCAACGCATCAACATTTTGCACGTGCATGTCGAAAATCCAAACTATTCTCACGCCGAGTAAGCGATATGGTTGAATGTGGGTAAATCAACTGTTACCAACGTATTAAAAGTGTTCGATGAACGTTTGTCGACAGCCAGGAAAGCTGGATCGGGGGGAAATCGAAAACCGGAGGCCACAGTGACGACAAAAAGAGCTGCCCGCTGTTTTGAGCGGAACCCCAACTTTTCTGTCCAAGATGTCCCAAAGAAGCTGGGAGTGGCGCCTTCAACCGTGGATAGAGCTGGACTGTCGACTTACGAGAAAGTGGTGACTCCAAATCACGACTATAAACAAACACGTCGGCCAAAGCACGATCGCGAAAGTAGCACACGACGATGCTGACGAAGTTTGATTGCGTGGTACAGGACGATGAAACTTTCGTCAAGGTAGGCTTTAAACACACAGATTTTACGAACCGACGAGGAAGTGGCAGAATTTCAGCACATTAAACTGTCAAAGATGCGAAGAAATATTGGTGTGAAGGCCTTGGTTTTGGCTTAGAGCAACGTTTACATTGCGACCGGAACCGTCAACCAGGAAATTTATCTGAGCGAGTGCCTACAAAAACGTCTATTGCCTTTCCTGAAGCGAAACAATTGTTGCGTTCTACTTTGGCCGAATTTGGCATCTGGCATTTGGCCATTACGGAAAAAAGCTATGCAGTGGTATGCTGCCAACAACGTTCAAGTGGTGCCCAAGGACAACCCAAGTAACACACAAAACATCTTTTTACAATGTTTAATAATTGTTTGTTTTATAAATCTATTTATATAAAAATGGATTTCTGTCTGTCTGTCTGTCTGTCTGTCTGTCTGTCTGTCTGTCTGTCTGTCTGTCTGTCTGTCTGTCTGTCTGTCTGTCTGTCTGTCTGTCTGTCTGTCTGTCTGTCTGTCTGTCTGTCTGTCTGTCTGTCTGTCTGTCTGTCTGTCTGTCTGTCTGTCTGTCTGTCTGTCTGTCTGTCTGTCTGTCTGTCTGTCTGTCTGTCTGTCTGTCTGTCTGTCTGTCTGTCTGTCTGTCTGTCTGTCTGTCTGTCTGTCTGTCTGTCTGTCTGTCTGTCTGTCTGACCCTAATAGGCTCGGAGACTACTGAACCGATCGGCGTGAAAATTTGTATGCAGGGGTTTTTGGGGCCGGGGAAGGTTCTTAAGATAGTAAGAGACCCCTCCCTTCCCTGGAAAGGGGGGCTCCCATACAAATGAAGCACAAATTTCTGCATAACTCGAGAACTAATTAAACAAAGGAACCCAAATTTAGCATGCAGAAGGTTTTAAAGGCAAAAAATGTTTCTATGGTAGTTTGAGACCCCTCCCCTCTCTAGAAAGGGAGGCTCCCATACAAATGAAATAGAAGTTTCTGCATATCTCAAGAACTAATCAAGCAAATGGAACCAAATTTGGCATGTGGGGTTTTCTGGAAGCGAAAAATGTTTCTATGGTGGTTTGAGACCCCTCCCCTCTCCTAGAAGGGGTGCTGTCATACAAATGAAACTGAAATTTCTTTATAACTCTAGATCTATTAAAGCAAATGGAACCAAATTTGGCATGCGGGGATTTTAAAGGCAATAAATGTTTCTACGGTAGTTCGAGACCCCTCCTCTCTCTCTGGCAGGGGGGGGGGGGGGGGGCTCCCATACCAATGAAACACAAGTTTCTGCATAACTCGAGAACTAATCAAGTAAATGGAACCAAATTTGGCAAGTGGAGGATTTTGAAGGCAAGAAATGTTTCTAGGGTAACTCAAGACCCCTCCGCTCTCTGTAAGAGGGGGGCTCTTATTCAAATGAAACACAAATTTCTGCATAACTCGAGAACTAATCAAGCATATGGAACCAAATTTGGCATGTGGGGTTTTCTGGAGGCGAAAAATGTTTCTATGGTGGTTTGAGACCCCTCCCCTCTCCTAGAAAGGGGGCTGTCATACAAATGAAACTGAAATTTCTTTATAACTCTAGATCTAACAAAGCAAATGGAACCAAATTTGGCATGCGGGGGTATTAAAGGCAATAAATGTTTCTACGGTAGTTCGAGACCCCTCCTCTCTCTCTGGTAGGGGGGCGGGGCTCCCATACCAATGAAACACGAATTTCTGCATAACTCGACAATTAATCAAGTAAATGGAACCATATTTAGCCGGTGGAGGTTTTTGTGGCTGGGGAAGGTTCTTATGATTGTTTGAAACCCCTACTCTCTCAGGAAGGGTGGGGGCTCACACGAGACACAAATTTCTTCATAACTCGAGAACTAATCAAGCAATTGGAATCAAATTTGGCATGTGGGGGGTTTTGAAAGCAAGAATGTTTCTATGGTGGTTCAAGACCCCTCCCCTTTCTGAAACTCAATTTTTTATTAAAATCGAAGAGCCCAGTTGGATGGTTCGAGAAGTAATCAAGCAAATGGAACCAAATTTGGCATGTCAGGGGTTTTGAAGGCAATGATTGTATGGTGGTTTGAGAAACCAGCCCCTCTGGAAAGGAAGGGCTCCCATACAAATGAAACACTAATTTCTACCAAAAATGAGAACTATCCAGGTTACTTAAACACAAAACGTGTGTTTCTCGGGTAAGAAGCATATTTTGATAGAAGTTTGAACCCCTGCTTATTCAAGAAAAAAAAACTCATTTCGAAAAAAAACCATAAACGTGCCAGTTATATTAAATTTTCCTTCATTTAGTTGCAAGCGTAGCAGCGCACGCACCGGGTTCAGCTAGTGTATTATATATTAAAAAAACCCTTTTTGGGGGGGGGGGCCCCTTTTTTTTTTATTTCTCCCAAACAGCGCAAAAAACTCTTTTCCCCACAAAAAAAAATATATTTTTTCTTTTTACAAAAAAATATTCCTCCACACAAAAAAAAAACAAAAAAAAAAAAAAATTTTGCTGGTTAATAAAAATATTTATAAACACAACCCATTTTTTACAAAAAATTTTTTTTTTTCTCACAAAAAAAAATTATATATAAAAAAGATTGTTTTTTCTCCCCCCGGGCGCCAAACCATAAATACTCACAGTTTTTTTTTCACAACACGGGGTGTTGTTTAAAAAAAACCCACCCCCCCCTCCCCTTAAGGGGCTAGGTTTCAAACCCCATTCTTGGCGTTGTTATATTTTTGTATGATAATGGATTTTATGTTTTATAAGGCTTCACTTTTTGCGCTTTTAACGGCATATTAAAGTATGGAATAAAGTGTTATACACTTATATTGATTACCTGTACTGTTAAATGTACTTTCAACTTGTTTATTACAAGCTGTGTTGCTTGGGAAGAGCCCTCCCAACTCGCCAGAGCTCCACCTAATCGAACAATATTGGGCCATCGTCAAGCGGAACCTAAAGAAGACTCAAGAAGCTTTTGTGAGCGAGAAACAGTTCAAGACAAACTGGCGTTTTGCGGCGAATAAAATGTTTAATGAGACTGTACAAAATCTTATGGTAGGTGTTAAACGAAAGACCTGGCAATTCGCATTCGGTAAAAAGGAAGCTTAGCTGAATATTTCTCCTGTATTCTGTATTAACTGAAAAAGAGGAAGAATTTGACTAATTAATAAAAGCTTTTATCGACTCACACACATTACTGTTTGACCAAATTTTAATCGGAACACCCTTTATAAAGAGCGAACTCGAAATTATTTTAACACAGGTAATTTTCCATAATATATCATGCATTTATCGGATAAAAATCTAATTGGCAGGACAGTTTAATACATGTATTCAGTTCAGTTTACATAAAATGTATCAATTATTGGAGCTAGAAAGTAAGAAGAATGATTAGTAATTTCCATTTAATTCCAACTACCTTTATTGCTTATCTTGACAGATAAATACGGATAAATACGGCAGGTGGCGAAGGTTTTCTTTCAGTCGAGTATTAGTACACGACACTGAAGAAGTCTGCACATTGTAGACGAAATACCCGTATCTGTCAAGATAAGCAATAAAGGTAGTTGGAATTAAATGGAAATTACTAATCATTCTTCTTAACATAAAATGGCCACTTTCCACCACATGATCCACCGAATGTTGACCCTTCCCCTCAATAAAACCGGAAAAGCCAAAGAATTAGCATATATCTTCGAAACTGCTAGACTCAATGGTTACGAAAAGAGGACAATTCAGGCTATCATCCAAAAAAAGAAAAAAACTTCCTTAGAAAAACACAAAAACCCCCTCCCCCCCACCCCAACCCCCCAAAAAAAGGTTTTTCCCCCCTCCAAAAAAAAAATAAAAAAAAACCAAAAACCCCCCTAGGGAATTTGGCTGGGACTTAGTTTTCTCTAGCAGGAACAACCAATTGGCATCGTCGTTAGGCTCCACCAAAGATTCAATAGATGTATTAGAAAGAGCAGGGGTATACAAAATTAAGTGTAAACACTGCAGCAAAATGTATGTAGGTCAAACAAAGAGAACCTTGGCAACAAGGTTCAAAGAGCATCTAGCGGAGGTGACTAAGGCTGTCAAACAGACTGACAAAGGAATTTCACATAACTTCAAATCGACAGTTGCAGAACACATCTTTACGGAAAATCACGACATAACGACGAATGACATCACAATCTTACGGACTACCTCTACACCCTGGAAATTAGACGTCGCAGAAAGCTTAGAAATTAACAAACAACAAAACACAAATCTACTAAACAAAGACCAAGGTAACGGGTACACATGGCTCTTTAACTTAATACCCAAACGACATCAAAACCGACGCAGTGGAACACCCGCTGCTACGGAATAATCAGGTTGGGTATAAAGAAAAGGCGAGGTAGATATCAAGCATAATATTTGTTTTGGGCTCAGGATAGGTTAGGTACAAGAAATGTTAGCTGTAGGTACAAGTGTTTGTATTTAGAAAATAGGATAAATACGGCAGGTGGCGAAGGTTTTCTTTCAGTCGAGTATTAGTACACGACACTGAAGAAGTCTGCACATTGTAGACGAAATACGCGTATCTGTCAAGATAAGCAATACAGGTAGTTGGAATTAAATGGAAATTACTAATCATTCTTCTTACTTTCTAGTTACAGGTATTCCACTAAACAGCTCACACTCTCCTTAATTTAATTATTGGGAGGTTGTTGTGTTTCTGAGTTTCAGATCCATCATGGCCCAAAGAGGCACGCATGTAGAATAGTGCCTAAGGAACACAACCTGTTATGTAATGATCAAAAATTCATCTATAAGACATGATCGCATGTATTTTTCTAGTACACATAACATATTTTTAGAATCTTATATGACCGAAACAGAGCAATAAATCGATCTATTTGAAACATCTTTAAGGTCACACAAGAAGTTTTTAGATACAGATTTAGAACTAATCATACGTTCTCAAGATACTTTGAATAACATGTTTTCAACATGATGATGTCTTATCTTGGTAGTTTCTAGCATCAACAAATAGGTTATAATCAAGTAATGCCAAAGTAAAAACAATTGCAGAAAACCATGAACGCAACATGCTAAATTGAGAAATGCCAAACGAACAGAAGTTAACAAAGATTGAATTTGAAAATAATGTTTGTTTATGAGGAGAATATGCACAACTCATAATGAAAAAAAAAATGACAATCGTTTTTGACCAAATGGATTATTTAATCCAGAATTCTGAAGATGGTTAACGCTCAGAATGCTTACCAAAATATCATATGCGAGGCAGCTCTTATGGTGCAACTTTTGATTTTACCCTTGCATAATTTATGCGCCATTTTAAAGATACAAAAATGCAACAGAAAATTCTCTTATGTTTTGCAATTTTGCAGCATCTCTGTTGGAATCATCAAAAATCGTCATGGTGGATTAGACACATGGTCTACACAGTCGATTAAAAGTATTTTGAAAACATGAATAAATGTCCAGATTATCGAGCAATTTTCTTGCTTACTCAAAAATCTCAATCTTCGACAAAAAAAACGCAGCTTTCGAAATTTTCGGTGATAATTATAATCATAGTTTCAATCTGCACTGTATTTCAGTCCATAGTTATAGCGTGAAGTTTAAGTTGAGTCCAAAATACATCATTATAGCATTCTAATAACATACTCATGATGGTCCATTGCAAATTATTTGAGTTAGTTATTATAACATCATAGTAACCATATTATAGCATCTTCTTAGTGAAATGTCATTTGACTCAAGAAATTTTAGAAAAAAGTACGTGTCTTGTGGACTATCACAATGAATCAACTGCTGATGATGATTCTTATTGCATGCTTTAGTTCCAAAAAATATGTTTATTTTTTCCAATTCTGTTACCGTTTCTTATGAAGATACTTGGCAAATGAACTGAGTCCAGTTTTTAATCCGTTTGAATAATAATGAAAAACAATGAGATTTCAGAAACAAATAAATCATACTCATAACAAACCTTACTGTCCAATTCAATCTGTATCTACATTTGTTAGTTTGACACTTGTGGAATTCAATTGTGATGCTCATGCATTTCTACATTTATTTTCACTTTTTAATAACTTGATTATAACCTATTGGTTATAGTGATGCTATAAACTACCTAGATAAGACATCTTCACGTCAACAGCATGTTATGCAGTGCATCTTTAGAACTTCTTATGTGACTTAAAAGATGTTATCAAAACATCGATTAATAGCGCTACTTTGGTCATATTTGAGTCGAAAATTATGTCATATGTTCTAGAAAAATACATGAGTGACGTATGAAACGTCAATGTTCTGCGACAACATCCTCTCAGCTTGTATACGACAAAAGATGTTTTTGGTGTTACTTGGGTGCCATGAAGCTAAATCTGTCACTATGGAATTTCATTGTGCTGCTCCAAAAATGGTGGGAGACGATTTTGTAGGCATTCAGTCTTATAAAGTTCACAACTGTTGGTGCCTGTTGTGACGAAAATTTCACTTTGCTTCCCACAGGTGTAGATAGTCTGATATTTTCTTCTGTTTGAAACGATTATTCACATCGAATTTACCTTTACCGGGGTAAAACTCCTGTCCTGACATTTGCTAGAGGGCAACTTTTACATATGCTTCGTCATCCATCACACAGCAACTGTATCTGGTCAACATCTCCGTGTAGAGCTTTCTAGCAGTTCCTACAGTGTGTCTCGCAATAGGTGTCACCTTTTTTCAGTCTTGGTTAATTTCAGCTGGGTAACTTTAACAGCGGAATTGATTATACTCGTTTTGAGTATATTCTTTTGACAGCTTATCGCTGAAAATAAATAAGCGATTCCATTTGTTTATATTTATCAGCTACCGTGGAAGCTGTGAATGTCCGGGAACTAAGATATCACTCAACGCGCTGCACTATACTTTAGGACGATCTTACCTCGTTCACTGACAGACAAGGAAAGGGGAGATGCTTGGTCATGAGTCTATGCCTACTGTGATAGTGATATGCCAAAGATATGCGTACAAGTCTACCCATATTTAAGGGATGTAACGGAAGTAACTGGCAGTGTTGGCTATCTATCCACGTTGTACCACACAGAAGCCATCCGGGAGCAAGTTTTAAAATTACATTTGCAAAAGCATAGACCATGTCAGATATTCAATAGCCTTAAGCAGTTCGGAGTGAGTAAGCGTTTGGTTTTTCGTACCTTGAAACGGTTCAAGGAAACTGGAAATGTCCAAATTCAACACAAAGGAGGTGCCAGACGAACTGCCAGAATGAAGAAAAAGATCAAATGTGTGAGGGAGCAAATAAGACGTAATCCGGCCTTATCTAATCTAATCTAATCTAATCTAATCTAATCTAATCTAATACAAACGCAGCCAGTACGAGAAAGCATCCTAGAAATAATTGGATTAGATGACGCCCAATTTTTTTTTTTTGTCAATTTTGATGCTTGCAGCATATCAAAGACATGATACAAGCGTCAAAGCGGCCAGGGCTACTGCGTTGCATTTGCCGCAAAAGATGATTCTGTAAAATGAGTTGTATTCAACCAATTAGATTTGAACCACAACGCATTTTGTGAATCTTCAGGGGAGGAAGGATGCGTGGACATACCGTACCATACGCTCCGAGGTAAATATAATAAAATAATATTAAAATAAATCATGAAAACCCGAATTATGATAAAAATGAGAATAATAATGATAAAAATGTTAAATCAATATGCATTGTCTTACAGAATAATGTATAAAATATTGTGAAGGGATATTATAATATAAAATGGTGATAACAAATAAACATGTCTTTTGATTGTTGCCCTGCTGCAATAAATAGCGAGTCCATAATGAACCTAATTGTTTATCCAATCTATCATAGACACGAGAAAAAAATTGGAAATTATTCTACCAAACTCGGGAATTCCAAGGATGATCTGAAATTAAACATCATATACATAAAAGTGTATCTAAAATTTCGATGTGTTGTTTTGTTTTCTGTCATCGCTATAGTCATTAGTAGTTGATCTCAAGTAATACAGTGATGTTAGTTACTGAAATGTTTAATAATAATTAATTAGTCAATTCATTATTCAATAATAAAAATATGAGCACAACAGATAATTATACCCGAGTAACACATCTTCATGATTGTATGTTGAGTAAGCTTCTTTATAACCAAATCTAGTCATATAAAAGTATTTTCAAACGTTATAGAACTTGCGTGTTGCTTGGGTAATAGCATGTTTATCTGTAACTTCATTGTTCACCCTATCTTCGACTTCAGCCGTTGTAGTTACTATAGATCTAGTAAGATAAGTATTTGTGTTTACATTAATAGTTAGAGGAAATAATATATGTATGTCTGTACAAAATATATCTGATATTATTAAAAACAAAAATCAGGCATGTATCTACATCTTAATAGTCCTGAGAAAACCGAAAAATACAGTACTTCACTACAATCCTCAAATATAAAATTTTAAATTTAAAGACATGACGATTTTATGAAAAGCGACAAAGTATTCCACAAGACACTTGAAAAGTCCTCCTTATACAAAAATGTAACTATTCAAAGTCAACAATTTGAGTGATTAAGGGCTCAGCTTGATGACTTCTGAATCAAATGGAAAATCTAAACCAACATCACAAAAACAAAAAATTTCAAATATAATCTCACAATACTTATAAGTGCATGCTGAAATGCTGAATAACTAAATACACTTTAATGCTAGTCATGCTGCTCCTTGTTTTTACAACAATCTATGATAATCCACCCAAAACAGCGATTGGAGACTCAATGAAATTAGAGGCTCAAGAAGCACAACCTGCCCACCGGCAACTCTACACTACTGACCTCCAAGCTCATCCCCTCCGCATGGATTGATCCGCACCGACCGGAGGAGACCCGGCCTTACACCCAATGATTATCGCACATATATACATACATACACATACACACATACACACATACACATAAATATACAAATATATACTTGCACGTATATATACGTACGTACATGTATATGATATAATGCTAAGATCTCACCCAATTATTATCCGCAGCTTGTATTCACTCGAGGAACCAACGGCTTATCGTGCAGCATTATGGCTTGTGTTGGAACGGATTGTCACAAGACGAAGAAAATCCACAAATAACCTTACTGTTTTCCTTTTCTCTTCACTTTTCAAACAATGCACTTTAAACAAGACCACGTAAACACAACTAAACTCCCCTAGGTCTAGTTTCAAGCACGGGACTTTCTCTCAAGACAGCTCTAGACCAGCGCTGTAAACTTTCTGGAATTTTAGATTCCTTGAACTCTGTGCAATCGATTTGCGCCCGATCCGATGATCCTGCGCAATGGAAAAACAAATACCACACCTGACTGCCACCAGCGGTTCTAACGAATTTAGATTGTTTTTCACATGCCCAACTGACACCACTCGCGCTGCGAATTCAATGGCTGGCTTCTAAATACTCTGCCAGCTTCTGATTTTGAGTGTCTCAAATCTACCACTAATTAACAAAACTAAGCTCCGGATGCGGGGGAAAAGCACAAAAATAATAAAAAAAAAACGGGGAAATACTACTGACAATCACACATTCCGGGAGGGAATTGATTATATTCACTATTTCTTACGCAAAGCACGCGGAGATTTTATGATTTCACTGTTAGTGTAAGTTAAATTACGATTTATTGTTTGATTTTTTCCTCGCTTTTTTTCTCGCGAAAACGACGGAGCGAAAACAACACGCGTCAGTTTCAAAGCACGGCTTGCTGCGATCTAAGACGTAATCTGGCCGTATCTAGCCGTAAATTGAGCAAACAATTTCAAATGTCCCCTGCTTCAATGAACAGGCTCCTCAGACATGATCTGGCATGCAAGCCGTACAAGAAACAACGGGTTCACGGGTTGACGGAGCGTCAAAAGCAAACCAGGATCCAAAGAAGCAGAAATCTTTTGGTTCGACACGGTGACTACGAGATTTTATTTTCGGATGAAAAGCTCTTCCTCCTTCAGGACAGTCATAATCAACAAAATTATCGTGTGTTTGTCAAAAGCGAAGAATGGCCTGCATTTTGGTGAAATTAACCTTTCCTTCCGTCTTCTTAAGTACATGCTGCTTCGGTTTTTTTTCTTGCTCCGCGCATGTGATCCGAAGTCAACCGGTCGTTGAACCTTTTCATTACTCTTGAGACGGTTGAGATACAGATTTGCAGCATTTTTCCCAAAGCACGATGAGACAGCTCCGGATTTTCCATGTGAGCGTTTGAAATTTTTTCACACGGATCCACTTGACTCACTTGCAACTTCTCCGAATCAAACGACACAACTACGAAATTCACTGGATATAAGCAATGTACTTCAAAGAGGAACTGTGCAAAATTTAGTTAGTTGTCCAGTTGTCCCAGTTATTCAGTGGGAAGATAGTTAGAGCCAGTTGTAAGTGTTGAAATAATTTCGTGATCGCTCTTTAGAACATACAAAAAATAGTACTGAAAATCTACAAATGACTTAGTCAATAATGAAAAAAAAAATATCAGTAAAATTGTGTTTAACACACGACCGGTTAAACTGTTTGATTAGTTTCGTTAGTTTCGTAGCGGAACATTGCGACGCAGGTACTGTTCTAATGGGACGTTGGGTTAGCATAAGTAAGTTAGTAAGTATGTTAGAACATTCTATGATTTGCTTCTTAGAAATTATTTGTCGTCCCTGGACGTTTGGTTTAAATGTTGGTATGTATGATTAAAGGGCAACGATTGCTTTAGTGATTGTGTTGATATCGTCGACCAGCTGGAGATCATTATCCTTAAGGTGTTATAGATTGTTCAGGAGCTGTTTGGGAATTCAAAGTCAATAATTAATGATATTATTGATAGTTGACAGTTGCGAAAAACTCCAACTGATTGAAGCAAAAATCTCGAAAATCTATCGAGAAATGATTCTGTTTCAGTTATTTTCAAATGTTCATTTGACATACCAAAGATGCGCTTATGTACAATCTCCTCGTTGTGTCGCCTCCACCTGTTCATTTCATCAACAATAGAGAGTGAGAGAATCAACGATAAAATACGAGCAAAAGTTGGAAAAAACGAGAGCATCGTCGAAATGCAAGAAGACGAAATATCCCAACCAACCAGATGTCTTATAGCAGTGTTTGAATAGTTTCATATAATCATTCATTTTGTGTCAAAATCGCAAATAATTGTGCTCTTTATCGTATTATGCTGAAATTCAATCGTAAACAGTGCAAATATTCGACTTTTATACGATGTACACTATCTTGCCAAGAAACAAAAACTACCGAAAAATACCGTGTTTTGTGTTTGCAAATCATTTCATCATCCCAACAAGTGTGTAATAACAATCGACCCAGTTCGCATTTACCTTTGCTCTGCTAAATCATCTTTTCGCGGATTCGATACAACTCCTAAATTTCTAATTTGTGTGCCAGAATTTAGTTAAGTGTCTCGCGCTTCATTTCCCAGTGTTAGTAGAAAACAATGACGAAGAAATGTTCTGCTTCTCACTGCATCTTCAGGAAAACGGACTTCACCAAAATGAGCCTCTTTTTATCTTCAATTAACTGGGATGATATGTTTCAAAACTTAACAATTGAAACAACGGTCGAAGTTTACACTTTCGTTGTACACTTCGCCATAGATCAATTTAAACCAAAAATCGTCTGCAAAACTTCGAAGTATCCTCCCTGATCAAATAGAAATCTTAGAGGTCTGAAGTCAGCTAAAAGATCTGCTCTTAAACAATTCTGAAAGAACCGTAACTCCTACACGCGGTCATACTACATCGCTTGCAACAACAGATACAAACAGCTCAACAAGGAATTGTTTCGTAGCTACTTGCAGCAGACTCAACGAAATCTAAAACTCAACCCTCGAAAATTTTGGTCTTACATCGACGAACAACGGAAGGAGATAGGACTACCCACAATCATGAAGTTTGGCGAGAAAGAAGCTTCCTCTCTGTCGTCCATAAGCGACCTCTTCAGGGAACAGTTCTCAGCAGTATTTACAGACGAAACGCTTGACCAGCATCAGTTGTCCGAAGCTGTAGCCAATGTACCTCCACGTATTGTATCCGCTTGTGCTCGCTTGAAATGTTCTTCAAATCCCGGTCCTGACGGCATACCATCCATTGTGTTGAAAAGGTGTAGTGCTGCACTCTCGATTCCTTTGACACTTATTTTCAACCGCTCTCTTTCATCTGGATCCTTTCCAAGTATTTGGAAGGAATCATTTGATTTCCCTGTGCATAAAAAAGGCGATAAACGACAAGTGTCCAACTACAGAGGAATCGCCGCTTTGTGTGCCACGCCTAAACTTTTTGAGCTAATAGTTCTCGACTTTTTGAAGCACCATTGTCTCAGTTATGTTTCCGAGACTCAACATGGATTCATGCCAAAAAGATCCACCTGCACTAATCTGGTTTCCTACACATCCTTCATCATCAGAACTATAGAAGCTCATAAACAGGTCGATGCAATCTACACCGATTTTTCTGCAGCGTTTGATAAAATCAACCATGAAATCTTGATAGCTAAATTCGTTCGTCTTGGTTTCTCCAGTACGTTACTTGATTGGCTAAGTTCCTACCTAGTTGTTCGTTCTATGGCAGTCAAAATTGGAAACACAACATCGGAACCGTCTCCTGTCACATCTGGTGTTCCACAGGGCAGTCATATTGGACCTTTCTTATTCCTGCTATACTTGAATGATGTTAACCTAGTACTTAAATGTTTTAAGCTCTCATATGCTGATGACTTCAAACTATACTACGTAATAACCTGCCCTGAAGACGCACAGTTTTTACAACGGGAACTTGACAGTTTTTCTACATGGTGCTTAACAAACCATATGAGCCTGAATGCTAGAAAATGCTCGGTAGTCTCCTTCACCAGAAAACGCTCTATGGAGTTATTTAACTACACTATCGCAGGAAAATCCCTAAAACGTGAGGACACAGTTAAGGATTTAGGCATTCTTCTGGATTCGCGTTTAACTTTTAAGTAAAGAATGTGCACACCAAAAAGTAGTCAACGGGAAATTAGTGGTATTAAATGGAAAATATGAGAAAATCAAAAGTAAATATTTGATTTAAGACTTCATAAAAATACAAATATAAAACATATACAGTTAAGTCAATTTGACCTGTTATATCCAAATGCCCGCACCTTTCGTTTGACACCTTCCATCAGTTTTTGCACAGTGTCATCCGTCACCAATTTTGCAGCTTTCTGCCAGTTACGCCTGAAGCTTTTCTCATCAATTGCTACGCTATTTGTTTTTCGAAGATTCCTCTTGACCAGAGCCCAATACTTTTCGATCGGACGGAGTTCTGGTGAATTTGGCGGATTGCAATAATTTGGGACAATATTTACACCATTAGCAATGTACCAATCCTTAGCCAGTTTTCCATAGTGGCAAGATGCCAGGTCAGGCCAGAACAGCACCGAACCGTTGTGTTCCCGAATGAACGGCAACAGTCGTTTATTCAGACACTCTTTTACGTAAATTTGTCCATTTAGAGTGCCAGTCGTGATGAAGATGTCGCTTCTGAGACCGCATCCACATATTGCCTGCCATACGAGGTATTTTTTTGGGAACTTCGACAATTTTTTTGCTTAAAACGATCAGCAACATTTCCTCTTTGCAACGAGGTATAAAACTGTAGTCCCGGTATCTGCTTAAAGTCAGCTTTGCAATATGTTTCGTCGTCCAATATTATGCAGTCGTATTCCTCCTCCGCAAAATATTTTTTAAATTGTCTTTTGCGATTTTGCTCTTGTTTTCGGTATCGTTTTGTGGTACCACCACCTACATAGATTGAATGCCTGCCAGCTTTTTTCATTTTCTGACCAACGATGGAGACATTTTTACTTTTTTTTGCCAAATCCCGAACCGAGATAATCGTTTTCTTTTTAAATTCTTTAATCACTTTCTTCCTCTCCGCGACGCTTCATTTTCCGTGCTGCAAAATACTTCTCCGATATTCATTGCCTAAAGACACTATATTGTTCACTGGTCCGCTCTATACTAGGATATGAAGTAGTTGTATGGGCTCCATACTACCAAAACGACATACAGCAAATAGAGGCAATTCAACGCAAGATTGTCCGCTATGCTCTGCGGCGATTACCCTAGAATGATCCTTTTAACCTTCCCAGTTATGAAGATCGTTTTAAACTCATCGGCCTCGATCTTCTCGAAACTCGCTGAATTGCAACAAAGGCTTCATTTGTGTCCGATGTTTTTCTGTGTCATATAGATTGCCCTTCTGTGCTAGCTGAGTTGAACTTTGATATTCGTCGTCGCCCTCTCCGCACACATCAGTTTTTTTCGTATTTCTACTTTCCGTACTAATTATGGTTATAATGAGCCGATTAGTAGTATGTGTCGTGTGTTCAATCGCTGTTATAATGTCTTCGACTTTCACTTGTCTCGTTCTGGTAACAAATGTAGATTTCTTCAATTGCTCAGATAGGTTAGAATAGTATTTATAGTATAGTGATTAGAAATTAAGAATATTTTATGTTAGTTTTAAGAGCTGATTGTATCATTTGGAATGTAATCTGTTGGTACCTAAAGGTACCTACAGCCCATTTTAGAAAAAAAAGCTTAAGCTCCCTTAAAATGGGCTTTTCCCTCCTCCGGAAAAAATAAATAAAAATAAAACAAAAATCCCCGCCCTCACACACACACCCCCCCACAAAAACAAGAGTTAAAAAAAATCACCTTCCCCCCACCACCCACCCAAGAAGCGAGCCAGCCGCCGAACAGCAAAAAAAAACCCACCCAACAAAACCCCGCAACCCGGCACATCACACAAAAAACCCCGAAGGGGGGACCACCCACCCTTACAAGCGCCCCCGCTTCCCCCCACTTTCTCGCCTCTGGCCTCCCGAGTTTTTTTTCTGGTGTTTCCTCTTTCCCCCCCCTTCCCCCCCACCACCAACAACCCCCCCCCAAAATTTTCGATTTTCCCCCCCTGGAAAGTTACCTTCTCCAAAGATGGTAGTATTACATTACCATCATCATCATCATCATCATCATCATCGACGTTTTGTCTTTTGACTGTTTGTCAGACATTCCGAAAATAAAAGATGTTTATCTTTTCGAGGTGATGTTATATATGTGTCGATTCTAATGTACACCGTTTAAGCTCTTCCAACGCCAATTTCTCGTAAATGGCGAAAGTTCAACAAACATGTGTTATCAATATATTCAAAAACGTCTCTTCTGTCTGTTGTTAAATTTTGTTTCCACTATTAGTTTGTCAGTTTCGAGAAATACCCAACAAACACCAATGCTGAACAACTGTTTGTTCAAACAAATTTGGAGCAGTGGTTCAGCTTTTTCTTCCAGAAAGCTGAATAACTTCTCCAAATTTGTTTGAACAAGCGGTTCTTCGCTACTGCTGTCTGTTGGGTTGGAAATAGAAATAGAATCAAATAAAAACGGGAAACTAACATACTATCATATTTTTAGCACAAAATATCAATCGTTTTTGACAAACTCACTTCAAAAGAACTGAAACTAATAATCATGGTCATGAAAAAGTAGTGACATATCTGCGCAAGTTTTCGACGACGGATGACGGACGATGTTCTTTCCGACAACTTGTCGTAGTGGCGTTCCGAAAGTGGCGTTCCGTTGTGTGGTCTAACTGACAGTGATTCAAAACCATTGTCTATACGCATCAAATAAACGAACAAACATCTTCATCATGCCTAAAATGCCATTTTATTAGAGTACAATGGTAACGCGTACCAGCATTGCGTCGATTGCAGGGGCAATTTAAATTTGCGCTGATGGGATGAGCTGGTATGAGAGCTGAACAGGCACCAATATAAACAGAGTACAAGGGATGAATATAAAAAAGCATAGCAACCAAACAATCAACAAACGATTTTCCAATCAATAAATTGTCTTTGCTTTCTTCCTCACCGGCCGGTCGATGAAGTTATTTGAAAAAAAAAACCTATCTTTGTGCATGATTCTGGATTTTCGCAAAACCTGCCTTCTTGGGTAAGAATTTAATTTTTGCCATCCGAAGCACAAATCGAGGTTCCCATGTCTTTTAAAACTGGGTTTTGAATTAAGCATGAAAGGTGTGGTGGCCTTGGTCTCCTTCTTTTCTTGTTCATAGGTGTATGAAATTGTAAAAGTAAAATTTTGCTTATTATAACACCATCACTGTTGGGGCATAATTTTTGAAGTTTTTCCTGCACGCACTCTGAAATAATTGATTAAGTTGGAATTCCACTCGATTTGACCGAAATAAGCGTTTGTGGACAAACAACTCCCTACCCTATGTTTACAGTAGCTTATTGGATTTTTATTCTCGATGGGCTGCCTGCGGCATCTGCTACCCAACATCAATTGGCAAATGTGTTGATGCTACCGAGAAAGGATTTGCTATTTGTTTTGTTCCGTCTGCCAGCTATTATACCGTTCGATGTGGTTTCAACGAACATAACCGAGCATGTTCAGCGAATTTTGCCTTTTCACGACAAACATAACGCACGCATTTTCTGGAACTGAAATCTCATCATCCGGAAGTCTTCAAGGGAAAATTTATCATAATGCTTGTTTTTCCCTGAAATACACAGAGTAGCATTTTCAGGTTGGAGCCTCTGGCAAACCGTTCGTTCTTTGAGTTGTTTCATCAAAGGATTACTCCTGAGAGTCCATGTCATGGTTGTGTGCTTTTAGTATAACAATTCTTATTAATTCCAAATTCCATTTTAATAAGCTTTAATACGAGCACTCAAATCCTAAACATAGCTTTAATTTTCTCACGGTAGAATGCCTACCCGAGCAGGAGACAACAACTGGCCTTGGTATTAAAGAGCTCAGCTTAATACCTAGACACAATACCTAAGAATTCAAAAATATCCTGGAATAACAAAACTTGTTATTTCGGATACTGGGATACCTGACAGGTACTATTTTGGTATTGTTTACTCAATTTGGTATTTGCATAACATTGTAGGAACAATTTTTTGGTATTATCCTCAGGTATTCCACCTCTTAATCTGAGTTCTTAAATATAGGAGTTATCAGTTTGTCCTGCTCGGGTAGTCAGTTATTCCTAGTTCGACGAACCACTTAATGTTATAATTTTCTGCAAACAAATCAGATCAGATTATCTCTGCTGACAGCTTGACTCACGTTGATAAGCTGACATCATTGGCAGCATTTAGCAGTCATACCTTAGGCGGCAAAATCAATGCTTCTGGGATGAGAAACTCAGCCTCAGTCCACTTGGTGAGAATCGAAACCTTTTGTGCTAGGTTCTGGTAGATATCAGGTTCTCGCTTTGAGCGATTGGATTCATTTTGTACTTTACTGAGGTTAGATTAACACTCAAAATAAACTCTAAATACATAATATCGATTTGTACCTTTAATTAAATATTAACCGTTAATTTTAACGGGCTAGCTGATGATTGCTTACTTACCTTACCAATCAGACCAAGGCCGGTGTGGCCAAGGGGTTTCCAACAGCATTGATTACTTGTCACTTCCCCCAAAATTACCCTGATTACTCAGTGATTGCAAAGATTATTGTGATTTCAGATGATTACTTATGATTACTCATAATTATTAATGATTACTCATGACTACTCATGATTAAGGCCTGTACTCGAAAAAAATAGACCAGACAAAGGTGTTCGCCAAAAATTTATTTTAAGTCGGATTTTCTTGAAACTTTCAGGGAATAGATACATATGGATTATGTTCCGGTATAGTTACTCAATTATTCAATTTCCTTTCCATCGCTGAAAGCTCGCACCTTTCCCTTAAGAACCCTCATTACATTTTGTGCAATGGTGGAGCCGACCTTTTTGGTCACTTTCATCCATTCTTTCTTCAACTCCAGCTCGTTCTTAAACACTTTGGACAATTTTCGAACTTTGGCCTTCATTATGGCCCAAAATATTTCCACCGGACGAATCTCTGGTGAGTTTGGGGGGTTGGCGATTTTTGGTACAAAAACAACGTTATTGTATCTGTACCAATCCAACGTCGATGAGCCAGGTCCGGCCAAAATAAGTCTCGCCTCCGGGGACCGCAGGAAGGGCAACAGACGCTTCTGGAGGCACTCGGTGCGGTAAATTTCTCTGTTAATTGTACCCGTTGTGATGTACGGTTTACTCAGTTTACCGCATTGGCATATGGCCTGCCAGAGCAAGTATTTTTTGGCGAATTTGTCCACTTTCTTCTTTCTATTTTCCGGAACATCAACCGTGATTTGGCAACGTAGAACTCCAGCCGCGCGTAATGGCTGCTTTGCGTCTGCCTTGATGTAGGTTTCGTCATCCATAACCACACACATCGGTTTCGTTAACCACTCTGGATACAGCTTCCTTGCGCGGGATTTGGCCACCGTGTTTTGTTGATCACGCCAGTTCGGTGCCTTGCGGACCTTGAACGAACCAGGCGGAACACTTTGCCTTCAGAGCCGCGTCGCTAATCGAAAGGTTCGGATTACACTTGAAATAATCCAACACCTTCCGGGTCTTCACAGGGTCAGCTGTCTACGGTTTTCTTCAACTTCCAGTCCGCCGCTCGGTCGTTTGGGACTCCTGAAACGATTTTACCACCCGAGACACAGTTGTATGGGTGATTCCCAGTTGTCTTCCGATCCATCCCATGGTTGCAGTCGGATTTTCCATGACGGCGCGCAAAATTCTCCGGTGATTCTCTTCTTGTTTCGATGACATCTCAATAACCACTGAACCGATTGTTAATTTGATTGAAATTTTGCACATGTAAACAATTCACTCCAAACTAGTTATACCCGGATTTTCATCAATTTTTACCCACGGACCAAAAAGTTACACACGGATAAAAATGGTGCATTTTTTTCGAGTACAGGCCTTACTTGATGATTGCTGATGATTACTTGTGGGATTTTTTGATTACTCAGTGATTACAAAGATTATTGTAATTTTTTACGGTTACTTATGATTACTTATGATTATTTTCGATTACTCATGATAACTCATGTTAACTTGATGATTACTAATGATTACTTGCGTGATTGTTCGATTACACAGTGATAACAAAGTTTCTGATGGCCATAATGATCTAATCCGGTTTTTTGTACGTATTTTAAAATTGGAGATTTGTACCTATCACACAAAATCGGAATCGATAAAAAAAAGGATTTTTGCGACAAGTGGGGGAAGTAGGGGCGAACAGTAAATGTGCTCAAATCTTCAAAACTATAGCTTTAATGGAATGATACTTTATCAAAGTTTACAAAACACAGCATAATTCATAATTTTGTAGTACAATAAGGCACTAAATACTTCAAATTATGATCGAAATTGAATAAATTTCCATGACTGTACCTCACATGTAAATAATAGTGTTCTTAAAATAAGCTTTTACCATGCGTTAACATCCATGGTTTGTAATAAGTTCACTTCACATGTATCGCTGACACCAAAACTTCAAGATAGTATCAAAACTTCACTATAATGCCACGTATTTTCAGAATATCAGAAACTCTGATCAAACCTAGCATGCTGAAAATGGTGAGTTTGGTTCTTGGGGAAGCAAGTGAAAAGAAAATGCGGCAAGTGTCATTATCAAACAACACTGTGCAAAGACGAATTGCCCATAAGTCCGAAGACGTGAAAGAGCAAGTTCTGGAAACAATAAAACAGTCTCCTTTATTCGCAATTCAACTCGATGAATCCACGAACGTCAGTTCCTGTGCGCAGCTGTTGGTGTTTGTGAAGTACGTATGCTCTGCTGGCGATTTGAAGGAGGAGTTTCTTTTCTGTTGAGACTTGGAAACTACTACCAAAAGTGAAGATATCATGGCTAAAATCAAGGCGTTTTTTTGAATCTGGTGACTTGCAGTGGAAAAAACTTTGTGGGGTTTGCACCGATGGAGCTCCTGCAATGCTTGGCAAGAAATCTGGATTTCAGAAGAAGGTCAAGGAGCTTGCCCCACATGCCGCAGGAGTCCATTGCATGATCCATCGATATGCTCTTGCCAGCAAGACGTTGCCCGAAGGGTTATTGAAAGTACTGGAATTGGTCATAAAGATTGTTAACTATGTTAAGTCTGGAGCCCTGAATACACGTTTATTCAAGGAACTATACAGGGAAATGAACTCAGATCATGGGGTTCTTCTTTTCTACACTTCCGTACGCTGGTTGTCGAAGGGTAATGTACTCAACCGTGTTTTAGAGTTGAATGATGAGATCCAAACGTTTTTTTAAGCTCAAGGGAAAAATGATTTCCTTGCACATTGTAATGAAGGAGACTTTCAGAAGCGTCTCGCTTACTTAGCTGATGTTTTTGAGCATCTGAATTTGCTGAATTTGAAACTTCAGGGCAAACAATCCAATCTTGTTCACTTCCAAGATCATCTTCATGCATTCGCGGAAAAACTAAAAAATTGGCGCCGAAAAGTTAAGATGGGAAATGTTGCCATGTTTGATCGTCTGTGCAATATGACCGATAAAGGAGCAAGCGAACTGTCTTCGGCTTTCCAAGCAGAAATTATTGCACATTTTGATTCACTCTTTTGAGTTTCTTCGGAAAAAGAACGCAATCGGTCGGCGGATCCCGTCCTGGATCTGGATCAGCACCGCACCTACAGCAACATCTGATGCATCCGACTCGATGATGAAAGGGAGCTGAAAATCTGGATTCGCGAGTACATTAGGTGAGATTAATATGGACTTTATTTTCAAAAAAACTATCATTAGCCTGTTTCGTCCAGGGTTGCGCCTTTTTCCCTTTCAACAAGTCCGTTATGGGGGCCGTAAGATCACTAAACCTTTCTATAAATTGCTTATAGAAACTCACCATCCCTATAAACCTTCGAATCTCCTTTGTTGTTCTTGGAGTTGGGTAGTCTAGAATGGCTTGGATCTTGGTGCTGTCGATAGCCAATCCTTCCTCCGACAAAGTATACCCTAAGTAGCTGATCCGACGTTGGCAGAACCGAGATTTTTTTCTAGGCTAATTGTTAAGTTTGCTGCTTTTAATCTTTCTGCAACTTTTCGAAGAAGTGAAAAGTGTTCCACTAGAGTTTTGGATGTTACTATTATGTCATCCAGATAGACATAAACTCGTGGTTCTAAATCGAACCCAAAACTTTATTCATAAGTTTTGTTTGGGTTATAGGTGCCCCTTTTAGGCCAAACGGCATTACCTTAAACCGGTACAAGGATCGACCTGCCCTAAAGGACGTAAAATCTCTGCTGGCTTCATCTAGTGGGATTTGCCAGTAGGCTTTCGAAAGGTCAATTACCGTGAAGTACTTTGACTTCTCGAGTCTGCCTAAAATTCCCAGCATGTCTGGAAAGGGATATGCTTCGGTTTTGGTAACGTCATTAACCCGCCTGCAGTCCAGGCAAATTCTCCATTCGCCTGATGATTTTTTAACCGGTAACAGGGGGTTGCACCAGTCTGAGCTTGATTCTTCAATCACATCTAGCTCTTTCATACGCTGAATTTCTTTGTCGATTTCCATTTGGATATGAGGAGAGCATCTATATTGGGGAGGTTTTTTTGGCCTAGCCCCTTCCACTAGGTCGATTTTGTGACTGATCATGTTTGTTCTACCTAATTTTCCTTTGCAGGTGTTTTTCAGCGATTCTACGATCTCATCCAATTCCCGTTTTTCCTCAGGGGTTAGATCGTGTTCCGTTGACACGTTGGTCACGTTTTCATTCGTCGTCTCCTCGACGGCGGGTAGTTCTAAGCTGATGTCTTCCATTATCTCTGATTCTGGTATCTCGGGTCCTTTCTTCTCAATTACGAATGCGATTTCTTGCTCGATGTTATCGAAGTATCTCTCTACAAAGTTGATCGATGACTCCATACTGTTCACCTCTAGGACACGAACATCACCTTTGTCTGCAATTGCCGGAGTGATGTTGAAGGCTTCCCAAAAGTCAATCCCTAATATTAGTTCTCGAGAAATCTGAGGAACCAGTAGAGTTGGAATGACATTTGTACGGTCCTTGTACGTATACGGAATATATACAACGCCCTCGCAATCGTGTGATGTTTCGTCGGCCGTTTTGATTTTCAAATTGATAGGACGGACTTGTAGACGATGCTTATCGATTATTCTTCTGGAGCCGATTATGCACGCACTCGCTCCTGAGTCCAAAAGGGCATTTATTGTAGTTCCCAAAATGGTAACTGATATATGAGGACATTTATTAGGTTTTATTTTCAAATGCTGTACCTCAGCGAACTTGTAATACGGTTCGGCTGGGTTGTGTTGGGTATCTTCCGGTTCTGTTTCTTGAGGAGGTTTTGGAGAACTGTTTGAAAGAACCCTCCCTACGCTCTTTCCTCCGATTCGTTTTTTTGAACCTTAGACGGGAAAACGTGATTGTTAGGACAGTTTGCCGTAATCACATTCGTTTGTCCACAGTAATGGCAAAACACCTTTTTCTGTTTTTCACAGTCCCTCCAAAAATGTCCGAACTGTCTACAGTTCCAACACAGGACGTTGTTTTCATCATCCTGTGGTACTTTTGGTCTTGCTCCTGTGTTCGTCTGGTTGTTTTTTTCCAGTGGTTGTCGGTTTACCTGGTTCGGGGTTCCCCCGGTCCTTCTCCACATCTGCTGTTTGGCGACGGTGTTCACTTCCAGATCTTCGTCGTCGTAGTCCTCGTCGTTTTGTTCAATTCCTTCTACATTGTTCACCTGATTATACGGTCGTGCTTTATTTGGAAATGGTTTGTACATTGATTTATCGAGACTGTAGCATACTGAAACCAGATCTTCAATCCGATCAATGCGATAAATTGTCAGAAACGGTTTATAGGCATCGCGCATGTTTTCCATTAAAATGTCTAACTTTCTACTTTCCGACATAGGTTTGGACAGCTGTTGAGCTAGTTTTTCAATTGAACCTAAAAATGCATTGAACGTTTCGGTTGGTACCTGACGTCGGTCTAACATCTGTCTTTCAATAACCCTGTCTTTGTTCGGTTGTTCGAATCTCAGTCGCAAATGATGTTTAAATGCAGTCCACGTTGAGAATTTGTGGCAAAAGGTGTAGATACCACTCCTCCACTTCGGAGCACTTCCTTGAAAAAGAAGTTTGCCTGACAAAGTAGTTCATGCTCGGATACGGCGTTGTTCTTGGCTAGAATCTCAATTCTGTTGAAATTGTGTAGTTGGTCCTCTGCTATCCCCACTAAAAGTTGACTCGCCACTTGTTACCGGAACACACAACCATCTAGCTCGTCTATCATTGTAGTCTTCCAGTGGTATTTCCCGTTGATGATTATGCTGAATCATAAATTAGCTATTTGCGATCCTAAAGAGTTTGGATAGTTTCGCTCCACTGATTGTTTTTATGGTTGTTGTTGTGATTTTTAGCTTGTTATGTTTATTGCAATTTTGATTTCTATTGCGATTTGCTGTTCAAAAGTGGTGGTTGGTGGCAGGTTCAACAATTAGGTAACGGAGGTAGATGATACTCGATTGGATCTCTATTTCCTGAATTCATTCCCTGTCTGTTATCCCCATTCTGATCCTCTTCGATTCCACCAGCTGCTAGGTCGATTCTTTGCGTAGACCCTGTGGTGATTTGTGCGTACTGTGTAGTCTAGTGGCGTATAAAACTGTCTTGATTCAATAGGTTGCGGTTGATCATCAATTATGTTATCTAACGTATCTTGTTGGTCTTGATCTCCCGTAAAAAAAAAAAAAAAAAAAAAAAAAAAAAAAAAAAAATAGAAAGCTACAAGCTAGAATTATTCGAAAAAATATGTTTGAAGTAATTTTGTAACGGGTCGGGTGTTTTGGCCAAGGAAATAGTCACAACCCTCACTTCAGCGCCAGGAAGACGATTAGTCTACCGTGAAGGAAGCTGTTCTCAAATAGACCCGTCCCGGCTTCGAGACCTCAAATGGCGGCAAAGCGGTCCTGAACTCCGAAAAGCTAATCTGACTCAACAGGGGAAAGACTAACCACATCTGCAAGAGAGGTTTCCTATGCTGGCTTGCCTCTTCTTGCCTGCAGGGAAAAACTCTACGATACACGGAATATTCCAATTAGATTCCTACTCAGTCTCCCACGCTTCAGTGTCCCTCAAAAAAAAAAAAAAAAAAAAAAAAAAAAAAAAAAAAAAAAAAAAAAAAAAAAAAAAAAAAAAAAAAAAAAAAAAAAAAAAAAAAAAAAAAAAAAAAAAAAAAAAAAAAAAAAAAAAAAAAAAAAAAAAAAAAAAAAAAAAAAAAAAAAAAAAAAAAAAAAAAAAAAAAAAAAAAAAAAAAAAAAAAAAAAAAAAAAAAAAAAAAAAAAAAAAAAAAATGAGGAAAAGATATAGATAAATTAGACCCAGAAGAGCGAAAAAAAGTGGAGTTATAAAAATTCGTAGAAAAAACTGAGTGGAGAAAAATTAGCAGATATGAGTTAAAAAAAAATAAATTCACTCTTCTTCACAAATTATATTTAAAAAGTACTTAGTGAGGAGCAATGATGTATTTTCAAATATGCAAACAATTTTACTCTGTCCAGGCGTAACTCTACTTTTTTATCACTGTCGAGATGAACTTGACTCAATTTTGAATCAATCTCAGTAGAGATAAACCGAACATTGTCTCTTTTCGTAGTCAATGCTGATTGAATTTTTTTTTTTTTGCTTACCATGTAACAATACAACGCTATATTATTTATTTATTTAAATAGCCATACATCGTATTTACGATATGACTTCATCTACAACATTTCGCCAATATACTCGGTCTATGGCTGCCTCTCTCCAACCTCGTTGACGACCCACACTCGCCAGATCCTGTTGCACCTGGTCCGCCCATCGTGCTCGCTGTGCCCCACGCCTTCTTGTACCGGCCGGATTCGAGGCGAACACCATTTTTGCAGGGTTGTTGTCCGGCATTCTCGCAACATGCCCTGCCCACCGTATCCTTCCAGCCTTCGCGACCTTCTGAATGCTGGGTTCGCCGTAGAGTTCAGCGAGCTCGTGGTTCCATCTTCGCCGCCACACTCCATCCTCCTGTACGCCGCCAAAGATGGTCCTAAGCACCCGGCGTTCGAAAACACCAAGTGCTTGCAGGTCCTCCTCGAGCATCGTCCACGTCTCGTGCCCGTAGAGAACAACCGGTCTTATCAGCGTTTTGTACATGGTACATTTAGTGCGGGGGTGAATCTTTCTTGACCGCAAGTTCTTCTGGAGCCCGTAGTAGGCACGACTTCCACTGATGATGCGTCTCGGATTTCACGGCTGTTGTTGTTGTCAGCCGTAAGCAAGGATCCAAGGTAGATGAATTCTTCCACCACCTCGAATGTATCCCCGTCTATCGTAACACTGCTGCCTAGGCGGTCCCTGTCGCGCTCGGTACCTCCTGCTAGCATGTACTTTGTTTTCGACACATTCACCTCCAGTCCGACTTTCGCAGCTTCGCGTTTTAGGCGAGTGTACATTTCTGCCACCGTTTCAAATCTTCTGCCGACAATGTTCATGTCATCCGCAAAACAAACGAACTGACCGGATCGAGTGAAAATCGTACCCCGGCTGTTGAGCCCGGCTCTTCGCATGACACCTTCTAGCGCAATGTTGAACAACAGGCACGAAAGTCCATCACCTTGACGTAGTCCCCGGCGTGATTCAAACGAGCTGGAATGTTCGCCCGAAATCTTCACGCAGTTTCGCACACCGTCCATCGTAGCTTTAATCAGTCTAGTGAGCTTCCCGGGAAAGCCGTTCTCGTCCATAATCTTCCATAGCTCTATGCGGTCGATACTGTCGTACGCCGCCTTGAAATCGATGAACAGATGATGCGTCGGGACCTGGTATTCGCGGCATTTTTGGAGGATTTGCCGTACAGTAAAGATCTGGTCCGTCGTCGAGCGCCCGTCGATGAAACCGGCCTGATAACTTCCCACGAACTCATTTACTTTTGGTGAAAGCCGGCGGAAGATGACCTGGGATAGCACTTTGTAGGCAGCGTTTAGGACTGTGATCGCTCGGTAGTTCTCACACTCCAGCTTGTCGCCTTTCTTGTAGATAGGGCATATAACCCCTTGCTTCCACTCCTCCGGTAGCTGTTCTGTTTCCCAGATTCGGACTATCAACCGATGCAGATAGATGGCCAGCCTTTCCGGGCCCATCTTGATGAGTCCAGTCCGACCATCTTTGCCAGCTGCTTTGTTATTCTTGTATTTGTGTTTTGGAATCTTAAATTCCCTCAGCGTGGGAGCTGGTTCGTTCCCATCCTCTGCTGTGCTGACGTAGTCATTTCTTCCACCGACTTGGACTTCAACGCCCGCGTCCTCTGCGCCATTCAGGTGTCCCCCCCCCCCCCCCCCCCCCCCCCCCCTTTACCCCCCCCCCCCCTCCCGCGTTCCCCCCCCCCTTCCCCCCCCCCCCTTTCCCCCCCCGTTCTTCCCCCCAAAACCTCCCTCCCCCTCCCCCCCCCCCCCCCCCCCCCCCCCCCCCCTCCCCCCTTTTCCTATTTCCCCCCCCCCCCCCGAGGGGCTTCGTGAGCACACCCTCATCCGGCAACGCTCATCGATATTCTCCGCGTAGGCCGTGGCGACATCCGGTTGCTTCAGCCGCCCTATGTTGTACCGTGGCGGGCGTCGGTACCGTACGTTGTTTACGACGGATAGTTTTGGGCGCAGTTTTACCATCACCAGGTAGTGGTCGGAGTCGACGTTAGCGCCACGATAGGTCCTGACGTCGGTAATGTCGGAAAAGTGCCGTCCATCGATCAGAACGTGGTCGATTTGCGATTATGTCTGCTGCGGTGATCTCCAGGTGTACTTATACTGGAGGCTGTGCTGGAAGTAGGTGCTACGAATGGCCATATTTTTGGAGGCGGCGAAATCAATAAGTCGGAGGCCGTTATCGTTCGTTCGCTGGTGAGCGCTGAACTTTCCAATAGTCGGTCTAAATTCCTCCTCGTGGCCAACCTGAGCATTGAGGTCCCCGATGATGATCTTGACGTCATGGTTTGGGCAGCGGTCGTACTCACGTTCGAGCTGCGCGTAAAATGCCTCTTTGTCATCATCGGTGCTTCCAGAGTGTGGGCTGTGCACGTTGATAATGCTGAAGTTGAAGAACCGGCCCTTGATTCTCAACCTGCACATGCGGTCATTGATCGGCCACCACCCAATCACGCGCTTCTGCATGTCACCCATCACTATAAAAGCTGTTCCCAGCTCGTGTGTGTTGCTGCAGCTCTGGTAGATGGTATGGTTACCTCTAAACGTACGCACCATGGATCCCTTCCAGCACACCTCCTGCAGCGCTACGATGCCAAACTTACGATCCTTCAGTGCATCGGAGAGTATGTGGGTACTTCCGACGAAGTTGAGCGATCGGCAGTTCTACGTACCGAGTTTCCAATCGCTAGTCCTGTTTCGTCGCTGTGGTCCTCGCCGTTTGTTCTGGGTCGTATTCTGCTGTAAATGTTCCTGTGCTTGCTTTTTTTACGGCTGGCTTGCAGGGCCTGACACCAACCCCCTACTTTCCGGAGAACCATAGTGCTCAGTTGAATTTAGAGTCCCACGCTGGCACATGGACGGTGATTCAGCTGCCCCTGACATGGGGAACAGACGCTGTTTTGAGCCGCTTCTAACCTGGAGAACAGACGCTCTGGTGCTTTCCATTTCCTCCGAATGCAGGGGCTAAATAGCTTGGTTATAGCGCCGCTGCTCGCTCGACAACGCTATATCTCTTTTCTAAATAACAATCGGATGTTATGAAACATTATAATCTTGATAATCTAAAGGGTGTATTCGATAAAAATGGCACACACATATATACTCATCAAAATTAAACTGATTATCGGATTTTCTTGAAATTTTCAGGGAATGGAGATCTACTAATGAGTTTTGATTTACAACATTTGTTTTATTCAATTTCGTCTCCCATCCCGAATGCCCGCACCTTCCTTTTCACTCCACCCATCAAATTTTGTACAACCGATTTTCCCAGTGTTTTTGATGTTTTTACCCAAATTTTCTTCAATTCTAGCTCTGTTTTTATAGTTTTGGGATGTTTGCGAAGTTCCGTTTTCATAATTGCCCAGAATTTTTCAATTGGACGAAGTTCCGGTGAATTTGGTGGGTCCATATCCTTTGGCACAAAATTGACTCCGTTGGCTCGGTACCACTCCAATACGTTTCGAGCGTAGTGACAGGATGCTAGATCAGGCCAAAACAGAGTTGATCCTTTGTGCTTCTTAATGAATGGCAAGAGACGCTTCTTAAGGCACTCTTCCGTGTAAATCGCACCGTTTATTGTTCCGGAAGTGATGAAGGGAGCACTTATTTCACCACATCCGTAAATCGCCTGCCAGATTAGAAACTTCTTTGCAAATTTCGATAGTTTCTTCTTTCGAACATCCTCCGGAACATCAAACTTCGACTTGGCAACGAAATATTCTTGCCCAGGAAGTTGACGGAAGTCGGCCTTGACGTATGTTTCGTCATCCATCACGAAGCAACCGGATTTGGTGAGCAGCTTCGTGTAAAGTTTCCGGGCGCGAGTTTTCGCAGTGATGTTTTGTTTTTCATTCCGGTTTGGGGCTTTTTGCACTTTGTAAACATATAACCCAGCACGCTTCATGGTTTTCTGCACAAAACCGACTGACACCTTAGACTTTTTAGCGACATCTCGAATTGACATGTTTGGGCCGGTTCTTGAATTGTTGTACGACTTTCCTGGCCATTTTACTGTCCATTGGACCACTTTTACTACCACTCCCTTCCTTCCTTTGGACACTCAGACGCTCCTTGAAGGTTCTTATTACACGAGACACAGTTGTATTTGCAATTCCAAGCCTTTTAGCAATCCACCGGTGGGACGCCCCTGGATTTTGATTGTGAGTGCACAAAATTTTCTCACGGACAATTTCTTGTTTCGACTACTGAATGTATAACTATGAAACTTGTTCGATGTAAATAACACTATGGATAAGATCTTCTCAAATTTCTAGGTTTTTTACTGATACGATTCAAAAGTTACAGAAGATTTTCTGTGTGCCATTTTTATCGAATACACCCTTTACTGGCCATGCAGTTTATCATTATTGTGTTGAGTATGCAACAACGATAAAGATACATTATTTTTTGTCCCAACATTGAAAAGTTAGGACAATGTCTTTATCATTCATGCATTCACGAATTTGGATTGACTGGTTCTAATCAAACATCTGCCCCCAAATGCGCTGAAAAACTCTCTCGGTATAAACATTCAGTTAATATGTCGTTTTCTATTTTTTTTTTCACAGGTGTGATCAATTTGCTGTCATCGCTTGAATTCAAGGTATGCATATTTTCTACTCGTTATTGATTTTTAAAATTGAACTCCTTCCGAAAGTTTAAGATAATGACAGTAAACAGGACAGATTTTAAACAAAGAATTTGTTCACAAACGCGTTCAACCAAGCAAAACCTCCTCCGATGAAAGTGTTGCTTTTGTCAAAACCATCCATCCCCGTGAGCTCCATCTACCGTGAAGGCAGTAAAGTTTGGATGGTTCAAATAAACACACAAACACACTCTCTCCTGAACTCATCCTACTATATATTTATAAGCCAATGATAACAAGCACTTTAAGCTGGAGAACTTTTACCCATTTTTCACTTAATGCCTCGTAAATCGTAACGTACCCCATACACACTGCAATCTGGTTGTACAAGCTCGGCTGCTATCGTATCCAATTTGATCCTACCATAGAGGTTGTACACCCAGATTGCAGTGTGTCTTGGCCCCATAAGCAAAGACGATGATCCATGGTGAACAATGAGCTCTGCCGGAATAGATCTATGAATTATTAATAATTTCAGGTGTCTGATGGGCAATTAGATGTTAACGACCTGAGGGTGGGGATTTTTTCGCCTTTCGTCGAACTTTCATCGCCAGAACTTGAGGTGCTCTTTAGGCAGGGGTTTGCCTTTCTTTATGCCTTCCTACAGCCGGATTGGGACGGCTCAGCAGCGCAATGAAGACAGCTATAACGGTGTGTAATATTTCCTTTACGATTCTCATTCTCATTCTCACAGTAAAATGTGTAACTGCCGAGAGAAGAAGATCGTCTATTGACACACACTTGGGAATGTTTTATTCGGGATGCTTACCAGTTTTTGATGAGAATTTTTCCATTCCATTTCTCCAGCGGTGATGATTCGTACGAATAATGTCTGCCAAAACGACACATCCATATCTTACATTGTTTGCATTCGTTCGTTTACCACCCATCATAAGCGAAAGCTGCATGTTTTGTCTCATCTAGCAGCATCCTTCTGAATGGTTTCGGTTGCTACGCGAATGGGTCTGTTGTCCTGTCAACCGGCTCCTATTCAGCACATTTTTCCCTGCTATCTATCCAATTTCGAGAAGCCGGCTGCTGCTAGGGACTAACGCAAACTAGCAATAACGATGACCAGCCACCACAACTAGACCGATGACGCCGACGACATCCAACGGGATACAATAAATCTAACAGAGAATTATAGCTTCGTCGTCCAATACCGTCGAAAAAAAAAAGAATATTAGAGGGGAAATCCCGGAAGGATGCGGCAAAATAGAAACACAGAACAGACTACGAGACTAGCCTACTAGGGTGAAACGATGGAGAATTTTTAATTCCTTTATGGATAGCAAACAAACAGTTGGTGTCAAGAAGAGGGAAATGGAAACACTGTTTGTTGTGGGATGATCCACGGAAAGCTATCCGGCTTAATTGCTTGCATTGGAAATGGATGGTGTGAAGTTCGTCAGAGGATAGGATGATGCAAAGTGGTTCTGCTTTGATTGGGTTGGATATTTTTAGTCTTAAAATTATTCCACTCTTTCCTGAAGTATCGGGAGCACCCAAGAAAGGATTTTTGTTACATCAGACAAAAACCACCTCTCTGGAAAGAGTTATTCGCGTTATGATCCTTTTATTATGACGCATTACGTGATATTGCTCCATTTTGCTACTTTTATTAGCCAATTTCATACATCCAGCCAGTTTGCTCCGGAGTTGATTCGATGATGGCCGCACCGCCGTCAGCATTTTTTCCCTCTTCGTTTTGAAGACTCAAGCACTTCTTCGGCACGATAAAATAACTGGTGAACATCTTCGTTTCAAAGATCCCGCGGGGGACCACTCTAGTTTAGCAGCTGGAAATTTCAGAACCGTAATCGGGAGGGGCAGATGGAGTATTGCGGCGAAGTTCATGTGACCATTTTCTATAATAGAGATCCAGCGATGGCATAATATTTTTCACATCATTGAACCCCAATGTTGGTTTTGATGAGCCTTTCTTAACAATTGAGCATAAGCTTCAATTTCGACCGTGTGGAAATGCTTCGGCAGTTTTGGCTGTTCTCGGATATAAATTTTGAAATATCTAATTTAGTTTATTTTATATTTTTCTATCAAAACATTCATTGAATATATTCACATTATTACTTGATTGTCTGAAATGTGATTACCTCTCAAATAGTACGCAGTTCAGTTATTCCATATGTTCCTACAAATATAGACTGTTCCGAAAAATATAAATACACTTTCTTTCTAAAATAAAAAACTACAAGGTACAGCCCAATGGGGTTGTGCGCAGAGGTGACGTAGGACTACCTCCCTCTCTCCCTCCCCCCTCCCTCCCCCCTCCTCTTCCCTCTCTTCTGGTCTACGCAGCAATCGAATTCCCATACACGTCAGGGCCATCCGCTAATTGATTTAAGTCAGTCCTGAAAAGGGCCAAGAAAATACTATTGTACACTCTTTAGAAAGCATTTGGTGGCTCTTAATTATGATACGGCGCCGGTTGTAGTTCGCGATGGCCACTATCTCTAACGCGTAGAAGATAGTTATGGATCTGTTGGTTCATTGGTTGTTCAACGCGCTTTGCCATTTACTCTGGGACGCGGCGTTTAAAGCAATGCCATGTTCAGCCGGGGCGCGGTAATGGAAATTTCAAACAGCACAAGAGAAAAAATTCATCCAAACGAACTCTTCAGTTGGCAAAGTAATTTGGTCGTCCTGAAAAGGACGGATTTAGTTGACGGGGGAGAAACATGGTTCGCGATTGAACTTGGGCTTTCTTTTTTTTCTTGGTTCATCTCGTCTTCGGGATGATTGATTCTTGTCTCGTGTGTCACGGGCGGCTGTTTCCCGCCAACTCGTAGGCTTCAGCAGCCATGTTTCTCACAGCGAGGTTGACGGGAGCATCGGCAACAACAGCCAACTGCACCAACGCCTCTCTGGGCAACGACTGCTCGCCGCCGCCAACTGCGATCCTAAGACCACTGCACAGCTTAACGACTGTCGTAAGACTGAATCAAAATGTTCTGCTAAAAGCTATTAGGTAAAGGGGTCGGATGCTAGTGCACGAAAGAAGGCGGTACCAACGAAGGCAATGTGATACAAATTGCACCAAAGGGGACGAAATTCAGTTATTGCGCCACAATAATTAGTTTTAATTACTGCACGCTAGACGGATGATTTTCTTAACAGAAATATGCCTTATGTACTTGCCATCACCAGCAACTAATCCGCTATGCACAACTAGGAACTAAAATGAACTCTACTAAATGGTCGGTCGGACGTGTTGCAGTTCGGCTCGAATTATCCGTTCTAGAATTTCGTTTGTTGGTTGTTCAACGTTCTTTGTCATTTACTCCGGGACGCGGCGTTTAAAGAATGCTATGTTCAGCCGGGGCGTGGTAATTGAAATTTCAATCAACACAAGAGAAAAATTCAACCAAACTCTTTAATTGGCTGACCAAATGATTAATGATTTGGTCATCCTGAAAAGGACGGATTTAGTTGACGGGGGAGAAACATGGTTCGCGATTGAACTTGGGTTTTCTTCTTGGTCTTCTTGGTTCAGCTCCTCGTCGTTGCGGGTGACCATCTGCAGGTGACGTGGGATGTCAAGGGTGGCTTTTTCCCGCCAACTCGTAGGCTTCGGCAGCGAGGTTGACGGGAGCATCAGCACCAACAGCCAACTGCACACAAGCCTCTCTGGGTAACGACTGTTCGTCAGTGCACCCTCCAGGGTGCCTGTTGCTGCCAACCGCGTTCCTTCAGCAGATTTATGCACAGCTTCACGACTGCCGTAAGACTGAATTAAAATGCGAAGGTGTACCCCTTATATAACATTCATGACTGCCTAGGAGACGTTCCTTACTTGAATATGAAGTCTGTGCTAGGATTATACTGTGCATTTGGTAAATTTACTTTGAAAAATCGACATTATAAGACATCACCTTGTATTTACGTTATTTTCAATAGCCTAATTTTGAAAATCAATCAATTCCAATTTTAAAATTGATGCGTAGAAATATTCCAGATAGATTGGTGCAAAGATTTTGAAAATCGGTCATGAAATGAATTATTTATTAACGTTCAAAACCTAAGCATATTTCGTGACGCTCCAAATTTTTGTACTCGCAACGTGTACCCCTGTATTAAAAACAAAGACGTAGTCCTACGTCAAAATAAAGGGCGATACGGTCAAAATTTGGTCAATATCAACTTGACGTATTTCTTTCAATTTTGCATTTAAAAAACCTGAACACCCCTCATTTTGAAGGTGTGTGTGTGAGAATTTTGCTCCTATTTTGATTTTGGAATTCACTCTTCAGTTGTCAAAATGCCTTCCAAGCAAGAAGAGCAGCGTATCAAAATTTTGCTCGCGCATCGCGAAAATCCGAGCTACTCGCACGCAAAGTTGGCAAAATCGCTAAAAGTTGCCAAATCAACCGTTACAAATGTACTTGGGGTGTTTGGGGAACGTTTGTCGATAGCCAGGAAGTCTGGATCGGGGGAAATTGAAAACCGGAAGCCGCTGAGACGACAAAGAGAGTTGCCGGTAGTTTCAAGCGAAACCCTAACCTATCTCTCCGAGATGCCGCAAATAAGCTGGGTGTATCGTCTACAACCGTGCATCGAGCCAAAAAAAGAGCCGGAATATCGACTTACAAGAAGGTAGTGACTCCAAATCGCGATGATAAACAAAATACGACGGCCAAAGCGCGATCCCGGAGGCTGTACACGACGATGCTGACGAAGTTTGACTGCGTGGTAATGGACGACGAAACCTACGTCAAAGCCGACTACAAGCAGCTTCCGGGACAGGAGTTTTATACGGCAAAAGGAAGGGTAAAGGTAGCAGATATTTTCAAGCACACGAAACTGTCAAAGTTCGCAAAGAAATATCTGGTTTGGCAAGCCATCTGTACCTGTGGCTTGAAAAGCAGCATTTTCATAGCTTCCGGGACTGTCAACCAAGAAATTTACGTGAAAGAGTGTTTGAATAAACGTCTGCTGCCTTTCCTGAAGAAACACGGTTGTTCCGTACTGTTTTGGCCGGATTTGGCATCTTGCCATTACGGTAAAAAGGCCATGGAGTGGTACGCCGCCAACAACGTGCAGGTGGTTCCCAAGGACAAGAACCCTCCCAACACGCCAGAGCTCCGCCCAATTGAGAAATACTGGGCTATTGTCAAGCGGAACCTAAAGAAGACCAAAAAAACTGCTAAGGACGAGCAGCAGTTCAAGGCAAACTGGCTTTCTGCGGCGAAGAAGGTGGACAAGGTGGCTGTACAAAATCTGATGGCAGGGGTCAAGCGTAAGGCCCGGCAATTCGGATTTGGAAAAGCGGAAGCCTAACTGAATATTTTTCCTGAATTTTATACTAATTGAACTTGAAAAAGAAATTTAATTTGATTTTTTAAATAAACGATTTCACCGATTTACACGCGTTTTCCCTTGACCAAATTTTGACCGTATCACCCTTTAGTCGGCTAAAAGAATCTGAATTTGAATTGTATCAAACGAACACCTTCATGACAAAACTAGTAAAATCACACTGTTATAGATCTACAGTATGACACATGAGAAATAAAACTGGAATATTTATGTTTTCGGTGCTACTTGGGTTGGTACAAATACAACATTGTTCCTTTTGTACCACTCTAGTGCATATTTAGAGTAATGGAAGGAAGCAAGATCAGGACAAAAGAGTTCAGGCTTGTTATGCTGTTTGATCAAATGAAGCAACCTTTTTTGCAGACAATCCTTCACGTAGATTTGACGATTCATTGTGTCTGTCGTAATGAATTGACGAGATCATTTTCTACATCCGCATATGGCCTGCCACACCATAACCTTCTTGCTGATTTTTTTGGTGTGAACGGCTTTCACTGATCCAGGACCGTCCTTTCCTTTCGGCGAGGTAAAAAACTGTGGCCCCTGCATTTTATAATCAAGTTTTATGTAAAGGGCGAACACGAAATTATTGCGACACCGAAAATGTCATGCCAATTTTCTTATAATGTTTAGAATCAAACCAAAATTTTAGGGTAGTTTTATACATATATTTACTTCAAAAATCAAAAGAAAAGTTAATCGATGGAGCCTTGAGTGTAAAATTGAACGCATTTTCGCTTGATGCCCTCCATCAAAGTCTTTACAGTGTCATCCGGTACCAGTTTCTTAGTTTTTTTTTCCATTTTCTTAACATGTCCTTCTCGTCTTTGACTGTCTTCTTGCTCTTCCGAAGTTCCCGCTTCATCATTGCCCAGTAGTGGTCCACCGGGCGCAGCTCCGGACAGTTTGGCGGATTCGTGTCCTTTGGAACAAAATGGACAGAATTGGCCTCATACCACTCCAGGACACTTTTAGAATAGTGGCATGATGCCAAATCTGGCCAAAATAGCCGAGCTTCGTCGTGCTGCTGCAAGAACGGCAAAAGGCGCTTCTCGAGGCACTCAGATTTGTAGATCTCGCCATTTACTGTGCCCTTTGTCACGAAAGGCTCACTCCTCAGTCCGCAAGAGCAGATGGCCTGCCAAATGAGTTATTTGGAGGCGAACTTCGACATTTTCTTTTTCTTAAATTTGTCGTCCACATAGAACTTGCTCTTGCCGGTGAAAAACTCCAACCCCGGAATTTGCTTAAAATCGGCTTTTATATACGTTTCGTCGTCCATCACACAGCAGCCATATTTTGTCAGCATCTTCTCGTAGAGCTTCCGTGCCCGAGTTTTAGCCGTCGATTGTTGCCGCTCATCGTGGTTTGGGAAGTTCTGTACCTTGTATGTATGTAGTCCAGCTCTCTTCTTTGCATTCTGGACGTAGCTCTGCGACATGCCGATCTTTTTAGCCAAATCACGGCTTGAGACGTTGGGATTTGCTTTACTCATCCCCCTCCTCCCCCCCTTTCCCCACCTAAATTCTCCTTTTACCTCCATTTTCGTTGAATCGAAAAACACGACTTCGAGTTTGACAGCATGTAAACAATACACATCAATGAGAAAGTGTGCAAAATTTGGTTGATTTTTACCCAATGGTAAAAAAGTTATGCCCTGTTGAATGTGTCGCAATAATTTCGTGTTCGCCCTTTAGGTTTCATCGTCCATGATAACACAGTCCGATTTTTTGATCAGCAGTTTGTCGTACAGCTTTCGAGCCCTCGGTTTCACAGATTCAGCCTGCTTGGTGCTTCGTTTTGGCTGTTTTTGCTTCCGACGAGTCTGCAGGCCCATTCTGTCCTTGACACGCATAACATTATAGTCGCCGAAGTACTTAGCTTTTTCGCCACATCTCGGACTGATGCTGACGCTTGAAATAGTCCCTTACCTTTCTGTCGATTGTAGGGTCAGCGGCACCGGGTTTTCTACCCCGTCTCTGGGAATCTACGAAAGAGCACCGTTGTTGATACTTCCGTTATGCGGTTTGAACTGCTCCAATGCTCAAACCTTCTTACTTAGTAAGTTTTCTGATCAAAAGACCACTGAAGGTGCACCGTTTGTGCACAATCCGTTTTCTCCGCTCGGGAAAAAAACCACGTATTTTCAAACTTCCGTACGAAAAAAAAAAAATAAAAAAAAAACTACATTAGTTTAATTTTGATGTAAACAACAGGACGTAGCCAAAAGTTGGATGAATACTGCACACATTTTGAATTGACGGTTAATCATTAGTGTATTTATAACTATCGGAACAGGCTATATACGACACGTACTCAAAAATGCTGTTGATTTCATATTGCCTACAATAGAACAGTTTTTCGCCACACGATTTAAACGGAACACTAGCAAGAGAAAACAGGGATTTACGGCAATAATCACTCATACTTGAGATGTTTGAAGCTTAAACGCTTCAAGCAGTTATAGATAATTCTGTCAATTCTACAAAATAAGAGCGAACAACATCTAAATGTAATCAAAGAAAAACGTAAAATGTTTGCTCAACGCTGAGAAAATATTGATAAAAAAGTGGACTTTGCTTAGTTGGCCGAGAATAAGTGGATTTAATTAAATTACCCCACATAACTTTTGTCAGTTACTACAAATAGTTTTGTTACTACGCAAACCGTCGCTGATTACGAATATTTCAGACACATTTGCATCCTAGCTTCTGAGACGTGCGGACTTTTTTTTTTCAATTCCTATTGTCATCTGTGAATTTCCACGAAAAAAATAACAGAAATAGCCAAATAGGCACAACCATCTTAGATGTGCATAAAATTTTGCAAACTCCGATCCTTGCGACACGAAACAAACTTTTGAGAAGGACGTATTTATTTTTATGAGATTTTAAGTTTTTCAAATTAAAGCTCAAAATCCGCTGGTTGCATTGAAATGGATCGTAGAGAGAGAGAGAGAGAGAGAGAGAGAGAGAGAGAGAGAGAGAGAGAGAGAGAGAGAGAGAGAGAGAGAGAGAGAGAGAGAGAGAGAGAGAGAGAGAGAGAGAGAGAGAGAGAGAGAGAGAGAGAGAGAGAGAGGAGAAGTTAATAAAGTCAATGCAAGTTTGTAGAAACAACATGCACTACGATCGAGATTATTTAAAAATAAGTGCGTGCAACACATGACCGGTTTACTAAACTACGTGAAATTGGTTATTGCATTAATGTGTTCAATCTATTTCATTAGGCATTAGGCCTCAACCGAGTCTAGTAACAAAACATTGAAACTCACGTACGGGTCTAAAAGGACGTTGGACCAGTATAAGTAAGTAAGCCAATAAGTAAGTTACCAATCAGACCAAGGCCGGTTTGGCCTCTGATGTGCACATAATTTGTCTCCATTGTAATCAGTCCATGGCTGTACTTCGGGAGCCGCGCTGTCTGCGTCCGCCATCTACTTGATCGATCCACCTTGCTCGTTGCACGCCTCTTCTTCTTGTACCCGTCGGTTCGTTTTCGAGGAACTATTTTCACAGGGCTGTCGTCCGACATTCTTACGACATGCCCAGCCCATCGTAGTCGACCGATTTTTGCGATGTGTACAATGGGAGGTTCTTCCCGAAAACGATGCAATTCGTGGTTCGTTTGCGTCCTCCACGTTCTGTCTTCCCTCTGCAATCAACCGTAGATCGTACGCAGCACCTTCCGCTCAAAGACACCAAAGGCGGGTTGGTCTTCCACTAGCAATGTCCATATTTCATGGCCGTAGAGAACTACCGGCCAAATTTATGTCTTGTAGATGGTCAACTTTGTTGTTCGGCGAACTTTGTTCGATCTTAGCGTCCTTCGGAGTCCAAAGTAGGCACGATGGCCAGCCATAATGCGCCTTTGTATTTTTCTGCTGGTGTAGTTATCGGCGGTCACCAATGAGCCCAGATACACGAATTCGTCTACTACCTCGATTTCATCACCGTCGATCTGAACTCGTGGTAGGAGGCTAACATTGTCTCCTCGGGCGCCTCTTTACCTTCATGTATTTTGTTTTCAACGCATTAATCACTAGCCCAATTCTACCAACATCAGCCTTAAGTCTGATGTACGTCTTCGCCATCGTCTCAAAGTTACGTGCTACGATATCAACGTCGTCGGCAAAGCCAAATAGTTGGACAGACTTCCTGAAGATCGTGCCATTCGTGTCTATTCCAGCTCTCTGAATCACACCATCCAATGCAATGTTAAACAACAAACACGACAATCCATCACCTTGCCGTAACCCTCTCCGAGATTCGAAGGGACTCGAGCGCGTCCCTGATACTCGGACTCGGACGGACATCACTCGATCCATGGTTGCTTTGATCAACCGCGTCAGTTTTTCCGGAAATCCATATTCGTGCATGATCTGCCATAGCTGGTCTCGATCGATTGTATCATACGCTGATTTGAAGTCGATGAAAAGATGATGTGTGGGCACGTTGTATTCGCGACATTTCTGCAGTACTTGCCGAATCGCGAAAATCTGGTCCGTAGTAGCGCGGGCACGAATGAATCCCGCTTGGTATTGCCTCACGAACTCCTTTGCAATTGGTGACAGGCGGCGGCATAACATTTGGGAGAGCAACTTGTAGGCGGCGCTCAGTAGCGTGATCGCACGAAAATTGCAGCAATCCAGCTTGTCGCCCTTTTTATAGATGGGACACACTATTCCTTCCACCCAATCCTCCGGTAAACATTCCTCCTCCCAAATCTTGGTAATTACGCTTTTGGAGGCATGCCTTCAGGTACACCTGCCCATTGACCGTTCCAGTTGTCACGAATGGGGTGCTCCGCTTTCCACACGAGCAAATTGCTTGCCAAATCATATATTTTTTGATGAACTTTGACATCTTCTGCTTTCTAACGTCCTCAGGGACATCGAATTTATGATGAGCAGTGAAAAACTGGAGCCCCGGAAGATGCCGAGAGTCTGTTTTTACATACGTCTCATCATACATAACGAGGCAATGTGGTTTCGTCAACGTCTGGGTCCCAGCAGGGACTTTTTTATGCGGCAAACTGTTGCCAAATGGCACCCTACCACCTTGGCAATCTCTTTCGGCTTCTTCTGGGCGAGCAACAAACTCACTTCTTTCGCGAACATTTTGACGAATTTGCAATAAAACAAATAGAATGTTTGGATTCAGCATTTGAAAGATAACATAAACAAATACACGTTCGACAGAAATTAGTCACTAGCTACACGAATTAACCCAATACTCAAGTTTGAACATTTTTGCATTATTTTCGGCCGCACCCTGTGGTGATACGATGCCAAATCGAGCCAAAACGAAGGGCTCTTATCATGACTTCTAACGAAAGCTAGTAATCGTATTAGCAGACACTCCATCTGGAAAAATTTCTTGATGACCGGTGATGTTACAAGATTTACCATTTCTGCTACACGAAAAAATTGCTTGCCAAACAAGTGTAGTACTTCTGGTGAGTCCTTGAAGTTGATTTATCCTCCAGGACGCGATTTTCATCGAATCACATGAATATTATGTCAAATATTCGCAATACAGTTTTCGACAGTTTTATTATCATTGCTGTTGGGGGCTTTTTAGACTTTGTAAGTCACACATTCCTGGTGATATTTCTATTTCCTGAGCCACAATTCAGGTTGCTCTCTAGCATCTTTTTCACCTTCCTGTCGATAGCACGTTCGGTACGTCCAATATGTTTTTCACTTCTTGGTGTTCCTCCGATAGTCAAACGTTCAGAACATGTTTGCAATACACTGTGGACTGACATTTGGGAAAATGAGCATTAGCATTAGCATTAGCATTGACGTTTGCACACCTCGTGGATGGAGCTACGATTAGGAATAATTCGTTGAAGACATGGCATGCCACCATGAAGCGAAACCAGTTGCTGATACGTTTCTTCTTACAATAATCTCCACGAAGACACTCCTCGATCGCTCATCTCACGGGGAACCCACGTAGCCTTCAGTGGATATCAAAGGAAAAAGGAAATAAATAGTCGGAGAGAATAGTTGAACAGAATGTCCTGTTTGGTGTACATAACAAAAATTATTTAAAACTTGTCGTTGGGAGCATCTAGTCTAAGAAGGTTAAGTGATGCTCCATTTCTCTTCAAACGGTTGGGACCTAAGCATTAACTTAAGTCGTAGCCACATATTGCTTATGGTTATAACGCCATTACTCGCTTTCTGAAAAGAGAAGAAGCCTGCCACCCCTCCTTCCCCCCCACACACACGCACACAAACAGTTGAAACGGACGAACACGATCCCTGATAATCCTCGGTAGAAAATAATGCATTGAATGCAAACATTTTTGGCGCCTATACCATGGGGCAACGTTCCTATATACTACTGGTACTGGTGCCATCACCGCAGGCAAGGCTCGGTTGCGTTTGACATAGTGTTACCTGGCGTTTCTTCTTGACCACCATTAGATAGTTGCTGCCAGACTGCTGCTGTGATTCTTCAATTGTCGATGCCACCGTAAATGTTGGTGGGTCGCCCGAAACGCGAAGCATTACTTTGACCCGAAATCACAGCCGACGATCCAATAGAAAATAGCTTTATGATCCATATTTGAGGCTCTTCAACTAGCTCAGTTTCTACACAGCTACATGTTAGGTATGCTGAACGGCGCAGCGCGACAGTGCAAACCAAACGTTAGCACACGCAACGAAACACTAAGACACGCGGTTTCATAACGTTGTCCTATTCGCTTCCAATCCCCGACAAAATAGTTTCTGATTATTATTACATTACACTTATGAGCTTTGAAAACATCAAGCAAAATTAATGGGAGAAATAACAGCGTCTTCTCATCGACCATTTGTACAAACGCACTTAAAATCCACAATTAGTAGTTCGCAATTCTTCAATGCGCTTTACTTCATTTTCAATAAAAAAAAATAGTTTACAAATAACTCGCGAGAAACAACCAAAATTGTCGACGAACTTTTAAGGCATGGTATAACGAGCACGAAATCTGTGGACTGTCAATTTGGGCAAATCCATCTTTTTAGCGAGTTAACTTATCCAAAGGTCAGGATTTTCTTTAGGGCTGAACAAGATCCGTTCGTGAAGGTTTTTCCACTCGTCGCCATTTTGAACACTACTTATGAAATATCAAAACCGATCATTTTCATTTTCAAGTACAGCCACCCTGCTCCATTTGGGATAAATATTTCACTCATGGCTGACATATTTTAAAAGTTATAGTGTTTTGAATGTGTCCCGATTATCGTGGATACAGACCTTCAGTGAGGATGCATAATTGCCTAAACGAAAAATTTGGGAGACCCATTCTCCGAACTTAACCACAGGGCCAGCACGACTTTGATGGTAAGAAGCAGTTAGTCCAACGGGATCTATTGGTTCCGAGTCACTCATAATGTGACAGGTAAGGCGTTTTGGGATGGCTGATGGCGATGAATGAACTGCGGTGAACTTGTGTCTGAAAATGGTGATTAAAAAATATACGTGTTAGTAAAATGAATTCGTGTTTTTAAAAAGTAAATAAAATTTAACACGTGTTCTATATCATACATTGGTTGGATACATTTGAAAAAACATTTAAGTTTAAGTCATGGTCCACGTTATAAGCCTTAAACTTTAATTGATACTTCCAACTCCCCACCAACAAGTGGAACATTCAAAACAGTTGTCAAACAAGATACTTAGTTTGAATTCGGTTTTTTTTTCGATCCGATGAAAGTTCACTTGAATTGTGCTTGAATTGCTGTTTTGGCAGATCCAACAATGCCATTTGTATGTCATTGGAAATCAAAACCACTCCTATTGATTCATTTCGGAGTGTTCTCATACGCTCACCAAACCAGTCGTCGTCGTCGTTGTCGTCGGGGGTCGTTATCTTTTATCTCAACCGTGGCCATCGGTTTGCACGTTTTGTGATAACGACCGAAGCGGCGCGGGTGATGGGAGCCCACATCGTCGTAAAAAACGGATCGTGATGACACTTTACATTTCGCATTTAATAGAGACCCCCCTGAGGGGGCATTATAACGGCCGTCGGATGGTCGTTCGGTGTAGAGCAGCTGTAGTAGTAACGGAAGTCCCGCAGAGTTTATCGAGCATCGTGGCACGGCGGTCTGGGATCTTATATTTTAGCACCAATCGATAAACAGTTGCCGCGCTGGTGCGGATGCTAGTATCACATATCTTCGCATTTGTACCGTTTGGTTTTAATTTCCAAACATGCCCCTATTTGGTTTCGAAGTCATACAAACCGTTCAGGAATTCGATTGTGAACGGTATGTGGTTTGTGAATAAGTATGATGAAGCCCATCGGCGCATTCGAGATGGCAAGCATAAAAATTCAATTTTCCATCGCCTCAAGGACGTTTAACTCTCTGTCACTCACTGGAGCACGCTGGAAAAGGAAACGTTTGGACCTGAAGTTGAATGGGATGGGCTTTTTTTTAACTGCCATGCATGATGAATTTTCGGTCGAGCTAGGAAACGTTATGCGAACAACCAAGTTTTACGATTCTAATGCCATTAAGCAAAAAGCAGCTGTTCGGTGGCAGTTATTTTTTCTAAGGAATTCCAAAACTAGTCATCGTACGGTTTTCAGAGTGATTTGATTTACGAGGTTGTTGAATTTTAATCAAATTTTATGTAGTGAAGGGTCTGGTGGACATTCCGGTTCGTTAAACCTGGATAGGCCGTTTGGGAAATGAGTGTAATTCAAGTTGAATTTATGAAAGGAGGATCACCATTCCCGTAAATGCATTCATTTTTGTCTTATATTGAATATTCGATTACGAGGAATACGTTTAAAAAATAATAAAAAAGCAAAGAGGATCTGATCTGGTTTGTGAAAATTGCTGTCTGATATGTGTTTTCACAAACTTGACATGATCAACGGAATCTAGCTGCAAATACAAAAATAGCAAAGACGCTGATAACGTCTGCATTTCAAAAATAAACAGTTTTCATCATTATTTTATTCAATTGTAGAGATGGATAGCAAAACTATTTCTGTTTTCAACGCAAAATAACCGCATAAGGAAAATGTTCAAAAAGCCTTCGAATTGGTTTGCAATAATTTTACATCTCGCCAAAGAATCACAAACGCCTCCAGGATAAGATTTCAAAGCTCTTGTCCAAATACAAAACAAAGTGGCAGGAAGCTATCCGCAACATACAAAGACTTGAGGAAAGTTCTCGGAGTTGGTTGGACGGAAATTTTAGCATCGAGGAATTTACGGATCAAGATCAAAATGTGACTTCAGCATTTTCGGCCTCGACATCATCTACGAGAGGAGGACGACCATCGAAACCTTTCATTGAGATAAGTGAAAAAGGATCATACGTCACTTTATTTATAAACAAGTAGTGGACTCGAAAGTGGACTCTATAAAAAAAGCTTTGCTGTTAGCAAGACGAACGGCACACAATCAACGGGAGCCGAATCTAGTAAAAGTTATCGGACATGTTTTGAAAAATCAAAAAAAATCACAGAAGATTCTTACTCTGTAATTGTTATTGGAGCAATGGAAGAAATAATATAATCGATGAAGAATTAATTGTGAGGTTCCGAAATATTTTGATCGCTATTAACTGCCTTAGCTCTTGGCCTTGATCAATCCGGAAAAGTTTGATGAATATTGTAAGGAAACATCCCAAGTAACAATTTTAGTTTTTTTGAGCCGTACAGCACTTCTCCCGGCTTTGTTGATCTACAGTATCAGTTTGCTCCTATTTTGTCTACCAACACCTCCTCTATGCTTCTTTAAGCCATAATTTGTACAAAGTGGCCCACTCTATAGACGGTTGTGAAAACAAGTTAATAAAACCTTTATAAGAACATTAAGATTTTGGAAATGTTCTAGTGAAAGATGGTTATGACCACTTGAGAACCTTCATAAAACCTATTGGCTGACATGAAAACTAGCATACGGCCAAATAACCTCAGCTGTCAAACTTCACTGTGATATCATGGTTGGTTATTGTTGTTGCTCTGCTTCTCTGCTCTTCTGATTCATTTAGCTAGAAAATAATATCTAAGAAAAACGTTCTAGTGTTGCGGGAAATTTAGTTAGTAGAAACCGATCTAGCCAGTGGCGTTGGAACGTTGATCATGACGCCACTTCCTCTGCAGTTCGAACAGTATTCGCGTTACTACCCGGTCGATAGCGTTCCATTTCACTTCTTCGCGGCACATTTCGCGTACGACATTGTCGGCGGTCATACCAGGCATATCCTTCGCGCTTCTTCGAATCTTCTGACGATACCTCTCACGTTCCATGTATTCCTCCACTGATAGCATTTCCTCGTCCTCGACCAGGGTGATGCACATGGGCATCATCCCAGCGATAACGGATACTGCCTCCGGATGGAAACGTTCGGTAGGCGCTTGTGACCCATATGATGTTAAAAATTAGAGACATGTTGACATTCATCGTTCACACTAGGCCGTGGACGGGGCAACGGTGGTGAGTAAACGGGAGAAACAGCTGATTAGCGAGGGACCACTGTCTCACACGGTAGACTACCATTGAGGAGTGAACTGGGGGTGCGGGTGTGTGTGTGTATATAGATTTGTTGAGTGCTATCCCGCAACGTAACTAGGAGTTTCATCAATGAGTTCAACGTATTGAATAATTTAGCAGCCGCGGCATGAGCCTGTGCACGATGTAAATTTTTGATTTTGCCGTGAGCCGCGTCTTCAAGCGTCCTGTGAGAGTGAGGGAGGTAACACCAAACACGGCAGACGGTAGGAGTCAGAAAGATAAATCAATTATAGCAGCGTGCACGGGCTCATGGCAGAGCGAAAAAAATAAAAAAAATAAAAAAAAAAAAAATATGAGGACAAGGATAATTAGAATGATCAAGAGAGGGAGATTTCTTACACGAGATTAGCAGAGTATATGGGTTGGTGGCGGTTGCGTGTAGAGTTTTGTAAGACACATATACAGCCGAACAGTAGTCAGAGACGACAAAGCGATCTTCTTACCAAAAGACGAGTGACGGCAGCGTTGGGACCATTGAAAGGAAAGGATAGCAGTGGGCAGAGCTGAAATCAGGGGGTTGTGCGGCAATAAGGAGGGTGAATAAGAATACCGTTATTTTATTGATAAACTATATAATTCTGTACATATCGTATCGGTTCTAGGATGGTAATTTTCTTCTTTCGCACACTGGTAGACGCAGCGGTAAGGGTGGGGAACAAAAAATACAAAACCTAACATTGATCCTACATTTTCTATTTGACAGACATTAAGAATCATTTATGGGCCCAGTAGGAAACAAGAGTTAGCGGAGAGTTCAAATTGCCTCTTAATTTTATTTTTATTTCTTTTATTTTGGATTTATTAAGTTTCCGTTTTTAGGCGGTAATCATACTTATAGGAACCTTAATTCGCCTTGTCGTCTGCTTAAGTTTTCCTTGCTATTTGGCTAGGATGCCAGGTGATCAACTCTCCTTCATTATTTCAGAGTTTCAAGCAACTAACAGCGCTGCGGAGGAGACAAATAGCTGCATTTTATTATTATATGTACGTTATTTAGGATTTCAACATCATCAACAACATCGTATTATTTTCATCATTGAATATTAATAAAATCTGATTAAAATTACTATTAATAAAAACAAATAATAATAGTTAAATTTTATCTGCTTCAAGGTTACAAGGACGTGGATCCCAGATAGTATAGCAATTTTTTTCATTGTAGTTATAGGTTCTTTTCTATCAATTTTGATCATTGCATATTATTAAAATTAATAAATTATCTGAAATTCTACTGATTATGTATATCCATATGTCATAGATACATACATATTTTCTACTGTTTGGTATATAATTAAATGTTTTACGGATGTTTATACCCCTTTTAATTGCGAAATGGTTGGTAAAAAAAAGGTTTCACATTCCGGAGCTACACTCATCTACCAATGATTGAGCTGTAACGAGCCACCAAGCAGCATATTATTATCATAGGCCTATCATTGTTAAGTTATTTCATCATATTATTTTATTTAACCCATTCAATTCATCGATAATATTACAATTTCATTTTAGTATACATTCATCATATAGCTGCAGCTAATCATCATTGCATATCATTATAACATCCGTTAGAAAAATTAATAATAATTATTATGAAATTTTATCTGCTTCAAGGATATAAGGGAAGTGATCGCAGGTTATATAGACAATATATTACATTGTATTAATTTAGGTGTTTTTCTATTGATTTACCGCATTGGATATTCCTTTATTCCATTTTTAAAATTTATAACTGATCTTCGTTTTGTAGATTATACCTACATATGTCAAAAACACATACATATTTTTTATTGTTTCATGAATAATTTAATGTTTTATGTCTTGTTTAACTGCAATATGGCCTTCCCATTCCAGAATTACATTCATCGGACACTAATTGAGCTTTAAAGAAGCACCAAGCGGCATATTATTATCCTTTATTGCATATTTTTATTATTTCATCATATTACTCTTTTATAACCATATTAAAATAACAGGAGGACGAATTCCATCTATGACATTTTAATTAAATATTCTTGTATATTTCATTGCTCTATTACACACTACATATATTGCATATCATGACATATTATTTACATCATATATAATAAATACTGGGTTGGGAGGGGGCATCAGGGTATCATTCAAGCTGAAGCTGGACGATGGTTTGATTGACTGCCTGAGTCTAGGAGGGAATGAACAGTATCATTTTCCTTATCCAGCCGATTCGATTGTGATGCTGTGAATTCTACTCCAACAGTTTCAGTGAGGGTGACGCGCCCTTCTTAACAAGCCATCCTGTAGAAAGCTTAATAAGTACTGCGAATTGGGTTATTCGATTTGATGGATCGTATCGTTGGAAGGAGATTCTTAATTTCCCGTGGATTTCGCGTAAGTGTCTCTGCTTACGGGTCCACCCCTCCGTTTTTGGCCCTTCATACAGCGATAGTGGGAATTCAGATCGGCGACTCAATTTGATCTTGCTATTAAGTGGAGCTGCATCCAAGCCAAGCGCTAGAAGGGATGGTGGCTACCATACATACATTGGTGTGGAAAAAGTCCTTCCACGATCGCCTTCAAGTTGTCCGGACATATTTCAACGGGAGTCACCGGGCCCTTTAACTTTGCCATCACGATTCGATAGGCGTTACCCTTTGGGTTGGCATCAGCTTCTCGGCAAAGCACTTTGACGCAGTTTGACTTGCTCAGCCTGATCTCCCTTTTGAAAGCCGCGCGAGCTTCGCGAAAAACGAGTCTCCGTTCTTCCCTCTCGGCATTAGTTCTTGCCCTCTTCTCGCTCGGAGGCATGTAGCGCGGAGGGTACTGGGTTCCACCAGTAAGCTGGGCGCCGTCGGCACCTGGGCTCCAATTTCCTTGGCATTGATGCGTAACAAGCCATTACTATCGCTTCTTTCAACTCCTCTGCGTCGAGATTTGCACCGCTGTATGTTCGAAGCGCCTCGATGAAGGTCTCCTTGTCGAAGTCCTGTATCTTCCACTTCTGCTCGCGGGTCCTCGTTCGCCTCGTTACCGTATAGGCTCGCCGGCTGACGCTGAAGGTTATCGCTTGGTGATCGCTGTGGGAGTACTTCTCACTGACTCTCCAGTTCATGTCCTCCGTAAGCGAAGGACTGCAGAACGTGACATCGATTATCGATTCACGACCGTCTCTGCGGAATGTGCTGACCGTGCCTTCATTGCAAAGCCTTACATCCAGCTTCGCAAGAGCATCCAGTAAGCTGTATCCTCTTGCATTGGTAAGTCTGCTACCCCACTCCACGGCCCAAGCGTTGAAATCACCTCCGATGACTACCGGCTTTCGTCCGACCAGCGTGTCAGTGAGTGCATCCAACATCCTGTTGTACTCTTCGTCCGTCCACCTTGGAGGTGCATAACAGCTGCACACGAAGATTCCATTGATTTTGGCAACCACGAAACCGTCATATGAGCTTTCGACCACTTCTTGGATAGGGAATCTACCCACGACCTGTATTGCCGCTATCTGGGCTCTGTCCGCCACCCAATTGCCGTTTTCGGGGAACCCGATACGGCTCTGCAATGATCGCAACATCACACTTCGTCTCTGTTGTCGACTGCCACAACAGTTGCTGTGCGGTGTCGCAATGATTCAGATTAATTTGCGTTATCTGCATCATTGTTGGCCTGCCTTCGCCTTTTTGTAGGCCGGGCATTTATAGCCTCCCGTCGTATGGTCGTTTCCGTCCTCCGGCTTGCACAGCATGCACCTGGGTTGCTTCGTGCAGTCTCGAGCAACGTGCCCGTTTTCGCCGCATTTCCAGCACCGTTTAGACCTGTCTGGACCCTTTCAGTTTCTGGACTGGTGACCAAACTCCATACACCGGAAACACCTCTCCATTTGCTTGGTGACTCGGGGAGCCAGTCGCAGCGAGCACACCGACCATCCGACTTTGATCTTGCCTGTTTCCGCCAGCTTGTTGGCCGCCTCTACTGGCAGTCGGATTGCCGCCGTCTGGGTGCCTCCAAACGCTTTCCTTATTCGGATTGTCACCGGTACTTCCAGGTTGCACTGCTCGATCAATGCATTCCTCAGCTCTTCTTCAGTCGTAATTTCTTCCAGATCCTTGACCTCGACCACTGCTTCCTGTGAAAGAGGCTAGCCCAAGGATTTCACAATGAGCTCCCTGTATTCTGAGCTCTTACCCGAAGGATCCTTCTTGAGCTCGAACAGCACCTCTCCTTTTTGGGTGCGTCTGGTCTTAACCACGTTCTCGCCCAACTCCTTCTACTCTAACCTTCTCACCCTTGGAGGTACACGATGTTCTCTCTTCTTCTGTTCCTTCTTCTTTTCTTCCCTTTTCCTTTCGCTTCTTCACCTTCGCCCTCCGGTTTTCCACAATGCGCCATCCATCCTCTCTCCGATTGCTGGTGCGCTCCTGTTCATTCTTCTGTTTCTTTTTGACTTTATCTTCTCCTGGCGTGTCCCCGCCCCTTTTCTCTGAAGGAGCATTTTTTTGGGAAAAATCTGCTCTAATGTTCAGCCGTAGCTCTTTCCGTGACTTCCACTAGAGACTTCTCGGCTGTTTCTGCTCTCAACTTGAGCTGGGTTTTTTTTATGCTCACGTTCCGCAACTGAAAACGGCAGACTTGATGTTCGTCATCAGCTGGCGCCAATCTTCAGGTGCACGTTGTGTTTGTCTTTGACAAACTCGTAGAGCCCTTCGCTTTTCGCCCCTACCTCGACTACGCTCGACTCTTGAGCAGTGCTGCTGTTTCCTTGAGGTCAGTGTGAGCACCTCGCTGATTCAGGAGCGCCAGCTCCCACGGAGCCTCCTTGGGGTCGCTCCGTATCGTACTTGTTCTCGCAGTGGTTTCCAGTGGTTTCCAGCGGTTTCACTGGTGATCGCTGGCATCATTCCACTTCTTCTGAACGCGTCTGCGTTCTCTCCAACTACGTCTTTATTGATTGGTGTCTCCATTCTATTGGGTCTCCCCTCCGCACCGCTATCACCATCCGTTGTATCTTAGTCGCTTTCGTGATCTCTTGGTTGTCTATGAAACAGGGAAGCCAAGCGAGGGTTGAACACGTTCCTTCATGGGGTGCGTGTCCAGAGCCAGACCAGCGTAAACCGGGAATGTTACATCCGAGCCTAGTACCCATCGACTTGATGGACAGATAATGAATGTATCCGGAGGCCTGCCAAGGTTTTACCGGGACGGAGGCAAACGTACCATAGCCCACTCGCCGTTTCAAGTTGGTGTCACCCTTCTTTACTCAGGGAGCAGAATAGCACAAATGTCAGCCCATCGTCGCCATCCTGTTCGTATTCCGTAG